>CAWUCO010000074.1:155748-755748 GCA_963920705.1 Odiellus spinosus
TCTCTCTATCTCTATCTCTATCTCTATCTCTATCTCTATCTCTCTATCTCTATCTCTATCTCTTAGTTGAAAGGTTACAAATTTTTTCGATTGGTGGCTAAAATTTCGCTTTTTTTTCGACACAGTACTCGGGTTCAAGAACAGTTTGCATATGTTATTTTAGTCTCTATGAGGGTTGACAATGTGTAATAATCCCCCAAAGGTTTCGATAGTTTGCTAACTGCTTGCGAAGTGAAGTGAAAAAATTTCGAGAGGATGGACCCGGTGGGCGATCTTTTTAATTTTGTCAAGTCCCGCCGGCCTCTCTCTGACTCACCGGTGTTTGTTTAAAAAACCTTTTCTTTTCAAAACTAAAGATTTGACCTATTCTAAAGTCTATTTCCTCCCTTTTTTGCCAATTGTTGGCGCGTTGGAATCGTAACCGTCAACATCCCCCTCTTCTTCCATATCGCTTTCCTCAATCAGAAATATGGTATAACGTACATTTTAACGCACAGACTGAACCAGGACTGTTTGGAGAACTTTTTTTCTCAGATAAGGCATTATCTAGCCTTAGCTAGATTTAAAATGATAATTCTTGTAAAGAATCCTGGTATAGTGCAGAAAAACATCAATACTGTATCAGAAACAGCAGACGAATACTTTGTTTCAAATATCTTTCAGCAATCTGAACTTTGATGACTTAACCGAATTTGATACATTTAATGAGGATACTTTTTTTCAAATGATGAAGCAAATAGTTCTCTTAAAGTGCACACTCAAACAAACCCATTAATTTTGAGTCCCCGGATTATTAATGATTTTTCCCTTAGTTCAAGCTTTTCCTTGATCCAATCTCCATCGAGTTTCTCGACTATTAAGACAAGTACCCCAACATACAAAACCAAAAAACAAAAAGACGTCAGGCCAGACATTTGTAGCTTACCAAAAATAGTTAATCAGAAGTTAAAAGAAAACTGTGATAATTCTCTAGTTGATTATGAATTACGTGATTTTAGTATTCACGAAGAAGGGGGGATGGAAGTTTTAGCAGGGTGGGTGAATTTAAGATGTGATAGCAGTTTAGAGTCTATCACTCATACGCTGTACCATCTTGGGCTTCCCAATTATCATTTGGAGGCTTTGTTATACCATCTGCCAAGTTTCTAAATGACATTAAAGGTTTTGAGACAATTTTCATCTTGTACCATGATTCGGGAAATAAAGAGAAGCCCACCATTTCAAATGAGAAGGGAATTGTATCTAATGTTTCGGATAAAATATGTAACATGTATTTAGATTTCCCCCGAGCTATAGTTACTTGTTTTGTCAAAATGCGCACTCTAATAAGAATAAAATTTCTGAACCAATTTGCTTTGGAAGAAGACTTAGCAAGAAAAAGTACTAAAAAAACTAAAAAATTTGTTACTTAAATGATATTTTGTGATATATTTCTTAAAAATATTGTATTATTTATTTTAAATCTCTTAACTAAAGGTTCCTAAAAGCTATCAGTATTAAATGTAGTACCTGATGAAAAAAAAATTATATTTGAAAGATTTACCTAAAATCTGCTGTATATATTTACAAATATTTTAAAATATTTTACGTTTTAGGTGTCTTTGTTGTTTGAATAAAAAAAATTCCGTTCAAAACGGACTACAATTATTAAAACCATAGAAAAAGCAACCCTTACATAGAGAATTACATATCTGCCGCAAAAAAGGCCTCTCGTGACGTCATCATCGCGAAGCAGACGATCCCGTTCCAAATTTCTTTCATTTCATCTCGCGATCGAGACCCCGTTGGTGTACCCCCTCTTTTTAACCTACGCCCTTTAGCGGATGCTCATGAATGAGGGGCTTAAAACCAGAAACATGCTTTAATGGGTACCAAAAGGAAAAGGCACGGTATACCATTTTCAGACGAGGCGTAATTAGCCGGTTTAAACAGATTTAACAAAGATGTGGAAGGACTTACGTCCCAGACTAAAACTAATACTAAAGTTACCTAAGACAATTTGGCTAGAGGTTTTCAATTCATAGACGTACATCCCATTGCATCGCTAACTTATCGTGTAAAGTTGGGTTATCGCGTATAATCCGTTGTTCCATTTTTTATACACAGACCATCAACTAATTACGTGAAAATCTTAAGAAATCGTAATTCAGAACTGTGCGAAATCAAACTTGGGGAGCTACCTTAAAATCTTTAGAAAAGTCCCAAATTATGCAAAAGAGCCAGGAACCATTTCTGCACCTAGATTCGAGAAATGAGGTGCCATTTTCTAAATCACCATTAATACTTCCCTTTTATCCACATTACCGTATTTCCCGCGAAAAGAATTTTCACCGATTAACCAACCTACCGCCATCTTACGGGTTTCTTTTCAATCCGATCCCTTGATTAAAGAATTTTCCCCGTACGATGCACCTGCGTCTCTACATGAGCTTTCGGGCGCGGACCCCCGGAGTTCCAGTTCCACGAAACTACCTTCTCGCCATCCATTCGTCCCTCCCCCACCGGGAGAACCCCTTATGCAAGCTTCTTCGAACGACGCTTCCCCCCAGGGAGTTCGGCGTTCTCCTCTCCGAAGGACAAGCCCCGACCGGCTATCTTATGACCACTAGCTACATTTTTCTCCAAAAAAAAAAAAAAAAAAAAAAAAGAGATGGTTTGTAAAAACGTAAATTCTAGCAAAGGCTGCACATCTATTTTGTATTTCTCTTCGTCGCTCGTATCGCTTCACGAAAGTTCGCTCTGTCCGGCCACCATGAAACCTTCGCATAAACGCCGCCGAACCCGTTATCAAGAGAAAACAAAGGAATTAAAATTATCAGATCCTCTCAATCCATCAGTTATACGTCTCATCGAGAAACGTAATCGCCGCGATGCCCGCCGTTTACTGCGCCTCCTCCCGCGACCTAGTTCACCCGCACTGATTATCGATCAAGTAAGCACCAACACCGCCATTTTGGAGACCGGTATAAGTAGATTTGGAATTTATCTTACTCCCCGGGATGTCGCCTGCCTACGGGGTCCACATGGGCTTGCCCACGATTTATCATCATGCGAAATAACCGTACCCGTTATGGATTTTTATCTGAAACATCGGCTCCGTACTCTGCCAGCGCACACCGCATTCGCCTATCCGTCCGATTTCGCTACATTCTTGATAGATAACCCCCATGCTCGAGCTACGAGCTTCACAACAAAGGAACTCGATCTCTTTGCGTACAAATACCTCGCCATACCGTACTATGTGGATCACCATTGGACCCTTCTACTAGTCAATTTCCCAAGTGCCATCATTATTCACATGGATCCCACCGCACCACCTCAAGACAAACTACTCATCGCAGTTAAACGATACCTCACCACAGAGGCCGCTATTAGAGGAATTTTGGATTTCGACGTCGCCTCATTTGAAATCCGCTCTTCTTCCCCGGAGACTCCGCATCATCTCACCGACAGTGGAATCTAAGCTTGCGCCTGGGTTGCCCGATGGCTTCAGGACCCCGACCGGCTCGACGGCCCTGTGGATGTCACCACTACACGTGACCGTCTCCTCCAGGAAATCACCACAGGCGAAATCATTCAACATTAATTCTCCCTACTGGTTATTATTGTTTTGGACTTTTTTTTTTTTTTTTAAGGAATAGGCATCAACGCCGGGACGGCTCTTTTAAATATAGGGAGCTGTCACGGATAACGCGGACAAAAAGGCTCCGTTGCATAAGACGGCCACAAATGAAGCCAGGGTTCGAAGAGAAGCCACAGGTCGCGCCCGCGTCGGCCAAATTTTCTTTAAAAGGCGCGGCGCGCCCGTAATTCTGGGAGTTCTCTCCCTCTCTCTTCAGAGGTAGCCTTGGCGGGATCTTAAGACTGAAAAGTCCAGCTCGCTAAGGTTTGGTAGCCCGGGACGCAAAGCTGAGAAGCTCGCCCCGCAAAACCTAGTTCTCTCACGGGGAACTTACGGCTGAAAAGCCCCGCTTCGTGAGTAAAACGACCCTGGAGAAAGACCGTCCGGCCTCGGGCCAATTTTATTAACAGACGCCGCGTTTACGTTGTATAATTATAACTTGTATTTTATGTGCCAAATAAATAAATCGTCCGTTTACCCTTCACTATACAGGGTGGAAACCTTCGCCGGCGTCCAGTCGAGATACTTCCCCTTACGCATTGTTGTTATTCAGTGAAATGTTAAGGGATTTACAGGCGCTATTGGGGTCAGTTCACTTCAGTTCCACTTAATAATCAAAGGTTTCAGTTTTAATGTAGAGAAATGAAATGCATAAGTGAAATCAATGACGGATTTAATTTAATTTAATTAGGAAAGAAAAGATGTCACTTGCGGAAACCAAACAGCCCAAATTGAAGTTAATCAAACATTTCCAAATTTAAACATTAAACTCTTCAAATTTAATAACAAAGCATTACATTGAATGTTCAAAATGTCTTCCGTCGACATTGACACATTGCCGACAACGGAATTGCCAGTTTTCTCTTTCTCGTTTCTCTCGGGAGAAACGAGAGCAGCCGCTTGCTGAATTCGGTCTCGAAGGCTATCAAGTGTTGGTGGCTCAGTGGCGTACACAAGGCTTTGTACATACCCCCAAAAGAAAAAAATCCACCGGCGTTAAATCTGGCGAACGAGGTGGCCAAGCGAATGGACCACCACGACCTATCCATTGGGGACCGAATTCCGCGTCTAGCCAATCCCGAGAAACACGTGCAAAATGCGGTGGTGCAACATCGTGCTGGTACCAGACTCGTCTTCGTTCTGCTAAGAGAAGATCGTCGGACACTACGGTGTTTAAGAGATCAACGTAACGATCTCAAGGTAATCCTCAAAACTGTACAAATCAATTTCAGCCATGTTTTACCAGATGTAAGCTAGAAAACGGACTGCTTTCTTCAATTAGAAACATGTAGCCTTTGTTTCGCATTCACTGTCTTGGTTTTTTATTGTTTCAAAAAATAAGAATTTTGTTGTGCATGACGGAGACTGCGAAACAAATGCTACATGTTTCTAATTTAAGAAAGCAGTCCGTTTTTTGTTGTTTGATTATGACCTAGACTATTTTGTCGAATCACCGTGCCTCTTTCAAGAAATCGGGTTTTTACAAAACAGTCTAGGTCATAATCAAACAAAAAAAACGGACTGCTTTCTTCAATAAGAAACATTTAACCTTTGTTTCGCAGTCTACGTCATGCACAACAAAATTCTTATTTTTTGAAACAATAAAAAACCAAGACAGTAAATGCGAAACAAAGGCTACATGTTTCTAATTGAAGAAAGCAGTCCGTTTTCTAGCTTACATCTGGTAAAACATGGCTGAAATTGATTTGTACAGTTTTGAGGATTACCTTGAAATGTTTTTCATTTACGGAGAGTGTCAGAGAAACGCAAGGTTAGCTGATAGGACGTTTGCAGAAAGGTTTCCGAACCGGCCACATCCGGGGCATCAAGTAATTTTAAACGCAATAACCCGATTTCTTGAAAGAGGCACGGTTATTCGACGTAATGCACCAGTGCGACATCAACATCATCCGCCAGTTGTACAAGGAGGTGGACACGGGGCGGGCAGACGAAACAAAGTAGTAAGGCGTATCGTAGAAAACCCCCACACCAGTTCACGGGCAATCGGAGCGGAATTAAATTGTTCTCAAACAACGGTCTTAAAAATTCTTCGTGGTGAAGGATTTCACCCCTACAAAATTCATCTTCACCAACATCTTAAACCACAAGACTTTGGACCACGCGTAGAGTTTTGCCGATGGGTATTGGACCAAATTGAAGTTGATGGAATTTTCCTAAACCACGTACTTACGAGTGATGAGTGTACGTTTTACTGGGACGTTACAGTTAACCGCCACAACATGCACTACTGGTCGAGGTTTCCCCATTGGCTAAGGGCGAATCATCACCAAGAAAACTGGAGGATAAACGTTTGGTGTGGATTGTTAGGTGATCGGGTAATTGGACCTGTTTTTCTCGAAGAACATCTAAACGGAGATCGTTACGTTGATCTCTGAAACACCGTAGTGTCCGATGCCCTAGACGATCTTCCCTTAGCAGAACGAAGACGAGTCTGGTACCAGCACGATGGTGCACCACCGCATTTTGCACGTGTTTCTCGGGATTGGCCAGACGCGGAATTCGGTCCCCAATGGATAGGTCGTGGTGGTCCAGTCGCTTGGCCACCTCGTTCGCCAGATTTAACGCCGGTGGTTTTTTTTTCTTTTTTGGGGGTATGTACAAAGCCTTGTGTACGCCACTGAGCCACCAACACTTGATAGCCTTCGAGACCGAATTCAGCAAGCGGCTGCTCTCGTTTCTCCCGAGATGTTAACTCGCGAAAGAGAAAACTGGCAATTCCGTTGTCGACAATGTGTCAGGGTCGACGGAAGACATTTTGAACATTTAATGTAATGCTTTGTTATTAAAAATGAATTTGAAGAGTTTAATGTTTAAATTTGGAAATGTTTGATTAACTTCAATTTGGGCTACTTGGTTTCCGCAAGTGACATCTTTTCTTTCATAATTAAATTAAATTAAATCCGTCATTGATTTCACTTATGCATTTCATTTCTCTACATTAAAACTGAAACCTTTGATTATTAAGTGGAACTCCCTCCGACGGCGTTCGTCGTGAACAGTCGCACCGTTTTAGCTCCGTCTGTCTTATCTTATCGTGATTATGGCTGAACATTGTGCCCTTTGTTCGGAAGAAATAACCACGGCAAAGGACGTTATTCAATGTACGGGTGACTGCAGAGATTATTATCATGCCACGTGTACTAACTTAAAAACCGGAGAAAACCTACGTAAACTAGGTACAAAAAAAGCAACCTGGAAATGTGATTTATGTAAACCGTCAGACTCAAGACGAAAAGAATCTACATCAAGTTCCAACAATGCCGTAAGTGAGACTCAACAAACAGATTTTTTAGCTGTGATTACGTCGAAGATCAATGATTTGTCACATAAATTGGATACCTTAGACATTATTAACAATAAAATGAATGACATAGAGAGATCAATCCAATTTAATTCTGCGAAAATTGATGATTTTGTTAAAGACATGAATGATTTCAAGAAATCTTTATCAGATACAAAAAAAGAATTCGATCTGATAGTTATAAAAAACAAAGAACTGGATACTAAAGTCCATTTTCTGGAAGGGAAGATAGCCGACTTGGAATTTAATCAAAATACAGATAGCTTAGAATTGTCAGGAATCCCGGAAACTACAAATGAAGACCCGATTTTAATTACACAATTAGTCGGGAAAATTTTAAGCGTAGAGATTTCACCTAGTGATCTTTCTAAATGTTATCGTAAATATTTGCCCCCTTCTGTTGCAAATGTTAAAAAAAACCCTAGCCCTATAATAGTAAAATTTAAATGCACTACTCTTCGAAATAAGTTTTTTGAAAATGCCAAAACTAGTAAAGTCCAGCTCTACTGTGACAAGATTCATCGGAATTTTAAAAAAGAACGTTTTTTTGTTAATGATATATTACCCCCTTACACTAAAAAATTGTTATATGATACTAAAGAATATGCCAAAAAAAAGGTTTCAAGTATACCTGGGCTAGTAATGGAAAAGTACTTTTACGTAAAGATGATGGCTCTAAGATTTACAAAATTAACTCGCTTAAAGATTTTCATCCAACCTAATTATAATTTATAGAATTAATTTTACGTGATATAAATTTAAAAAAAAAATCAATGCCCTTTAATCAAGATTTCTTAGATAACATAGTCGGAAAAAATGATAAGCTGTACCCTGAAATTCAAAATAATCTAAATTCTTGTTCTAAAAAAATTAACACATACTCATCTGGTCTAAAAATACTTCATCAAAATATTAGAAGTATATTAAAGAACTTTGACGAACTTTGCATATTTATAAATGAACTGCGTACGGACTTTGACCTTATAATACTAACAGAATGTTGGCTAGATGGTAAATCAATTCAAAATTTTCAAATCATTGATTACGAAACGATTTTCACTACAATATATCTAAATCAAAATGATGGTATTGTTATTTTTGTTAAAAATTCAATCAATATGGAAAACTATGAAATGACTATTGCAGAGTCAAACTCAATCTATCTAGATATCAAATTAAATGGGTTACTAGCCTATCGTGTTTTATGCATCTATCGTTCCCCAAATAGCGACACTCAAGAATTCCTATTTCATCTCAACTTTAGATGAATTCGATAAACTCAACATACCTAATATTATCATAATAGGACATATAAATATTAATATACTTCCCAAAGAACCGACACCCGAAAGTTCTCATTATTTAGATATAATGTACCTACATGGTTTTCATCCGCTCATTAACAATTATACCAGAATTTCAAGCACCTCCAACGCTTGTCTGGATCACTGCTTTGTAAAATTCAAAATTCTAAAAGAATGCGTTAGTTCAATTTTCGAAACTTTTATCACAGACCACTTCCCAATACTTATAAATATCGATAGTGATACAATTTTTAATCCGGATAATCCAAAAAAGTTTTATAACGATATCTCGATAGACTACGAAAAATTAAAAATGTTGTTAGGTTTTGAAAACTGGCTACTGCTGTACGGTGAAAAAAATGTAAATACGGCTTTGGAATTATTTATTGAACATCTAACTTTTTACATTAAACTATCTGAAAAAAAAAATCGCTAATATAAATGCCCCTAAAGGTAAAAAATTTAAAATAATTAAGCCTTGGATGACTAAAGGTTTAGTCAATTCTGTGAGAAATCGAGATAAGTTAAGGCGCAAATGTCTCCGGGAACCATTAAATTCGTTTCTCAAGGCTAAATATATCGAATACCGAAATAACTTAACAACCCTTATTAGATTAGCGAAAAAAATTATTATACAAACAAAATCACAAACTGTGGAAATGATAGCCGCAAGATATGGCAAGTGATAAATGAATCAACATCAAGAACTAAAACCAGGCTACCTATAAAAAATATAACTGACCCAGTGCAAAACATAGAAATTGATGTCGCAAAACATCCTAGGGAATGTGCCAATCTATTTAACTCCTACTTTGCTAATATTGGTAAAAATATGGCTCAAAATATTTTAACAGAAAATGCACCGGTAAATTGTCCAAATCATCAGAGAAACGCGGCAACTAAAAGAATCAATTCGAAATCGATATATTTATATCCAGTAGATGACTATGAATTAAAACGAGAAATTTTAAAATTAAAAAACTTTACCGCAGTAGGACATGATAAAATTAGCGCGTATTTATTAAAAGTTATTAGTGATTCCATAATAGGCTCGTTAAAATATATAATAAACTTAAGTATTGAAAATGGAATCTGCCCAAATGCCTTTAAAATTGCTACTATTACCCCAATACCTAAATCTGGTAGTCGCTCAAAATTAACAAACTACAGGCCAATATCAGTACTAAGTCAATTATCAAAAATTTACGAGTCTTGTCTAAAAACTCGCTTGGTAGATTTCCTGATTAAACACAGAATCATCTCCAAAAACCAATTTGGTTTTCAGAAAGATATCAGTACAAGTGACGCAATTTATGAATTAACAAAAAATATTATATCAGCACTTGACACGCGAAAAAAGGTCTTGGCAGTCTTTTTGGATTTAGCTAAAGCATTCGATACCATTTCCCATGATTTACTACTAGACAAACTGGAAAGATACGGTATAAGAGGTGGTCCTCTGGAGTTGTTTAAGAGCTATCTAAGTAATAGAAAACAGGCAGTCCGAATCGAAAATGAATATAGCGATTATATAAAGGTAAACTATGGAGTACCGCAAGGCACCATTCTGGGACCAGTCCTTTTTCTTGTCTACATAAATGATTTTTGCGACTCTAATCTATCAGACTCATTGATATCTTTTCCCGATGATTCTACATTAATTTATGTGGACGAATCGTGGGACTCGGTTTTCGAAGGGGCGACTGACGATCTCCGTAAAGTATACCAGGAATTGACTAATAATTTACTGAGCTTAAATTTATCTAAAACTAAGTACGTAACATTTTCAATAAGGAAACTCAAAGAATTCCCAAATCTCGAACTGGTAGTTCACAAACCAAATTGTAGCTCGTTATATTGCACTTGCGCAAAACTACAAAGGGTGGATTATATTAAATACTTGGGTATATATATCGATTCGCAACTAAAATGGGATATACACATTCAAAGGTTAACAAAAATGTTGAGATACGTATCTTACAGTTTGATAACCCTCAGTCAATTCTTAACGTTAAAATTATTACGAACGGTATACTTTGCTCTAGTCCAATCCCATTTACAATACGGAATTATTGCATGGGGAAACACCCATTATTCAGTCTTACGCCCTCTGATCATTCTTATTAATAAAATCCTGCGAATATGTTTCCATAAACCATACGATTTTCCAACAAAATCGTTATATAAGGATTTTTTAAAGTCTTGTCAGTACCTAAGTTATACGTGCTCGCGGTCCTACTAGATGGTTTTGGTAAAAGATTCAACGAAGCCAATATTAAACACGATAGAATAACGCGTCAAGTATCCCTCGGTAATCTAGTATTACCGAGAGAAAATACCTCGTTGGGCCAGAAACACGCGTCTTACGTAGGAATTAAATATTATAATAAATTAAGCGCGAATATTAAACAACTAAAAAATTATACTCAATATAAAAACGCGGTTAAAAAATGGATAATAGAACAAGATGTAGATGAAATAATGAAGGACTAAAAAACTTTCAGATAAAACTAATTTCTAATCTCTAATGTATGTTTTGTTTATATATAACCTTACTTAAATTCTGTCCATGTACGGACGCCTAAAGTTAACTTTGTAAGAATAACCGTCACCCACGCACAAGTCTACTTTTGTGGGTGACGAAAATTCCGATTCATTATTATTACTATTTATTAAATGTAAAACTTTATGGAAATAAATTATTCAAATTCAAATTCAATTCAACTGAAGTGAACTGATCCCAATAGCGCCTGTAAATCCCTTAACATTTCACTGAATAACAACAATGCGTAAGGGGAAGTATCTCGACTGGACGCCGGCGAAGGTTTCCACCCTGTATAAGTCTCGTGTTTTATTAGCGTGACAGTACGAAGAAGCGCATCAAGAAAAATTGGCCAAGGAAGCTATGGAAAAACTAACCATTTTGATGAAAAACAAACATATTTTGAGGTTTGTGGAAACATTACGCGAGGTGGTATTAGATGGATTTGGAAAAGAATATAAAAAAGGTGACATTTGACGAGATAACGGTTATTTGGTATATCCCTGGCGAGGATCGGACCAATTAGAATTTTGTCAATAATTTACGTTTTAAAAATAGAATTAAATATTTTGAGATTAAATTTGAAAAATGTCGTGTCGAATCAAATTCCAAGCCCCAATGCAGCTGTTGGTGAGTGGTCCAACCATGAGTGGGAAAACCAAATGGATATTTAACCTTTTAAAAAACGCCGACATTTTAATTGAACCTCCAACCAATAAGATCGTGTATTACTATAAGGAATACCAGCAAAAATTTAAAGAAAATTTGGAGTTTATAGAAGGATTGCCACCCAAAGATCCCAATTTTTGGGATGAAAATTTGCATAATTTTTTAATTATTGATGACTTGGCATTTGCCTGCTATAATAATATTTCCAGTATCTATTGTGTTTCCTCACACCATAAAAATGTGTCAGTGGCTTTGTTAACTCAAAATCTATTTGGGCAAGGAAAAGAAAGCCGAACAAATAGCCTTAATTCCTCGTATATCATATGTTTCAAAAATCCTCGCGATGGTAGGCAAATAAACAACTTGGGTAGACAAATATTTCCCCATAACAAAAATCTCGTGGCCAAAGCTTTTCATCTAGTGACGGCTGCTAATCCATTTTCTTCCAGATGCGATCTCAGTTCCTTGAGACTCTGGATTTGAGAGTAATCTTTCAGTGAAAAGTCCGAAAGCCCTAATTCACATGATCATTCTCTCGCGCTCCAAAATTTGGATAGACCAACGTGGTTTAGTTTCTCTATTGGTGAATATTCCATGCGGAATACATGTGTGGCTGGTTGTTTTGGAGTGGTGTAAGTAAAAGATTTAACGTCGCTGTATATAGTGATTGATGAGGATTAAAATTTAAAAGAAGGATCTCATGGATTAAATTTTTAACAACTTTATTAAAAGTTCCTGCGAGCTTTCGACCGGCCCGGCGGTCTTCCTCAGGCATACTAAAATTACAATAGCAAAACACTCATCGCGACAATAGTAAAAAACCGCTTCACGATAGATCACGTGATCACCCCCCACAATTTTGCCTCCACGCTTCCCTCCTCCAAGTTAATACCCCCCTTATCTTTATGGTTTATGTAAACCCCTTCAATGAATTTACGTCTCCAATAATTTTTTTCCCGGTATAGTATTTCTGGGTGATCCCAATCGATCTCGTGCTTAAATTTGGTAATTGAATTAACGTCAATTTGCCTAGACCAAAACTGTTTTTCGTTTAATCAAAGGATGTATAGACAAACTAAGGGATTAAGTATGGGTAGTAGTCTTTCCCCCTCCTGGCGGAACTTTATATGGAGGAGATAGAGGAAAAAATCTTCTCTTCAAAACGCGAAACCCGACATGTAAAATGGTGGAAGCGTTACGTGGATGACATTTCAGTGGTCTATAAAGATGTTAGAAATTTTGGCAACGGGCTATTGGAATATATAAACTCTATTGACCCTTCTAATATTAAGTTCACTGTAGAGATTGAGACGGAGGGAACTCTTCCCTTTCTTGATGTACTTTTGAAACGAAATCCCCTAAAAAACAACCTTAAGTTTTCTTTGTACCAAAAATCCACTCATTGGGGGCATTACCTCAATTTTGACTCAGAACATAGTAAAAATGTTAAATTGGGGATCATTAAAGGTATTAAAAGCAAAATTGAGAGCATTTCCGATAGTCCTGGGGAGGACAAGTGCATAGTCAAAACCCAATTAATTAATTCGGGGTATCCTAAAACAATCGTAAAAAATATTTTTGATTTTAATCTAGTTAAAGAAAACAAACAGGAAAACCTTGAAAGCCTTAACGAGCTATCAAAAGATAAAATTTTAGTACTCCCCTACATAAAAAATAAATCCGAAATTTTGAACAGACAAATAAGAAGTAAATTTAATATTAAACTAATCAGCAAAAAGAACAAAACACTTAAAAATGAACTAAGTAAATTTAAACCAAAAATTATTAATTCTGAAACGAAAGGGGTAATCTATAAAGTAAATTGTAAAACCTGTAAAGACTCTTATGTAGGGGAAACCCAAAGAACTATCAAAATTAGACTGAAGGAACACAAATATGCGTGCATGAAAAACGACGAATTAAATGGGTTGGCTAAACATTTAATGGATACCAAATTTAAGCACGAGATCGATTGGGATCACCCAGAAATACTATACCGGGAAAAAAATTATTGGAGACGTAAATTCATTGAAGGGGTTTACATAAACCATAAAGATAAGGGGGGTCTTAACTTGGAGGAGGGAAGCGTGGAGGCAAAATTGTGGGGGGTGATCACGTGATCTATCGTGAAGCGGTTTTTTACTATTGTCTCGATGAGTGTTTTGCTATTGTAATTTTAGTATGCCTGAGGAAGACCGCCGGGCCGGTCGAAAGCTCCCAGGAACTTTTAATAAAGTTGTTAAAAATTTAATCCATGAGATCCTTCTTTTAAATTTTAATTAGTCAATACCATGGACGGGATAGTATTTAATATTAATAATTGATGAGGATATTTCTCCACTCGCTTGGTTAGACTCTCTCGATCCAAACTCGTCAGCTAGAAATGGATTCGGGTGTGAAGAATTGTCTTTTTTCAATAAATCCAAAATACGATCCATATCGGTCGACCCATACGGCGATTGCGATACAGTAGCGTAGTCCGCATCCGAGAATGATTGCTTTACAAATCGTTTGAGGTCTAGTTCTTCATCATCTGTCAAGCATTCTGTGGTTAAATCTTTGTTGATAGCTCCAGAGTCCCTATATATTTCGAGATATTTTCGCTAGTCCACCATCGTGCAATCTTTTCCAGAATCACCATTCAACCGGTCTTGGGTATTTCGCTTTATTGCGAAGTTCAGGTAGTTACAGATACGAATTAATACTCGTTTCGTAGGTTGATCCCGTTTCGGATACTGAGGGGTTCTCTGTAACCTCCAGATCCATGTATGTAACTTCTTCATTTGGACACTCGAGTAATCGTTTACCAACCAGTCAAGCATCGCTGAAAAAAATCAATCTTCTCTTGAGGGATAGCCGACGGTGCGGTGCTTTCGGAGTTATTGGCCGCTCGAATTTTTTCGGGGTCTTGAAAGGACCGCTCGACCCACTTCCTCTTGCACCATGGGTGTCGCATATCGGCCCGTTTCGCTTATTACACGAAAGCGGAATGTCTTCTCCCTTGCCAGTCATCAAGGTTGGCGCGTTTACTTTTTCGTTTTCAGAGCCTTTGCAAATATTCATGTTTGGTATGAAGACAGCTTTCGGTGATTTCAAATACGGTATGAGCTTCCTTTTTTATCTCGGGAGTGTTGGTATGGCTCTTTATACCTTATTTTCCTCGCCCCCGTCATCAACGTAACGACGGAGGGTAAAAGTATAATGTATGCCGAGTTGAAACGAGGAGAGGAAATAGGCGGAGTCAGATGCATCGGGGGTGGGGTATATGAGAGAGGCGCTCTTTAGACCCAAGAGAGAGAACTAGTGTTAGGATTCAGGTAACCGTTATCTCCGGTTATTCGTATTTTTCCAGATATTTTATATTAGGATGAATTGTTTATGACTAAAAAAGTTCAATATCTTAAGATTATGATGAAATGGATAGGTTTTACGGAAGAATAATTTTTGAAAATACAACTTACACGTGTTAAAATAAATTTCTTTGGATGAGAAATTTCCCGTTTTTAATAGAGGGGATACAATATTTACACGAGTAAATGTATTTCGCTTATGATTCAAAGATAATAAAAACGATAAAAGCAAGCTTTTCACTCTTTATATCACGAAAATTAATTTTTACTCTTTATATCACGAAAATTAATTTTTAAATTTTATTTCGCGATCGAGTCTATACCGATGTTTTTCTATTATAAGCTCATTTACGGTTAAAAACGGATACCAGTATTAATTTTTGCTAAATCTTTGAATTAACAAGAATGATAAATAAGCTATTTTTAAGCCAACTGATTATATAATTATGCAATGAATGCTACAAACTAACGAAGAAAAAAATGCAATAAAAAATTGAAAACTATTGTTTAGAATAAAGGTAGTCTTTACAGTAAACCCCCACCACTGTATAAAACACGTTTCTTTGGTGTGTCCGCCTCGCCGTTCAGAATCAGAGTACCCATATATTAAGTTGGATTATCTAACTTATATTTCCATATAATAATATGTAATATATTCGTTTTAAAATATTAATATTTCGTTAATTTTGTATCCTAAAGATGTTTTAACGCGTGATTTCAAATATGTGATAAATATAAATATTTAGTTCCTTAAGATGCTTTAACGGGTTATTTTTAATGTGATAAATATGTATATTTATTTCCTAAAGATGATTAACATCGTGATTTCAAATGTGATAAATATTAAAATTTAGTACCTAAAGATGATTAACATCGTGATTTCAAAAATGTGACAAATTTTAATAGACCAAATAATTTACAAGTTTTTCGTATAAATTTGTTATATTACAGAGAGTAATGAGGGTAAGTAAAAGTTTTTTTTAAGCTCAGGAAATTTAAACGTTATCCGATTTAATTCTTATTCGTAAATATTAATTGTAGGTATAGATGTTGTGGCATGAACAACTTTTTTTGCAGGCAATGGCTCTTGCGAAGATGATGGCCGTTGACTCGGACGCTTACCAGTCCGTTTCCTTTCCCGTTTCACTCCTTCCTGTCGTAATATAGATATTAATAATCTTTTCTTTTTTTTAAGCTCACTACATCATGGAATGCGGAAAAAGATTCGGCTATGGAAATGCAAAAGTTTATAATGGATCAAAGTGGCTAAAAAGTAATAAAAACAATAAAGTGATCAATTCACAACGAGACAATGAATCAAAGGTAAAATCAAATTTATTTTTTTAGCGGTCAGTATACATTAATTACTGAGCCAAAACTGCCAATGCCTCTAACGGTAGTGCTTAATTCCTATCAAATTAAGAAAAATGGTTTTTAGTAAAATTAAGTTTAGATATTTTTAAGAAAAACATACCGTGGCTTCGCAGAGAACTGGGATTAATATTGGGGTAATTACTATTTGGGCTATCTTATCACCTGCTTTAATTGTATATTCCGTTTCTAAGTTGGTTTTTAGCATGATTTGCAACTCTCAACGAAAGTCCGAGTCTATAATTCCTGGATAGACAAAAATACCCTCCAAAAGTTTCGCTAAAATAGAAATTTTAGCTATAATTTTAAAAGTTAGTTTTAAGTTTAATATTGTAAAACTTACACGACCTTCCAAGCAACGTCCCCACGGTGTAGGGGGGTAGTTCAAGTGCAATCCCCGTGTGTACTTTGACAAGTCCATTGACGGGGATTACTGTGCCATACAGCCAGTAAAAGTCCAGGGAGTCAATTCTCTAACTTTTTTATGGTTCATTTGGTTTGGGATTTGGCCAACTGGTTTGGAATTTGGGTTATTGGCGCCAAAAATACAAAAAAGCGTATTCACTATCCAATCCATTGGAATGGCTCAAGCCAAACCGTCTGGCCAGCCAATAAGCCGGCCAAAGAGAATTTTCCCTTCCAAACGAGCGCCGTTCCTCCTTAGTCTCGAGAAAATTTTCGTGAAAATGGCTGCCTTTTTTTTCAACTAGAATTACAACGTTTATTATTTGAGGATCGTAATCGAGTTGCTTGTCGTGATTTACGGATTCAAAGAGTATTTAGAGACGATAATGAAGTGTGGGAGCTTGACGATCTTAGGTTTCGCAAGAATTTTCGTTTAACTCGTGTTATGGTGTTAGGCCTTTGCGATACGCTGAGGGAGTCTCTACAAGGCATTAGAAAGACTTCTTTGCCCGTGGATTTAAAAGTAAGAAATTCCTACAACAAACCTATATTACTTTTTTGATATTATGATGGATTCTGATGGCAAAATCATATTTTTTAGATACTCATAGCTTTGAGATTTTACGCTAGAGGGTCTGACCAACTAGACGTAGGTCAAAATACATTTCTCGGAGTTAGCCAATCTAGCGTGAGCCGATGTCTTAGAGAAGTTACGGACGCTATTAATCTAACATTAGTACCGCAATATATAAATTTCCCAATCACGGAGATTCAAAAAACGGCTGTGAAATTGAGGTTTCAAGAGGAATGCAATTTCCCCGGCACAATTGGGGCTATAGATTGTACACACATGTAGCAATTGTTCCGCCAGCCAACACTGACCCCGATTTTCCAGAGTACCTCTTTGTTAATCGAAAATCGTATCATTCTATGAACGTTCAGTTGGTAATTATTAATTAATAGTTACATCTACTGTGTAAAAAAAGTACAAAGGATGATATTCATTTCAAGGTTTGTGATTACGATTTGTTAATTCTTTCGGCCAATGCGAAGTTTAACATAACGCCCCGTATTAATGGACGCAGCGCTTTATATGGTGGCCGTTGTAGCGTATTTAAATTGAAAAGCGTACCCCAAACTCATCAAACCATAAAATATTTAGATATAATTTCGCTTTACCCCCATATTTGTCGCAATAAGGTTTTTCCGGGATTACACCCAAGCATTATTACCTCTAACTTTAATTACGAAGCAGATGCGTATTTTGGGATTGTCCATGCTCGTGTACTGGCCCCCCAAAATCTTTATATCCCCGTTTTATCCGTTCGAGTGCATGGAAAATTATATTACCCGCTGTGTAAAATGTGTGCTAAATTTCAGTTAAACGTTTGTAATCACGGGGAGAATGATAGAGCCTTAGCAACTTGGGTGACAATAGATTTTATCAGTTTACACTCCTTGCTGTTCTCTTGGACAAAGAAACGTAGTCTTCGACCATCGGCCATGGTAAATTCTTAATCTTGTTGTAGTCGTAAATTTGGATATCAATGTAGTAATCTCCGACTTGAGCGGGTAAACTTATAGAATAAGAAGCCGAGTCTTCTTTTATTTCGTGTTTTGGAACTAGTCACCCTTGATTTTGAATAGTACTTCCTTCTTTAACTGTATTAATATGTGAGATTAATTCATCTTTCCAATCCAAATTATCTGAGAGATCAGGTAAAGAATCAAAGAAGTCGGTTCCCTTGCGTTTATTCGATGATAAATTAGCCGCCATGAGTTACAGGATAACTTTAAGGTTGTGAAGACTTGAAGAGATGAGAGTTGGAAATGTTTGTGAGGTTTGCCTGAATTTCCCGTCTTTATATACTCATCTGGGTGTGGTTTTGAAAATTCTAGAGATGGGCGAAGTTCACGATATTCGTTTAAAATATGGTAATTTGGGCGAAGTTAGAATATAAGTAACTAGTTATGTAATTAACTTTTCTAATTTTTTGATTGGTCAATCGAATATATAAGTAACTAGTTATATAATCAACTTTTCTAATTTTTTTATTGGTCCATCAAATTATATAACTTTTGAAATACTAGCTGGCACGTGTAAAGTTGGTTTTTGATTGGTTAGTTCATAAAAGATAGGATTTAGCTTTGATACAGGCAAATTTCACGTGTAACCTGCCTTCTGATTGGTTCTTTTTAATGTTAGTCATTGTGGTCCACGAGGTAAACTCCTTCAGTTTTAACCCGGAAATTTACTATAAAAGGGTTTCGTAATCATTGTAAATATATCCAAAGTTTGATTAAACTTGCGATTTTCAAAGTTTTCTTTCTCACTTAAAAAGGACAAAGATTCTACCATGGCGTCTTATGCTGGTAAGTTTTCAATTTTTGCATTATCTTAGATAGGAAAATATTCTTATGCTATTTCTGACCCCTGTAAAGATATCTCTCCCATTGAGCCTATAGCATTATCCACACTAGCGTTATTGTGTTACGTCAAGCAAGAGTTTAATCTAGATAAATAGAATTTAGAAATACAAAATGCCAGAGATAATAAGTTCAAAAATCTGTTTATTATAGTACGAGCAGGAGTAAATAGTGTACTAAAGTTATCAAATACAGACCTTTATTTAAAATTCTAGGATAGACAAAGTTCAGGTACAGAAAGACACAATGCCAGGTATAATAAGTTCAACAATCATTTTATTAGACTATATTAGATTACATACTATAGTATATATAGTGTACATGAGATAATATCAGATGTATATATAGAAGTCCCTATGATAAACGGTTCACTTACAGTCTTACAAGTGAAGACTGTTTTTATTAGACTAGTATAGATCAAAGTCCATTTTACTAAAGTGTACACAGAAGTACATTTTTCTAGTCTAGTATCAATTTACTAGTGATTACATAGGTTCCCTGAAGTTTAACAACGCATGAATATTTGTTCAGGATAGAATCAATGCTCCCAACGGCTGCGGCAATAGATGGTTTAATTTTGTCGCCAGGCGACTGATGCCTGAAATCAACCCCTATTACGTAGGTTTAATTATAGTAACAAGTATATAAATTACAGATATAATGAAATACAAGTCTTGCCTTTGCTAGTTTTGTTCCAGATCCTGACACGCGTGCTTTATGACATTGGCAGCCTTGTATTAGGCTAGACTCTGGGAGGTGGAGATTAAACTATGAGACATGGAAAAAGCGCCATGCAAATTAGATAAGATTAAAGCCCTAGTTAAACTAGCTATAAAGGGATAGTTGGATAAATAGAAATGTAAAAGGGTTAGTTAATTAGAAAACAAGTGTAAAATTATAAAAGGACAGTTATTAAATGTAAAAGCTGAAAGGGTCAGTAATAATGGGTAGTTATAGGGGATATAAATTTAAAGGTACCAAGGCAAATGAAAAGTAGTCGCGAGATTATAGTCGCTAGCGTTATCCAGAACATTTAAATTGATAAAAATAGGCTCGCCGGGAGACTGGATAACCAAAGCGATAACAAGTTCGTAAAAGCGGCATTCGGGATTCATGCAATAGTAAACTAAATAGGGAAAGGTACGGATAAGAGTATCATAGTTTAATTCTGCCGATTGACAGAAAGAGCAGGTGGGATTTTCAGGCAATATGGAAGAAACAAAATTTTAATGTTAATTTTTCTAATTTTAGCTTCATTGGAAAAATCTTTGGTTGTGGATATTATGTATCTGCGTGGAAAACCGATGCTTAAGTCTCATCGTAGTAAGTTGGAACCGGAATATGTAGTTAAAGAAATGAGCGTGGTTAAATTCGAAGCAGTTGGTTATGCAAAATACCAACCAAAACCCCTTCTTCTAGCAACGTATAGGTCGCCCTATGCTGCAACCGAGATACATTCTAAGGTTAGAGCTACTAACAATTACGTTATACACAACATGTTAGGTATCGGTTGGAGCCGGGGTATGACGGCCTATGAACGTCTATACGCTCATTGCAACGATGTTCAGTTTCAAAACTATAATCGATTTTACTTGAAAGGTCACGATAAAAAAATCATTGTTTGCTAGTTATTTCAACAGGAAACTTTTGATTTAAATGCGTGGGACTGCCCAAAACTGGAATTTGCCTTAAACCCATGTTCCATGCGTAGAATAAGGAAAGCTAAATGTAGAAGGGAGTCTTCGATACATTACGCGGATTATATCCTGTCAAACCCCGTCATAACAGCTTATACTCCTCCAATTAACAACCCATAAAAAAGAACATAAATACCTGATATTATCCAGGGGGTTTTGATTCTCATCTTCAAAATCCCCTTCCCTTTCCTCTAAATCTTCCCTTTCGAGGGGTATCGTCTCATCCGAGTCGTACCCCTCTTCCGCGGCGGCTGCCAGTCTAAAAACAAATAGGAAAAATGTAACAGTTTCCCTTTAAAATTAGATCATGCAATTATTTACGCGGCGTTTTCGGCCTGCATTTCAGCCTCTATTTCCTCTTCCATCTCTTGGTCGAGAAGAGCCTGCTCTTGCGCCGCTAGGACTCCCTCCGGCCAGTCCTGCTCGTACGCCCAACTTCGTTATGTAGATAATTTAATTCGGATAAAAGTTAAATACAAATCAGAAATAATTACATTTGTTCGGGATTCTCTTGGCGGCACACGTTCGCTTAGTTTTAAAATAATTGAGTTGAATATACTCTTTTCGCTGAATAGAATGATTATTTTGTAGAAATTAGACGGCTTTATATACTATATTAACTCAAGGTTATTTTATATTATCTGGTTATAAAAGTTTTTTCTTAAGAAATACATTTTTTAATGTAAGAACACGTGAATAATAACTATATAAAACATATCCCAGCTTAGTTTAATTATCATATAAGAAACTCTTTACTTAAAACCTTGAATACTTTTATAGTAAAATAAGTTGAATATATTTATGCCCTAGAGGATCTAATATTTTCAATATGATACACACCCTTGTAAAAAAGTAATTAACTTTTTAGGGTAAAATATACTTTTTATATAAGCCCGAGTTTTGAAACGCTCTTTAAATATTTTAATTATAGTTAGATTACATGTTAAATAGAAAGAAAAACCTTGACATATATTGATTTTGTTATAGATTTTCATCTTAGGCGAAATTATCGTGGAAAAAAAATCATAAAAAGGAATGAAGTGGTGCTGTATCCTTCGTGTGATCAAGTAACCCTGTGTTAAGCGTTAATGACAGAATTGTACATTATTGTTTGACCCCTACGTGTTATGTCTTCAAAGAGGCAGTTTATTTGCAGAAAGAAAATATTCTTTTGACGCGAATGTCATATCCACCATTAGAGTATTTGCCGGTAAATGACATATGCGTCATTTGTAAGGTTAATGTCCGTCGGAACTGAGGTATAAAAAGCCTTGTGTCGTTTTTGAAAGGGAGAATAAAGTTAACTATAACTGCTGTCCTTATCCCCTTGCTTAGTCTTATGATAACAACCTTTCCATCCCTCACTTAGTTTAACTTCCTAGTCTTCTCTAACGTTATCCTTTCCGCTCTCATATGATTCTCGATAAGGGTCATCTGGGGATTCAACGTGTGTTTTTCGTCAGCTTCCTGGTGGATTACGTTTAGATCGGTTTCGGATCCCAGAGGGATAATCTCGTTCTGTCCTTTAGGCTGGATTTTCGAAGTCTCTGGCATTGGATTCCTTTTGAAAGCAATGTTTTTCCGCGATTTGATATGTTTTTAAAGTTTAATGTTATAATATTTCGTCCGTTAAAGGGTTCCGGCCGTGTCTTATTCTAGTGTCCCAGCGGGGGATCTTTTCTCATCGGCCTTAGCCGCCTTCGCGTCGGACTTGGCTTCCGCTCTTTTATCTGACAATCTTCGTTTATAACTTTTCGAACCCAACTGTTAATTTTCTCTCCCTCTTTTTTCTATATATACCCTTTTCATTTTCTTTGTCGCCTGGGCCGAAGCTTCTAGAACATTCCATCCAGAATTCGCTCAGGTGGTTGTGACGCATTTGTTTTTCTCAACTTCGAACCTCGACTATGTTCGTATCTGTCGACGGAGGGGTCGTTTATCCTAATTGTCGAGGGGAAATGTATCTTAGCTAATTTAAGTGGAAATAGGTCCATGGTGACCCAAAAAAACATTTCTCAGACTTTTGAAGTTGATGTCAGTCTGACTCTTAAATAATGCCACTGAGGGATAAGGTTTTTCTTAGTTAATGTTCTATAAGATCTGTCGACTTGGGATGTCTTTTAACACTTAGGTATTAGCCCCTAGGTGAGCCAGGCAAGTTTGATCATGTTACTATTGACATCATCAATAGAATAAGAGTTGCGTCATTTGTATTCTAGTATCTGCTTTGCATCTCAGGGGGGCAGAGTGTAAGTTCTAAATTCCCCTTTTTACAGCCTAGTTTTAGTAAAATGAACAAATGAACACGTCATGGCAGTATCAAACCTGATTGAATGAACATCATGTCAATTGGCTTATTGGCATGGAATGATGCGAATTATCAGCATTGTACCTTGGGGGAGGGCGAAATCATATGCCTGACATATTACAGAATAGTATGACTTTCAAGAATTGATCAATGCGTCATAGATGGAATGAATATTCTGTCAAGGGCTGATAGGCATGGAATGATGCAAATAATCAGCTTCATACCTTGGGGGAGGGGATATCAAATGCCGGACATATTACAGAATAGTATTACTTGAGAGAACTGATCAATGCGTCATAGTTGGAATGAATATTCTGTCAATGGGCTTATTAGCATGGAATGATGCAAATAATCAGTTTTGTACCTTGGGGGAGGGGGAAATCAAATGCGTAACATATTAGAGAATAGTATGAATCTCAAGAACTGATCAATGCATCATAGATGGAATTAATATTCTGTAAATGGGCTGATTGGCACGGAATGATGCGAATAATCAGCTCTGTACCTTGGGAGGGCGAAATCAAATGCCAGTCATATTACAGAATAGTATCACTTTCAAGAACTGATCAATGCGTCATAGATGGAATGAATATTCTGTCAATGGGCTGATTGGCATGGAATGATGTGAATAATCAGCTTTGTACCATGGGGGAGGGGGAAATCAAATGCCGGACATATTACAGATTAGTATGACTTTCAAGAACTGATCCAGACGTCAGAGATGGAATGAATATTCTGTCAAGGGCTAATTGGCATGGAATGATGCAAATAATCAGCTTTGTACCATTGGGGAGAGGGAAATCAAATGCCGGACATATTACAGAATAGAATGACTTTAAAGAACTGATCAATGCATCATAGATGCAATGAATACTCTGTCAATGGGCTGATTGGCATGGAATGATGCAAATAATCAGTTTTATACCTTGGGGGAGGGGGAAATAAAATGCCGGACATATTACAGAATAGAATGACTTTCAAGAACTGATCAATGCGTCACAGATGCAATTTATATTCTGTCAATGGGCTGATTGGCATGGAATGTTGAAAATAATCAGTTTTGTACCTTTTGGAGGGGGAAATCAAATGTGTAACATATTACAGAATAGTATGAATTTCAAGAACTGATCAATGCATCATAGATGGTATAACAGGTTAAGACTTTCTATCTTTATTATTCCCACTCCAGGGAAACCTTCTAATTGAATCCATCTCACTGCTACAAATTCCCACTAAGTCCTAGGTCCAATTTTCTATTAAAAGATGAGCTAATAACCTTTAATTTTTTTTTCCTCCAATTAATTCTATATAGAATAGAATAGTTTTTTAATGTGACTAAAAACAATACAAAGGTATCAGCTAGTTTAGCCACACAGGTCGTATGTTTAAAAATGAAAAATAAAATTTACAAGTCGTAAAATTGTTAAAGTCTGACGGCAATATTAAAAAAGTAAGAGTCATTAGGTTATATTAAAATATTATTAAAAACTAACACTCTCATACAAGAAAACTATTTAATTCCTAATAAAATAATTTGATTATTCTTTAATTTGTTTCTAGTGGTGAGATCATTTTTGAAACCAAATTTGTTATAATTATCCATCAGTCTGTCGATAGTACGCGAAGTTTTATTTCTAATGTAAAATAAGTTTCTATGCCTTGACCAAAGGTTGTTTGCATAAAACTTAGGCACTCTAAGAGTTCAGAACAGTTTATCTTGTGATTTAGGAGTCTATGTAAAAATTTAATATTGGATTTTACTAAAGTATTTCGGGCAGAGTCTATACCTAGGGATAAGAGGTTATTATTATAATCACTCGAAAGTCTGTGGTTGTTGAAATATTTGTATAAATGGGTAAATTTTCGGAAAACAGTTTCGATTTTTCCTACGTTAGTCGCACACGTATCGTGGTAAATGACTGATCCATACATTAGAACAGCTTTGACTAAAATATTAAAAGAGTAAGAAAGCAGCGTTTTGAGCTAAGTAGACGTGAGATACGATATGATGCACCCAGTATTCTCTTTCCTTTAGCAACCGTTTGAATAATATGTTCTTGATATAATAGTTTACTGTCAAAATAAACTACGAGATCCCTGACGGAGTTGACACGAATAAGTGCACCGCCGTTTATGGTGTAATTATATAAAATGGGCATACGTTTCCTTGTATAAGTTACAACGACGGTTTTGGTGGCATTTATAGGAATATTATTTTTTGTACACCAAGAGTGAAGTGAGTCTAGATCTCGTTGTAATAAATTGCAATCGGATAGAGAGCGTATATTTTGGGCAAATTTGTGATCGTCAGCCAACTGGAGTACTTTGGCACTCTTAACACCAGAAAGTATATCATGAATGTACACGTTAAACAGCAAAGGGCCCAAGGATGACCCCTGGGGGACTCCGCATTTAACGTAAAAGTGAACATTTGTTAATTCGTTATTACACTTAATACAGTTAACACGATTTGAAAGATAGTCCTGGCACCAACGCAAAATGGAGCCGCAGAGGCCGTGGTACTCCAATTTCCGGATGAGGCGGGGGTGCGACACCCTATCAAAGGCTTTGGATAAGTCTATGTATACAGTGTCCACTTGCCCGCGGTTCATTACCAAGGGGTCGACATAGTTAACAAACGACATCAGATTCGTTTCGACAGAACGACCTTTTACAAAACCATGCTGGCTTTCGGGTAGATAAGGTTTGAACCAGTTATAGAGATGTCGTTCAACGGTAAAGTCAAAGACCATGGCAAGAGACGTCAAAACAGATATGGGCCGATAGTTCGTTGGGTCGCCTTTAAAACCTTTCTTGTGAATAGGTGATAGAATAGCAGTTTTCCAGGCCTCAGGAATACACCAGAGGACAACGATAGATTAAAAATAGAAGAAAGTGATTTAGCTAGAATTTCACTACACCCCTTAAGTAGAAAATTAGGTATGCCGTCATAGCCAGATGATTTGTTTGGTTTAAGTTTTTTAATGGACTGAATAACGTCGTCGTTTGTGATCCAAAGTGAAAAGAAGTTGTTCACTAGGGGGTGGTCACCGGTGCCCGTTCCAGATGTGCAAATGTCAGTGGCGACGTTAGAAAAGGTATTAGCGAATTCTTGCGCAATTAAGTAGTTGTCAGTTAGCGTCGTGTCATTTTTAACTATCGAGATTGTTTGGCGTTGGTTTTTTCTTCGGCGGTTCACATAGGTTCAAAAAACCTTAGGATTTTACTAACAGAGTCCGATATTTCGTTTGTATAGGCGGATTTATCGCGATAAATTAAGCGTCTGGTTAGGGTACGCTGATTTCGAAAAGCGATCTTAGTAGTATCGCTAGGCAAACGTTTCATTCTGCGGTGAAGATATTTTTTCTTTGTAAGCGCCTTGATAGTGTCTTCGGCGAACCAGTGTGGGTAGATCTGGGAAAGTTTCGTGGTGTTATTATTCAGCGTACAGGAAGCTCTAATATCTTTTTTAGGAACGGCGTGATCAAGAGCAGATAGTAATTTGAGAGTGAGTATATCAATACAGACGTTCACATCGGTACTAGAGTATAAGACGGACCAGTCCAAAGAGGCGACAAACTGGTAGAGACTTATGTAATCACCCTTTTTATATTCGTAAACGGTGCCAGGAGTTTTTAAGGCAGTGTCAAGGTTTCCGTGATATGTAACGCAGAAGGCGGGGTGCAAAGGATCTATCTTGACTACGGGGCAACAGCTCGAAACGGTTGTACTATAATTATTAACTAGGCATAGATCCAAAAAATTACCCTGTACATATTTTTACGTTGTAAATTTGGGAGAAATTAAAATGGTTTATAAAGTCGATAAGAAATTCGGCTTTTTTTGGTGTAGAATGCGCAGCGATTGACGGTGAACTGAGACCAGTCAACTTTAGCAACGTTAAAATCACCTACGAAAATTACATCGCCATCAAACGATGAGAGTTTAGATTTTAAAAATATTGATAGTTAATCGTATCTTTTTACGGGTTACTCGGACATATATAAGTGTTCCCAAGCAAAAGTTTACGATTATCAGGTAAAAGTAATTCGAGCCATACGGCTTCAAAGTCCAATTTTAAATCAGTCCTTCTAAAGCATTTTAAGTCTCGAGAGACCGCGATGAGAGCACCGCCACCATGCGTAGCTCTGTCAGACCTGTGTACAATGTAGGTGTCGGGAAAGAGTGCAGTATCAAAATCGCCGGGACACAAGAATGTCTCGGTGAAACAATAAATAGGAAATTCGAGAGAAACAACGCTATCAAAAATAACATCGGCTTTGGTCTTGGTACCCCGAGTGTTTTGGTAAAATATTTTTAAGTTGTTATTCATTCTTGGGGTCGTTGGATCAGGTCAATATTTAAAGTTTCAAAATTGAATTTTTGGTCATCTTTTAGCCAGCCGTAAAATTCCGAGATTAGGCAATCCCTCGGGAAATTATTGGGGTCATTAAGTATATCGAATTCCTCCGCCCCACATGTTACATGGAAAGACGCATAACTAGGGTGCTTAGTTTTCATTCTAGTGCAGGTAATAGTGGTGAGTTTAGTATCGGTTTCTATGTAGGTCTTAAGTTCATTGTTCGTTACTGTATTCGGCAATCTAGATATAAATAGCGCTTTTTTGCGTAAATTAGGTCCGGCGATAGCTTTAATAGAGTCAGAGTTTTTACCACCGATAAGGACTTTCTTGTTTTTTTGTATTTGTTTACCCGAAGGAGCTAACAGAGAAGGTGGGGCGTGTGCATTAAGTTGATTACCAAACATATTGCTGTAATGCAAACGGGTCGGTATGTTTTTTTTTGGTGGGTGGTTGTAAAAGGGGGGCCCTGTTCGTTTTTAACATCGCGGAATAGTTCGGGCGTCCTTTATTTTTTACAACCGTAAATCCGTCCAGATCGGCTGAATCACTGTTTTTGACTAGAGTAGGATAGATAGTGTGGAATTCGTCATTACTTTTTAGGCGAACGGCATTAAGCAGTTCATTGTTTTGCGATTCAATAGTGGATAATTTGGCATTCATCTCAGTATTCTCGGATTTTAAACAACGTATTTCGCGTTGGAGTTCATTTATTAAAGAAATTAAAAGGTTAAGAGAACCACTAGGCAAATTGTCCACGTCAATGTCAAAGTCTTCAGATTCTACCGAAACGGTAGACGTGTTCCCGTCTGTCTCTAAGGTAATTGGTGCCCTACCCGCGTCATCAGTAATGTCTTTGGCTTGAAGCCCTTTAGGCGTATTAATTATAGAGGAGTCCGTCCTTTCCCGTTTACAAGAGTCGCAAGTGAATAAACTTACACCATCTTTGAAGATTAATGGCAGATCCCCGTCCCGAATATCGCAGCAGACACTGTGGTAAGCACTGTCACAGACTTTATAAGGCAGGAACAATTGATTGCTATTTATACCGAGGGCACAAATATTGCAAAGGCCGTGAACTCCAGATTTTAATTTCGCAGTAGTCCTTTTGTCTTTCACCTTTGGTTTCGCAGTAGTAACTTTCTTCTTAATATTGTCACTCATTTTATAACCCGTTACCACTTTTGGGAAACGAGTTCGCCTTTATTCCCTGTTATTATTTTAGGGAAAAACTTTTGTTAGCTTTGAAGCATAAGCTTATCTTTCTGGCCATTTCCATGTTGTATTCTTATGTGCTGAAGGAGCCTGTATAGTTGTTGCCGCCTATTAATTATACCAACGAACTCTCTTTGCTTGCCTTGTAGTTTTATTTTTTCTCAAAATTATATAACTTCTTTTTTCCATACAAAATTTCATTCCCTTATTGGAAAATGATAACTAAATGAACTCAATGGGAGCCGAATGAGAACTAACTTTTTTTGTTTCGTTCTCAACAAAAAGTAAAATGTTGTGTGAGGGAGGGAGGATACCAGGTGGCGCCACCGAAACGATTTTCCTCCTATAATTTTTATTTTTTTTTTTTTTGAATGGCGGAACAAACAAATCGTTGGCGCCCCGTTGCAATGGAATGAATATTCTGTCAATGGGCTGATTGGCACGGAATGATGCGAATAATCAGCTTTGTACCTTGGGGGAGGGCGAAATCGTATGCCTGACATATTACAAAATAGTATGACTTTCAAGAATTGATCAATGCGTCATAGATGGAAAAAATATTCTGTCAAGGGCTGATTGGCATGGAATGATGCGAATTATCAGTTTTGTACGTTGGGGGTTGGTGAAATCAAATGCCGGACATATTACAGTATAGTATGAATTTCAAGAACTGATCAATGCATCATAGATGGAATGAATATTCTGTCAATGGGCTGATTGGCATGGAATGATGCGAATAATCAGCTTTGTACCATGGGAGAGGGGGAAATCAAATGCCGGACATATTACAGAATAGAATGACTTTCAAGAACTGATCAATGTATCATAGATGGAATGAATGTTCTGTCAATGGGCTGATTGGCACGGAATGATGCGAATAATCAGCTTTGTACATTGGGGGAGGGCGAAATCATATGCGTGACATTACAGAATAGTATGACTTTCAAGAACTGATCAATGCGTCATAGACGGAATGAATATTCTGTCATTGGGCTGATTAGCATGGAATTATGCAAATAATCAGTTTTGTACGTTGGGGGAGGGTGAAATCAAATGCCGCACATATTACAGAATATTATGAATTTCAAGAAGTGAGCAATGCGTCATAGATGGAATGAATATTCTGTCAAGGGCTGATTGGCATGGAATGATGCGAATAATCAGTTTTGTACCTTGGGGGAGGTTAAATCAAATTCCGGACATATTACAGAATAGAATGACTTTCAAGAACTGATCAATGGGTCTTAGATGCAATGAATATACTGTCAATGGGCTGATTGGCATGGAATGATGCAAATAATCAGTTTTGTACCTTGGGGGAGGGAGAAATCAAATGTGTAACATATTACAGAATAGTATGAATCTCAAGAACTGATCAATGCATCATAGAAGGAATTAATATTCTGTAAATGGGCTGATTGGCACGGAATGATGCGAATAAACAGCTTTGTACCTTGGGGAGAGCGAAATCAAATGCTGGACATATTACAGAATAGTATGACTTTCAAGAACTGATCAATGCGTCATAGATGGAATGAATATTCTGTCAATGGGCTGTAGCTGGCCGGCTCTCTTTAAGTTAAAACTCTAAATAAACGTGGCGCCGTTTAACCTGTATAACATAACTTATTTATTTAATTACTCCTGATTTAAAATATACAATAAAATAAGTTAATATTTAAAAATGAATTACAGGAGATCCTTCGTTCGTAGCCTCCGACCAAGCCCCGAAAATACTGTCGGTCTTCTTTATATATCCTTCCTGATTAACGTCTGACCACATGACCTAAACCGTTGCTTGTAGCGCCCTCTAACCCAAGTCTTCCTCCAGAGTAAGATGAAGGGGCAGAGCTCAGTTTGAGTGTAACCATGATGAAATCTAGATCAAGAGAAACTAGGGGCTTTCCTTCTATATGTAAATGGCACCCCGTTACAATACCCCGCCCCGTAAAAAGGAAAGACCCTAGGGAGAGTAAAAGAAAAAAAAATGAAGAACCTGGAAGAACAAAGAGAGAGAAAAAAAAGTGGCCCGACAATATGGCAAAACAACAAAAAACACAAACAAAAAAAAGTCCAAAACCCACAAAATGGAGAATGCCAAAAAAAAAAACCTAGCCAGGAAAACTATAACCTGAACGAAATAATAAAATAAAAAAAACCATCCCAACCATAGCAACAAAAACCTGCCACTCTCCCATAACTCCGCTTAACCTATCCCTCAAATACGCAGAATACGATAGGTATTTTCTCGAACTATCTGGGCCAATTCAGGAAATGGCAACCCCCGCATATTAGACATTTTTTCGAGGGTCGTAAAAATTATTTAAGAGGTCGCTATCTCCCTATTCCCTTTCAAAACAGGGGAATTTGATTCCAACAGAAGTCTAGACAGCGGAATGATTGCCAGAGAATCCCGTGGACCAGTTAAACTAAAAACCCCCACCAGGGAAGAAAAAGAAAAATAGACATTCGAAAAATGGTCCAAAAATTCCCTGACGAACTCGACACTTCCGGTATACGTTAAAAGAATAATAGGATAGTCCGACGGTAATTCCTGGCGCAACACTTCAATACAACCCGCATAGGCTCCTCTACACTTGACAAAAACCGGTTGACCGCAACTCCTCGCGATGCCGACCTGCGCACAGAAGGCCTGCCTCTGCAACTCCTTTGGGCAAGAGTCTAATGCCTTGACAAAATCCAGGCCAATCGCGCCCACACCGCGCACATTTCGATACGATAAGGCCCTACGAACCTGATCCGCTAATTGGCAATTAACAAATGCCCGCGCAAACCTCGGGGGAATAACAACCATAATAAAAATACCCTCCATGGTACCGTGCTTTAATAAATTAACCTGGGTTAACTCCTCCGGAAAAACACCTAGGTGCGTAATCGCCGCCTCAAAGTTCCCCGGAAATAATGCGCCATTCTTCAATACAAAATCGTAAAAACTGGTTGTTATATTGTTCCGGATGAGAAAGGATCTTAATGAAAAGAAGACGTCCACATAGGGGATCAATGGGGCATCCTGATCTGATTTCGGCGATATATTTCCTGAATTAGCTCCTACCACCGTAGAACCAGAAGCCGAGGGTCCTCCCGTATGAATAACCGTATCCTGAGTAATTTTAACGTCATCTGAAGGCCACCACCTTCGGTGCATTATCAGTTCCAACCACCAGTGGTTGGTGGCTCAACCAATGCCAGGTATCCGGAGTAATGGCAATTTCTGATTCAGAGTGCCCGCTATTCTTAAACTCACTGGGAGCCGCCTAGGCACTTTCTCCTGTGGTATACGTTGCATCTAATAAAAAATAAAAACCAAAGGAAGCACCCATAATAATATCTAATCTTGCACTAATTATGTCGAACTATTTCTAAAGGAGGGTAGGCTATAGACGAAGGATTCATAGAGAAATTAACTCGAGACAAATTTTTAGCCTGAAGCGGATGTTGTGATAAATAGAATTCAATATCTTTATATGATCTTAATTTCCCCACCACTGGGCCCGGGGTATAATAGTAAACATCACCAATCCGGGATGTCTGAGTACGACGGAAAACTATTTCCCTATGCCAACCAAAAGAGAATGGTAACATTAACGGATCTGTGGGTTCCACCTTGTCTGCTTCCTGGGTTATTCTGGCAACGTTATCAACTATTTCCGGTGGGGGAATTTCCTCTACTACCAAGGGTTGAGTAAATCGTACTCGAGAACGTAAAGGGTAGCGGGACACCTCCTCACCCTCACTATCACTAGAGGGTTCTTCTATTATAATACTAACTGAACTATTATCTTGTAAAGGAATAGGCTCACTATTAACCGGTACTATTTCTAAACTTTGTTCCGGGGTTACTTGTGGTAGGTCCTTAGTAATGATGTCAACGCGACTTGCGGGTAAGACATATGTTTGATCGGGATCAGCTGCAGGTATATCGTCTAATACTGGGGGAATAACTATGGTGGGGTCTACTTGAGGAATCATTCTTTCCTGAGTGTCCAAGTAGCCGTGTTGATATAAAATTTTAAGTCATTAATATGCCATGTTCCCGCTAATGATCCGGTGTTTAAATCCATAATTACATAATTTACCGGGGAGAGTTTTTCTACTACCCGGAAAGGACCTTCCCACCTAGGCGCAAATTTAGCCGAGAACTTAGCGGCTGCATTAGACAGTCTGTGCCCCTGTTTCCATACCAACTGGCCCACATCCAATTCACTTCCTGAATAATTATGATCATAAAAATATTTCTGTTTAGCACTCGCCAAATCATTTATATCATGAGCCAAATCTATAGATAACTGCCACTCATGCAGTGGTCCCTGTTCATACTCATTAACAGCTTCCTCCAAATTATCCGGGATACCCCCAAACACGCGTTCATCCCAGGGTAAATTTGGTTCATACCCATGGTTTAAATAAAAAGGAGAGAACCCAGTAGAGGTATGAATTGTGCTGTTAATAGCTAATTGAATAAGCGATAAATTATCATCCCATTTTCCATGAATATTTCCCACATATATACTAATGATTTCTCCTAAAATGCGGTTAATACGTTCAGTAAGATTGGCCTGAGGATGATATGGCGAGGTGAATTTAACTTTAATTTTTAATTTATGACATAATTGTTTCCATAATGAGGAAATAAATTGAGGGCCATTATCAGACATAGTGCCATGCCGGGATATATATTGCAACAGAATTTTACATAGAGTAAGAGCCGTAATATTACGAACCGGAAATATTTCTGTATACTTAGTGAAATAGTTCACTATAACTACCAGAAACCTATTCTGATGTTTAGTACAGGGTAGTGGGCCCATTATATCAATACCCACTAAATCTCCGGGATGAATTTTGTATGAAGGTATCATATACCCAGGTTTCTTCGTATTCCGACTCTTATAGCGTTGGCAGACCTCCCAATTCTGTACATACTGCTTAACCAAAGTATATAGTTGGGGATGGTAATATTTAGCCCCTATTTTTATATAAGTAGCGCACCTACCACGGTGTCCGGATAGGGGTGATTATGATAAGTTTGGAGTAATCGAGGAAGTATACCAGATGGAATTAAAATCTTTGCCGGCTGAAAACCCTCTGATTTACGATAAAGCAAATCATTTCTCACTTCATATACCCTTGAGGCTTCATTATTATCCAATTTAGACCTGATATCAACCCATTTAGGATCAGACTTTTGGGCCTCCCTTATTTCTTTAAGTGTTACAAAATCCAACTGGCCTGCATTAAAACCTGGATTACATTCAATTACATTTAAATTAATTGGTGTCACATCCCCAGAATGGTCCCCCTCAACTATCTTAGGGCTTACGGTACCAAGATCAGACACGGGGCACCTAGATAATGCATCCGCTACTATATTTACCCTGTTATAATCACTATGTTGATTCAAAAGCTCGTACAACAAAGAATTAATAATATTGACCAACGTGTCGTGAAATTCAGTTAATTTAATTTCGTTTAAATTCTTAAAATTAACTTTAGCTTCGATTTGTCTACAACCGTACTTTCTCGATTTTTTGTCCAATAGTTTATCGATTGAGTAAAATCGTTTAGGATCCCGATTTAAAGTTAAATCTAAAGCCGCCTCCTCCTCGTCCCCGCTAGGCTCGGTATCGCTCATACCGACAGACTGAAGAGAAATTCCCCAATCACCTTAATAAAAGGCGAACTTCTAGCGGCTTTAAACCGGTAAATCTAATGACGGAGCTCTTGTTCCAGTTTTCGTTGATAAAATTTAAAGAGTCTTCTTTAGAATACGAAACAACATGAATGAAACATCTGGTACTTTAATGGATAAAAGATTATAGATACAAACCATATTGCCTTTCGCGTATTTAGTAAATTGGTGAAAATCATACGAGAATTTAAAAGCATTCGTTATAAAATCGTTACTCTGAATATAAGAAAAGTTAATCCCCGGAGGGTTTGGATCACGATCTAATATACACCATCCATCACCGACATTTAAATGGGGCGTATGTTGAAAGTTATATTTACTCTTTAATTCATTAAAACTCTCGTTTAATTGTCTTCTCAGACTTTTTAGAATATAAACCACGACATCGGGATTAGTGGTATATAATCCATCGATAAAGGTTGGTAATCTTTTGAGCCATTTTTGTTCATTTAATATTTTTGGAATACCAAGTTTATCGTTTGGATTAGGCGATAAGCGCCAGAAACCGAATTCTGAAACCCAAGGGTGCATTATGATAATACTTTTAAAAATTGTAACTTTGGAACAATATTTTCCATTAATATAATATTTACGAACCACGTTAGCTGGCACTACGTGTACCCAGTCTAATGCATGGAGTAACCAAATAAAATTGCAAAATTCCAAATGCGCTTTGTAAATGTTTTTAATTAAAATCGGGTTAAAACCTTAATTTGCCCGGTATAAACAACGTAATTAGTTGCTAGAATTAAGAGACTGGGCGGATCCATATTTAATACACAAAAAAAGTTAACTAACCTGATTATTGTTTTTTCAAACAAAAAAATCAATGCTTAGTTTTTCTTCACACGCTTGATCGGTGGGACGATAATCTTTTTCGGGATTCTCCCTCATCTCCCGGGCGATTCGGCTGACCAACGTGTTGATCAATTTGGACTCCTGGGAATCCTCGTCGGCGACGAACTTCAATCGTCTCGAACTTTGCTCCCAGATTTGAGACGCTGAAACATCTTTTATATCAGAATAATTGTAAATCTGAATATCGAAATAAACCTGGCCCTTGGTCGCTGGTAGTTTGATCGTATACGTCGAATCTAGGAATAATGCCGCCTTGTTTATCTATTGTTGACTCCTCGATCATTGATTGGATATGGCTTTCCAGTTCAGCTTTCCAGTCTTCAACTTCAGAGAGATCCGGTAGAGTGTTGATTAAGTCCATTTTTCGTTTATTCGAGCTGCCGGACATGGCGAGAGTTGTGATATTTTCGACTAAAAATTTCGGCTTATATATCACCTGATATAGGTATTTTTGACGAAAAAAAATTGAGGCCCACTGGCCTGTTCGGATTTTTAAGTTTGCTATTTGGAAAAGTTTGATATGTAGGTCACATCTTAAAACCCAACCTACGCGGATTTTTCCATCTTTTTTGGACGAGGTCAATTTTTTTTCAAATAAGCGAGGATCTATTTTATTTTAGCAACGTTCAGACTTTAATGATAGTTAGCTGGAATAGTTAATTTCCTGATTCAAGCTTCGGAACATGCATTATCCTGATTTTTAGATCCGAATAGATCTTTAACGATTTATTATATCAAAAAATTGAAACTGTCAGAAAATGAGGATTTTATTTCCTTTAAACCGAGTTCGGTTAGTTAGCTGGCATAGTTAATTTTCTAGTTCACTCTTTGGAACTAGTTATAACTGGAATTAATTGACATTTTATGATGCGAATAGATCTAAAAAAACTTTCTAACAAAAAAAATGATCGAAAAAACGTTTCTACTAGTATCTCGCTTTTAACCCGGATCATCCGCTGCTGTCTTCTCTAAAATTTAAAAAAACTTCATCTTAAAAATCTTTTTTTTTCCAAGTTTAAAACTTAAAACCAACTTTCATCTATTTTTAAAAACTTCAAACTTCTTAATATGTACGATGAACGCCGCTACTCAAACTTGTAAGTACTTTTTATTTTTTAAATATTTAGTTTTAGTTTGTACATTATTTTTTTTTCAAAATTAGTAATATATATACATTAAAATATCATTAAACAGTTTTTAAATATAATACAACGTGTACAGTTTAGAAATTATATAACATTAATCGTAGAGATGAAGATTTCCGCAGCCTAAACAGCTGATATACTCTTCTTCGTATAGTCTAAAAAGGAGTTTACATATATTATAGATCAACTGGAGCAAGTGCTTATTGTGAATATAATCTACTTGCGGGGTTGCCCCATATTCAATCCCCGCAAGGGGAAAAAACATGCTGACTTTGTTGTAAAAGAGATGGCCGTCACAAAATTTGAAAAGTGCGCTTGTGGCCGCTGGTATTTCCCAAAAGTGGTGGACTTTTCGTCGTATCTACCTCCTTACGCCTAATTCGAACGCGTTCGCGACCGCGACGCTTACTGGACTAGATTGGGAGGCTGGGTTACTGCCATATAACCGTCTCGTGCCCCATTGCAAAGCCTTTAAAGGTTTTAAAAAAATTCTGTGCAAGGGGCACGAGAAAACTTTATTGGCGGCTGATTTATTCCAACTCTATGCCACCGACCTGGATAAATATGGATGCCCCGCAGTCCCATGGGTTCAGAAACCCTGTGGGATGCACACCGGGTCAAGCAAGAATTGCAGCCCCACTGGGTGTTGGAAAACTATGAACTTTTGTAAATTCCACACCCAGTCCGGCGCTAAGTGCGGAAAAAAATTTAACTTTTTAAAACTTAAAAACAAAAAAAAAACTGTGCAGGGGCGAAATCGTCAAAAAAATAAAAACTAATATGTTTTTAAATAAAAGAAGATTTTAAAAAACATATAAATTGTTTTTTTTTCTTACCCCTAGCTTCATTCTCTGAATTAGGATAGGGTAACGAAACGTCCCCTAAAACATTATAGATCTCTTCAACCTCTTAAGTAGTCTCGGAATTTTGCAGAGGCACTAAAAATACGTTAAGAAATTTACCCTTATCTATATACTAGCCAGCGAGCTTTGAAGTAAAAGGGTTGAAACACTTTTACAGGGGCTGTTATAAATAAAGAATATAATTTAATCTTCTTACCTGTTGTTATTAATCGAGCACCCAGCTTTCAACTGTACTAAATACGTCCTAGGATCCTACGTTCTATATCTATAGGGATCTATTTTCTATAACCCAGCCTTTAACAGTATTAAAAAGGGGTTTCCACCGAAGCGTAAGTGACATCTCTTGAACAAGTAAACACGAGTGTACGATATAAAATTCATATCTCCAACACCGCTCACGAATCCTTATCTCCACCACCGGCTTCTATGGGAATTTAACATACGCCACAGAACCGCCACATTTTTGTGGCGGTGGTGTGTGGAACCAGACGAACATTGTTCCACTACTCCCGCGAAATCGTTCCCCACGTGGAAAACGCGATTTTAAATTCCCTTCGCCGTGCCAAAAAGGTGAGACGGCGAAGACCGCCTACCCCGCGAAAACCCAGTGATGATAATTCATTAGAGGAGGAATGCAAAGCCCCCAAATTGATTGGGTGCAATGTGATAACTGCGAAGAGCAATACCATGTTGTCTGCGTAGGAATCACCTTGGAGATCTTAGAGGCGCTACCCCATTACTATTGTCACGTATGCCGACCGGAACTTACTTCGTTTTCTATTCAAGCTCCCATTCCATCCCCAGATGGATCCCCGACTGAAGACCCCACCGAGGAAGAACTTTTATTGAAAAAACACCCCAATTGGAGGGGCAAAAAAAAATCGTTTTGGTAGCTCCTCGAGCCAAAAGCCCCCTTTCCCGTAACCTCCGAATGGAGGGAGAGACAGATTTAGAGTTGGAGCGACGCCAGCGGGAGGCATGGCTGGAAGATCAAGCTCTTTTGAACGAAGCCCCTAATGACGGGCAAGACGTCATTAGGTGGAGAGCGTATGAACAAATCCTTTGGGGAGAAGGAGACGAACCCCCCCCCCCGGGGTCCCATCTCCAGAACCAAGGGGGCGCAATCCACGGCGTAGAAGACAGCCGGTAGTGCCGCCCCCCATTCGCCCCTTCGAGGACGAGATGGGCATCGCGGACGGCATGGCCGAAAGATTTCAAGAAATCGAGTGGATGGGGGTCAATAACCCCATCCCCTACAATCGCCCACCGCACTATATCCCCGCAGGAGCAGAGAGTCCAGAAATGTGGGATCGAGAGGAGGAGGTTGTGCCGATAGTACCTACCCCACGGGAACACGCCCCCGTCGCAGGGATAGTTGGCCCAGCGGCCCCAAGGAACGTTTTTTTTGACAGTCATCCGCGCCAGATGATTCCCGTTCGGGTCCCGGGAAGGGAATGGATCCTAGAAAGGAATGGGCCCAACAATCCCCATAATACCCCTCTTAGGGTAATACGTGGACAACAAACTTTTGGAGGGTATAAAAACCCCCCGAATTAACCAAGCTGAACGCTCATCGGGAGTTCCCGGAGCGTTCCGAACGGCCCCCGGAAACGTCCGGAACCTCAGTGGAATCCGACCATTAGATTCGCGATGTCGCGTAGAGGGCCACTCCCGGCACGAGTGCCAACCCTCGGCCGCGATTAATTCCCCCGGGAAGTCTCAACTGACACGAACGACCGAGAGGAGATAACGAGGCGCGGACCCCTCGCCCAAGTGGATCACCGATCCTTTTGCTACCTGCCCCCCTGGCGTTAAAAGTTTTTTATTTTGTTTTGTTTTGTTTTTTTTTTTTTGTCCGCCTATTAAAATTTGCATTGCTCCCTCATGGGAGAGTATCGTAGCCAAATAGTTTTTTTGGGTATGCTCGACTTCTTAAATTTTTTTTTCAGACTCAAAAGAGTAACAAAATTGTTCAACTAAATACTAATAAAATTTGTTTTCTCTTTAAGACGCTCACGGAACTCACCTCCCAAGATAAATATTTGTGTTCGGGACGAACACATAACAAAGGTGGGAGATATGTAACCCTTCCCATCCAAATCCCCCTTAAATTTTTTCGTTTTAATCACTTTTAAACTTAATTCCCCTCAATTAAAGGCAATAAGCCAATAAATTAAAGGCTTTTCACTTTTTTCTGCCCCTCAACCTTTAAAAACTGTGGGAAAATATAATATAAACTTTTCACACCTAAGTGTTAAACGACATCCCAAGTCGACCGATGTTATAGAACCTTAACTAAGAAAAACCTTATCCCTCAACGACATTATTTAAGAGTCGTCCTGACATCAACTTCCCAAATCTGAGAAATGTTTTTTCTGGTCACCACGGACCTATTTCCACTTAAATTAGCTAAGATACATTTCCCCTCGACAATAGCAAAGAGCCAATAATCAGATAGAAAAATGACGTCGCTCTAGGAGTTGACCAATTAGAATAAACGACCCCTCCGTCGACAAATACGAACACGGTCAGTTAACCGAGGTTCGAAGTTGAGAAAAACAATTGACGCACGACCACCTGAGCGAATTCTGAATGGAAAGTTCTAGAAGCTTCGGCCCGGGCGACAAAGAAAATGAAAAGGGTATATTTAGAAAAAAGAGGGAGAGAAAATTAACAGTTGAGTTCGAAAATGCCGGAGCAGGAGGTGGTAATCAACGAACCACGTGATAAATGTTTGCCAAGTTCAGTCCCCCCCCCCCTCTTAGACACGCGCTTGTAGGAGTACACGTCTCGGTTGGGGAACGCGAGGGGCTAACCACTTCCCTAAAATCTGTACACCGATTACACGATTACGGAAATGATTACAGCCTTTGATAGTTCTATATGCGTACTCAGTTACATAATCATTTTAGTACATTCAAAGCTACAGGCTTGTACACCGATTACGGCCAGTGGTTAGCCCCTCGGGGGAACGTGCATGGAATTAATGGGTAAATAAAAGCATTTCCATTATAATTGATTATTTTACATTATACTATCGAGAAAAAAATAATAAATTTTACATTATACTATCGAGAAAAAAATAAATTTTACATTATACTATCGAGAAAAAAATAAATTTTACATTATACTATCGAGAAAAAAATAAATTTTACATTATACTATCGAGAAAAAAAATAATAAATTTAATAGAAATTAGCAAAACTGTCCAAACTATTAACCAAAGAAGATGCCACAGTAGGTACAAATGTCAAAATATGAATTTCGAAATTGTAGGGATTTTGCATTTTTCGGGCTATAAAATTTAAATTATTACGCATCATTGGAAACTCTATAAAACAAAACTTAGTATTATTAATGATGCCAACCTAAAATAATGAAACTTATCGAAAAAAAATCAATTTTTTAAATTTTGATTAATAGGTGATTCATTAAATAAAAATGGTTCTTTTTTTTATGTTGTGCCTACGTCACTGATTGACGTCACATAAATCACGTGATTACTTATTCACGCGCTTCGGCGACGCTCGCGCAATTGTTTAAAATTTCTGTACATTAAAGGCGGATGCACACAGACCCGTTTTCAAGCGTTTAACGCTCGCGCGCACATAGAAATAGTATTAGCGCACGAGCTTGAAACGCGCGAAAATGGGTCTGTGTGCATCCGGCTTAAGAAATTTTAAATTATAGTGCGAGCGTCGCCGAAGCGCGTGATTTTGTTATCACATGATTTTTGTGACGTCAATCCGTGACGTAGGAGCAATATAAAAAACAAGACACACGAGACTATTTTTATTTCTTGAATCACCTATTAAATAATTTTGGGGTGAAATCATCATTTATCTCGAAAACTTGACATTGGAACTTCTTGAAATAATTCATAATTAACCTTATAAATGCCACCTATAAAATGCTATAAGAAATATGGATTACAACCATGAATTAATAACAAGATGGTGAAGTCCATAACCAGCCTCACCTACATAATACCAGGGAGAAGATGTAAAGTATTGTAGGCCCTTGCTTTAACTTTAACCTAAACTTTATTTCTGGCCTTGCAACAAGCCAACCGCAATTTACAAATACGGGCTAGGGGAAACCTAGCGTCCCCTCCTCCCAGTCACGATATTAGATACCAATTATACCTGTACCAAAAATATTACCAACTCCCTCCCTTCTGTCTCCCCAAAACACAATAGCTCCTCAATTTCCACCCCTAGTTGATCCCATCCCGTACCTCCGCATGCGCCTGACACTCGTTCACCACATCAGTCCTGATACTGAGTCATTTTCTCACTTAAAGTCACTTTTTTTAAATTCAGTCACTAAAAGTCACTTTTTCTAAAATTGGTTACTATTTATCACTTTTTTTGCCTGAAGGGCTGGAACACGAGTCAATTTGAAGTTTCCAATAAAAAAACCTTCGGAGCGGCTGGGGGCTTCGCCCCCAGACCCCCATTTTAATCTTTCATTATGTTTTATTAGCAAATGTTTCAACGTTCACCCACGACCTAACAAAATTAAAAAAAAGGGGGTCCCTTTGATATTTTAGGCGGGGTGTCTCCGAGTTCTCAGCTAAGCCAATGAGTTTTTCAGCTATTTATCTCTAGAAAACTGTCTTCTAAACCCTATTTCATTTAATAATTGAAGAAGTAGAGTTAGCCCAAACCATGCTCGCTGGCTTTATGAAGGTTAAGGAGGGAGAAAAATTATAGTCTAATCTCGTCGTTCCTAAAAAAGTGATATAATTTATATTCTAATCTCGTCGTTCCTAAAAAAAGTGATATAATTTATACTAAGGTAAAGAGTGCCACAATGATAAATTAAAACATGTGATGTTTCCACAATGATACATTAAAACACGTGATATTTCCACGGAACATTTTTTAACCTTCAAAAGGATAGGTTTTTTTTAGTCACTTCTTTCATTTTTAGTCACTTTTTAGTCACTATTTTTAAAGCTGTTAGTCACTTAAATCACTAAATTTTACAGTGTAAGTGAGTATCAGAACTGCCACATGTTCCAATGTCTCGTCCAGTCCATACCAACCTTATACCCCAATCTTCTTTCCGATCGTTAGGTGCCAAGGTCCTCGACCTTCCTTTAAATAGCAATACCCGGGATGGTCCGCAAACCACTCCCTCTTTATATACCCTGTTTATTCCCGTAATAACTCATAGAATCAGACCCAAGCCTATTCTAATCTCAACACTCTCCGTTTAACTCTCCAAACTCACGTCCGTTTGTGCCATCCCTTCTCACCACGTCGTTTCTATTCCCCCTGTCCAAAACCAATCGAACAGAAACCGTGACCTAGGCATATAGTTCTGTACCTGAAGGCCGTTTTAACCTTTCTAAACTTCGCGAATTCCTCCACCTTCCACCAACCTAAACCCCCTTTCAACGCCTCCTTCCTTGTTCTTATTGACGCCCCCAAAAAACCTCGGCATCTCAGATTGCAGAAACTCTCACTCCCTAAGCAACTTCCCTGACATTGGGATTACTTCGCTCTCATACCCCAATATGCCGATTCATAACGGTTTCAATTAAGCTACGTTCACAGTAGACACCTAAGCCGCGTTCACACTAGAGACTTTGAAACCGTTTTGATCGTTTGGGAAAGATCAAATTATAAAATTTTGGGGCCACTCGTGTAGATCAAGAAATCCAATTAATATCTCGAAGAGTCGATTTGAACATCCGAAACGTTTTGGAACGGTTTCAAAGAGTCTAGTGTGAACGTAGCTTTTGAAACCGTTTTCAAACCTTTTCTGATGTTCAAATCGACTCTTCGAGATATTAATTGGATTTCTTGATCAAAGATTTACACGAGTGACCCCAAAATTTTATAATTTGACCTTTCCAAAACGGTTCAAAACGGTTTCAAAGTCTGTAGTGTGATCGCGGCTTCGGTGTCCCGTTCTTATTGCTAAATGCGCGGGGTTTTTTTTCAAAATCGTTTAATGAAAAACCCAGCTTTACGTTTGGTGATTCAATTTTTCCATTTAAAAAATTGGTTTAACATTACGGTTCTCGGGAAGGACCAATTAAGTCATCGTTTTAGTAAAGAGTAGCCTTTTGCGGTTTCTTTAATTATAAATTTCTAGTTACAAAATAAAGTTGCTAATTCAAAGATATGTACATATATTTTAAAATATATAACTTCCTTTATTGTACTATAAGACAATCTGATCGGGATCACACCTGAACTCGCAAAAACCACGCGTATCCTTTTCTGGGATGCTTTTTTTCAATACTAACGCAGGTTTCATGGTACCACTCGGAGCATTTATCACATTGTATCATGCGACTTCCAGTGTACACTTCTCTGCAAATGCAGTAAACGAGACTGTGGGTACTTTCGTGAATCACCTTTAAAGCGCTGGAATTTTTCGATCGAAATGGGAATGGAGACATACTATTCTTTTGAAGGCATTCATGCAGATGTTTTCTCATCGTGTCATTGGCTGTATTGTATAAAATCGCTCCAGGCTCATTGTGTAAACACGCATTTAGCGCATTTGCCACCGCATGCGCGCCGCACTCTACTTCGACCTGCTCGGTCACTTTTATGAATTTTATGTTAAATTTTTCAACGTGTGTATTTTTAAACTGGACGCTTAATAGAGAAACCAACTGAGGTAATCTGGAAGTTTTGTTCAGGGAATCGTAAATGGAGATGTTGGCTTCTTCATCCCTGTAAAACCCGGCTGCGCAAAACAAATGATTTTCAACATTGTAGATTTGGACAAAAAAACCTTCGTCCGCTACATTGTTTTGAATGAAAGGGATACGATATTTACCGAAGTCCACATTAATCTTAAATAAAGAATTCAATCCAGCAGATACATTTTTGAATTGCCTTTTTAATATTAGTTGCGCCGCGTCAATTACTTCACAGTTCATACAGTGTCTTGATAAAATACTGATTTCGTGCTGTTTCGTCAATATAATTGGTTAACGGAGCCAAACATTCTCTTCTATCAGGTTTTCTGTATTGTCCGGGTACTCTTCGTCCATAACTTGGACGGGTGTTAAGGAATGACGATTATTTTTGGCCCTAATAGGACTTCGTTCAACAACGAAAGATTGCAGTTTCCTGGATAGCCTCTTTTTCTGAAGTCCGACAACCGTTTGGAAAATGCCCTTAGGCCTTCCCACAACGTTAAGTTTAAGTGGCTCCTTAACCTCTGGCAATGAGAGGCATGGTGCAGTTCTGGAGAATTTGTCATCAAAATCATCCTCAAGGTTCTTGCGTGTTTCGTTGCCATGGTTATTGTCTTCCTTATTTTTCAAGTCAGGCAGCTTTAAAGGAGCTTCATTTTCCTGATGTTTATCATTCACTTGGTCCCCTTCTTTCTTTCTTTCTAAACAGTCTTTCATGATTTCGTTTCCTTCTTCCATACTTTCCTTTTCACCTTTTACACAATCGTCCTCATCTTGCCTGCTTTGGTCCCCACCTTCCACACTTTCGTCCTCATTGTCCATGGTTTGGTCCCCATCTTCCATGTTTATGTCCCCGTCTTCCTCGTTTACACGAATTTGGTTATCCTGGCTATTCTCACTTTCGTCTTCGTTTTCTTCACTTCGCAGGGTTTCATCCTCGCTATTCTCACTCTCCTTTTCCTCTTGGTTTTCATCATTGACACTGTTGCTCTCTTTCAATTCGTGAATCTCGTCGTTATCATGATTTTCCTCTGAATTTTCAGTCTCGTCATCTAGATTGTCAGTATTTTCACCATACTCCTTATTGCCAATAACTAGTTTAACGTTGGTTCCATCTGCCCAAGCTCTAATGATCTTATTAATAATTTTCAATCGATTTCTTAATTTTTGTTGGCCGCAGGAAGACAATTAAGAATAGGTTGCGCTTCACTATACTTTTCTTGAGAAGTCTTAGTTTTATTCGGTCTTGAAGGATGTCGCGTTTGAGTAATAGTCCGTTGTCGACTTACGCTTGTAGATTTCAAACCGTCCATCCATACAGATTTGGAAAGTCTTAGGCAAAATATCCTCCGTGAAAATTGTTTTTCCTAAGTATTTTCGTGCTATAAAAATGTGCGTACAAGGAATTTCTTTGGTCACGTAGGTGGAGCACGAACAAGTTATACCATTAGAAATCACATTTGGAAGTTTGTTGATTTTCACGACTACGGAATCACTATTGTCGATTGGGGTGCACTTACTTTCGCAAGATACGCTTTTCAAAAGGTTTTCAACAATTTTATCCGAAAACGCAGGGACGAATTTATCATAAATTTCGCGGGCTATATCTCGTAATTCATCGTTACCAAACGTTTTTCGAGAGAACGAATTTTTGGTTTTCGCTTGAAATTTTTCATGGTCATTCATAGTTTCTACGTAGGCGCAAAAAATTTTCATATCCTTATAAAACTCATCAAGGGCAGCGTTTTTCTTGCAGATTCCTTTTATTTTCTGATTATATGATTCCAGTCGATTGTTCGTGGCTTCTCCTAAATTGAAATGTTGTCTGCGGTACGCGTGGTCCCACATCTCCTTGATCGCTATCCAGTTGTGTCGCATGTATTTAATAAATTCCGGGTAGTTGGCTAATTGCTCGTCAATTATCATAGCTTCCACATTATTTTTAAAGTCATTTTCTGTAAACGAATACGCCAGTTTTTGAGCGTGTGTTCGCGCTGCCAAGCTAGCCGCTGATACCATCCTTAGAGAGGATATTTTAGCCTTCATTGCCTTGAGCACGTGGAACAAGCAAATTTCAATACAACCTTGAGGAAAAAGGTCTCTGAATACAGATATTTCGCCTAAGTCCTTGTCAACCATAACAGATTTTGTGCATTTATAATTTTCATTGTGCGTCTGAAAAGACTCGAATAGCTTTTGAACGTAGTCTTCTTTAGTGTTTTTCGTCAAGCATAACCCTACAATTTCACTTTGTAGGTTTCCATCAACAACCATTATGATATATAATGGCATCCCACAGCGATTTAAACAAAATGTAGCGTCACACATCAAGTGCTCGGGATATTTGCTGTAGACTTCTCTCATACGACCAGTTTGCCAAAATACGAACTCCAAGTATGTGGTGGCAGCCTCGATAGAAAATTCCACTACCTATGTAGAATATTAATAATTCAATTAATAGTCCAAGCAAAATATCTTGTATTTTACAATATCTATATGGTATAAAGGGAAGATCAACCCTCAATTTTAGCCAAAAAACGAGTTGTGAACTATTCATTTAAGGTGGAAAAAAATGACAACGTAAGTTAGAGAAATTTGGGAATGAATTCCATATGATAGAATCGTGACATATTCCAGTGTCATCCCCACAGCAAAGACTACCTATACCTACGCATGGAGCTAATTGGACGAGCGTTATTTTAGAACACGAGTTAAGCTTGTCGAAATATTAAAACCCGTCATGCAAAAAAAGGTTGCATTTAGGGTCAAAAAAATTATAACGATAATCTCAGCGATAACGGATTGGGTATTTAATATTTAACCCATGTTGAGGTAGATATTTAGATTCCAAAACCGTTTAAATTCTAGTAAAACTCAGTTTAAAGGGAATGAAAGCAAAAATGATGAGGGACGTATTAATTTTTGGCGCTATGTCTTAATTGTCTCTATAACCCTGGTCTTGTTTATAAAGATCATTTGGTTGAACTATAGGCCCTATATACTTCCGCGAAGAAATGGCTTTGGCTGTATTCGACACTATATGCGAGTGACAATTCCCCTCGATCTTAATTTTAAAAATTTCTAATATTTATCGAATATTTATCCAACAGAAATTCATAGTGGACAAGAAATATGCAACACTGCAAGCTCATTTCATGTTTACACTATGTATTTCTGATAGAAAGGTATAAAGATTAAAATTTACCATTTGCTGGTCATCCTTCTGGTCTTTTTGCAATAACGAAAGTAGTCTTTGCGCCGAGTTCGAATTTCCACTTTCTATGTCTTTGAGCGCCTGTTTGCTTTTAAAGTTGTGTAATGATTTTGGTATTTCGTACCTTCCAGTTTCTTTCGTAACTTCTTGGAGAACGAGTTTATTATCGCCTCTTACCCGAATGTAATCAATTACTTTGGACCTTCGGTCCGTATTTGCTTGACGCAATGCGCGATTGGCAGGGTATTTTTCGTAAAGTTCGGGGCCGATATGGTGGTTATGTTTAAGTTCAATAGAAGATACGTACAACGATTGTAATTTGGAGTTTGCCGAATATGTAACGTGGGCGGGACAAGAGTTGGTAAAAGTCGACGATTTTCTTTTTCCCTTAGCTTGTGATTCATATTGCCCATAGTGCACGCAAACCATTTGAATCTTAGCATACTTGAGCTTTTGTTCCAAAGGAGTGTAAACTCCTTTTCTAGATCTTTTGCAGGCAGTTTTATTGTGGCTCTCGACCGTTGGGGTGTGTTTGCTCAAAATGGGCGAAAAGTTATTTTTACAGTACTCGTAGTGGTTTCTTTCGCAGGATTCCCAGTCCTCGAATTGTTGTTTTAACTCCATTTTTTCCATAAGGGTTTTAAACCTTAAATCGAAAAGTTCTTAGCAATTTCATCTATTTATGTTATGTAATTAGAAAGGTAAAAAATAATTCCTATGGGTATGTGTGTGTTCGAATATAGGGTGGTTTCCATTAATAGGGTATATTTTCTTTGTCATACTTAAGTTTATTACGTTACTTATGCAATAAAAATATTTGAAATTCCTCAAGAGAAGCCATTTACTTGTATACACTTATTTCTTTCTATTTGATTTCTGTTACGAATTTGTATCTATTCCGATTGGCGCAAGCCGAATATGGCGAAGAAACAAATTGACGAGATGAGAAAGGATGCCTTATTGGAAGGTTTAAAAGCTAAGCCTTCTACTCCTCTTCTGTTTATTATCTATGACCCCCACGGAAATGTTTGTTTCCTCTTGACCCTCCCTATACACCCAGATTAAAAAGTATTGTCTGAAGAGGGTATAACGAATTCCAACATACCCTAAAAGGAATAAATACCAAATAAAATAATTGTAATTACCTTTTAAGAGTCACAGTCGTGGTCAGGAAACTCCCGTTAAACTTAACACCTATGCATTAATTTGCTTGCCAACGACGCATTTAATTACGATCTATAATTACCGTTTAAGAGTCGCAGTCGTGGTCAGGAAACTCCCGCGTTTCTTAAACTTAACACCTACGCATTAACTTGCTTGCCAACGACGCATTTAATCATGGCCTTTGTTCTTGTTGGCTTACTCTACAACTTTATAAGTCGTATATACAAATATGTATTAACTAACGATTAAAATTCAACAATGTGATTGTTTGATTAGTTATAGAAAGAACATTAAGGGCGCCGATACTATACCAGCTAGCCAAACGGGAATCTGAGCTAGAACTGGCCGAAATGGGCCACATATGCATACGAACTCGCGACGTATGTTTATTCCAAATCGCTGCCTCAGATGCGTGTCAATTGCGTATAAATTCAAAACCAAAATTATAACGAGACTGTCTTTAATTTAGGTATATGATTTATTTCTACGCGAGTCCGTCTTTAGAATTCTAGAAGAGCGTTAGGTTCAACCAGAGTGGCTGAAATGGCAGGTTGAAGAAGACAGACTGCTGACTTTCTATAACAGATTTCGGACCAATTTGTTTATCTCTTTTTATCAAGCTTTTAGATTCGAAACTTGTAGTCTAGTCTTCAATGAAATTTATCATTTTTCAAGTCTGTGGTTTCGAGTTTCGAACGCCATTTTTCGAGTAGTCCGAGTAGTGACTACTAAACTTCTTCATTATTAGCCGTTAATTTATTAAAATTAATTTAAACAAATACAAGTTTTGTTAATTATTTTATTTTTATTTGGAAACCACTTCAAATCAGACGAAAAGAGCCAAAAAATAACTTTAAATCCTCAAAAAGAAAAATATATAGCTTTCGTTAAATCCGTTCCCTTCGTGGGAGTATTTTTCGAGGGGCTAACCACTCTTGAAATCACGTGTACAAACTAAATGGAATCAATGTGAAATCACGCGAATCAATGTGAAATTGTTATAAGTTTGTTGATAAATGACACAGAGTTTAAGCTATACTATTATAAGGTTTTATTGAACTATATATTTAGTATCTTTATTTACATCCTATATCACGCTAGCGGAGCTTTTCTACTGCGTAGCAGAGATATTTCAGCTGCACTATAGAGATATGCCTCTCCGGCGAAAACGTGAGACATGAGACATGTAGCGCCATCGCGTAGAGGAGGATGTTTGGTGAAAATGACCCATAATTCCATATAAACCTCTGACGTCACGTATTCGCCAAGCTGGCGCCATCTACCAAAATGGAAAATCAGGAACAATGGCATATGTTTCAAGGCTTAAGAGATTTCAAATTCGCGCCTTTTTCAAGCAAAATCTACCTTAAGATGTAAAATAAAAAACCGTTTTAGAGCCTTGAAACTACTTATTAAAACAAAGTTTGGGTTTCCTAATTTACGACACAAAGTTTAGTTTATTGATTTAGTACTTCCGTAAGCCATAATGAACAAAAATTGAAAACCGATATGAAAACACTGTGGCAGACGACGCTCTTAAGATCTCACACACGTGACTTCCAGTGGAAGCACTGGAAAGAGGAGAGGGTTTATATGGAATTATGGGTTATTTTCACCGAATGTCCTCCTCTACGCGATGGCGCTTCAACCAACCAACGTTTTCTGGTTTCTATAGAGGTATGGCAAGAGGCATATCTCTATAGCGCAGCTGTAAGATCTCTGCTGCGTAGTCGAGAATATTGTAAAGAGAGATGTTATATGTTAATGTTCATAGATGGCGTTACGTATCACGGCGCTGGTATTTAAACGTCTATTCCAACAGAAAACACGCGAATCAACGCGGAATCACGCGAATAAAATGGAATCACGCGAATCAACGCGGAATCAATGAGAATCAATAAGAATCAAGGAGAATCACTTGAAATCTGGAATCAGGTGTACAAACTTTTCAAGAGTGGTTAGCCCCTCGGTATTTTTTTCCCCGGAAAAATAATCAGTCAATTACGCTGATGATGTCACGAATTAAACGCGAGTAAACTTATACGGGCCAAGCAATAGTTGGGTCTATAAACTAAAGTACCCCTTTTCAGTGCTTCACCTTCTTGTTCTACTGTTGCCGGTGACGTCACGTTTACGTCAGAGTTCACGTGATTTTTAAACTATGCAGACAACCACTTCCTTAGGAGGAGAGTGGAGACTCGAGAGAGACCGGAAATAAAGAAATTCTTAGCTTAAGAAAAAGCTTGACGCTGAGTGGGCGCCTTGAGACTAGACAAGGCGTGACGTCACGAGAACTTTTTCTGCAAAATTTCCTCCCCCCAGGCTCCCCCGTTTATAGACCCAACTATTAACGTTTTAATAACAAGTTAAGAACTGCAATATAAAGAATATAGTATATAGTAAAGGCGCTGTACGTTCGTAGTTTTGGTTTCGGTTTACTAAATGCATTTAGTACCCTGAGAATTAGGCGACATCTATCACGAGTCCGGCATATACTATACGTAGAAACGTGGGCGCACCATTTTAGTCTCGAACGAGTAAAAACACGCGCCTGACGCATAGTTTTCTCTCTTATATGGCAGTGATTTATAAGAACGTTTCATAAAAAGTTTATATTCATAGTGTTTATTATGAAGAGCAGCAATTTCTGAAAAAGGTGACTACTAAAAATGTAGGAGGCAAGTTTGATATGGGGAGGCAACATAAAATTATTGGAAGGGGCAAGTTTGACTTGGGGAAGGAATGCTCCCTAGTAACTACGCCGAGTTCTTAAATGAAAAATATCCCCACCCAAAATAAGCACTGTCCGCCGGCCCCTGTTTAATAAAAAAAGATTTCCAAAAAAAATAGTAAACAAGTTTTCTTAGTTAGGTTTCTTATCCTTTAGATATCTTGTACAAAACATAACGAACGATAAATGGTTTAATTAGAATTAGTAGCGTCATCTATTTCAAAGCAATTTTGGAATATTTTGTTAATTTAAGTTTAAACACTTTTTTAATTTTTCTTAGTGGTTAAATGCAAAATGTTTAATAACGAAATGCGTTTAAACGTTTTAACCGTCAAATTCGCCAAAAACGAATTCGGGATAAGTAGTTCTGAAACTGGTTACTACATGCTACTAGACGGGCAGAATCTCTGAAATATTTTGCCGGATATTCTGGCAGAATCCTGCCGCCCATTGCATAGTTTTCACAAAAGGGGTTTAATGCCGTTCCATCAGCCCCTATAGTTGCCAACCATTTGTGAGCGAAAACTGAGGCAGATAGAAAGGCAAGCAGTTCATTTTTGGAACTGACCCGTTCTGAACCGCGCTCACAAGCACCTGGCAACCCAGCAATCAATGGAATTTTTTTAAGGGATGGAATTTTATTTCGCTCCTTTAGTGAAAACTATGTATTGTCCAAATTTGCCCAATGTTATACGCCACCGTCGACACTACATATCATCCAATAGGAGAATATCAGTGTTCTTATCATTTCGGTATTTCGGACTACTCTTATACCATTGGGTAGGTGGCATTTAGGAGATTAATTATGAATTATTTCAAGAAGTTGCAATGTCAAGTTTTCGAGATAAATGATGTTTTCGTCCCAAAATATTTAAAAAAAAAATTTCGATAAGTTTCATTATTTTAAGTACGCATCATTAATAATACTAAGTTTTGTTTTATAGAGTTTCCAATGATGCGTAATAATTTAAATTTTATAGCCCGAAAAATCCAAAATCCCTACAATTTCGAAATTCATATTTTGACATTTGTACCTACTGTATTAAGAGTTCGGACAGTTTTGCTAATTTTTATTAAATTTATTATTTTTTTCTCGATAGTATAATTTAAAATAATCAATTATAATGGAAATGCTTTTATTTACGCATTAATTCCATGGAAAAATAGGGGGGTCGAAATCAACGGGTTTTCACGTTCCCCAACCGAGACGTGTACTCCCACAAGCGCGTGTCTAAGAGGGGGGGGGGCTGAACTTGGCAAACATTTATGAATGTGGCTATTCCCACTCTAGGGTGCCAATAGAGTAGAGACTATTTCCACCTACCTAGATGTCAATAGCTCTCGGGCTACTGACACCCTCCCCAGGTGTCAATAGCTTCCACACTATTGGCACCTCCCTAGGTGCCCATAGCTCTCAAGCTATTTCCACCTCCTTATTCTCAGCAGCCAATCAACTGTGGGCACACTAGATCAGGGTTATCCCCGTGCTCTCTTCATTCAGCATGTTTTTTTTCTTTCGCCATTTCAGGATTTCACATCGTGCTTGAGGTAAGAAATGTTCAACTTTTTTGTTGCTTGATATTTTAGAATTTGATTTATTCAGGTTTCAGAAAGTTAATGAATGCTTATGCTAAATTAATATTGTACGTAAACCCTAATCGTTTCGAAAATTGAAAAGTTAGCCTAAATTGTCCAAGGCTTAGCGTTTTATTTGAATCTAAGCCTTCGAAGATTTACGATTTCCAAATTTTTAACTATGGTTTAAGTACAATATTAATTACAATAATCTTTAAATTATCAACAAGTGATTGTAGGAAAAAATTACATTGAACTTTAAAGTTAAACCTTTTGAAAATTAAAAGTGTTACCGAAAATTGTCCAAGGCCTAGTATATCAATATATTACATAATTAGAGCGCTCAGCGCGGATTCGTGAATACCACCGATTCCCATGTGGTGAAAATCTAAGCCTTGGAAAGCTTTAAATTTGAAAATGTTTAACGTTTAATTACACAAATTATTAATTACACAAATTATTCGAATGAAAACCTGTTACTGTTAGTGTATTTCAGGTAATCTTTGAATAACCCAGGCTCCAAGCAAAACCTTATTTAGGTTTAACTAGATTAACTTGAACCAGTATATTTTCACCATACGACCTTATAATTATGTAATAAGATGTACATCATCCTGAGGGATTTAAATGCGTAGTTCTCAAAATTCAATTTTCTGCTTATCATATAGTCAGTTCTTGTTATGTTATCTAAATTCTAAAATGTTTTCTGGTTTCTTTCAGATTTTCTTCAGTCTTTGTGTTCTTGCGCCTCTGAAGCTATCGTCGCCTCTGAAGCTATTGTCGGTTCTGAAGCTATCAAAGTTTGATTCAACCATGCCTGTGGATTTTTGCCCCCCTTTTGGACCCTCCCCTGCACCGTTTGAACGTGTACCTGGGAGGAATCCTTTGTGGGTTCCGGAAAGGACTTCAGCAGCTTCGGTGTATTGGGAGCCCAATTTTATCTGTTCTAATGATGCAACTTTTTTTTTTAAATCTTTAATGCAGGATTTTTCTCAAGATTTTTCCCAGACGTTGCCAGTTCCTCGTAGAGTTGCCTATCGGGGATCTTTTCCCTACGGATATGGTAAGCTTCATCATGAGGCTAACAATTCTTGGTCTCCTGCATTGCTTTCTTTAAAGGTTAAGGTTGAGAGACATCTTGGTGTATCATTCAACACTGCTGTGGTGAATTTCTACCAGAATGGAAAGAACTCTGTAGCCTGGCATTCAGATAATGAGCGTGGAGTACACAACACCATTGCGTCGCTGTCTTTTGGAGTAAGTAGAACATTTCAGTTACGTTCTGTTTTTAAGTCTGTCCCTGGTGTAAATGTATCTTTGAACCCTGGCTCACTCCTAGTTATGGAGGGTACGTGCCAACAGACGTGGCAGCACTGTGTTCCAAAAGAGCGTGTTGATTTTGGTAGAATCAACCTAACCTTTCGGTATATGGGGCCTGCTATTTCTGGGCCTATTCTCCGTAACCCTTCCCTTTTCCCCATTTCCTCGTCCGTTTCCCCTTCCTCGTCCGTTTCCCCTTCCTCGTCCGTTTCCCCTTCCTCGTCCGTTTCCCCTTCCTCGTCCGTTTCCCCTTCCTCGTCCGTTTCCCCTTCCTCGTCCGTTTCCCCTTCCTCGTCCGTTTCCCCTGTAGAAAATAGATCAAAAATACCAAAAACAAAAAAGCCCCGATCATTGTAGATAAAAAATTAGACTTTAGATAAGAATGTTGTTTTTTATTATCGAACCCGAACTGTAATGTAGAAGAAAATTGATATTAATAATCAGTGTAACTTTGAATTTAAAACTCGTATGTAACGATGACTTCTGTCAAGAATAAACCTCGTTTAATTTAATTTAATACAGTATCGTTAATTTCTCGAATAATTTACATGGTGCCGAAACCCGGGAGATAGGCTAGTTATCAAAGTCGCGGACTAGTATTAACGGATTCAGGATTTTCGAGAACCTTTAGGACATACTGTAATTAAATGGCAGAATCAACGGCGAAGCAATTTGATCGAAAAAAGAAGAAACGAACGGTTCATAGACAACAGGTGTCAAAGTTAATAAAGAAGATAGACAAAGTCATTGAAGACGAGCTGGAGTGTTCAACGGATGTACTGGAGGGTTTCTTAGAACAACTTGTTAACAAAAACCAGGTACTAAAAGACTTGAATGACATAATTGAAAACAATCTTGAAGACGAAGAAGAATTTGAAGCTGACATACTTGCATCTGAAGTATATGAAGCCGACATTATCCATTCAAAAGCGAAGATTAAAAATAAATTACGAACGGAAACTAGAAATCGACAACGGATAAACAGCACGGCAAGCGACGAAACAATTTTGGATAATGAAGTTCAAAGACTACCCGCCGTGAGAACAAGACTTCCCAAATTGGAACTTGGAAAGTTCTTTGGAGACGTAATTGAGTGGATGCAGTTTTGGCCACAATTTGAAGTTACAATCCATAAAGACGAATCACTTGGGAATATCGACAAATTTGTATATCTAAGATCATACCTTGGCGGAACAGCGGAACAGCTCTCAACTCTATAACCGGATTGACATTGAGTGACGAAAATTACTTGGTTGCCATTAAGATACTCAAGGATCGATTCGGAAGGAAGGACATGATTAGAAATACACACACGAACAGGTTGTTGGATATGTCCCCAGTGAGAAAATCATCGGATTTGGCTGCCCTTCGAAGACTCTACGACCGATGCGAAATCGAAGTCAAAAGCCTAATAAACTTGGGTGAAGCAACAGGCACGTATGCAGGTGTAATTAGTTATATCATTCTAAAGTTGGTTCCTTCGGATATTGCGTTGGAATACTGTAGACAAAAGAGATCACCAGAAGAAACCGAAGACGTCTCCCAACTGCTGTCATTCATGCGTCATGAAGTGGAGAGCAGAGAGAGATCCTTGTCATATACAAAACACGAAAAACGGTCTCAAGAACCAGAAGAAATCCGAAGATATCAAAAGCCACTAGATTCTAAACATTTCAAAACTTCAAACAAGTACGATTTCCAATCAAGATACAAGCCATCAACAGAACATTCTGCGGCTGCGCTAAACACGATTTCAAAAACCGTCGAAGCCTGTACGTTCTGCGATGAAGCTACACACAAATCAGAAAATTGCGAGAAGTTCAGAAGCGTTGAAAACCGGAAAACTGTACTACTGAAGAAAGATCGTTGCTATGTCTGCGTTTCCGGTCATCATCTAGCAAGGGATTGTAGAGTTAAACTTACCTGTTCTCACTGCCAAAGAAGACACCACACATCCGTGTGTGGACAAAAGAAGAATGAAACTAAAGAAGACACGACGGTACAACTATCAGCAACCACTTGCGGAAGATCAAATACCATATTACTTCAAACAGCAGTAATCAGACTTCAGAACGGAACAAAAGAGAAATTAGTACGGGTACTCTTAGATGGAGGAAGCTAAAGGACATTCATAAAAAGAAATACGTCTCAGGAACTTAACCTTCCCGTAGTCGGAGAAGAGCTGCTTCAAGTACATGCGTTTGGTAGCGGCAGCCCAGAAACAATGCATTGCCGAAGAGTAAAGGTTACAATCAAGAGTCTCTATAATGACAAAACCATAACTTTAGAGGCAGTCGAATCGCCTGAAATTACCACAGCAAAAATTGAAGTTCCTGGCAACGATGTACGAAGAGAGGTTGGACGAAGAGGGCTACGCCTTGCTGATGAAATACCGAATGACAAAGATTGCAGTGATGAGCTTCACATCCTAATTGGTACAGAGTACTATTGGAGTCTTTTGAGTGGAAAAATTGAAAGGTTGAACGAAAATTTGGTCTCCATTGAGAGCGATTTAGGATGGTTGATACATGGTCCAACGTCAGTATTAATCATGCAAGTCTCGTCGGCCATTTCTACAGTCTCAATTTCTAACGTCATAATTCAAGAAGCTGAACTAAATAGAATTCTTCGAGCCCATTGGGAAATTGAATCTTTGGGTATAGTGGAAAGCAAAGACCAATCATCCATGGAGCATCAGGAAGCGATAAATAAGTTCGAACAAGGAATTAAGTTCATAAACGGACGATATCAAGTGTCTTTACCTTGGAAAGATGAACATCCCGAACTTACTAGCAATTACGCCGGAGCAAAGAGAAGATACTTAAATCTAACCAAAAGATTTCATCGGGATCCATTATTGTACGACAACTACAAGTCAATCATTCAAGATTATGATGATAAAGGGATTATTGAAAAAGTCACTATGTCCGAAGATGAACCCACAAGAGCGAGACAATTTTATCTTCCCCATCAACCAGTGATCAAGGAAGAAAGAACAACGACTAAAGTTAGAATTGTTTTCGACGGCTCGGCTCACGACCCCGGAAGCCCTTCATTAAACGAATGTTTATTATCAGGTCCAAATTTAAATCCTGACTTGTTGGACGTACTGGTGAGATTTCGGATATACAAGGTCGCTTATGTCTCGGATGTTGCGCAAGCATTTTTACAAATTTCACTTAGAGAAGAAGATCAAGTTTCCGTCCGGTTTTTATGGTCAGAAAACCCGCTAGTCCCGGAGAAGAACTTAAAAATCGAAACTTATTGCTTTAAGCGAGTACTATTTGGAACGACATCAAGTCCATTTTTGTTGTCTGCCACCATACGTCATCATGTGAAGAAATATGAGAGTCAACATGAGATTATCTGCAAGAAGTTGAACGAAGATTTGTATGTAGATGACCTCATATCCGGAGCTCATAGCGAACAAGACGCCTTGGAAGAATCTAAACTAGCCACGGCCATCTTGAGGGACGCAAGTATGTCGCTTAGAAAATGGCAGAGCAGTTCGAAAGAATTGGAAGAAAAATGGAGAAATGAAGGATGTATTAAAACAACGACAGAACAAATTGATTTTTCCTCACCTTGCTCACTTAAGGTTTTGGGTCTCTCGTGGGACAAGAAAAATGATACATTTCTCTTCAATGTAGAAAGCCTTTTGGACTACCTGATTTCTCTTAACGATACGAAGAGATGCGTACTTAGCGCCTCGGCCAGAATATTCGACCCGCTTGGACTCATTATGCCATTCACAATAACGGTTAAGATCTTGTTCCAAGCCATATGGGAAAAAGGATGTAGTTGGGACGATGAACTGCCAGAAGATATAATTCGTCGTTGGAAATCATGGTGCAAAGAACTATCCTTATTAAATGGACTCAGGATCCCGAGGAGTTATTTACAATCCGGCTCCTACCTCGAAGCCTCTGTACAACTACATTGTTATACGGACGCAAGCCAGAAGGCCTACGGAGCATGCTTGTATATACGTACTACGTCAACGAAAGGAAAAATTAACGTCACTCTAATCGGCTCAAGAAGCCGTGTCGCTCCTATTAAAACTCTCACTATTCCTAGACTTGAATTGATGGGCGCCCTCGTTGGAGCCAGATTTACTTACCGCATCAGAAATAACTTCAAGGATAAAGATCCAACGATCTTCTACTGGAGCGATTCCCATGTCGCTATCCATTGGATTAAAGGCCAAGCCAGCCGCTGGAAACCCTTTATAAGTAATAGAGTAACCGAAATTCAACAGTTGACTGAACCACAGTCATGGAAACATTGTCCCGGTCTCGAAAATCCAGCAGACTACCTTAGCCGAGGACAAGGAGTAGATGACCTTATAAGGAACGATGTCTGGTGGAATGGACCATCATGGCTCAGCTTACCGGAAATTCATTGGCCAAATAACACATCAAAAATTGAAGAAAACGACATACGCAAGGAACTGAAACCTACTCCAACCACGATTGCCCAATTCATCTGCAATGTTAGAACCCTGGAACCAATTATTATACTCAAAAACTTCAGCTCTATCTCAAAGGTTATCAGAATAACTGCTTGGATCAAAAGATATATCTCGAACCTCAAGAAAACAGCTGAAATGAGAATTCTCGGAACTTTAACCGCAAAAGAATTAAAATCTGCTGAACTCTACTGGATTAAACTAACCCAACAAGAAGGTTTTGCTGAAGAACTAAATAGCCTGAAGTTCGAACAAAGATTACCAGAGAACTCTGTTATTCTGAAGTATAATCCAACTCTAGATGAAGAGGGAGTTATCCGAATCGGTGGACGTCTGCAATATTCCACATTTACTAACGATGAGAAACATCCCATCATACTACCAGACGGACATCATTTCTCGGAGTTACAAATAGACTACGCTCACGACAAGGTACTTCATTTGGGAACCGCTTCTACTATGGCCAAAATTCGAGAACGATTTTGGATACTAAAGGCCAGACAGCAAGTTAAGAAGCGAATAGGACGATGTCTTATCTGTAGGAAGCTCAGAGTTCAACCAACGAAAGAAGAAACCGCACCTTTGCCTGCCGATCGAGTTCGGCAAGCCGAACCGTTTGAAATCACTGGTCTTGACTTTGCTGGGCCAATTTACACCAAAGGAATTTCCGAAAGACAGAAATCTTACATAGCATTATTAACTTGCGGAGTCACACGAGCGTTACACCTAGAACTGGTCTCTGATATGTCATCAACGTCTTTTCTTTTAGCCTTTCGACGATTCATTTCACGTAGAGGAATGCTTAAAGTCATCTATAGCGATAATGCTCTGACCTTCAAAAGAACCGACCGAGAACTACAGTTGCTGTGGAAACGAATTAATAATGACGAAGTAAAGGATTTCTTTGGACAACAAGGAATTGTCTGGAAGTATATTGTAGAACGCGCCGCCTGGTGGGGCGGGTTTTACGAGCGTCTAGTTCGATCCACAAAATCTTGCCTCAAGAAAATACTTGGCCGATCTTTTTTGTCTTTTGAAGAAGTGTCTACTGTACTAACCGAGGTAGAAGCCGTTTTAAACTCCCGACCAATTACCTACATTGGCGAGGAATATGACGAAGAACCATTAACCCCGAGTCATTTTCTCACTGGACGCAGAAAAACTTCCTTACCCCCTGATCCTAAGACCAAACTAAACAAACAAGAAACGAAGGATGAACTAAGAAGTCGCTGGAACCTTCAACAAAGACTACTAGATCAATTCTGGAAACGATGGCGGAAGGAATATTTACTTGAACTACAATCCGCTCACTAAATATCCCAAAGAACCTCATCAATCGTGATTAAACCTGGAGACTTGGCCCTGTTGAAGGACGACAACCTTCCTAGGCATATGTGGAAGATGATTCGTATCGAAGAAGTAATCGAAGGCAGAGATGGAAAGATCCGTTCGTGTACCATTCGTCTCCCGTCACAAGTTATCCTCAAAAGACCAATTGATTTGATATGTCCTCTAGAAATTGGTTAAAAGATGGACTCATCAATTCGCCATCGGCGGGGAGATTGTAGAAAATAGATCAAAAATACCAATAACAAAAAAAAGCCCCGATCATTGTAGATAAAAAATTAGACTTTAGATAAGAATGTTGTTTTTTATTATCGAACCCGAACTGTAATGTAGAAGAAAATTGATATTAATAATTAGTGTAACTTTGAATTTAAAACTCGTATGTAACGATGACTTCTGTCAAGAATAAACCTCGTTTAGTTAAATTTAATACAGTATCGTTAATTTCTCGAATATTTTACATCCCCTTCCTCGTCCGTTTCCCCACCCTTGTGGGTTTCCCCGTCTTCGCCCGTTTCCCCCATCCTCCCCTTCTGTTTCCTTTGTTATTTGTACTCTTCCTCGTTTCTCTTTAGAGGAATTTCCTCATTTACCTCCACCCTCTCTACCCGCCTTTTCTTTGAAGGTTCCCTCTCGACGAGCCTTTTCAAAGGTTTCGTGATTGGCTCCTTCCCCTTCTCGACCGGCCTCCTCTTCGGGGGCTCCTTCCCTTTCTCAACCGGCCTCCTCTTCGGGGGCTCCTTCCCTTTCTCGACCGGCCTCCTCTTCGGGGGCTCCTTCCCTTTCTCGACCGGCCTCCTCTTCGGGGGCTCCTTCCCTTTCTCGACCGGCCTCCTCTTCGGAGGCTAATTCCCTTTCTCGACCGGCCTCTTCTTCGGGGGCTCTTTGGTGTTTTCAAGGTTAGGCTTAAGTTAATTTGATAGCCAAAGAAACTAACAATCCGTTGAGTTTGAAACTTTAATTATAACTGCCTTTTTTTCATCCACGCGCTTTCCAATTCTTTAAATCATGTCACGCGGGAGGTTACAAAGGCACGTGTTCTTTTTAATTTTGGTTTGTGTTATAACACTTAAACATATTAATGGGAAAATACTACACTCCTTCCATAACCAAGGATTTTTTTTTTTTTTTTTTTTTTTTTTTTTGAAAACAGTTGATGTCCGAATTAATTTTAAAAGTTCAATTATTAGTATAACGTATAGGCGGCTTTACATTCTTTCTTGAACTGCTTCTTTGGCTTCTTGGTAGTGTCGGGTTGCGATTATTACTCGGTGTAGCAGTTTTTCGTACATTAGGTATGACATGAGGCCCACGAGATGCTGAGTTGGAGTTTTTAGTCACCGAACCTGATTTTCCCCCTTGAACCAACTTGATACCATCATATTTATTCTCATAAATATCTCGCCGTGGCATGACGGGGATATCGAACTTGATTGGTTTGACCATAGAGCAGTTCCTTTTAAGAATCTTCCCGTCGCTATTTCGAATGGATATCTCCGATCCTTTAACGTTGATAACTTCCCAAGGATTTGGATCAAATAAGGGGTCAAACTTGTTTCTTTGGATCATTTTTGGAAGAACTGTATCGCCGATTTGAATAGCGTGGAATTGCGCATTGTGAGTGTTATCAGCTTGTTCTTTCATTTTAGCTTTCTTGGAGTCATCGTGGTGTCTTACCTCCGCATCGAATGGGGGTGTTGACGGGGCCATTGGAAGGCGAGTGTTTACGTGCCGATTGAAAAATAGGAATGCAGGTGTCTTGCCAGTAGTCGGGTGCGTAGTAGCGCGGAAGTTGAGGAGGTATTTAGGAAGAGTCGATTTCCAAGAAGTTCCATCCAGAAGTGCCGTTCTTATTGTTTTCGCGAGGATTGGCATCTGTCGCTCTATTAACCCATTGGCTTGAGGCCATCTGGGCGTAACCCTTTGGTGGCTAAATCCGTATTCTTTTGAGAAATTGGAAAAATCGTTGGCGTTGAATGGCGCACCATTATCTGTTTTGATTTTTGATGGTATTCCGAAAAGGGAGAAGATGTTGCTGAGGGCGCGAATAGCAGCCGAAGCTTTCGTTGATGGAAGAATCGTGGTTATTGGATACCTGCTGTACTCATCCGCCATGATTAGGATATATTCACCGGAAGGAGTAGGACCAAAATAATCCATCGCAACAGAGTGCCACGGGTAAATCGGTAGAGGCGTCATTTGGACCGGTTGAAATTGTTGATTCGATGTAATAGCTTGGCACGGGAGGCAAGTTTCAACTAGGTTCTTGACCAGTTCGTTGATATTTGGAAACCAGATTTTGTCCCTTAAAGCCTGTTTCGTTCGAACTATTCCGGGGTGGCCTTCGTGAGCAATGGCGATTGCTTTATTTTCTAGTGATTTCGGTAGTAGGATTTGGTTTCCTCGCAGGAGCACTCCATCTACTTCAGAGATTTCATTTCGTATTCTTTTGTACGCTTGCCACCGTTTCAAATCGTTTCCATCGGGTTCTAAGGTGTTCCATTTGTTGTCATCACGAATCGCGTCCCGAACAAGGATCAAAGTTTGATCTTTAACTGTTTCGTCCTCTACTTCCTTAAGGGTTATAGCCTCCAGAAACGGTTCCAACAGTGCGGCAAGATGTATTTCTTCTTGTAGACCTACTTCTGTATTAAAAACTGGGTGTCGTGATAGGTAGTCGACAGGATTGATTTTCCCGGGTTGATGTTGGACTTCAAAATTATATTGTTGTAATCTTAAAATCCATCGCTGAATCCGAATTGAAGTCAATGATCTAGGGTTGTTGAAAATTGTCACCAGTGGTTTATGGTCTGTGAGGACCACGAATTTGGCACCAGAGACGAATAAGTGGAAGTATTCACATCCGAATACGATAGCTAGGGCTTCTCGTTCGATCTGCGAATATTTATTTTCTGTCGGACTAAGTGTTCTGCTCGAGAATGCTACAATCGTTTCTTCGCCAATAGAATCCACTTGTGTTAACATCGCAGCGAGGCCAAATGGGCTCGCGTCGACATTTATGATTGTTAGTTTCTCAGGGTCAAAGTAGCGCAACGTAGTTGCGGCCTTCAAACTTTTCTTGATGAATTGTAGGGCGTTGTCGTGGTCGAGAGTCCAAACCCAATCAGTGTTTTTTTCGTTAAATTGCGTAGAGGTTCAGTAATACTTCCAAAATTTGGTATAAATCTTGCACAGTAGTTAGCTAGGCCAAGGAAGCTTCTGAGTTCGTGCAGGTTCTTTGGTGCTGGTAGCGATTCAAGGGCTTCGATCTTTTTGGGATCTGGTTTGATCCCCTCATTCGAGAATATGTGCCCATAGAAAGTGAGGGAATTTTTTCTAAATTCACATTTCTCTTTGTTTACTGTGAGGTGGTTGTCATTTAAACGCCGTAAGGTTTTCTCAAGTTTAGCATTGTGATCTTCAATATCTGTTCCCCCTATGAGGATGTCGTCACTGGTATTGATAACATTGGGAATGTCACTGATGACATTTTCGATAGCCTTCTGGAAAATTTACGCTGAGCTATTTACCCCAAAATTCAATCTTTTGTAACGGAACAGACCAACGTGTGTTGAAAAGGTTGTGATGTTTCTAGAAGACTCGTCAAGTTCCAGTTGATGGTAGCCTTTGTTTAGATCGAGCCGACTGAAAATCTTCATTCCATTCATCTGGTAGATAATATATTCAATTTTCGGTGGAGTGTGACGTTCCCGAAGTATCGCTCTATTTGGTTCACGCATATCAACACACATGCGAATTTGGCCTGGTTGGTTCGGTTTGGGCACGATTACTAGGGGAGACAGCCAAGAAGTTGGACCAATCGCAGGTTCTATAATATCGTTTTCCAACAAGTATTCAATTTCTTTCTTCACTTGTGGGCGGAGATTAAAAGGGATTCTTTGATGATGTATAGCTATTGGAGGCATAGAGTTGTTGATATGTATATGAGCCTGAAAATTGCGTAGTTTTCCGATGCCAGTGAAAAGAGTGGGGAATTTTCGTAGGATATCGGCATAGTTGTTGTCCAAGTGTTTGTCGACGGAGTTGTTATCGAAGCGCTTGTCGGCAGAGTTGTTATGCAAAGGTTTGATGATCGAGGAAACTGACGGTAGGAGGTTCAATTTTTCTAATGTGGGAGCGCCAATGATATTGTACGCAAATTTACTTGGATGTAAGACGTGGAAGGTATCGTAGGCGTTATCAACGGTAGTCGAAAACTTCCCGATGAGTGGTAGAGGTTCTTTGGAGGCATAAGGAAACACCCTGACTGAAGAATCTTCTAAATGGGGTCGAGGGTGAATCCTCGAGAATGTTTTAAAATCCAAGATATTTAAGCAAGATCCAGAGTCCTGAAGAGCTTTTATCTGTAATCCGTGAATGTCAAATATTTTCATCATATTGGTTTTTTTTAGTAGATTCTTGTTGATGAATTTGTTTGGAATCGTCGATGATAGACCCGAGTAAAGGAGTTAATGTGCAAATGTGGAATACTTCACCATCCGGCTGGTAGTCGACGTTTACGTCATCCTCATCCTCATGGGGTTCGTCTATAGTTATCATCGCTGCTGTAGTTATCTCGTTGTTCGCTTTTGATCTGCACATCGATTCAATGTGACCCAATCTCCCACAGCAGGTGCATGTGCCATTCCGCGCTGGACAGCTCTGTCGTCCCTGAGCGTGTGGAAATCTGCCACCACAGTTAAAACAAGTTCCTGTTGGAGTAGTGGAGTAGTGGAGGTAGTTGCAACTGTCGGCGTGGAACACCTTGAAATTGATATTGGCCCTGATGAAAGGACGGGTAAAGCTGGTGCGACGAAGGCTGACGATATGTTAGGCTGTTTGATAACCTTGGTTGATGCTGAAAAGTTGCTTGTGTTGACTGGTAGTTTGGGATTCGGTGTTGTGGATACCGTTGATTTTGTTGCTGTAGATTTTGTTGCTGTTGATTTTGTTGTTGTTGATTTTGTTGTTGTTGATTTAGTTGCTGGGCGTGAGGTGGATCATTTGGTGGAGTTGCTTTGCGTCGAAGAGCATTGGTGGTAGAAACTTCTTTGGTTTTCGTTTCAATGAGGTTTGCCTGCTCTTCGGCTAGCTCGTAAGATTTGGCGATTGTGAGGAAATCATCTAAGTTTAGCGCCGGTTCTCGCAAAGCTTTCCGTCGAAGCGAGGCGGACGAGCATGTGTTGATAAGATGACCTAGTATTTCTTTATTCGCGTCGTGAAAATCGCAGGACATAGCGAGAGATTTTAAGCGAATGGTATATTCATCAATAGACTCACATGGTATTTGCGTAGCTTGTCGAAATTTAAATTCTTCTACGACCGTGTTTCGTTGTGGTAAAAAATAATTATTCAACGCCTGCTTGGCTGTATCATATTCATCAAGTGGTTGCCAGCGGCTGCCGCTTGTTGTGGAGGGTGTTGGAAAGTTTCGAAAATATCTTGAACGTCTTGCCCGGCGTAATATAAGAGCATAGATTTTTTCCTGTGGGGGTCAGCTATAGCGAAAGCATCGAGGAAAACGTCAAACCTTTTGACCCATTTGTCCCAGCGACAGCCCACGTCGTCCCTTGATTCTTGAATGTCAAACGGGAGAATGTTTGGAGCTGGAAACGCCATGGTCCGACTTAAAAGAGTGATAAGGCCGTGAGATACGCCCAGTCTCCGTCGCCAATTTGGTGTTTTCAAGGTTAGGCTTAAGTTAATTTGATAGCCAAAGAAACTAACAATCCGTTGAGTTTGAAACTTTAATTATAACTGCCTTTTTTTCATCCACGCGCTTTCCAATTCTTTAAATCGTGTCACGCGGGAGGTTACAAAGGCACGTGTTCTTTTTAATTTTGGTTTGTGTTATAACACTTAAACATATTAATGGGAAAATACTACAGGCTCCTTCTCGACCGGCCTCCTCTTCGGAGGCTCCTTCTCGACCGGCCTCCTCTTCGGGGGCTCCTTCTCGACCGGCCTCCTCTTCGGAGGCGCCTTCTCGACCGGCCTCCTCTTCGGGGGCTCCTTCTCGACCGGCCTCCTCTTCGGGGGCTCCTTCTCGACCGGCCTCCTCTGCGAAAGAACCTACTCTAGAAAACTTCTCTTCAAAGGTGGCCTCTCCTTTACCAGTGTATTCAGTTTCTACAAGTAATCGATTTCAATGTCTTTCACCTATATCAAACTTGAATTTAACTAATAGCGCTGGAGAGTGCGAATTTATTTATTTTCAGAGTAGGCGCCGCAATATTTACAAGAAGCCTCTTTCAAATCCAGTAGTGCTTGGAGGAGGAGATCCGGCTCTACAATGTGAAATGAATGGCACTGACTGTGTTCCAATGGATTCTGGAGAGGCATGTACCTCATCTAAAAATAAATCTAAAGATGTTATCTTTACTGGTGCAACTTTCGATAGTTTCGAAGAGTTTGAACAACAGCTGCAAGATTGGAGTAACACAAACAGTCATCCTTTATCAAAGCTCCGCTCGGAACGAAAAGCAGATGGTTCGTATAAATTTGTTATTTATACTTGTAAGCATTATGGACAGGTTAGATGTAGAAGTGAAGGAATTAGGCCAAATCAGCAGCATAATTCTAGAGGTTGTGCTTTTAGATTTAAAGTTTCATGTCGGGGTTCAAAGTACCATATAAATTCAGCAAACTTGGTTCATAATCACCCCGTTCAACCATCGATATTCAATAAGTATCCTTCTAACCGACGACTAGATGATGTTGGTAAAAAAGATGCGGGACTGCTTTGTGATTTACATGTTCCAACATTGAAAATTAAGGAATATATAAGTGACAAATATGGGAAACTAGTCACTTCAAAAGACATTCAAAATTTAAGAGCTAAGAATAGGCTTCTTAAGGAGGGGGGGGAGAACGCAAGGTCAAATTTTGATTGATCAGTTAAAATTAATGTTACCCAAGGATAGTATTATTGATATTGGTACCGATGAAAATGATGAACTGGAGTATGTTTGGTTTCAAACACCATCAATGCGGGAATCTTGTCAAAAATATCACGATATGCTTTTTATGGATGGCACATACAAGCTAAATATAGAAGGGTTTCCCCTCTACGTCATCCTCTGTGAAGACGCAAACCTAATCGGAAGACCTGTATGTTATTTTTTTGTTAGAAGGGAAGATAGTAGTACCATAGAAAAGTGCATATCGAAATTTGTTTCAGTTAATACTTGTGTTAGTGAAACCAAAGTGGTCATGGTTGATACAGATTTTATTGAAATGAATCTAGTCGGAAAACATATTCCTTCAGCTCAAGTTCTACTATGTACTTTCCACGTTTTAAATATATTTAAACGAAAAGTTAATGAATATGCTCCAAATAAGGATATTAAGAGGGTCTTAATGACACATTTGATGGCTATGCTATATTCAGATAATGATGAGAACTAGGAGCTACAAAAACAAAATTTTAGAGCTGTTGCTAATAACGATTTTTTTTTCGTATTTTCAAATAAACTGGGATGGCTGCAAAAATAAATGGGTAATGGCATATAGAGCTAGTTTAAAAACGTTGGGTAACAACACTAACAATTACTTTGAAAGCCATAACAGTAAAATAAAACATTATCTAAATTCAAGAATGAAATTATCTGAAGCAATTGGAGAACTAATCAAATTTGAAAAGCACATTGAAACTGATTTGGCACTTAAATGTTATAAAGAAATTAAAACTACAGTTGATACTAGGCATGTTGATGCTTTGCATTTGCAAATTTCCGAAGTTTGTTCTGTGGGTGCCACAAGAGTAGTTTTTTCTCAGCTTAGTAAATTGGAAAACTTGGGTAAGAATTATAAATTTGACAAGTTAAAATTAGAGGTTCAAGTTTCAAAAAGCAACTTTGAAAAGAAAGTGTATCATTTAAATGAAAATTTAAGTGAGTGTTCTTGCACTTTCCACATAAATTATGGCCTCCCTTGCTCCCATTTATTTTTCGCCAGAAGAGAAAATGTAATGGATATGTTTTGTGAGAATTTAGTGCAAGACAGGTGGCGAAAAGCTTATATGTTTGAACATGCAATTATGCACGAGCATATTCCAGTTACTGTTACCAAATCTTGCAAAGGTTTTAAGAAAATTTTAACTAAGGAGCAAAAGTTCAACACTCTTTTAGTACTTGCAAAGCAGATTTGTGACTTAGCTTCAAGCGAAGGAATGGCGAAGTATGATGAAAAATATAAATTTCTATTAGATGTCAAGAAATGTTGGGAATTTAATTAAAGATATTTTTCTAACTGAAGATGAGCTACAGGCATCAGAGCTAGAAGAGTCTGGGTTAGAGCCCATTAAACTAGGAGGATCAGAGCATTTAAACACGTTGGGGTCAGGGTTTGGTACTGTAGGACCCGATAAATCTATGATAGATACTATGGATCCTGAAATATCTGTTTCGGAGACCCTGGAACCCAAAAAGTCGGTGTTAGATAGCATGGAAAAATCGGTGCTAGAAACCTTGGAAAAACATTCATTAGATACTGTGGGGGGAACATGCAAACTTGTGGAGTCAACAAGTTGGGAGTCTAAGAAGTTTGTAGAAACCCAAAACTCTGATAAATTAATATGGTCTGAGAATGAGGAGCTGGTTAGAGTAGTAGGGTCGGAGAATGAGGAGCCGTTTAGAGTAGTAGGGTCGGAGAATGAGGAGCCGGTTAGAGTAGTAGGGTCGGAGAATGAGGAGCCGGTTAGAGTAGTAGGGTCGGAGAATGAGGAGCCGGTTAGAGTAGTAGGGTCGGAGAATGAGGAGCCGGTTAGAGTAGTAGGGTCGGAGAAGGAGGAGCCGGTTAGAGTAGTAGGGTCGGAGAAGGAGGAGCCGGTTAGAGTAGTAGGGTCGGAGAAGGAGGAGTCTGTCAAATTAGTAGGGTTGGAGGATGGGTTATTTATTAAACTAGTAGGGTCTAAGGTTAAGGATCCTGTTGAATTAGTAGGGTCAGAGAATATATATTTAGAGCCTTGTAAAATAGTAAATAACCTTTCAGCACCTAAGAAAATGAAGCATCAAATCTTTCACCAGAAATGTCCTACTTCAGAGGTAAGGGAATTTATGCCTTTAGTTCAATACTCAAATTCGTCCCTTGAATCCTTCAATAATTCATTTATAGGAGTAAGTATTCTTCATCAAAAGTCTGTTTTGGAGAGTTCCGTGGTTCGAGACCTGGATAATGTAAGCTTTAAAATTTCTAATACTGATTTGGATCCTGTTAATCTAAACGTTTTGCCTTTTAATAATATAAATATAGAATCTTTTATTGTTAATACTACTATACTTAGTCCGGTTTCTTTTGAGGGCATTGAAAGTTTTAAAAATACGTCTTCAGTACCAGAACCACTTGCAAAGAGTTCACCTAAAATATTAGACCTTATAGCTGTTGAACATCCCAAGCCTAAAATTACTGTACCACGTAGTATAAAATCTGAGAGGATGAGTTTATCAGGCCTTAGAGATAAGTTGAAGATTCCAGTAGTTTTGAATCGTAGAGGCAGACCCAAGAAAACTACAAAACGTATTAGTGAGTTTTCCAACACAGGTACCAAAACTAAAGTAGGTAAAAGAGCTTTAGAATTGGATGGGAATGAAAATCAAAAGCCAATCAGAAGTACTAAGGAGCCTAAACTAATGCCATCAATTGTTCAGAAGTCTATCCCCAATGTTTACGAGTGTCAGTTGGAGGAAATACAGGAAAGATTAGAAAATCCAACCAGTTGGTATTGTAATAATATAGTCGAGTCGTTTTGTAACCTATTGGCTAAAAGATTTCCTAACAAAAATGGCTTTCAACCCATAAACAGGGCTTTTAAACTAAAATTTGAGACCATAAAAGAGAATTTTATACAAGTGGTGCATTGTATTTCAGCAGAACACTGAATAACGGTATCGAATGTTGGCTGCGCTCAGGGGACTGTCCGTATTTATAATACCCTGCCCGATTGCTTTAGGGCCGAAGTCTACTATCAGGTCTGTAACATATTAAAATTTAAAGGTAGAAAACTAAAAATAGAATCTGTTAGCATCCAAAAACAGTCTGATGGTCATAGTTGTGGTCCATTATCTTTAGGTTTTGCCTATGCATTAGCCGCCGATTTAAATCCTTCTGCAGTTAGATTTAATAAAATAGAGTTGAGAAGACACATTAAGTCATGTTTGGATGCCGGACAGTTTTTAGAGTTTCCACCTAAAGTGTTTGAAAGAAGTATAAAAGTCAAAGAAGTTGGAGTAAGCAAAACTGAGATAAAAGCTTTATTGCACCCACAATTGTCGGCAAACGTCCCAGAATTTTGAGAAAGTTAAGCACCTTTATTTTTTAAGAAGGCTAGGAAACATGATTTCCTGTAATGGATGTAAAAATTGGTACCATCAAAAGTGTAAAGGCGTAGATGAAATTTTCTTCACGAACTCTTCCATTAAATATTTTTTTAGCGAAACATGCAAAAAGTTAAAATGAACGTGAAGTTCTTAAAACTAAATTATCCCATAAGATGAATGTAATATAATAAAGTATATAATTTTAATTTGTTTTATTTAATGTATATTAATTTTAAAAAGTTAAATGTAAATGCCGGACATATTACAGAATAGTATGACTTTCAAGAACTGATCAATGCGTCATAGATGGAATGAATATTCTGTCAATGGGCTGATTGGCATGGAATGATGCGAATAATCAGCTTTGTACCATGGGGGAGGGGGAAATCAAATGTGTAACATATTACAGAATAGTATGAATTTCTAGAACTGAGCAATGCATCATAGATGGTGTAACAGGTTACGACTTTCTGTCTTTATTATTCCCACTCCAGGGAAACCTACTAATTGAATCCAACTCACTGTTACAAATTCCCACTAAGTCCTAGGTCCAATTTTCTATTAAAAGATGAGCTAATAACCTTTCCCTTTTTTTTTTTTTTTTTTTTTTTTTTCCCCCCAATTTCTTCTATATAAGATTCCTCTTTTGGTAAACGAGTTCGCCTTTATTCCCTGTTATTATTTTCAGGAAAACCTTTTGTTAGCTTTGAAGCATAGGCTTACCTTTCTGGCCATTTCCATCTTGGATGAAAAATTTGTTAATGGATATTGCACTGTACCTTCGTTAAGGCATCCACAAACGTCTTTCAAACTTGAAAAAGGTCGGTGGGTGCCAGGCGGGGGCCATACAATTTGGTGTGACAAGCTTTTCTGCGCATGCGCGAGATTTGGAAATAACGGTGAATAAGAGTAGATGGCCCCAAAGTCAATCTGCTAAAATTACGTCATCACACGTTGCTCCGTTAGGTCACGTGTGTTAGCTTCCCCTTTTGACGATGGGTTCCATCTTGGATTATAAATTTCCATGCTTCGTGATTCGTCGTCGAGCAGTTGTTTTGGTAATCGGTATTTTAATAATTTCGTTATGTAAAAGGTTAGTAACAGTAAATAAAAAATGAGAGTTGACTATCACGGGGTGGCAGTTTTGATCATGGGTTCTATGGGGTGGTAATGTTAATTTTCCTTGGACGGACATTTCCCCGGATATTCTCCCGGCAATTGAAAGGCGGTATAGCCGCAGACCTATGCCAGCGACACCCCGCAAAGGGGTGTGATAAGACGCCACTGTTTCGGAAGCTCACAGCGGCAGATAAGAAATCGTGAATATCGGGGTGGCAGTTTTGGTCTTGGGTGCTATGGAGTGGCAATGCTAATTTGGCTTCGACGGGTAAGAGCGTCGATTTAACGTCGGGTAGAGAAGAGCGTTCACCCCGTGGAGAGCTACCCTTGGTTCTACGTATAGAGGGTGTGATAAGACGCCGTAGTTTCGGAAGCTTACAACGGCAGATAAGAAATCTGGAATATCACTAGTTCCAAATGCTTATCAGCGTTCGAGTTCGGTGTTTATCTTTTGAAATAGAGCTAATAGGGAAAGAAGGCTGCTATGATTAAACGAATTATTTATTCTTAAAGTCTTAAAACAGAGGAGAGGGCGAAAGGGTGTCATCCCGCGACGTGTGGGTAATTAACCGCGCGCGTTTTAAATTAGAATCGGTAGACTGACGGGAAAACCGAAATATTTCACGTCGGAAATTCTTGTAGGCTTAACCGGTATTATATTTTAGGCTTATATATAAATGAAAAGTGAGTGATAAGTGTTTTCAAGAGGTAATGTAAACAAGCAGTTACGTGTAGGAGGGGCTTTTTAAATTGAAAAGTAAACAACCGGCAGTATAAAAGAAATATACAATTAAATTTTTACTTATTCTCTCATCGACTGCGAAAGGATTGAAAATGTATGTATATAAAGTAGCTTATTAGACGATAGCCGGACTTGGAATAACGGTATTTTCTATTTAGGCTCACCGCCAAAATATTTCCAATCTCACCCCTCAAAGGAATTGGGGTAACGCCGAACTGCGAAATTCAACTAGGATGTCTGAATGGAAGTTCCCTAATAACGTTGACCGAGGCAGAATTCCTGGAGCTATACCGAGCTCGAGCGGATATCACGTCATTCCTAGAGGATCAGAAAATTGCCCCGCCTGATTGGTTCTTCGAGGGGTCTGAAACGAAGCGAGTTGAGTTAACCGAATTTCGAGACATCAGAATTCTCAACATACGAGAGATGCGACCTGGTAGCGGGGCAAATTACGGCGAACTATACCCCACAAGAGTTGGGTTTGCCATTTCAAAACTCCTATGGCGATCTTTCTTGGAGAAATTCGACGAGGTTATAACCTTCCTGGAAGAACTCAAACGGGTCTATGATAAAATTAAAAAAAGCGTACTCGGGCAGTTATCGGAAACAATCACCGCAATGTGCTACGGGTGTGAAACCGACCACCCATCCCAAACAAAACACGACTGCTTGATGTACGACTGGAATACCCGGGTGGAAATGAACTACGCAACGGCCATGGGTAAGATGAGCTACTCCGAGATCACGGATGAATTCGTATCGAATACATTTCTGGGTGAACAATTCTGCGAATATATACTTTGTAATATTGTCTGTATCTCCAAAAAATTACTATTGAAAACTGAAGATGTTACACCCTAATAAAATCAATCCTTCATTTTCGAACCGAGTCTCTAATTTTTAATTTTAATATAAAACCTATCGTACCTACGGAGATGGTCTCATTACAATCATGGACCTAAGTCTGAGTCACCCATTCACCGGTCTGATCGCAGCAAGTATGGACAAATAAATTTACAACCAACCGCATAGAAACGTACAATTTATCTAATTTCAGGTACTCAGAGCGGGAAAAGCTATTTCGTAGCGAATCTTATAGCGCATAAGGAAGTAACTATAAATCCCTGTCCGCAAAGAATAATTTATTGCTATACAGAATTTCAACCTAAGTTATTTAATTAGATCCATGAAAAGGTTCCTTGGGTAGAATTTCACGAGGGTTTGCTCGATGATAATGATTTGAACTCTGGGACTAGAAATTTAGTTATTATCGACGATCTGCTTTGTGAAGTAGCCAATAATAAAAGCATTACAAATTTATTCATACGTGGCTCACATCATCGAAATACGAGTGTTTTAATTTTAATGCAAAACTTATACTACCCGGGGAAAGAAATAAGAACCCTGAATTTAAACTCCCACTATATATGTCTCTTTGCAACACCTAGAGACAAATCGAGTATTTATACCCTAGCCAAGCAAATATCGCCGACAAATACTAAATACGTTATAGACGCCTTACAACAGGCTGTAGCTAAAAAATATGGGTATTTATTCATCGATCTGAAACCAAATACCTCAGATGAACATAGACTGCGGACCGGTATCATACCAGGAGAGGAAGCGGCTGTGTTTCTACCTAAATGAGACATGAATAAATCAGAAAAATTGAAGCACAATATCGAGTTTTTAAAGTTTTTATGCGTATGTAACACCAAACAGCGTCGAGCCATAATACAGCTAGCCAAAAGGGATGAGATTCTAGCTTTGACGGAATGTTGTTTAAATATACTAAGCGGGAATGTCAAATTATCGGTCTCAGAGAAGAAACGGCTAGCTAAACATCGCGAATTTATTCGAAGTATTTCAGAAAATATTCCAGTTTCTAAAAAGAAAAAAATTCTAGTACAAAAAGGTGGTTTTTTACCTCTGTTATTGGCACCCCTGCTCTCGGTATTAGGATCTGTAACAGGTGCGGCTATAAGCAGGGCCATCTAGCGAAATATATAAATATAATTAAAACACAGTAATGGCTAGAAAAATGTTATTGGTTTCGGAGGATGTTCTTAAGCGGTTAAAAAAATCTTCGGAAGAAAAAAGGGAGGAGCTCGAAGCACCTAGTCTTGATAGGGATATGAAAAATATTAGAGAATAACACAATTTCAGGGTCAGACAAATTAGCGTTATATAACCAAACTCTCCAAAGACATCTAAATTCCAATCGAAAAACCGTGGAGAAGACAGCGACGGAAAAGCCGTCAGAGAAAAAGACATCCTGGATTGCTGAGATTGCTACTGGATTACCCAGTAGCCTGGTTAATGACGGGATAACGCTATACAACTGGATCGAGAGGCAAAAGGATTTAACATGGTCCAAACTGGGTGAACTGGAAATTTCCGGGCATCCTGTAACTGGAACGAATGTAGTTGATTTAATTTACGATGGAGTTAGGAAAAGCAGCGGTGTAACGAACCCTGAAGGTTTCGAGATGTTTTACAAGATGTTAAATAAATATAATGTCCCAAAAAAGATCATTAAAAACCCGGCGAGAAAATCGTTTATTAATTCGATTATTTTAAACACTCCACCCTCAAGATCGAAGACTTGGGTTTATGTATAATATTTTTAGCAAATAAAACATTTTACCCTCCACCGATATCATTTATTTCAATTGTAGACACTAACATGGAAGGTTGCGCGGAAGTTTTGACCGCTTCTACGTTAACACAACTTCTCGACTTTTTTAGAAAATCCCCAAAAGCTCTTACAGCTCTATTAATATTATTAGTAATAATTATAATACAAGTATCCGACTTTTTATTTGAGTACTTCTCACACCCTCGCGAGACCGGTAATAACAATTTCACTTTAAATGGATAAATTAGACGGTATTTATTATAATGTCGCAGATCCTGGAGGGTACGCCAGTGTTTTAGGGCTATATCGCTCGGCCCGAGGAAGGGGGCTTGATGTTACGATAAAAAACGTCAGAGAATATCTGGCCCACCAAGATGCGTACGGTTTACATAAGCCCGCAAGAATACGGTTTCAACGGAATAAAACTATATCTAGTGGTGTAGACGCCCTCTGGCAGGCTGATTTAATCGACGTGCAACGTATTTCCAAACATAACGAGGGGAAACGCTATCTTTTATCCTGTATTGACGTTTTTAGTAAAATGGGGTTCATCGAAGCCGTCAATAACAAGAGGGGTGAGACGATCGCCAAGGCGCTGGTCCAAATATTCGATCGGGGGAGAAGCCCCGCCTCTTTGAATACAGATCATGGATCCGAGTTTATAGCCCAAGCAGTGCAAAAAGAGTTGAAACAACGGGGAATAAAATTCTATACCCATCACTTGGAAGTTAAGTGTGCCGTGATCGAGAGATGGAATCGTACAATACAAACAAAAATGTATCGATATTTTACGGGTAAGGGTACATTAAAATACACAGACGTCCTTCAAGATTCGGTTTCTAGCTACAACAATTCATACCATTCCGCTATCAAATGCAAACCGGTAGAAGTGACGTCACAAAACACCAAAAGAGTTTGGGAAATACTATATGGAGATCAAAGACCGACTATGCCAATTCCCTACACGCTGGAGGTGGGGGATATTGTTCGAATAAGTAGGAGTAAGCGGCTTTTCGAAAAGGGGTACCAACCAAACTTTTCGGAGGAGCTGTTCAGGGTGGTTAAAAGACTACCGCGGAAACCGCCGGTATATATGCTCGAGGATTTAAAGTCTGAGCCAGTTTTAGAAACTTTTTACTCCGAGCAGGTTCTAAAGGTTTACAAAGACCTAGCCACATTCGCGTTTAAGATCGAAAAAGTAATAAAGAGAAGAAGAAATCCCGACAACACGGTTGACCTTTTTGTAAAGTTCCTGGGCTATAATTCCCGTTTTAACGATTGGGTTAGAGAAGTTGATCTACAATGAGCAGTTTCTATATCACGCTCCCCTCAGATTCTTCGATGAATTACTTCCCCAATAATACCGTCAGCAAATTCCGAACCTATCTCCCGGAAATAGTGAAATTTTCGGGACCCTACGAAGTAGGCCTTTCAGAGTTATCCTACCCCCATAGTTGGAACAACGTAAAGCAAGATTACTTCATACGTAGTTGGACTGAAGGTAAACCCGGGGACCCAGGATTCAAATTTCAGCGGTTAATTCAGATTCCACCTGGAAATTATAACACGGTTCACGAACTTCTGGAGATGATTGAACTTAGTAGTGGGAACGGGGTGACGTTCAGTTACGAGGTGCTCAGTAAACGTGTTTCCGTCGAGCTAAAAGATGGGGTTAAATTGGACATATCCACCCACATTGCTAATATGTTGGGCTTCACCCGCGAAGATACGGGGGAGGTTATAAGGATAGAATCTTCTGCAAGAGCACCGTATGCGATTGACATGAACGCGTCCTTACATTCCATGTTCGTATACTCAGACGTCGCTGAGAAAACAATCGTGGGGGATCGTAACGTTCCACTTCTTAGATTAATTAGTGTTAGGGGACAGGACGGCGAGACGATAGACGCTATATTTACACGGCCGCACTATATTCCCGTGGCGTCACACCAAATACAGACAATCGAAATAAATATTATGGATGACCTCGGAAACCCTGTTCAATTCGAGCGTGGTAAGATTCACGCGACTCTGCATTTCAGACCTCTGAGATCCTGGTTTCGGCTATAATAGTAAGACACCCCTCTATCAGCGGTCACTCGTATAGAGATAAACGTACTGTCAACATCATGAGGACGCCGGTATACCATACCGTGGAGGAATATGAAAATTTATTTTTAAATCAGGCCGGATACGGTTCGATTCCTGTATATCAGGGCATAAGCGTACAAAGGGGTTATGGTTTGGGTAACATTTTAGCGTCCGCCTTTCGCAGCGCTATGCCGTTACTTAAAAAGGGTTTATCGTACTTGGGGAAGAAATTATTAAATACAGGAGGGAAGGTCGTGGGTGATGTCGCGAGAGGTATACCTGTGAAAGCGTCGTTAAGATCCCGCTCGAAAATGGCAGGGAAAGAAACTATTTCCGCCGCCTCCGAAGCCATCCAAGATATGATAGGTTCGGGACTTAAAAAGAAGCGTGCCAAAAAATCCCCGACTACATTAAGGAAGGCTAGGAAGAAGAGAGCACCTCGACGATTCCCCTCTCCTTCGGATATTTTTTCAAGATAGAAATGGCTTTGCTACACCCCCACTCGAATAGCTGCGTAAATTCCGAACTCAACCTATTCGAAGTACCTATGACCCAGACGAGTGTCATATCAGGAGAATGGGTTGAGCATAATCCAATATCAAGTATTTCGAATAATTCATCTTTAACATTCCACATCAACGGGAACTCCGAGACTTACGTCGATCTATAAAAACTCTGCTGCACGTTCAAGTGGAAATTAAGAAAAGCAGCGGCTCCCACCCGCTAGCTACGGTTTTTGCCGCTGACGGTACTGTAGCGACCCTGATGGATAATCTGGCTCCAACCAATTTATTTCTACATAGTATGTTCCCCGAGGTTCACCTGTATTTAAACGAGAAGTCCGTTACACCCTCGGCTCAAAATTATCCATATAAAAGTATGATTCAAACGCTGTTAACATACGGGGATCCGGCTAAAAATAGCCATCTGACGAGCTCTCTATATTATCGGGATACAGCGGAATTTTTCGATAATTTTAACGCTAACGAAGGGTTTCAAAAAAGAGCTAAATTTGCCCAGAGTGGTTTAATTGATATGATCGGTGGTTTGCATCTGGATTTATGTCAACAACCGCGATATCTACTAAATCTAGAAGATTTGAAATTCGTTTTCGGGAAGCCGAACTTCGATTTCTGTCTACACGGTGATGTAACGGGTCGCGTTGAAATTAAGTCCGCCGCGCTGTATATCAGAAAAATGAAGCTTATCCCCGAAATCGGTCTCGCACATGCCAAAGTGATGCAGGTAGCTAGAGCGAAATATCCAATTAATAGAACAGAGTGTACGTCTTTCTCTATACCTACGGGAAATATGAGCGTAGTTCAAGATCACCTTTTCACAGGCTCAACCCCCAAGAAAATTGTTATCGGCCTAGTCTCGCAAAGCGCCTACTTAGGGGAACTAAAGTTATGTCCGTTTAACTTTCAAAATTTTAATTTAAATCATATTGGGCTGTCTATCGACGGGAGTAGCGTCCCCCACAAACCACTTACTCCAAATTTCGGTCAGAATAGTTTTATCCAGGCGTATAATAATCTAACTCTAATGACCGGGCAGTTCCAACTTGACGAGGGTAATCAAATAAGTCGGGATGATTTTGCCGGCGGTAACTGCCTTTATTGCTTCGATCTTACAGTGGATTTGACTTCAAACGCTTCCCATTTCCATTTGGTTAAAAACGGGAATTTAAGACTTGAATTAAAATTCGCCGCCCCTCTTACGGAGACTGTGGCTGTAATTGTTTACGCTGAATTTCAGTCGCTCATTGAAATTGATAAGAACAGAACCGTTATCGTCGTTGATTAGAATGGACACTACGCAAATAAAGAACATATTGGAGAACGATAAATACACCAGGGATATTTTTCGTGGTGTGTTCGCGGCAAATACTCTACCAAAAACCGTGCAATCATTCCCATCGCTTTTTATCGTAAATACCGCATCATCTAGCGAGGACGGAGAACATTGGTGTCTTATGTATTTTACTAGCTCGAAAAACTTAGTTTTTTGAAAGTTATGGAAACCCTCCCGACGTGTTTAAATTTAATGAATTCGCGGAGAAAAATAGTCGAATGATTTCGTATAATTCTTTGCAGTTACAAGGGAATAAGAGTTGGACCTGTGGGGGTATTCGATATATTTCAGTCTCAATAGATGTCGCGGTGTTAAAATGTACAACATTATATCCAGGTTTTCTAAGAACACTATTTCTAACGACAATATGATAAAAGAATTTATGTACAAAAGATTTTCAATAAAATTATAATTTATTTAATTTCATATCAACAATCTTCAATACTTATTTTTTATTCCAACTTTATTATTTTTATTTATTTAATTTCCCTAACTCGGTCGTTAAATTTTTTTATTAAACGATGACCGTATGATAGGGTTCGTATCCCCCAGGAAGAATGTATTTCTTGTTATCGCAGGCGGATAGCGCCTTCTTTCTTTGGCTAACTGTGTATAGGTTGTGCTTGTCGCTGACAATCCTTTTCATAACGCAGGATGTCTCAGCCTCACCGAATAAGCATTCACGGTAATCTGAGTGGTGGATAGAACGTTTCACAACGCGGCGACAGATCCCCTTTGCAGTCTTCTTCTCCCCCACCTCAGATAAAATGGAATAAAGTTTCGGTCGAAGTCCGACGAATTCTAATAGAGATAGAAAAATACATTAGCACATATTTAATACAGAAACTTATCCACAAAAATCACCTTTTATAATCCCACCATTCATCTCGTCTTTCATTTTACCCAGAACCTTCTTATTGGTGTCGCTGAAAAGGTTGTGCGATTTTGGGTAGCCCGAGAAATCAAACCGATCGCCATGCTTTTTGAAGTCGGCGTACACGTCCTCGGTTTTTATATCGTACATTAAGCTATCTATGAATGAAAAAGTTAGTATGCGGCAAATAGCGTTAAAGATAAACTAATACCCGTATCAGTAAACTGTAGTACCGCGTTGCCGCCGTATTTCTCCTTGATAAAATCATAGTGGAATTTATACAGAAATAACTTGGCGAGATCTAAAATCGAGAAGCCCGTGAATATGGGTCTATTTAGATAAAGAAATGATTTAGCTCGTTGAATCCCGACCAATTCATTATGGTACACAATGAACTTTTGAAAGGCGGGCGACGATGCTTTTTTGGTTGCTTTTTCAGCTGTCTGCACGAGGGTGAAATCAATTCTATTTCGCAAATTCTCCATCGTTTTACCGAAAACGCTAATGTATTACAGGAATAAATAAAAATAATTGGATTAATTCCGTGCGCTTTATACCTGTTGTTCATCAGCTTAAAAAAATCCCGTTGAAATTCTGTAGTGGCGATCTTCCTCTTTTCCGTGTTGAAATCAATGTATGGACTAAGCCAGGGTCCTTGACCGAACGATAGTACTCCATGTACTTTTTTTAATTTCAAACCCTGAGAGATATAATATTTAAGATTCCTATAATGTGTAACGTAGTTCGACTTGTTATTTAAGGTCGGTAGGAGTTTAGGTAGTGTGTCTTTTAAGGGAAGGCCGTTCTTCGTCATTAGCAATTTTTAGGTCGGGGAAAACATGTCGATCGTTATTTTCCTCGTTTCCGGTGCGAGAGGGAAACAATTATGTGTGTTGTGTAGCTCCTCCGGGTAGTCCAAATCAACCTCTAGGATGAATCCATATGGTGAATCGTCTGGCAGATCCAAAATATACTTCAGTGTGTAGGCCAGAAGATCACTATCGGGGTCGATCCACCCGAAGTTGTTCATCGGGAGGTAGTCCTTCATAACTTTGCCTTATTATAAAAAAAAATTAGCTTGAAATTATTGAAGATTTCCAATTATTATATTTACCATATAAATTGTTTATGTCTAAATATACGATATAGTTGCTAGGTTTGGATTCGTCGTGATCGGGGAGATTTTTGTTATTAGCTTCGGCGTATCGATTGCTTATCAGAGATACACCACCTCTAATCCCACGTTCTACAATACAGGAAAACATTAATGTCAAGTATTAAAAATAAATATAAATGAAACTACCGATAAAGAGATGTATATCCGGATCCAACAGCAAATCTAATTTTACACCTGTCTTCAGGAGGGCGGCTTCCCAGGCTAATCCTGGTCCTGTGTATGAATGTGCAGGGTCTAAGCGATAATAATCCAAACACATGGTTCTAAATTCCTCGAAAACACACGCCAACTGTAGCGTATCAATTTGAACGTATGTGTCGTGAAGATCTCCTAGATTTTTTATTTCAAATTTCTCCCAAACATCCCGAGTGTGTTGGTAATTTTCATCGGATATATGCTCGTCGGTTAGAATATTATAAAAAGCTTCTTTAGGTGGTAATTGAGTCTCCTCAAACCGTGCCATCGAGTCCATATAGTCATAGGGGTATGACAGCTTCTTGAGAGCTAAACATACTTGCTCAGGGTTATACGATGCAGCGAGGATGCTAAATTTGTTGATCCCGTCCTGAGCCAAATTTTGAACCAGGGTGTCGAGCGAAGCTGGCATAAATCTCATTGAATCTATAAATTGTAGACAGCTAAATCCGATGCAGATATATCGTTCGGAGTTATTTGGGATGACCTCTATATTCTGCTCCTTGAAAATACCCATCTTCTGTAGGATCAGATGCGAATCGTAGCTTTAAAGAGAGGGTGAAGATTATAAAAATAATCAGTACTTATAATGGGATTGGAGATATTTACTTGGACATATTGTGAAGAACAACAGGTATTTTTTTGTCCATCCGCATCTTGAGGTTACAGCTGTTATGAGCGCGACCCCGAAAACTACTTAAAATGAAGGATAATGAAATACAGAACTAATAAGCTAAATAATTTTAAAACTCATCTGTTAGATGGCAATGGTCGTTCACCCCGTAATCCTATGTCGTCAAAATTCCAGTACATATATAGCAGTGTGTTGATTTTCTACTGGCTTCTAATTCATTCGGGGTTAAGTCCATTGGAATGTTCTTTTGTAGAATCTCCAATATATTTTCCTCCTCCATTAGTAAACTCTCAAGAAACACCTCGACAGCGTCTATCCCACGATACGTGACAGGTAGCCGGGGCTTACCTGGTGAAATTGGTTAGAAACTAGGTCGACGACAAGAAGCCAGAGACTTACCATCTTGTCCGATTACTACGTAGCTGAACCCACAGGCGACATGCTCGGCGAGTTTTGTGGTGGAGGAAAGAGTCGAGTTATTTGAACAAGTTTGATAACGGTTTAAAATGCTCTCAAAGTCGGCGTAAATAACGAACGGACACTAAACGAATAGCGTGTAAGATAGGGAAACCGACTAGAATTTAGAAAATAATTTACCTTCTGCATCCACTCGAATTTTTCAAAATATAGAAGAGGCTTTTTGAGGGGCATCTCAATTCGTTGGGGTGCGTGGATGGAGCAATGTTTTTTATGTTCGGCGTGATTTTTTTAGCGTTTGCCCCGGAATACCGATGTAGGCATCTTCTACATATATATATTTTTCCGTTGTGGTTGGTAAAATGCGACAGAAGTCGACTTAGGCTTCGTATAAGGCCGTAATGTTTTTTATCTTTTTCAGTCAGAAGCAGGAGATCAATCTCCCTTTCCTCGCTTACTATCTGTTCACTGACGTAGCGGGGGAAGACTCCTCCCTCCCAAGCAAACACGTTAATCGAGAGATTGTTTTTAACTTCAAATTTTTTTAATTTCATATTGTGGAGTAAAAAGGGGAAGCTTATTTCCGAACAGTCTAATTCGTTCTCATATTGTTTATATCCGGAGACACGATTGGCGTTCAATTCAACAGGATGAAGATGGGCTAAGCAGGCCCATTTAAAACACATCCCATCGTTCGATTTTATGTTGAGAACGCTTTTTGTTTCTATAACCCCCTCGGGGGTGTTTATGTAGGAGCCTGCGACAAGGGGTAGATACTTGATAACATCCACTTGGAGGTATAGAATTCTATCTACCACCCAATTGCTCCCTAGCTCCTGGAATTCTTGCATCTGATTAGAAATGGTTTGAACGCACCCGTTGATCTCATTTTCGAGTTCATCCGCTAAGAGTGTAGTCTGAGTTCTACTTCGTAGGTACGGGATGTGCTCCATCTCATCACCGTTGGGTAGTACTTTAATGTAGCGGACTCTTATTATAATATTCCATTTAATTCCCTTTCCGCACCGGAGGCAAAATCATTCTCGACAGGGACGAGAATCTCCTCAGGGCGAATTGCATCCTTTTCAAGAGGTGTGGGTTCATCCTCGGACGGCATGGAACCATTCTCGGGCAACGTAGATAGGTTTTCGGTTGACGAAGCGTCGTTTACAGGTTGGGTAACAGGAGAATTTCTATGTATCCGGGAATGTCGCGTTAAATGTGTTTTACGCGCGAAAAGTTTTCCACATGTATCACAAGTGTATTTGACCCCCTCATGTTGTTCGCGAACATGTCTCGTTAACACATCTTTTCTCCTAAATTCACAGCCGCAAACCCCACAGGGAAACATATTTTTATAAAGTACTTACTAGTTTTACGATGTTGTAGTCCATAATGAAACAAAAAATTCTGGGTGGGTTTATATATCAGCCCTCGTTTATCAGTAAACTTGAAATTCTCGAATATACTCGAGAGAAGAGATAGATATTAAAGGAAAACTTTATTCATTTTGTTTATTCTTTACTGAAAATATTTTAATATACATATATATTTTTTTTTATTTTATTTTTTATTTATTTATTTTTTTTTTTTTTTTAATCTCCCTCGGGGTCATCCAAGATCGTTTGGCAGATCTGTTCCAGGCTGATTAAATGCTGTAAATCATCCGTCTCGATAACAGGCTTAGATTTCCGGGCTCTCTTTTTAATCAAAACCTTATCCGCGGATTTAGATCTTTTCCGAGGATTAGATTCGAGGATTTTTGAGGTCCCCGATGACGCTAAAACCCCAGTGCGAGGCTGAGCAGAGTCTGGAACGATCAAATTCTCGAGACTGGGGACATCTGGTTCCCTGATTTGAGATATCACCTGCGGGGTGATCGTGGAAGACGTTTGAACACCGTTGTTGTCTTTCAACAGTTGTACGAGGTCCAGAGCCTGTGACGTTGTCGGAATGGGTTCTTGTTGTGGGATGGGTATCGCCGCAGGGATTGACAACTGGGTGGAGGCGGGAATCGGAACACCCTGCTTGGAGATATTAACCTCGATCCCTAGAGAACTCAGGATGTCAGCCACCTCTGCTTCACCTTCGACCGGGATATCGATTTTTTTACCTGATAAAGACATATTAATGAATAAACTTAATAATAATTTAAAGTACCCAACTAGCATAGTAATTTATAATAATTTAAAGTACCCAACTAGCATAGTAATTTTTAAAAAATAATCTTACGGATATAAATTTTTGGCTTCCTTTTAGGCCGTTAGTCCGCACGTTCTCTAGATTCGCGTTATATGGGAGATCCACCCTGATTTGTCATGTAGCTTCGTTGGGGTAGATCCCGTTATGCCAGCGCTTATGATATTTTTGGATTATTATCATAAAAACCTTGAATGTTAATTCAAGGTTCTGTGATATTAATCCTAGGGTGGCGGTATACAACAAACTGCAGATGGTTGGGAGGGGGTTCTTAGCATCCATAGTTACTATGAGAAGGGACCAACGAGAGAATAATATTTCCAATCTATACCGTTCCTTTTTATACCAAATAAAATCGTTGGCGAACGATAACTGAAGTACTCTAATATATGGGTAGTTTTTCTAAGTATATCATTGGTAAACACTTAAAGTAAGTTCGTTTGTATTTTATACTAAATTGAAAAATCAGTAAGAGTGCGAATCGAATTTTATTTATTTATATACAAACACTTAACTTTGTTTTTTAAACCACAAATTTAATTTATAAGCTTTAAAAGAGCAACACTGGGCGATATTTTTGTGGTATTTACAATAATCAAATATCGGTTCTCTCGTAAATTTAGGGCAGCCAAGTGACTCAGCATTTCCTACGTCATGACCGAGATATCTCGACAGGAAAATTGACTTATCGAGTCCCTTCGTCCAAAACACGTTTGCTTTTTGTAAAAGACCCCTTAAAATATCTTCGAAGTCCTTGTAATTATATTCTCCGTCGCACCAAAACATCCCTCCTATATTACGGGTAATCCATCCGTTCAAACGCCTGTCTTTGTAGCTGAGCTCGTTGTACCGAAATGGGGGTTTAAAGGAGAAGACTCCATTCTCTCCCGTTTCCACGATTTAGTACGCCAATTCCTTTATTATGTACTCGCCATTAGCCCGCAGGAAGCTAGCTTCGAGAATACATGTCTTCGCCATCAGAATTAACAGCCTTCGGAATACGGTTAATTCTCCGTGTGAAAACGGTTACTTACGTAGCGAATATGTTCACCCAGACTCATCGTCGAGACCTTTTATACTAGCGCTTGTTTACATTACCTCTTGAAAACACTTATCACCGATCACTTTTCATTTATATATAAGCCTAAAATATAATACCGTTAAGCCTACAAGAATTTCCGACGTGAAATATTTCGGTTTTCCCGTCAGTCTACCGATTCTAATTTAAAACGCGCGCGGTTAATTACCCACACGTCGCGGGATGACACCCTTTCGCCCTCTCCTCTGTTTTAAGACTTTAAGAATAAATAATTCGTTTAATCATAGCAGCCTTCTTTCCCTATTAGCTCTATTTCAAAAGATAAACACCGAACTCGAACGCTGATAAGCATTTGGAACTAGTGATATTCCAGATTTCTTATCTGCCGTTGTAAGCTTCCGAAACTACGGCGTCTTATCACACCCTCTATACGTAGAACCAAGGGTAGCTCTCCACGGGGTGAACGCTCTTCTCTACCCGACGTTAAATCGACGCTCTTACCCGTCGAAGCCAAATTAGCATTGCCACTCCATAGCACCCAAGACCAAAACTGCCACCCCGATATTCACGATTTCTTATCTGCCGCTGTGAGCTTCCGAAACAGCGGCGTCTTATCACACCCCTTTGCGGGGTGTCGCTGGCATAGGTCTGCGGCTATACCGCCTTTCAATTGCCGGGAGAATATCCGGGGAAATGTCCGTCGAAGGAAAATTAACATTACCACCCCATAGAACCCATGATCAAAACTGCCACCCCGTGATAGTCAACTCTCATTTTTTATTTACTAGTAACATTAGTTAGGTAACATTTTAAGTTTTAAAAATGGGAAGAGTCAAACATTGCGCCTATCCTAAATGTCATAGCGATTCTCGATACGAAAATAAACCCCATATGTTGGGAGTTAGATTTGTAGCTTTTCCAAAAGCAAAAAGAAAACCATTGATTTGTAACAAATGGCTAAAATGGTTGAAAGAAGTTAGGGCTGACTTCAATCAGGAAAACATTACAAGAAATACGTATCTTTGTTCCAAACATTTTGTTGGTCAAAAGGGTCCATCTACGGAACATCCAGATTCAGTTCATTGTATAGTAAGTACATAATATAATGGCCGAACCATATTTATATTAATTAATGAAGGTAATCCTATAGGTGGAAGAGGTACATTTGAATCGAATTCCAGTTCTCGTAAACGAAACAGAAGAAGAACTAGAGTTGGCTGATAATAGTCCTCCTCAGGTTAGTTTAGTCAAGATAGGTCAGTGAGAAATAAGTTTTTTTATACCATAAATTGTTTCTTTATAGGATGTAGAGCCCTTTTTGGAGTTACCAAGTACATCCAGTGTTTTGCAAGAAGTTTCTTTAATTTCTATTAACTCTGAAAAAGAACTGACAGCCAAGAATACAGCAAAATTTGGTTGCGATCTTATACAAGTCACCCAAGACCAAAACTGCCACCCCGATATTCACGATTTCTTATCTGCCGCTGTGAGCTTCCGAAACAGCGGCGTCTTATCACACCCCTTTGCGGGGTGTCGCTGGCATAGGTCTGCGGCTATACCGCCTTTCAATTGCCGGGAGAATATCCGGGGAAATGTCCGTCGAAGGAAAATTAACATTACCACCCCATAGAACCCATGATCAAAACTGCCACCCCGTGATAGTCAACTCTCATTTTTTATTTACTAGTAACATTAGTTAGGTAACATTTTAAGTTTTAAAAATGGGAAGAGTCAAACATTGCGCCTATCCTAAATGTCATAGCGATTCTCGATACGAAAATAAACCCCATATGTTGGGAGTTAGATTTGTAGCTTTTCCAAAAGCAAAAAGAAAACCATTGATTTGTAACAAATGGCTAAAATGGTTGAAAGAAGTTAGGGCTGACTTCAATCAGGAAAACATTACAAGAAATACGTATCTTTGTTCCAAACATTTTGTTGGTCAAAATGGTCCATCTACGGAACATCCAGATTCAGTTCATTGTATAGTAAGTACATAATATAATGGCCGAACCATATTTATATTAATTAATGAAGGTAATCCTATAGGTGGAAGAGGTACATTTGAATCGAATTCCAGTTCTCGTAAACGAAACAGAAGAAGAACTAGAGTTGGCTGATAATAGTCCTCCTCAGGTTAGTTTAGTCAAGATAGGTCAGTGAGAAATAAGTTTTTTTATACCATAAATTGTTTCTTTATAGGATGTAGAGCCCTTTTTGGAGTTACCAAGTACATCCAGTGTTTTGCAAGAAGATTCTTTAATTTCTATTAACTCTGAAAAAGAACTGACAGCCAAGAATACAGCAAAATTTGGTTGCGATCTTATACAAGTCACCTCCGTTGAAGAGGAAAAGTCAACTGTTAACGAAACAAACAAAAATCACCAAGGAAGTTCTGAAGAATTAGAAACTGCTTCCCTGAAAGATAAAAGACCAGAAAAAAATTAACTTCACTCATCGTCATCTACAGTTAACTTTGGAAAAAATCTCGATTCCCACATCACCAATTTCAAAACTTTCTTATTTAGTGAAGAATGGTTTAAATCCAAAACGAATGGAACAGGTTTTCATCTTTGAATAATACCAAACTTCGTTCGAAAACAGAAATATCTCTGACAATTAACTACAACTTTCAGTTTAAAGCTATGGTTATGGGTCAAGATTTAGATAACCATAATTTGTTCGATGTACCGCTAACAGTTAGTACAGTAGATGAACTTCGTCTGATATTTCTCAAGTTCAGTGACTTTTATGTATGCAGTGGAATTCCAGAAGCAGAACTAGTCAGTTTGCTAAAAGAGAGAGAACGTGGATTGTTCTGCGTGGAATCTTCTGCCATGCGTGATAAAATGTGTATCAGGTTATTAAATAAAAAAAACTGTTTATATTGTTTGAGCCTACGAAGCTACGCTTTGAAAACTAAGTCATTGCGTGAGAAGGCAATAAATAAAAAATACAAGTCTATGTCAAAGAAAGAGCTAATAGAATTGGTCAAAGCTTCTAAGTCAAGAGAAATCCTGACAAGAAGGAAGATAAAACGCCTGGAATCTTAGCATTAATGATTACGGATTACAGGCTTCGTACAGCTAAATTGATATACAAATTCATTGATAATAAAGGCAATTTACTGCAAAGCAAAGGAATCTGTATATTGTATATGTTGTAATATAATTTTGTACTGTCAAATAAATCAAAATATTTTATAAATTTAATTTTATTACTTTAGTTTATAAATCCTGTAGATGCTTGAAGAATAGGTGTTTGTAAAAAAGATCGAGGTCACGTGAAAATGTTTCCAGAACTGCCAGATAACTTTAATAAATCAGGCTGGACATATTTTAAAACGGCCGACTTCAACCTGAAAAATCGCCCTAGTGGGCAGTGGCCGGTAATTTTTTTTCCCTCAAATTATCTCAACAAAAATCAACAAGGCTTAACAGATATCTTTGTCCTATGGTAAGGGCATTATATTTGATTTTCCTCAGCAATTAATCTTGGATTAATTATATTATTTTCAAACTGAAGGTGAGTAGAGAAAAGTGTGTTTAGCATTACATTAATTTTTATTTTATTTTAAGGAATAGCAACCAGAGTGTGATTAGTATCATTGGACCCGGATTGGCGGATTGCAATTTGGGACTCTCGTCCTGATCTTCATTGATAAAAACCAGGTAAGAATTATATAATAGGAAAGAATTGCTTATTTATGATTTATGATTTAAATTTTTAATTTTAGAATGTCTAACCGAGCTGGTGGGCGTAGATGCTGCGTTCCAGGCTGCTTCACTTCTACGTATAGAAATCCGAATGTTTCGTTTTCTCCCTTTCCCCGGAATGAAGCTTTACGTAACGAATGGATTCACATAATAACAACCAACACAAAAGAAATTGAAGGTACCGCATCTGAGAAGAGACCATGGACCACACCTAAAAGAAGGGTTTTAGGATCTAAACATCAGTCTGTATGTGGTCGTCATTTCAACCTTAGTGGACATAAAATGTACGGAGATTCTAAGCCAAAATATTTTTTCCACAATGACAACTCTCAGCAACATCACTTCATACCAGAAAGATTCATTGATGTTTCCAATTTTGTTGAAATCCCACCTCCAAACGTAGCAAACCAAGAGTGTTCGTTCATAAATCTAAGTGATCACGAAACTGAAAATTCAAAGATACTAGAGTCAACAGAAGATCATTGTTATAACCCTAAAGAAGATTATGAGGAGCTCACGAAGAAAAGGTATGTACCCCTTTCGCCCAAAATTATCTATTCCCATTTCGCCCAAGATATTTTTGGACCAAAATTATCTATTTCAATTTCGCCCAATCCTAATTTGCCCAATCGCTTTATCATTTGGCCCTAAATTATCTCTTCCCATTTTGCCCAAACTAAAAATTCCTTTTCTCAATTCGCCCAATCCCAATTTGCCCAATCGTTTTATCAGCTAGCATAGAATAGATTATAACGAGGAATTCTTTAAAAATGATATGTTGCCAAAGCTAGTTAATTTTTACGCTAGTCATTTAGTACCTTTTTTTAAAAAAGGGTCAGAATCGCCATGTAAATCATCAGTGGAAAAAGTGATGTTTTAAAAAGAAAATACAAAATAGTGATGTTTATGTAAAGCAAATGGTGATGTTTTAAAAAGAAAAAAGTGATATTAATGTTCCTTTAATAATTCAAGAGTAATGTACAAATTTTTTGGTTAAAATGAATTAAAGTACACTATTTTCAACTTTAACTAACGGTTCATTACAAAAATTAGTCAGGTAGGCACAAATTCTCCAAACTTTTTCAAGTTGAGCGTTCATACTATTTGGAAAAACAGTGTTCTAATGACGCGCTCCCATTTCGCCCAACCCAAAAATTTCTCTTCCCTTTTCGCCTAAAACGATTTAAGCTGAAACCTTTTAAAATTTAAAGTCTTAGTAGGCCAAAAAAGTGACTTTTATTTAATTTAGGTTAGGTTAGGTTGGGGGGAAAAAGTGGAAAAATGTGACTTGGGCAAAATGAGATTGGTCCAAATCAAAATTGGGCGAAACGAGATTGGGCGAGAAGACATTAGGCCAAATGGGAATTGGGCCAAATGGGAATTGGGCCAACGGGAATTGGGCGAAAAGAAATTGGGCCAAATGGGGTTGGGGGAAATGGGATTTGGGTGAAAAGAAATTAGGCGAAATGGGAATTGGGCCAACGGGAATTGGGCGAAAAGAAATTGGGCCAAATGGGGTTGGGGGAAATGGGATTTGGGTGAAAAGAAATTAGGCGAAATGGGAATTGGGCGAAATGAAATTGTGCGAAAAGAAACTGGGCGAAATTAGAATTGGGCGAAATGAAATTGGGCGAAAATAAATTGGGCGAAATGGGGGTAGACCGAAGAAAATTAAAAATCAACAAGAGACAATCTGTAAGCTGATGTTAATTGTTGAAAGTATATTTATAGCTACGCGTGAAAACTTAGTCCTGAAAAAGCAAAACACCTGTTTTGAAAAAAGAATTCATGAGCTAAATGAAGACGCAAAGAAAATTAAATTAATGGATATGGAACTTTTAAAGGCAAAGGAAGATGTGGAAAATTTAGAAAATGAAAATAGAAGTTTAAACCTTGAAATTGAAACCTTAAAAAAAGCAGCTAAAATAAAAGATACCAAAATGTCCCTGCGTAACGTCAAGTGTTCCTCGATGCTTCAGTTTAAACGGGATTTGAATCCATGGAAGATTTTAATAATTTGTACGAATATTTAGAACCAGATCTGCCAAATATTAATTATTATTACAACGGAGGCTACGAACGTAAAACAGAGATAAAACATTTGAATCACAGAGGACGACCAATGTCCCTAGATTTTAAGGATCAACTATTTTTAGTGTTATGTCGTCTCAAAGTGGGACTTTTTGAACAAGATTTGGCGTATCGATTTGAAATTTCGGTTAAGACTGTATCAAACCTGGTTTGATTTTCTAGACAAAAGACTATCACGCCTTAAAATATGGCCTTCAAGGAAACTAGTAAACGATGATATGCCAGATGCGTTCAAAACAACGTACCCTACAACTCGTTGCATAATTGACTGTACGGAGCTATTCATTCAAACACCAAACGATTATACTACCCAAAGTGATACCTGGTCCCAATGGTTTCGTTTCATTCATTTCAAAATTATCACCGGGAAGAATGTCCGATGTCGAAGTAACTGCGCAAAGTGGAATTATTGACTTGTTAGAGCCATGTGACTCTGTAATGGCTGACAGAGGTTTCACGATTGGGGATTTACTAAAGGAAAAGAACATAAGGCTAAATATCCCACCATTTCTTGGGAAAAAAACAACTATCTTTGGAGGATGAAAGAAAAACTAGAGATATAGCTAGCGTTCGTATTCACGTTGAGCGTGTCATTAGAAGTGTTAAAAAATAAAAACTCCTTAACACTGTTTTTCCAAATAGTATGAACGCTCAACTTGAAAAAGTTTGGAGAATTTGTGCCTACCTGACTAATTTTTGTAATGAACCGTTAGTTAAAGTTGCAAATAGTGTACTTTAATCCATTTTAACCAAAAAAATTGTACATTACTCTTGAATTATTAAAGGAACATTAATATCACTTTTTTCTTTTTAAAACATCACCATTTGCTTTACATAAACATCACTATTTTGTATTTTCTTTTTAAAACATCACTTTTTCCACTGATGATTTACATGGCGATTCTGACCCTTTTTTAAAAAAAGGTACTAAATGACTAGCGTAAAAATTAACTAGCTTCGGCAACATATCATTTTTAAAGAATTCCTCGTTATAATCTATTCTTTCTATAAATGGTGCATCATCCCCGCAATCAACGATTAAATCGCACCATGAAAGACCGCTAATACCCATTTGACCCTGCATCTGATAGTAAAAATTATGTTTCTTATCACAGGTTAAGGAACCATTTTCATCTAGTTTTAGAAATTTGATAGTTGGTTCCTTTCTTTTAATGCCTTCGTTGATAGAAATATTTTGAAATTTACATTTTGACAGAGTTTTTATTTCTAGGAGTCCATATTGGCCCGTTGTCTTATCTAAAACAAGTCTGTCCGGAGATGCGCCTAACATTGGCAATGATGGGTTAACGCAAAATCCTGTTGAGAATGTCTGTTTCCTCGTAATACTTTGTACTTTTCCGTAGCGGCTTATTCATTGTTTAATCCTTCTTGGACATATTTATTTCTCGATATATCGGCACCTGTTATAAGATTTTTCAAGAAGCTTTCAGTTGCCGCTTTCTTCCGTTTGCAGACGGCTCCAAATTTGGAAGCGGTGATCCTTTCTGCGCGTTCAGCTTTCCACAGACCACAGTTAGACTGATCTTTTGTTTCAGATTCCAATTTTTGCGCAGCATCTAGCGTTATTTTAAGGACAGACGTAGTTTTTCCCATAGCATCTTCAATAAGGCGGACAGATTGTTCATTGCACTGACTAATGTCAAATATCTTCCATGGCAATGGTATTCTTTTGGTGAGATCAGTTTGAACAACAATCAACTCGTCGTTATCTCTGACAATAGCAGCGGCTACCTCAGGAACGAAATGGTTTTCTTCTTGTATACGAGTCAAGAATTTGCGTTTTGAAGCGTTCTTAAATTTGTCAGAAAGCTTCTCAATCCTACGTTTCATGTTGACATTATCATCTTCTGAACCATGATTCCGTAGAGAATTAAAGAACAACAGCAACTCCCCATAAGAGTCTGGGTCCACGTAATGTTAAAAATTTTCGTCTCTTTTATGATAAATTCGTATTATATTATTAAAATAGGGTAGTTGGGGGATAATTTAAAGCTAAAATTCGAGCTCACAACTGTAAATTTTGGGAATTACAACGAATGGAAGGTTTCTTCCATAATGTAAAGAATAGGAAGAATCTATGACTTCCGTGCCGGATATGAAAGCCTTCCCCCACACGAAAATCTTGAACGGTTATTATTTTAGATTCATAATTATGTTAGGAAAATATTAGGAAAGAATTATTTTGTAACTGCCACGGGTATAGTGCTGGCGGCAAAATGAAATTCGTATATTTTTGGTCTACTATGCCTCGAAATCCTCGAAAACGCCTGTAGAAGTGTTCCACTTGTCAAGCATTCATGCAGTAGGCTTTTGCTAGCTTTACAGGGGCCGTGCAAAGACTATATAGCTTACTTGAATAGTCTTTGGTGTATAAGAAACTCGGAAAATAAATAGAGAAATCATACCAATTAGAAGATACTGGAGTAGTATCTTTAATTTTTATTTCATATTAACCAAAACACACTTGTATAAAACGGACAAATTATTCATTTAACGCTAAGGTTTTCTACGTTTAACGTATGTCTGGTAGTTCAAGCTCAGTGGCATCTTCACACACTACACGCAATTTTGACTGGTACCAACTGCCTCGATCTTCATGGCGACGATAACCAAGATACCAGATTACGCTGCTAACGTGAACACAAGTACCTATCGTCAAACTACCACCTTTGCAATTGCAATACCAGCCTTTAATGGCATTTGCACCTGTCCCGTTCGGTACATAACGAATTAGAGCTTGGTGAACAGCTGAGGTGGAAAATTGACCAGGCACGCGTATACGAATTAAGTCATGTTCAACTTTGGACACTTCGACGCTGAAAGAGCCGGATTTCTCTATAGTCAACGCCACATAAGATTCAGCGCGTTTCGTTTTAAAGTCGCTCATTACCACCTCACGTACATCACTTTCACGAAGTACAGGGAAGTCTTGAAATTCACTATCCTCAATTCGTTGCCATTTAGACGGTTTGCGAAGCAGATTATCCCGCTCAACTACTTCCTTAAGAGGATTTTCTTTCGTAGAGACTGCCAGCATTTTTTCGACGGAGTCTTCCCAGGAACCTTTAAGATGTAACTCCGGGTGGTAGGCGTTCAACAGCGCAGCAGCAATTTGAAGAAGTTCCGGAACTAATGGTAACATATGCACATTTATACGGTTTTGAAAAAAACGATACACCGTCTGCAAATGCCCATTCCTAACTTCAACCGGCCACCTGAGGTACGTTACTTGTCGGGAACGATTAACTTCTTGCGTGTTTACTTGCTTCTCGCCTTTAGACAAGAACGAAGGCATTTGTAAATCCACACCCAGTTCAGTTAGTACGCTGTTGGAGTCTCGAAAACCGCGGTCTGCCAGTACAACGTCACCAACTTGAAAGAAAGACTGGAGTTCTTCTCTCTTTTTGATAGAATGGTTTAAAATGCGCGCGTCGTTATTGCGGCCATTAGCAACGTAGGGTCCGATTATATCTATTATGTAACCCGTAGTTGTTACCATTAACATTGGCTTGAGGATATGCTGGCCTTTGTGCACACAGAAGGATTTGTGAAGAACGGTATAGTCCTTGGATCTTCCAACCTTGATATAGGTGCCACCTACAATGGTAATAAGACAATTAGGCTTGTTGTTAGCAAATAGTTTTACTGCTGCTCCAGATTGATGGTTTGTTATCAGATTGTCACGTGATAAGTGTTGCAGGCCAAAATGATGTGGCACGAAATGCTCCGATAAAGCCATAATAACCGCTTTTACCGTGTTTGATACCGATCTTTCAGTTAAATGAAATAAAGTTGATAACACCTTATTGGAGATACCCAATCGTAATTTCACCAATAATACTGCTAGAGCTGTCTTCGACGAACAGCATCTGATGGTACGAATAATATCCTCAATAGTCGAATGCAACTCTAGGAACTCGTGCAGGGACAATGAAGTTAATACTTTACAGTCTTCATCACTTTGTATGAAGTTATCAAAGCTCGGCGTCCGTAGGTCGTTAACACATTTCCTGAGGTCCTGTAATAGTTGCTCAATGTCCGTGGCAGTCATAATGGTTGATCTAGCGGAAACCTGAATTCCAGCAATTATTTCGGTGGGAAGCTCTCCGTTAACGAGATGCGTGGAGCACATTCGGTTGTCCCGATGAATAAATATGGCTCTTTCCACAAATATACTTGTTCTCACTTCGGCTTTTACCCTGGTTCGTGTACTAACACCGCAAATGAAGCAAGTCTTTGGCAGGGGCCGAACACAACTGTGCTTTATGGCAATAGTGTTTGATGACGTACGCTTTCGTGGTAATTGCGACGTTGATGGCTGAGGTATTGGTGACGGTGATGGATTAGATACTGTGGACTTTGTTGGTTCAGGTACTGTGGACGTTGATGGCTCAGGTACTGTTGACGTTGATGGATTAGATACTTGCGTCATTTGTCTTCGTTTTTGTGGTGAAGACGATGACGTTGAAGAGCCATGATCACTACTGAAGGACGATTTGCTAGCATTTAAGAACGTTTGAAACTTTCGTGACAGACCCGAGCACTTTAAACAAATCTTCGTTGTTTTGCTATTAATTACAAGTGGTAATAACCCTTTACTAAAACGAAGAAAACGAGCAAAGCCAGCCTTTACGTGAGTGCCTATACCTCTACTTGTACTATTGGTAACTTTCCGATTGCACGCGTAACATGTATTTGGAGCCATCTCCAAATTCCAAGTGACTCTCACATTGATGTTATTGATAAGGAAAGTTCTTAAGATCATGGTTCAAACCAGATATTACAATTTTTTTAATGTTTATAAAAACAGGTTTAATTATTTTTCGCCAACCTGGCTGGCGAAAAATATTAAAGACGTCTTTAATATTTTTCGCCAACCAGGTTGGCGAAAAATAATTAAACCTGTTTTTATAAACATTAAAAAAATTGTAATATCTGGTTTGAACCATGATCTTAAGAACTTTCCTTATCAATAACATCAATGTGAGAGTCACTTGGAATTTGGAGATGGCTCCAAATACATGTTACGCGTGCAATCGGAAAGTTACCAATAGTACAAGTAGAGGTATAGGCACTCACGTAAAGGCTGGCTTTGCTCGTTTTCTTCGTTTAAGTGAAGGGTTATTACCACTTGTAATTAATAGCAAAACAACGAAGATTTGTTTAAAGTGCTCGGGTCTGTCACGAAAGTTTCAAACGTTCTTAAATGCTAGCAAATCGTCCTTCAGTTGTGATCATGGCTCTTCAACGTCATCGTCTTCACCACAAAAACGAAGACAGATGACGCAAGTATCTAATCCATCAACGTCAACAGTACCTGAGCCATCAACGTCCACAGTACCTGAACCAACAAAGTCCACAGTATCTAATCCATCACCGTCACCAATACCTCAGCCATCAACGTCGCAATTACCACGAAAGCGTACGTCATCAAACACTATTGCCATAAAGCACAGTTGTGTTCGGCCCCTGCCAAAGACTTGCTTCATTTGCGGTGTTAGTACACGAACCAGGGTAAAAGCCGAAGTGAGAACAAGTATATTTGTGGAAAGAGCCATATTTATTCATCGGGACAACCGAATGTGCTCCACGCATCTCGTTAACGGAGAGCTTCCCACCGAAATAATTGCTGGAATTCAGGTTTCCGCTAGATCAACCATTATGACTGCCACGGACATTGAGCAACTATTACAGGACCTCAGGAAATGTGTTAACGACCTACGGACGCCGAGCTTTGACAACTTCATACAAAGTGATGAAGACTGTAAAGTATTAACTTCATTGTCCCTGCACGAGTTCCTAGAGTTGCATTCGACAATTGAGGATATTATTCGTACCATCAGATGCTGTTCGTCGAAGACAGCTCTAGCAGTATTATTGGTGAAATTACGATTGGGTATCTCCGATAAGGTGTTATCAACTTTATTTCATTTAACTGAAAGATCGGTATCAAACACGGTAAAAGCGGTTATTATGGCTTTATCGGAGCATTTCGTGCCACATCATTTTGGCCTGCAACACTTATCACGTGACAATCTGATAACAAACCATCAATCTGGAGCAGCAGTAAAACTCTTTGCTAACAACAAGCCTAATTGTCTTATTATCATTGTAGATGGCACCTATATCAAGGTTGGAAGATCCAAGGACTATACCGTTCTTCACAAATCCTTCTGTGTGCACAAAGGCCAGCATATCCTCAAGCCAATGTTAATAGTAACAACTACGGGTTACATAATAGATATAATCGGACCCTACGTTGCTAATGGCCGCAATAACGACGCGCGCATTTTAAACCATTCTATCAAAAAGAGAGAAGAACTCCAGTCTTTCTTTCAAGTTGGTGACGTTGTACTGGCAGACCGCGGTTTTCGAGACTCCAACAGCGTACTGACTGAACTGGGTGTGGATTTACAAATGCCTTCTTTCTTGTCTAAAGGCGAGAAGCAAGTAAACACGCAAGAAGTTAATCGTTCCCGACAAGTAACGTACCTCAGGTGGCCGGTTGAAGTTAGGAATGGGCATTTGCAGACGGTGTATCGTTTTTTTCAAAACCGTATACCTGTGCATATGTTACCATTAGTTCCGGAACTTCTTCAAATTGCTGCTGCGCTGTTGAACGCCTACCACCCGGAGTTACATCTTAAAGGTTCATGGGAAGACTCCGTCGAAAAAATGCTGGCAGTCTCTACGAAAGAAAATCCTCTTAAGGAAGTAGTTGAGCGGGATAATCTGCTTCGCAAACCGTCTAAATGGCAACGAATTGAGGATAATGAATTTCAAGACTTCCCTGTACTTCGTGAAAGTGATGTACGTGAGGTGGTAATGAGCGACTTTAAAACGAAACGCGCTGAATCTTATGTGGCGTTGACTATAGAGAAATCCGGCTCTTTCAGCGTCGAAGTGTCCAAAGTTGAACATGACTTAATTCGTATACGCGTGCCTGGACAATTTTCCACCTCAGCTGTTCACCAAGCTCTAATTCGTTATGTACCGAACGGGACAGGTGCAAATGCCATTAAAGGCTGGTATTGCAATTGCAAAGGTGGTAGTTTGACGATAGGTACTTGTGTTCACGTTAGCAGCGTAATCTGGTATCTTGGTTATCGTCGCCATGAAGATCGAGGCAGTTGGTACCAGTCAAAATTGCGTGTAGTGTGTGAAGATGCCACTGAGCTTGAACTACCAGACATACGTTAAACGTAGAAAACCTTAGCGTTAAATGAATAATTTGTCCGTTTTATACAAGTGTGTTTTGTTTAATATGAAATAAAAATTAAAGATACTACTCCAGTATCTTCTAATTGGTATGATTTCTCTATTTATTTTTCGAGTTTCTTATACACCAAAGACTATTCAAGTAAGCTATATAGTCTTTTCACGGCCCCTGTAAAGCTAGCAAAAGCCTACTGCATGAATGCTTGACAAGTGGAACACTTCTACAGGCGTTTTCGAGGATTTCGAGGCATAGTAGACCAAAAATATACGAATTTCATTTTGCCGCCAGCACTATACCCGTGGCAGTTACAAAATAATTCTTTCCTAATATTTTCCTAACATAATTATGAATCTAAAATAATAACCGTTCAAGATTTTCGTGTGGGGGAAGGCTTTCATATCCGGCACGGAAGTCATAGATTCTTCCTATTCTTTACATTATGGAAGAAACCTTCCATTCGTTGTAATTCCCAAAATTTACAGTTGTGAGCTCGAATTTTAGCTTTAAATTATCCCCCAACTACCCTATTTTAATAATATAATACGAATTTATCATAAAAGAGACGAAAATTTTTAACATTACTTGGACCCAGACTCTTATGGGGAGTTGCTGTTGTTCTTGCTTCAACTGGTCAGCCTTTTTCTTTAGAGTTTCGTTTGATTTGTCAGGTACGTGTCGTACGAAGTTAAGATTTTCAAACTTTTTGGTTACTAAGGCACCCTTGGCATTGGGGACACCCCACACTCTCTTCTTTTCCGTACAAGCTTGATCATCTGGAATGAATTTGCGGTCTTCACGATGACAATCCAACATATGCCAGAGGAGAGCTGACACATGAATACATACGCCCCCTTTACCAGCTTTACAATTGCATTTGCCCTTTTCCACCATTCCAGTAGATCCGCTGAGTTTACTAGCGACCTCATACTTCGTAGCCAAGGTAAAAGAGACCTGGACTTTACTTTTGATAAATAATGGATAACTATGGTTGCGGGTTAAGTCAATTGTTTTTCCACCAATACTAAGCTGCACATTTGACACCTTACCCGCCTTAAACATCCGGTATCCATTTTTGAAATGCTTTTTGGCTTTGTTGCGGTTGAAATGTTTTTGAATACAACCTTCGTTGAATTTCTTAGGGAAGTATATCATTTGCTTGGTCCAGTTACCCTTTGGTAGAGTAAGGTTCACTTTATCTTCGTTACTTGTTGCGCCAGAGCTATATTAATTAACTTCTTAATCAATCAATCTTAAGGACCTTAAAACTAATTTGTGTTATAATAAGAATTATAGCTTACCTTGAATCCATCTCAAGTACAGTAAATTTGTAGAATAATAATAAGAAGCTGTCAAGGCCTTTAAGAAAAAGAAAACAATATATAAAATAGAATCTTTCATTCAATCCATGCTTCATGATCCACACTTATAACAAGGCTTAAAATACATATATATATTCTGATCATAGTTTGCCAACAGGAAAAACCAATACCACGAATACTAAATCACAAGATAAGGCAAAATTTAATAATATTTAATTAAAATCAAAAATGAAATAATCAGCTTAGAATCAATCAATCAAACAAGAAAATACATTTAAACCGACTTACCAAATTTTTTTAGGACCCTTAACAATCTTCCATGGAATCCATGCCTTAACCCGAGAGTTCGAAGCGTCTGCTCAAAAGGTCACAGGGAAAAAAATTCACGTAGCGACATATGGTGTCGAAACAGTATATAGTGCTTTCCCCCCTAAATTTTTTCCCTCTTCATCTTTTTTACAAACACCTATTTGTTTTCTTTGCCTGGCTTTTGAATTAACTTTTGACTTCTTTGTCTTCTCTAAAGCTTTGTTTTTAAAATCTTCTTCAAATGTCCATTTGCTAAGGTATTTATCAGGTTTTGCAAACAATGTTTCAATAGCACTAATCTTTCACTTAAATCAAAAAAAAATGTTCCAAACATTTAAAATAGAAGTATTTGCAAGAACTTCTTCTTTCGCCTTAACTACTCTGCCTTCCACAAAAACCTTTCCATAATATTTTGATACAATTTTATAAATGTTCTCAAAGAACCTGTAAGCTTCTTCACTCGGGTAAAATAGTCCTCCACGATCTTGTTTTTCTATCCAAATTTTCAATTGTTTTGGAACATTTTCTTTTTGGGTTACTAATTTTGAAACTAATTTTCTTCCCAAAGTTGACTTCCGGCTTATCGACCTTATGACAGCACCAATAACATACATAAAAACTTCTACAGTCTCCTCCGGAGGTACGTTTACGTCAATTAGAATTGGCTTTTCTTTTTTGCATCCAGTTTCAATCGATTTTCTAACCAAGGAGTTCAATGCCCTAATTTTTTCTTGTTTTGTCAACTTCTCGAAATCCTAAGCCCAAAATTAAAATTAGCATATATAATTCTTACTAAATAAGTTTTATAATTTCATTCGTACTCACTTTAGTATGTTTTACTGAATTTAAAATTTTGGTAATCGTCTTTTGGTCGTTAATTAAATCGTTCGTTTTTAAAGTAATTTTATCCTCCAATGTTGATACCATGATTGGCCTAATTACACCTTTCAGCTCGTTTAAATCTTTGACATGAAAGTCTAATATCCACTGATTGCTTTTTTGCGCGGATATTGTACAATTTAAGTTATTGTTTTTGATTCCATTTTTTACTTCCATAATGATTCCTCCAAAGGCAGCGTCATAATCATCAGCTAAAACAAAAGACTACATTAAAGAACAGTTAACAAATATTATATATATTTACGTTTTATCACATAGTTTCTAACTTCTTTCTTTACTCTCTTCTTTGCCGCTGGTTGCTGAGATTTTTTTATGCTGCAATAATTTTAACTGTGTATTAATATGTCTAATAGTAATAGAAGAAGCTATTTGTAAAGTTACTTTGAGATAATTATTCAAAAATTATAATGAGTAGTAATAACTCCCGCATTCCTCACCAGTGGCGCTGCGATCGCTTTTCGCTAAATCATAGCTTTGGCCAGGCATGAGCGGAAAAAATAGCTAGAAAGGTCTCTGACGGTCATCCATCAAAGTTTGACAGGTAAATAGATCAACAAATAGACCAATCAACAACAAAGGGAGAATAAAGTCTATTCAAAGGGAGACTGAAACGTTTTTAAGCTAAATCATAGCTTTGGCCAGGCATGAGCGGAAAAATAGCTAGAAAGGTCTCTGACGGTTATCCATCAAAGTTTGACAGGTAAATAGATCAACAAATAGACCAATCAACAACAACAAAGGGAGAATAAAATCTATTCAAAGGGAGACTGAAACCCACACGGTTTTTTCGTTGGATCAGAGTTTGGGCCAGGCATTGGTGGATAAGTGGTCCGGTGACCAAATGTGTTGTTCCCAGGGATAACGCCCAAGAATTTCTAATTCAGAACGGTGCGAAATCAAACTTGGGAACACGACTTAATATATTTGAAAAACTCCCAAAATTTGCTAAAGGAACCAATTCTGCACCTAGAATCGAGAAATGAGTGTCACCAATGGATTTCTTGGCCGAATTTACTGAGGGAAAGGCGGAATAAGCGCGCTCGAGCCAGTATTTGCGAAGTTACCGACGATGAACTTTGAAATAAGGATTCGTTTATGGTTTCTATGCACAAGCAATGCCTAATTTTTAAATCGCCGATAACTTCGCAAATACTGGATCGAGCGCGCTAATTCTGCCTCTCCTTGGGTAAATTTGGCCAAAAAATCCATTGGTGACACTCATTTCTCGGTTCGAGGTGCGCAAGTGGTTGCTTTTGCAAATTTGGGATTTTTTTATATAGGCTATAAGAGAGTAGCAGGGAGTACTCAGAATTAGAATCGTTCGTTCAAAAGTAGAAGCCGCTATTGCCGTTTTAAAACCGCGTCCTCGTCAAAAGTACTCTTCATGGAATGATGAAAAATAGCGCAACGGGTACGCGACTATACAAACTTAATATTAGATTCTTAGTTTCGTCGCTAACAATTCCAGAGCAAATCGAGGTCTCGGATTTCTTAAAAAGCTTTGAGACATAGGCGACCCTACCCTACCGGTGATAACCGGAATTTTTCAAGCGTGTTCCTTCCGCTTGCATCTTGATGATGTTTTCCACGGACAATTTAGTTGTACGGATATTTTTTGATAAATAAAGTATTTCTCTAATAATATTCAGTATTTTGTTTAAAGTACTAGAAAAAATGTATTTAGAATAAAATACTAAATACATTTATTTAAAAGTATTTAAAATAAAATACAAAATACTTAAAGGGTATTTAAAATAATATTTAAAATAAAATACAAAATAATTAAAAAGTATTTAAAATAATATTTAAAATAAAATACAAAATACAAAATACTTAAAAATATTTAAAATAGTATTTAAAATAAAATACAAAACTACGAACAATACAACAGACGCTACTGCCAATTATGTAGTTTTGGTCGGCCATTTTCCATGATGACGTCGAAAGCACGTGAGGGAGAGTTGGGGAGACTTCACCACGTGAAAGAACTCCCCAAAATACATAAGAAACCGAAGGTAGAAATTCTCCATGTAATAATTCTAAGTCAATCTAGTAAAAACATTTTCTGCATATTTGTTAATATGTAAAATGACTCGCTTCACTTGATTTTAGTCGTCACGGCCTATCATTCGTCTTTAATATATTAATATATAAGAGCTATTGTTAAGTTAAAAATTAAAAGCTTAATTCATCGTCATAACTTCCATATAACCTCACGTAATGCTCCATCATATTGTTACAGACTTCGAGTTAACATGCATGAGAGCAGCGAATGTTGTTATCCATCCACTTAATTGCAGCCATGCATATTTTAGTTCTTCCAAACTTTCCACCGTTTATATCTAGACTGCTGAAAGCACAAGAGATCGATCATTCCTCAACAGGATCTCCTTAAGAATGTGCTCATTGGAAGATGGATCAATGCAATAAATAAGTCCAAGTTTGCCTATCTAGGGGCCAGAGTTTCTAAACTTATCAGGATGCCATGATGTCACCAAAAAAGGTGAAAAGGAGGAAGCAAACGGCGGAGTCGAAAAAATGCTCGTCTTTTAAATAAAAATTTGACTAATTTTTCAATATTCTGGTATTTTGTTTGTTTTACATTACGTTCTTAGGTGGAAAAGGAACCTAAACGAAATATTTCATTACGAAGTCGGTTAGTGCTTTTTCTCTATAAGGCAATTGCCGTGTCCGAATTTTTTGTACATGTAGTTAAGCCTCGGCCACCATAGTTTGTTCTCCTAATTTCCGGTATATTTTTGACGGATTTTTGGACTGGACAAGGATGCCGGCAAAAATATCAGTCTGATATAAATAAGTGTAAAACATGCAGACACGTGGATACGCCGTTAAATATGGGATCTGGTAAACCAAATAACTGGATTAAATGTACACGATGTAGTGTTTGGCACCATGTAGAGTGTGTGAATTTAACCTACCCAGTTGCAAAATCAACAGAAGTCTCCTTTTTGTGTTCTAAATGCTTGGAGGTGGGTTCTCGGAATACTGTAGAGGAATTTGCAGCTTCGGGAGGCATTACCCCAAATATGGATAGTTCTCAAGTACTTTCGTCATCAGACTTATCAGTGGCTCGACGTGAGTCCCTCGCGGTCTCAGATCAACATATGGCACATTTCACGATGGATGACATGATGGGGGGTTTTGAATCTTTAATGGACAGGAAACTGGTGGCCCACCAATCTCTAATGAACGAGAACTTTAAAAAATTAACTGAAGTGAACACTAGTTTTAAGGTAGATCTTGAAATGTGTGTATCCCGAATGCAGGATCGTGTTGTAGCTGATCTTGAGACTAAGGATGAGGCTCACAATAAGAGGTTTGAGGAAATGGAATAAGCACAGGTACAGCAAGAAACGGAAAACAAGGAAATCCGTGAAGCGATGAGCGAGCTCAGTTCTACTATTACGGATCTAAAGGAACAAATGACAGAATCAGACAAAGTACGTGATGCCACACTTGAGGGTGATATGGAGAAGTCAACTATTATTGCTTTTGGCGCTGAAATGGAAGACCTGGAATGCGAAAAACCTTAATGCCAGCTCTGATGATAAAGTGCGCAAAGTTCGACTACGTCCTGACCGGTCTCTTCATGAACGAATGCTCTTTTGGTACCGCAATAAGGCCCACCGTTCAGGACATGTTATTTTCTCAAAGAAGAGTCAACATTAGGAAACCTAGGAAAAGCACCTGCGACTGCACATTCAGGTTCTGATATAGACAATAGGCTGTTGTTAACAACTGTTTTTGATTCAAATACAAAATTTGTAGATACTGAAATTGAGGAGGTTTGTGACTTTGGGGTTTATGAGTATACCGGTGATGGGAACTTCTTGTTTGTAAATATGGATTATAGAGAGTGGCCTCACCTTTTGGATGGTGAGGTGATTTGCGGGGGGGTGGCAAGTGAGAATGGTTTAACACAGGTGAGGGTACATAACAAACGTACCTGTTGTAAAGCCAATATTCTAGATTTAAGATACATGCCTGTGGAATCCTCCTCGACTGTCCCTCAGGCGGGTTTCTCCGGCGTCGGAGGTGGGGCCACTCAGCTAGTGCAATATGGGCGTTTTGTGAACAGTGGTGGTATGTGGCAGCGTAGGGGAAATGTGATATTGTGTCCTAACCTGTGCTCTCTTCAGCAGTTGAGTTTTCCGCCCGAAAGGGCTCTTTGGCAAAGTAGTAGTTTTAAACGGGGCTTGGGGAGCAGAGGTGAGGGTCCAGATGGCTGCGCCAGTGCCCGTGCTGGTTTTGATATACACAGTAATTTATGGCGATGTGGTGGGGGTGGAGTGGCTGGTGGGTCCGGGGGTGGAGTGGCTGGTGGGTCCGGGGGTGCAGTGGCTGGTGGGTCCAGGGGTGCGATCATTGCGATGGCAAGTTTTAAATCGTTTGTGACAGTTTTGGAGTCCATGTCACTCGTTGGCCCCGCTGACTGCTCGACCGCCACTGTATCTGTTTCTGGTTTTCATCCTAGTGCGGTAAGGACTTTGCGACCCCAACTCAAAACTGTTTAGATCCAAGGGACTTGTATCTTACGGATAACATTTAGGCTGGTAATTTGGGGGGTCAAAATACTATTAATAATGTATATATTCCCGAAAATGAATCGTCCTCTGTTGTGCAGAACGATGGGGTTTTGCCACAGGGCACCGCTACATTTAGCGGGTTTAACCACAATGATCCTGGTTTTTCGATCGCGAGGGTACGTGTGCCGGGTTTGGGGGCTACACTCTACCATTACCGCGCATTCAGAGTACGAGACCTAAACGTACTAAACGAGGTAAGCGGCGCAGTCAAAAATAACCGATTGAAGTGCAGTTCGCTTTTCTTAACATTCAGGGTGGTACTGTAGTGAAATGGAAAGAATAGGGCGAGATAATGATCAGGGAAAATCTGGATTTCATGGGGATTGCCGAGTTTCATCTGGTGGGAGGGGCTGAACCCCCGTTACCTCCAGGCATACAATGGACAGGGGTTAACAGGCTGGTAGGAGAAAAAAGGGTGGGGGTATAGGAGTCTTATGCAGAAGGTCTGTCATGATTAACATCGAGAAGAGCTGCAAGGAGCATTTCTGGTTTCGTATGGAAGGTCTTGACGGGTTTAGTTTCGCCGTGGTTTACTGTGCTTCCGGGGAGGGGTAGGTTCGGAGAGACTGGAATTCAAGGATTTATCAGTGTTTGCAGGATGATGTGGCCAGCGAACGTGCGAGGGGCCGGCAGGTGTGTATCATGTGGGATTTTAACGGACACCTGGAGGAGTTTGATGGGGAAGACGGGAATGGTGAACTCTTGCGGGCCTTTGTTGAAACAAATGGTCTACATATAGGTAATTGCCTCCCCCACTGTGAGGGCCGATTCACATGGCATGGCCGTGATTCTCCCACGACTGTGGATTTCGGGTTGTTTGATGACGTTTTGGTGGATAACATCTCTAGGTTTAAAATAGATGATCAGAACATTATAGTGGAGGAATTTCGCTCGGGGGCTAGGGTCGTCCCGCGATCTCGTTTGGTGCCTTCTGATCTGGAGGTACGGGGAATCTTATGTTGGAAATGGAAACAGGGCTCAGGGCGGACTTGAGGATTATTGATCTTTTGTGAAGGCGGTGAAGGAAACGATGGGCAGCACACTCACCCAGCGTAAGGTGTCTAGTAAGCTGAGGAACGGGCATACTCCTAAAAAGTGGTGGGATCCGGAAGTGGGTGCTCTACTCAAGAAGCGGAGGCTGTTGAATAGAGATCATCGACATGCTTGTTCGCGGAAAGCACCAACAGAGGAGGAGGTACGGGGAAAATGGGTGCGGGAAGTGAAAGTCCTCATAGCCCAAAAAATCAACGCGGCCAACAGCGGTATGGAGAGGGATACTATGACAGCAGGAAAGTGCAAAGGTAAAAAGTTTTGACGGTATTTTAAAAAGTTACGCGAACAGAGTAAGGCTATACAGAGATTCAGGGGTGTTCGGGATAAATCAGGATCGATCTTATTTAATACTACGGATATAGCGGCACGTATTGCCGAGTGGGGGATATAGAACCGGAACTTTAGAACCCCACAAAGTTTGGCCCTCTAGCGTATTCCGGTTCCCCAAATATACGTCGTCGTCGTCGTCGTCGTCGTCGTCGTCGTCGTCGTCGTCGTCGTCGTCGTCGTCGTCGTCGTCGTCGTCGTCGTCGTCGTCGTCGTCGTCGTCGTCGTCGTCGTCGTCGTCGTCGTCGTCGTCGTCGTCGTCGTCGTCGTCGTCGTCGTCGTCGTCGTCGTCGTCGTCGTCGTCGTCGTCGTCGTCGTCGTCGTCGTCGTCGTCGTCGTCGTCGTCGTCGTCGTCGTCGTCGTCGTCGTCGTCGTCGTCGTCGTCGTCGTCGTCGTCGTCGTCGTCGTCGTCGTCGTCGTCGTCGTCGTCGTCGTCGTCGTCGTCGTCGTCGTCGTCGTCGTCGTCGTCGTCGTCGTCGTCGTCGTCGTCGTCGTCGTCGTCGTCGTCGTCGTCGTCGTCGTCGTCGTCGTCGTCGTCGTCGTCGTCGTCGTCGTCGTCGTCGTCGTCGTCGTCGTCGTCGTCGTCGTCGTCGTCGTCGTCGTCGTCGTCGTCGTCGTCGTCGTCGTCGTCGTCGTCGTCGTCGTCGTCGTCGTCGTCGTCGTCGTCGTCGTCGTCGTCGTCGTCGTCGTCGTCGTCGTCGTCGTCGTCGTCGTCGTCGTCGTCGTCGTCGTCGTCGTCGTCGTCGTCGTCGTCGTCGTCGTCGTCGTCGTCGTCGTCGTCGTCGTCGTCGTCGTCGTCGTCGTCGTCGTCGTCGTCGTCGTCGTCGTCGTCGTCGTCGTCGTCGTCGTCGTCGTCGTCGTCGTCGTCGTCGTCGTCGTCGTCGTCGTCGTCGTCGTCGTCGTCGTCGTCGTCGTCGTCGTCGTCGTCGTCGTCGTCGTCGTCGTCGTCGTCGTCGTCGTCGTCGTCGTCGTCGTCGTCGTCGTCGTCGTCGTCGTCGTCGTCGTCGTCGTCGTCGTCGTCGCCGCCGTCGCCGCCGCCGCCGCCGCCGCCGCCGCCGCCGCCGCCGCCGCCGCCGCCGCCGCCGCCGCCGCCGCCGCCGCCGCCGCCGCCGCCGCCGCCGCCGCCGCCGCCGCCGCCGCCGCCGCCGCCGCCGCCGCCGCCGTCGTCGTCGTCGTCGTCGTCGTCGTCGTCGTCGTCGTCGTCGTCGTCGTCGTCGTCGTCGTCGTCGTCGTCGTCGTCGTCGTCGTCGTCGTCGTCGTCGTCGTCGTCGTCGTCGTCGTCGTCGTCGTCGTCGTCGTCGTCGTCGTCGTCGTCGTCGTCGTCGTCGTCGTCGTCGTCGTCGTCGTCGTCGTCGTCGTCGTCGTCGTCGTCGTCGTCGTCGTCGTCGTCGTCGTCGTCGTCGTCGTCGTCGTCGTCGTCGTCGTCGTCGTCGTCGTCGTCGTCGTCGTCGTCGTCGTCGTCGTCGTCGTCGTCGTCGTCGTCGTCGTCGTCGTCGTCGTCGTCGTCGTCGTCGTCGTCGTCGTCGTCGTCGTCGTCGTCGTCGTCGTCGTCGTCGTCGTCGTCGTCGTCGTCGTCGTCGTCGTCGTCGTCGTCGTCGTCGTCGTCGTCGTCGTCGTCGTCGTCGTCGTCGTCGTCGTCGTCGTCGTCGTCGTCGTCGTCGTCGTCGTCGTCGTCGTCGTCGTCGTCGTCGTCGTCGTCGTCGTCGTCGTCGTCGTCGTCGTCGTCGTCGTCGTCGTCGTCGTCGTCGTCGTCGTCGTCGTCGTCGTCGTCGTCGTCGTCGTCGTCGTCGTCGTCGTCGTCGTCGTCGTCGTCGTCGTCGTCGTCGTCGTCGTCGTCGTCGTCGTCGTCGTCGTCGTCGTCGTCGTCGTCGTCGTCGTCGTCGTCGTCGTCGTCGTCGTCGTCGTCGTCGTCGTCGTCGTCGTCGTCGTCGTCGTCGTCGTCGTCGTCGTCGTCGTCGTCGTCGTCGTCGTCGTCGTCGTCGTCGTCGTCGTCGTCGTCGTCGTCGTCGTCGTCGTCGTCGTCGTCGTCGTCGTCGTCAAGAGGAACCGCTATATCGATTAAAAAAGCCGATTTAGTCTTCAAAGACTGGAACAGTTTTCTTCATGCGTGTTGAATATAGGTATTTTTGGTTTGGAAGAGGTACGCCATAAACTGGTCAATGCAGTCAAACCCTCGGAAAATACTGTAGGTGTATTCTCCTTCTTCTTCAGTTTCCATGGCGCTAACCAACAGAACTGGGTCACGGTCTTCGTGACAAAATAACAATAACTTCTCTTTTCATACTTGGTATCCAAAGGCATGACGTAACAACGGTTTTTTCGTGTTTCTCCGACAATTTTTACAGGGTCTCGAACATTCGTGATTGTCCTTCAATTCTAATCCGCATTTTACACATCGTTTAAAATTTTTACACGTGCCGTTAGCTAAATGTAAATTGAAGCAATCTGGACCTCTAAAGTAACGCCCACAGTCGCGACATCTCTGTAACTGAATGTGTGTCTGTTCGTGGAAAACGTTCAATGTACGACAACGACTACAATTCACTCGCGTCTCACAATCGTGTTCTTTAATTTGACTATTTCGAGTAAAATTCTTTAAGCATTTTGGACAATAGGACTGGCCGCCCTTCAGACAATGATAATCCTTCAATTGATGCACGTGATAGTGCACAAGGACCATAAAAATTTGTTTTTCACGCCAGGGACCGAGAAAATAAAATACATTAATATTTTCTAATCGAATAATGACAATTTGATAGTCAACCAGAAAGTGTTGGAATTTTTCGATATTTTCAAGTTAACGGCCCCTGGTTCGATTTTGGCAATATGGTATAAGCGTAGAGCTTGTTTCTGTAAATCCTTCGTACTGGCTTTAAGTTCCCTAAAGTAATACGTCTGGTCTTTGTTCAGTTTGAAGGCTTTGTTCTTTCTTTTCTCGACGCGGAGATCGGCTAAAAAGATACCAATAGCCAAAGCTCGGCCGAAACATAAATGATCATCATTTTCCAAATAAATGTAATTGAGATTGATTTTAATAAACGTATCAAAAGGGACAATATTTCGACGATTCAAACCTTTTTGGAGAGTTCCAACTTGGACGTCACATTGTAAAAGAACCACGTCAAAAGTTAGTGAACTCTCAAGATGAAAATTTTGGTTCGATTGCGCTACTTGACTAATAGCTCGAATAACTCTCTCGGTCGTTAGGTCATTTATGTTCATAAAGGCCATGTTAATCGGGCCATCCAATTCATCCGAGCGAATACAGGAACGTACCCTTGGTAGTCCAGTAACAATTCGTACAGTAAAGAGTTTATAATACCGACAAAAGTTTCGTGACTTTCAGTCAGTTTAATTTTATCCAAATTTTTGAAGCGCACTTTACTTTCTATCTGCTGACATTTGTATTTCCGCGAGTGTTTAGCTAGAGTTTTATCAATAGAATAAAATTGTTTTGGGTTACTTTTTAAACTTAAATCCAATGGCTGTTCATCCGATTCTTGGCTACTCATGACTCGAAATGTTTTGAAAGTTAAAACGCGACTCGCTTTTAACGGCGATTGGCTAATAAAATGTCAACCTCAGTAGTTTATTCCTGTACTTCTAGAAAGGGGAAAACACTTATCTTTCCACCCCCCTCCAAAACAACCAATGACGTCATCAAATCAACAAATTAGCATCATCCCCGCCATTAAAAACAACAAATGACGTCATCCGTCAACAAATTTGCATCATCCCCGCCCCCAAAGGCTACAAATTTACCTAATTAGCCCCGCCCCTAAAATCAACAAACAACGCATCCGTCAACAAATAGCGCATCCGTCAATAAACAGCTCATCCATCAACAAATGACCTCATCCGTCCACAAATTGGCCTATTTAACCCCGCCCGGCTAGTCCAGCCTAACCCCCGGTCGAAAAACCCATTTTGAGGGAGGACTGACACAATTTTTCATTTTTCCGTCCCTGCTCCTTTACTTTTTATTTTTTCCCTCCCTGCTCCTTTATTTTTTCCAAAATTGACAAAATGTTTAACACTATATCGGTAGAATTCTAGACTCATATCAACGTCATTCCGACGTCATTTTTAAAACATCACGTGACTTTAAAGATATAAAACTAAACACCCTTCAGTTAAACGTCATTTAAAGTCGGAAACCCAAACTTTGAAGATGTTGGATCTTGACTCGTTTTTAACTTTTACTCTCGATATCTGGATCGACTATTGAATATTACTAACTGGGATTTTCATTGTACTGCTTCTTCAAATTCCACCAAATTGGCTCGTCGCTCTAGTCCTTATATTTTTGTTACCCATAACACTACCAATTGCTTTTTGTGTTTCTTTATTAACAAACGATCCACATTGTCTCTTGGTAACATGTTCACCTTTATTTTACGGATTCGAAGCTTTAAAAACATTGGTTTTAGTTCCTGTAAAAATCTCAGAGTATTTTTATAGAGAAAGTCGGTTTTATTATTTTTCATGCCTCAAGAAATATGGAAAATTAAATGAAAAGCATTAAATTGTTTTGTTTAACATAGTTGTATTTTATTCACAATTTAAAACACACCACATTTCATCATTGACAGCCTCTTCTGCTTGGCATTTATCAAAGTAAATTTTATCTAGACTTTTATCTTCAATTAAGTCATTAGAAAAAAATGTCTCCCTGGGGTCGTAATTAAAAGGTTTGATCATACACGAAAAAAACCTGTCTTTCTCCTTATATTGACATCCGTATATTTTCAAAAGGGCATAAGTCCGTTTTAGTTCTATTAATTTGATGGCGTTTTTATGAAAGCCTGAACCAGGGCTGGCATTTATCGTTTGCACATTCTTGACTGTTATTGTAGAATGAAATTGATATAATATTTTAATTAACGCTGAACGCAAAACAGCTTCAGCGGCCTTGACATCATGACAAACATATCCCAAAACAATGGCAGCTTCTTGAACATGCTGACAATCTTCGCTGGGATTATATTTGTGAATTCTTCCTTTTTCACATTTTCTTGATATAACGCGTTGACCGGAATCCCGCGAATAAATCCGATAAACCACATGAAAAGCTAGACTAATTGAAACAGATAGTTCAATTATAATCTCGTTTAGACATAAGTTTTTTAACATTTCAATAGACACAATTTTGTCTATTAAATGTTGGAATCTCTCACCATACTGTTCGCGGTTATGTTCAATCTCAATGAGACACAGCGTACCTAACCGCGGCACTTTAAATTTTTGATTGTCTTTAACATATTCTATATCCCCACAGTTATACGTCCAAGAAAAGGAAGTAAATTTATCACCTGACAATTGTGAAAGAGATATAAGGCTAGATATGGGATTCGGAAAGGGATAAAAAGTTAAAAAGGATTAACAAGTTAAAGCAAAGAAAGGACAGGCAGATGGAAAGGTCAAAGTAAGTGAGGAAGGAAAGGTTAATGTTAGTGAGGATTAACAAATTAAAATAAGAGCGGAAAGGAAAGGATAACGTTAGAGAAGACTAGGTAGTTGAACTAAGAGAGGGATGGAAAGGTTGTTACCATAAGACTAAGCAAGGGGATAGCGACAGCAGTTATAGTTAACCTTATTCTCCCTTTCAAAAACGACACAAGGCTTTTTATACCTCAGTTCCGACGGACAAAAAACCTTACAATTGACGCATATGTCATTTACCGGCAAATAATTTAATGGTGGATAGGACATTTGCGTCAAAAGAATATTTTCATTCTGCAAATAAACTGCCTCTTTGAAGACATAACACGTAGGGGTCAAACAATAATGTACAATTCCGTCATTAACGCTTAAACACAGGGTTACTTGATCACATGAAGGACACAGCACCACTTCATTCCTTTTTATGATTTTTTTTCCACGATAATTTCGCCTTAGATGAAAATCTATAACAAAATCAATATATATGTCAAGGTTTTCTTTCTATTTAACATGTAATCTAACTATAATTAAAATATTTAAAGAGCGTTTCAAATCTCGGGCTTATATAAAAAGTATATTTTACCCTAAAAAGTTAATTACTTTTTTACAAGGGCGTGTATCATATTGAAAATATTAGATCCTCTAGGGCATAAATATATTCAACTTATTTTACTATAAAAGTATTCAAGATTTTAAGTAAAGAGTTTCTTATATGATAATTGAACTAAGCTAGGATATGTTTAATCAAGGAGGATTAGACAAGGAGAGGAAATGTGGGGCTGCGTTGAGTTAGAGAGAGAAGAGCCAACCTCCCACTCGGGTGGAAAGGGGGGATAGGAAATTCTCGAGGTAAACAGTTGTCACGTGGTCGCAAGCTAGCGCGTCTCATAAAGGATTCGTTTTACCCACGCGACAACATTTTACCACGAAACGTCTCTACCCCCGTTCTCCCAGAGTGGGAGTTTAGGCCGACGCAGTAGGAACCGCGCCGTCCCCACATTTCTTCTCCTTGTCTAATCCTCCTTGGTTTAATATAGATATTATTCATGTGTTCACATTAAAAAAATTATTTCTTGTGAAAAAACTCGAATATAACTATATAACCAGATAATATAAAATAACCTTGAGTGTTTCTAGTATATAAAGCCGGCTAATTTCTACAAAATAATCATTCTATTCAACGAAAAGAGTATATTCGACTCAATTATTTTAAAACTAAGCTAACATGTGCCATCAAGAGAATCCCGAACAAATGTAAGTATTTTTACAATTTTATTTTCAAGTGTTATCCGAATTAAATTAACTATATAACGTAGTTGGGGTACGAGCAAGACGGGCCGGAGGGAGTCCTAGCGGCTCACCAACAGGCTCTTATCGATCTAGAGATGGAAGAAGAGATAGAGGCCGAACTTGAAAATGAAAATGCGGCGTAAATAACATAAACCGGATTTTAAAGGGAAACTGTTACATTTTTTCTATTTGTTTTTAGGTTGGCAGCCGCCGCGGAAGAGAGGTACGACTCGGATGAGACGATAGACCTCGAAAGGGAGGATTTAGAGGAAAAGGAAGGGGATTTTGAAGATGAGGATCAAAACCCTCTTGATAATATAAGGTAATTATTGTTATTGTGGTTTTTAAGGTTTTGGGGTCTTATATGCTGTTATGACGGGGTTTGACAGGATATAATCCGCGTAATGTAGCGAAGAATCCCGTGTACATTTAGCTTTCCCTATTATATGCATGGAACATGGGTTTAAGGCAAATTCCAGTTTTGGTCAGTCCCACGCGTTTAAATCAAAAGTTTCCTTTTGATTTAACTGGCAAACAATGATTTTTTTATCGTGACCTTTCACGTAAATTCGATTATAGTTTTGAAACTGAACATCGTTGCAATGTTCATAGCCCGTCATACCCCTGCTCCAACCGATACCTAACATGTTATGTATAACATAGTTGTTAGTAGCTCTAACCTTAGAAGGTATCTCGTATGCAGCATAGGGCGACCTATACGTTGCTAGAAGAAGGGGTTTTGGTTGGTATTTTGCATAACCAACTGGTTCGAATTTAACCACGCTCATTTCTTTAACTACATATTCCAGTTCCAACTTACTACGATGAGAGTTAAACATCGGTTTTCCACGCAGATACATAATGTCCACAACCAAAGATTTTTCCAATGAAGCTAAAATTAGAAAAATGAACATTAAAATTTTGTTTCTTCCAGATTGCCTGAAAATCCCACCTGCTCTTTCTGTCAATCGGCAGAATTAAACTATGATATTCATATCCGTACCTTTCCCTATTTAGTTTACTATTGCCGCTTTCACGAACTTCTTATCGCTATGGTTATCCAGTCTCCCGGCGAGCCTATTTTTATCAATTTAAATGTTCTGGATAACGATAGCGACTATAATCTCGCGATTACTTTCCATTTTCCTTGGTACCTCTAAATTTATATCCCCTATAACTATCCATTATTACTAATCCTTTCATTTAAAACTGTCCTTTTATAGTTTTACACTTGTTTTCTAATTAACTAACCCTTTATAGCTTTTACATTTCTATTTATCCAACTATCCCTTTATAGCTAGTTTAACTAGGGCTTTAATCTATCTAATTTGCATGGCGCTTTTTCCATGTCTCATAGTTTAATCGCCACCTCCCAGAGTCTAGCCTAATACAAGGCTGCCAATGTCATAAAGCATGCGTGTCAGGATCTGGAACAAAACTAGCAAAGGCAGACTTTTATTTCATTATATCTGTAATTTATATAGATACTTGTTACTATAATTTGAACCTACGTAATAGGGGTTGATTTCAGGCATCAGTCGCCTGGCGACAAAATTAAACCATCTATTGCCGCAGCCGTTGGGAGCATTGATTCTACCCTGAACAAATATTCATGCGTAGTTAAACTTCAGAGAACCTATGTAATCACTAGTAAATTGATACTAGACTAGAAAAATGTACTTCTGTGTACACTTGTTTAGTAAAATGGTCTTCGATCTATACTAGTATTAAAAACAATCTTCTCTCGCGCCTAGACTAGTAAGTGAACCGTTTATCATAGGAACTTCTATATACACATCTGATATTATCTCATGTACACTATATACCATAGTATGTAATCTAATATAGTCTAATAAAATGATTGTTGAACTTATTATACCTAGCATTGTGTCTTTCTGTACCTGAACTTTGTCTATCCTAGAATTTAAAAAAAAAACTGTATTTGATAACTTTAGTACACTATTTAATCCTGCTCGTACTATAATAAACAGATTTTTGAACTTATTATCTCTGGCATTTTGTATTTCTAAATTCTATATATCTAGATTAAACTCTTGCCTGACGAAACACAATAACGCTAGTGGGGATAATGTTATAAATGCATTAGACTCAATGGGAGAGATATCTTTACAAGGGTCAGAAATAACATAAGAATATTTTCCTATCTAAGATAATGCAAAAATTGAAAAGTTACCAGCAGAAAAAGCCATGGTACTTGTTGTTTTGGTGTCGGTGAAAAAGAAAACTTTGAGTTGTAAGTTTAATCAAACTATGGATATCTTTCCAATGATTACGAAAGCCTTTTATAGTAAATTTCAGGGTTAAAACTGAAGGAGTTTACCTCGCGGACCAAAAGTGTCTAACATTGAAATAGCCAATCAGAAGTTAGATTACACGTGCACTTTGCCTGTATCAAAGCTAAATCCTATCTTTTATGAATTAACCAATCAAAAACTAATTTTACACGTGCCAACTAGTTTTTCAAGACTTATAAAATTTGATGGACCAATCAAAAAAATTAGAAAAGTTAATTACATAACTAGTTACTTATATTCTAACTTCGCCCAAATTACCATATTTTAAACGGAATATCGTGAACTTCGCCCATCTCAGGGATTATCAAAACCACACCCAGATGAGTATATAAAGACGGAAAATTCAGGCAAACCTCACAAACGTTTCCAGCTCTCATCTTTTCAAGTCCTCACAACCTTAAAGTGATCCTGTAACTCATGGCTGCTAATTCATCATCGAATAAACACAAGATAACCAACTTCTTTGATTCTTTACATGATCTCTCAGATAATTTGGATTGGAAAGATGAATTAATCTCGCATATTAATACAGTTAAAGAAGGAAGTACTATTCAAAATCAAGGGGGCCTAGTTCCAAAATACGACGTCAAAGAAGACTCGGCTTCTTACTCTATAAGTTTACCCGCTCAAGTCGGAGATTACTACATTGATATCCAAATTTACGACTACAACAAGATTAAGAATTTACCAGCCAATGAAATTTGGATGGCGGATGGTCGAAGACTACGTTTCTTTGTCCAAGAGAACAGCAAGGAGTGTAAACTGATAAACTCTATTGTCACCCAAATTGCTAAAGATATGAGGGCGAATCCGAATAAGTCCGTCATTCCAGCGAATAAAAGGGTCAAAAAGTAAGTCAATGAATTTTCAATTTCTAACCCGGTTTACGACTTCGAAACGAATTACGGCCTTGCTGGAGGTTGAAATTTTATTGGCCCATCGCCGTTAAAAGCGAGTCGCGTTTTAACTTTCAAAACAGTTCGAGTCATGAGTAGCCAAGAATCGGACAGCGATCAGGATGAACAGCCATTAGATTTAACTTTAAAAAGTAACCTAAAACAATTTTATTCTATTGATAAAATTCTAGCTAAACTATCGCGGAAATACAAATGTCAGCAGATAGAAGGTAAAGTGCACTTCAGAAATTTGGATCAAATTAAACTGACTGAAATTCACGAAACTTTTGTCAGTATTATAAACTCTTTACTGTACGAATTGTTACGGGACTACCAAGGGTACAATCGAGTACGTTTCTGTATTCGCACGGATGAATTGGATAGCCCGATTAACCTGGCCTTTATGAACATAAATGACCTAACAGCCGAAAGAGTTATTCGAGCTATTAGTCAAGTAGCGCAATCGAACCAAAATTTTCATCTTGAGAGTTCACTAACTTTTGACGTGGTTCTATTACAATGTGACGTCCCAGTTGGAACTCTCCAAAAAGGTTTGAATCGTCGAAATATTGTTCCTTTTGATACGTTTATTAAAATAAATCCCAATTACATTTATTTGGAAAATGATGATCATTTATGTTTTGGCCGAGCTTTGGCTATTGGTATCTTTATAGCCGATCTCCGGGTCGAGAAAAGAAAGAACAAAGCCTTCAAACTGACCAAAGACCAGACGTATTACTTTAGGGAACTTAAAGACAGTACGAAGGATTTACAGAAACAAGCTCTACGCTTATACCATATTGCAAAATCGAACCAGGGGCCGTTAACTTGAAAATATCGAAAAATTCCAACACTTTCTGGTTGACTATCAAATTGTCATTATTCGATTAGAAAATATTAATGAATTTTATTTTCGCGGTCCCTGGCGTGAAAAACAAATTTTTATGGTCCTTGTAAACGACCACGTGCATATATTGAAGGATTATCATTGTCTGAAGGGTGGCCAGTCCTATTGTCCAAAATGCTTAAAGATTTTTACTCGAAATAGTCAAATTAAAAAACACGATTGTGAGACGCGAGTGAATTGTAGTCGTTGTCGTATGTTGAACGTTTTCCATGAACAAATTAACATTCCGTTACAGAGATGTCGCGACTGTGGGCGTTACTTTAGAGGTCCAGATTGATTCAATTTACATTTAGCTAACGGCACGTGTAAAAATTTTAAACGATGTGTAAAATGCGGATTAGAATTGAAAGACAATCACGAATGTTCGAGACCCTGTAAAAATTGTCGGAGAAAACACGAAAAAAACCGTTGTTACGTCATGCCTTTGGATACCAAGTACGAAAAGAGACGTTATTGTTATTTTGACACTGAGACTGTGACCAAAAATAACGAACATGTCCCAGTTCTGTTGGTTAGCGCCATGGAAAATGAAGAAGACGGAGAATACACTTACAGTATATTTCGAGGGTTTGACTGTATTGACCAGTTTATGGCGTACCTCTTCCAAACGAAAGATTGCTATATTCAACACGCCACGAAACGTATGAAGAAAACGGTTCCAGTCTTTGAAAACCTGACATTAATCGCACATAATTTCATGGGCTTTGATAGTTTCTTCATTTTAAACGCCTTATTAAAAATGTCCATTACCCCTGATGTTGTCTTTAAAGGTAGCAAGCTGCTGGCCATCTTTCTGAACCAACAAAAAATGAAATTCTTGGATTCCTTTCATTTTGTGGCTCAACCTTTAAGATCGTTTTCCGCCACGTTTTCATTGGGGGAAAGCAAAAAAGAATTTTTCCCCTATACTTTTCATACTGAAGATAAGCTAGATTACGTCGGACCTCTTCCTAGCAAAGACTATTTTCAACCTGAATACATGAAAGAAAAAGATTACGCCGAGTTTAGCCAGTGGTACGAAGAGAAGAAAAAGCAACCAGTCTATAATTTGAGAGAAGAATTGGAGTATTACACAATCATGGATGTCAAGGTGTTACAGGAAGGAATGGATACCTTTCGACGATTATTCCAGCAAGAAACCGCTTACGACGTTATGAACATGAATGATTTGACCATTGCCGGGGCCTGTACTAACATATTTCTGCACAAGTACCTGGAAGAATTTAGTTTAGGCGTTGTTCCGGCAAACGGATATGGAAACAATGTCAATCAAAGTCAAGCCGCATTAAAGTGGTTGGCTTGGGAAGCTGAGCAACGTAACATCGACATACAAACCACCCTATCGTTGGGAGGTGAAAATAAAATTGGTCGTTTTCCGGTTGACGGGTATTGCGCTAATCCAGAAATCATTTTTCAATACGACGGGGACTTTTTTCACGGATGCCCGCTTCATACAAAGGGTAGCCAGTGGAATCCTTTGTTACAAGATTCTTTCAAAAACCTGTAAGAAAGAACTTTAGATCGGGATGACGCCATCAAAGCCAGCGCCCCCAATGCCGAATCTGGAGCTGCGAATGGGAAGAAATGTTGAAGACTAACCAGGAGCTGAAAACATTCGGCAAATCTTTATCTTTTCGCGAGCCAATTGGTCCGAAATCAGCGTTATACGGCGGTCGGACAGAAGGTCTCGTTTTGTACCGAAAGGCTCAACCGGATGAGAAGATCTTATTCTACGATATAATGAGTCTTTACCCCTTTGTCTGTAAGTACCGTGAATATCCAAAGTTACACCCGGAAGTAATTAAAAAAATTTCATTACGAAAAAAAAATTTATTTTGTATTAATGTCTTGCAAGATTTTGACACCAAAAAACGCGTATTACCAGCCTTACCTTTTCGAACAAGGGGTAAACTTTTCTTTGCGTGGAAAACGATCTTAAGTCTTGCACCCACAATGCCGTGGAATTTGGATATGTCATAATGGAAATTTTCGAAGTTCATCACTACGCTGAAAGATTCCGCTACGTTAAAGGGAAGGATCCAGGTTTATTTGGAGGCTACATCAATACCTTTTTGAAGTTGAAAATGCAAAATTCGGGAGGGCCGAGAGAAGTGAAAACGGAAGCCGAAAAATCGGAATATTTGAGGGCGATCAAGGAGAGGGAAGACATTGATATTAAAGCTGAGGATGTGACGATCAACACCCCCCTTCGTCAAGTGGCTAAGCTTTCATCGAATTCGTTGTGGGGACGTCACTGCATGTCCCACGACAAGCCCAAGACGGTCTTTGTCAAAACCTACGAAGCCTACATATCCATTGTCACAGACCCGACTATTGAATTGACCGATATGCGACCTTTCAATGTTGTCTTACAAATACAAGAAAGATTTTTGTCCGACGTACTACAAAGGCTCGCCTGTGGTTGGTTGCTTCGTTAGCTCCTATGGTCGCATTGTCTTGTTTCAAACTTTGCAACAGTTGGGCACCAGGATTTTATATTATGACACGGATAGTGTATTTTTTGTCCGAAAGAACAATGACGAAACAAATTTTCCCCCCTCGGTCAATTTATGGGAGACTGGACCGACGAAGTTCCGGGTACTTATATCACTGAATTTGTGTGTTCAGGACCCAAATCGTATAGCTACAAAACAGCCGACGGTAAAAGCGTGACGAAAATGAAAGGCATTTCCCTCAATCGAAAAAATGAAGAAATCATCAATTTTGATTCGATAAAAGCGGTCTTGGACAAACCAGAAACCACGTACTCGGTGGAGGTCCCCTTTAACGTGGTGCGCAACAAGAGTCAGGCGAAGCTTTTTCTGGGTAATTTAGAGAAGACTTTTGGTGTCACCTTTAATAAAAGAATTATCAAAGATGATTACTCGACAGTGCCCTTTGGATATTCGAACGAATAAGATGTATCGTGAAAGTAAAAGATTGGAGACCTTTAACAATATCAATTGGTTGACGGCCTCGAAACATTTGCCACGCCACTCGGAACTAGCTGAAGCGGGTTTTCTCTACTTGAACGAAGGTTGTAAGACTAGATGTTTCTGTTGTCACAATGAATTTGACTGGAGCGAAAGCAGTAGCGATGAATATCCACTGAGCGTACATCAAAGAGAAGCCCCGTTTTGCGCCTTTTTACTCGATCAGGATAAAACTAATTCGAAAGCGTACGAAGAAGCCCATCAAGAAAAATTGGCCAAGGAAGCTGTGGAAAAACTGACCATTTTGATGAAAAACAAACATATTTTGAGGTTTGTGGAAGCTTTACGCGAGGTGGTATTAGATGGATTTGGAAAATAGTACAAAAAGGTGACATTTGACGAGATAACGGTTATTTGGTATATCCCTGTCGAGGATCGGACCAATTGGAATTTTGTCAATCATTTTAAAAAGAGAATTAAAGATTTTGAGCTTAAATTTGAAAAATGTCGTGTCGAATCAAATTTCAAGCCCCAATGCAGCTGTTGGTGAGTGGTCCAACCATGTGTGGTACAACCACCTGGATATTTAACCTTTTAAAAAACGCCGACACTTTAATTGAACCTCCACCCAATAGGATCGTGTACTGTTATAAAGAGTACCAACAAAAATTTAAAGACATGCAGAAAGAGGTAAAAAATTTGGAGTTTATTGAAGGATTGCCACCAGAATGAAAATTTGCATTTTTTAATTATTGATGACTTGGCCTTTACCTGCTGGCCGATTCGACACAAACTATTATTTTTCCAAAATCTTCCCAAATTCGGTTTTTTCCCTTGGAAATGGTAAGAATCATTATAGTAATTTATTTTATAATTATTCCAATCAATTTCTAATCAATATTTACCATTTTTCCTTCATTTCTGGCCAAATCTCGATTCGACACACAAACTATAATTTTTCCAAAATCTTCCCAAATTCGGTTTTCTTTCCCTTGGAAATGGTGAGAATCATTATAGTAATTTATTTTATAATTATTACAATCAATTTCTAATCAATATTTACCATTTTTTCTTCATTTCTGGCCAAATCTCTATTCGACACACAAACTATTATTTTTCCAAAATCTTCCCAAATTCGGTTTTAGTTATTTATTCTATAATTATTTGCAATTAATATTTACCATTTTCCATAGATTTCTCGCCAAATTACACTTTCCACATTTTAAATTTTTTTGCAAACCAAACAAGATGAGCCTGCGAAAGGCTGAATTTCATTTTCCTTGCGGGATTTAACGTTAGTCAAAAAGGAGGTGGAAAACTAGAGCAGTTTTTGAAAAGAGCCAAGGCCCCTCAAATTAAATCAATCAATCAAACGTTTTTTAACTTGTTACGCGGTAACATTGAGATACCTGAGGAAGCCCGGTTGTACCTAAAACAGCATCGAGGTCTTGTCCCTCAATTAGGCAATAAACGGGGGACCACCAAAACGAATCGTAAATTGTATAAAAAACAAGCTGGAGGTCTGTTGCCCGGTTTAATCGGTGCTCTGGTACCGACCCTGATTTCAACCATTTCTTCTCTGGTACGATGAAGCGAATGGTTTTGTTACCAGAAACGGCTCTTTCCTCGGAAGCGGGTAAAGAAGCCTCAGCTCTTGATCGTGAAATACAGAGGATTTTGAAAATGAACATGTCACCCGAAAACAAACTTCGACACTATTTGACGACTCTACAACAACTTTTAATCATGAAAAGTTTAATAGAACCCCCCTCCGTACACGTGCAGAACTTTCCAGCCAGTCTGACGTAACCAATATCAATACCAGCGCCACCATTGACAGGACCGACGCAAATTACACCTACACCGAGCTGGTTTCCAAGTTTTACAACTTCTCCCGCCTTAGCGTTGTCGTCAACTGGTACGTCTACACCGCTCACTTCTATATAAGGGACTTCTACCCCTCCACCTCAGATATCAGCCGGAGCATCAAGCAGTCAGACCCAGCGTTTGTCACAAGCGATATCGAATCTGTTGACTTCGCAAGCGGCGTCCTCTTTACCCCCGCTACAAGTTGCTCACCTGCCTCCGAAGCGTAGCGCGAGTAGCGTGGCCAAAAAACTATTGGCGAAAAATCGAGAAGAGAAACGAGAGCATCAAAGGTACGCCCATCGTACGCTTACTTTGAAAGATGCTACTGATATTGCCGATGAAGAGGATGTGCCACCCCGAATGACTATGAGAAAAAATCCCAAAAAGACTAAACAATCGGGTAAAGGAACATTACTTTGGGAGTAATTGACAATGATTTATTCTATCGCGAAAAAGTTTGCTAAACTGGTTTTATGCATAGTAATATTTTTGAACATAACGTTTTGGTTAATTTTATTTTTACCCATTTTGTTACTTTGCCTTTTATATACCAAGTTTAAGCATAGGAATTCAATCTGTTGCGAATGTCCGGGATTAGTCCGTCTTTATTTTCACGATTCGCAGTTTCGTCCAGCATATTTTTTTATTTGGTGTAATTCTTTGCACTTTATTGTTTTTCTTGTAAAAGCCCTATTATCATTTAATCTTAAAAAAGTAAAAATGCTGTATTATTCAGCCTTGTTTGTCTTAACTTCTGTTTTAGGCGCGGGTTACGGTGGTTTTTGTAATTATTGCCATAAACGTATAAAAAAGTAATAAAATGTTTTTATTCAAGACAAGATTGATTATTATGATTCTATAAATGTATAAGCATATTTAACATAATTATTTTTTTTTAGTTTAGTTTTATTTATTTGGTACTTTTAGAAATTACATATTTACAGTTTTTGGGACAAGTCTGATCAGACTTATAGGCCCTTTACTCTGGAATGATTCGGAGAGACAATTTAATATATTCTAAAATAAGTACTGATATTGCAATTTTTGAGACAAGTTTGTTTTCCTAAAGATACAAGTAAACTTTTATAGGTAGACTATTTTGCGTATCTATCATTTTTGAGTAGAAGAAAGGAGTTCATAACAAAATCAATGGGGATAATTTAGCTTTGACTTAAATTCCTTGGCATTTGTGATATTACTTATATTAAAATTATGAAATAGTTTAACACCCGAGTAGAACAGTGAATTTATTTTTTTGTCGTATTAGCAGCCGGTAGTTTTAAAAGGGGTTTATTGCGCAGATTGTATCTGCTTAGGGGTGCGAATTGAAACACATTGGAGATACCTTCAGTTATAGATTTGAATATGAAGTTCGCAGTACAGTATTTATATAGTTGAAAAATATTTAGGACGCCCGATTGGTTAAAAAGAGGTTTGGTGTGTTCCAGAAATGGTTTTCGATACAGAATGCGGATTATTTTTTTTGTAGTAGGAAGATTCTGTTTAGATTTTGCATGGAGGTATTTCCCCAGACTTGTATGCCATATATTAAGTGTGGGTAAACTAAAGCATAGTATAATTGGAGGCACAGGTTATCATTGAAAATTTGTCTATTTTTTGCTATTGTATAGATGTTAAATGAGACCTTTTTTGCTTCCTTATCTATGTGATAGTCCCAATTAAGTTTCTCGTCAAACCAAAGCCCCAAGTATTTATATTCATTGACTCTGTTAATTATTGTATTGTTTATGACCATCTCAAAGCCGGTGGGAATAACCTTATTTACGTTATAGAAGACCATAAATACGGTCTTTTCTACGTTTAGTTCTAATTGGTTATTTTTCAGCCACTGGTTAACATTCATAAGTTTATAATTTATTCTGTCAATTAACTTTTCGTAATTTTTATCGCTATCTACCAGGACATTGTCGTCGGCATAGAGTGTTAGGGAATCATCATCAACGGTCGATAGAATGTCATTTATATAGACATTAAATAATATCGGGGACAGGATCGACCCTTGAGGGACCCCGCATTTATAGTGGTTCAAATCTGAGATACGGCCATCGGCCTTGGTCTGACTTATCCTATTAGCTAAGTAAGATTCTAGCCAGTCATATGCCACACCTCTGATACCTACTAGAAATAGCTTTTTCAACAACCTTTTATGGTTAACTTAGTCAAAGGCTTTCTTGAGGTACAAAAAAACCCCGATCGCAAATTGTCCTCGGTCCATTCCGTCTAGTATTTTCTTGTAAACTCTAGAAATTGCGTAGTCTACCCCACTGTTGCGACGGAAACCAAATTGATTTGAGGAAATAACATTGTATTTATCTAGGAAGTTGAGTAACCTAGAGTAAAAGCACGAGTCGAAAATCTTCGCGAAAATTGAGAGTAGTGAAATTGGCCTATAGTTTTGAGGATTTTTTGGGTCCCCCTTTTTAAATATTGGGATAATTAAAGCTTTTTTTAATATGTTAGGGTATTTACCTTTTTTGAAAGATAAATTAATAAGATATGTTAGAGGTTTAGCTAAGAATAGTTTGACTAGCTTTATAATTTTTGGCGAAAACCCATCCGCTCCAGGAGCTGAACCATCTTTAAGATTGTTTATTGTCCTCAAAACTTCAGTTTCCGTGACAGGGGTGAGGAATATTGTGTTCCTGTTAGTTTTAACGCAATCGAACGTGGTATTATCCGAGTCATCATCGATAGAGTTAAGAGAGGTAAAGTAGGTATTTAAAACCTTGGGATCAATTGGTATTTTAGCCGGAGAACTTTTTGCTACGGGTTTGCCTAATAGGTTATTAACCAACTTCCATGTGTCTCGAGCCCCATTTTTTGATAAAAGTTGAGTTCGCAGGAAGTAATTTCGGGCATTCCTTATTATATTGTTGCATTTATTCCTGAATATTTTGTAATTATACTGGTTTTCCTCCGTCGGGACTAATTTTGCAAGTTTTTGAGCTTATTCTTCGATTTTATTACCTGTTTGATCTCATCGTTTATCCAATTGTTAGGACTAATTTTTGAGCCATTGCTTTTGAATTTTAAGTCAAATTTCGGGCAACATTTTTCATAGCCTTCATTTAATTTTCCCAAGAAGTCCCTAAATGCATTATCTAAGTTATCATTTGTATAGATGTCATCCCATCTGGCTATTTGTAAAAATTGACTAAATTTTTCTAAATTCCTTTTTGAAGTATTATGAGAGGTAATAATATGTTTTGAACTCCCTGGGATATCGAGTGTTACTAGCACAGGGTAGTGGTGCGTGACCTCCCAATCAGGGATCACATCCGCGATGACCACAGTATTAGCATAACAGTGATCGATCAAGGATCTAGATGTCGTAGTTACTCTAGTATATGTCGTTACGAATTGATTTAATCCCATGCTTCGCGTTAAATCGCTAAGAATTTTTGATTCTCTACTATATTTCATTAGGTCGATATTAAAGTCGCCTAAAATAATTCAATTTGCGTTTAGTGGTCCCAGATTGTGAAGCCACGGATCAAGTTTGTCCCAGAATTCCCCGATACTACCTCCTGGCCTGTAAATTACTCCTTTTACGCAATTATCAATTTTTATCCCGATTGCTTCGGAGCCGACTTCCATTCTAGTGAGTGTTGGAATAATTTCGAATTGTATGTCTTTTCTAACGTAGAAACCCACACCTCCCCCCATTGTACCCATCGGGCGTCCTGTTCCTACAAAGTTATAATTTATTAAGTATTCCCCGTAATCATCATGAAACTATGTTTCCGTCAGTGCGAAGATATCAATATCATATGGAAAGTTTAACGTTGCCTGACATAATAAATAGGGGAAGTTAGCCGATGCGCTTCTTACATTATGATAAAGAATTTTAATCATTTAGACTTGGGAAAAAAACGCAAAAATTTGAAAATCGTGAAATAGCAATTTTACATTTTCTGAACCTTATTTTGTTGGAAATCATATTTAAAATTTTCATTATCTTTAGAAATTTGATTAATACCCGTATAACGATATGTTGCCGGTCGTTTAGTTTTAGCGAACATTCTTAGATGATATCTCGCATTTTCTTGATCAATTTTGGGCTGCTTTTAAGTATATCAAGTTTTTCATCGTATGTGTCTAGTTTTAAGATAATGTACCGCCGTTTACCATTTTGAAATTGCCCCTTCTATATGTCATTGAGGGATTAATTCTTATCTCTATTTGTAGTTTGTCATGAAGAAGGGTCTGAACTTTTTGGGCTAAGGTTTCTCTACTTTCAGTCTCAGTGTCCGCTATTCCTTTTATTATAATGTTATTTCTTCTAGCTGTAACGTCAAGGTTTTCTAACCTAAATCGCAATTTTCCGATATCGTTATTTATCGCCTGTTTTTCAGTTTTCATCCGATCTCTTAGGCGTCGTTGTACGTTTTGTCATTCTTGTTGTACATATCTTGAAGGATATCTTCGAAAGAAATTCCGGAGCACAGGTTTGTCAGAACAAAAATGACGTGTCCGCCGCAGGAGAAAGATTTGGTTGGCTGCAGTTGTGTAAGATTGTGTTTCCAGTTTGAGGCGTATCTCGTCAAATCTAATCCGTAAAAATCCGGTTCTTTCCCGTAAAAACAAAAGAAAATGCCGTCATCATTTTTATCCACGTAGACGCCCATCCAATGCAATCCACTTTCAGTCGAAGGTTGCGAGTTGATGACGAAACAAAAGGGGGTAAAATCTGGTTTCTTGGGTAGAATATCTTGAGGGTAAACCCCGATAAAAAATGGTCTAGTACGGGGATCGCATTGCAAAAAGCGTTGTAAGTCTTCGGTATTCATAATTCGATTTTTTGAAGCTCTGGCTCGTAAAAGCTACCCTTAATTATTTCATCATTTTCATCTTGTATGACGTAAGCGGGCGGATCTCGAAATAAGACTTTTTTAATGACGAAAATTTTCGTTGTCCAGTACCCCGTATAACCTTTAGAAAAAACCCCTTTATCAGCCGCTATTTTAACCAAATCACCGACTCGTAACTTTGGGACTTTTCTTTTTACGCTTCTATTCATGTATAATCTTTTCCAGACAAGATGTTCGTTATTTATAGTAACATCTTTGGGTGCCATCCCAATGGTTGAATGGACAGTTTGATTGTAACCATCAACCAATTTTTGTAAATGTTTCGAGTAATTATAATCCTGGTTCTTGGTCATAAGTCGAAACATTGGGCTTTTTAAATTTCTATTCCAACGTTCTATGATCCCACATTTTATATTACCATAACTAGCGTACCAGAGGATCCCTTTTCGTTTTAAATAAGCTTGAACTTCTTTATTAATAAATTCGGTACCCGCGTCTGTATTCAACTTTAAAGGAGTTCGTTCTCGAAAAATTGATTCGAGAGCCGGAATAATTTCGTTAGCCGTTTTTTCTTGAGTGGTTTAGCCCAAGCGTAGCGCGATAGCACGTCAATAACCGTTAAAATATATCGATATCTATTGTTGAATTTGGCCAACTGGGGTAGATCTACCAGATCCGCTTGGAATATTTCATCTTTAGTATTAACAAAAGTTTTATTTCTCGGAAACCTTTTTCTTCGATTTCTATGTTTTGTAAAGGCTGGTTGAGACCTTGACCAGGTGATGACGTCTCGAGTCTTAACACGAGGGAGAGCTGATTGCAGTTTTTTTAACGACCCTAAACTAGCGGGGTGTTGCGGATCGTAATATATCCGGGCCAGATCTTGAGCTACGCGTTTCGTGGCCATAGTATGTGTAATAATGACATCAAACAATCAAATAGGTTATTTTATATTTTTTATTTTTATCCAACACAATCGCAAAAAACATGGTTTTTCAAGTCTACAATATCATTTATTATTTCCATATACCATTCTTCAAAGTTGTCGGATCCGTATTTACCAAGAAACTCAAACCTGATATCTTCCCGGTTTAAAGCTTGAACGGCCTCGATCAAATCCTTCTCACGTCTTTTGTAATATTGTAGACTTCTGTTGTAATGATAAGCAAATTCCTAAGCAAACTTCCCAGCCTTTTCTTCGAAGAGATAATGTCCAATTTTGTCGACAATCAGATCTTTCAAACCATTCTTTCTCGTTATTTGAGTTTGAATTTGACGTTCTTCATCCAGTTCCGGTTTCAGCTGTTTCAGTCTGAGCCAAGTATCTTTTCCAAAGGTAAATCCGTTCGATGTAGCAAACCAGGAGTCGCAGAATTTTGTGTCATCGGGAGTATATTGACGAATATCAATAAACTTCTTTCCGCTTCCCGAAATATGCACTTCGAGTTGAAAGTTCTCCGCTAATCGAGTATGAAAGCGTGGCAACACGTCTTCGAAGAAATCGTTAACAACGTCTCTTAAGCTCCAGACTTCTCTAAGATTGTTTCGAACTGTCACCACCAGGTTTAGTTCCTTTCGTTGAGAGAAGAAAACGTACTCGTCCATCCTCTTACTCTAACTTGTAAAGAATGGTTCGATCTTTCGTTATCAACATTTGGTTCTCAAACTCGCCGTAGACGATAACTGTGACTGCCGAACTTAACGGGTTTTTAAATTTTATCGTTAAGCGTAAACTACCGTGTTTTTCCAAAGAAAAATGTTCGCCACTAGCTCCCTCTTCAGCTGTTAAATCCAACGCCAGTAAACAATTGCCCTGGGGGTATTCCTCGTACGAGATATCATTACCTTTATTTTTACCGTAAAAATCTAAAGCCGAGAACAGTGATTGGTATTCGCGACAATAGCGTTTTTCAGCAAAATTTGGTTGAAAAGGTTGATCGGCATAATTTTTATTTCCGACCATAACGGCTAAATACGTCAAATCCAAGTGCTTGAAATTTAAAGGATTTTCAGTTAAATCTCCGTTGAAGGCTGATGTCTTTACGAAAGCAATTATAATTCTATTTGGGATTCTACCCAAGAAGACATTTTCTTTCGTCGTGTCAGTGTTACCTCTTTCTATCCCAAAGTACTTTGCCACAGTCTGATTAATCGGGTAGACGCAGGGTGATTTTTCCAAAACCATGGCGTGGGCTAACATTAAGTCTGGGTTTAACTTAATTTTCCTAACGTAGAGCGAAGCATCGCTGATGACGAATCTATATTGAGTGGCGGCTGGGGGCAGCGCGGGCGGGGCTGGAAGTGGTTCTCGCGATATAATGGGAAACGACATTCCTGATCTAATAAATTAAAATTTTACATCTACATTGTTTAAGAGGAATTTATTCATTTTACAAATATCCAGATGGATCTTCCCTATCATTTCACATACTTGCGATGGATCAACGCGCTCTTTTCTCAGTTTCATTCCTTGATTAGATGGGTCAAAAATATCCTCGGGTTTTATCTTGGTATCTTTGTAAAACATTTCCAAAGCTAATTGCGTCTCTTTGGCATCTTTCCCTTAATTTAACAATGTTTCGAAATAAGCGATATACGGAGCTAAATTATTAACGGTTTGTACTAGCGTATCATTTAACATTGCTTCTATTTGAGAAAATAAAGCCCATAAGAGTAAATTCACAGGTCCAACTGTGTCTACCGCCGCCGTCATATCTTCCCAAGCATTATTCGTCGTGTTTTTTTAATAATTTAACGTTAAGCTTCAATCTGGTTTTTGATAAATCGACATAGTGTTCTGGAGTACCGGGGACGAAAAATTCGATTGGTCCTCCATCCGTAATTGAATTGACGGGTTTTAATTCAATATCATTACTAGTCAAAATATTATAATTACTAACAGGTTTGACGAACAAGTCGGCTTCAGACATCATACCTTCAGACCCCATCTTGTCGCGTTAGATAACTACAACTAAAGCCGATGCCGGCAAGATCCGGCTATTTATATCCCTAGGATAAAAAATCGGTTTTCCTTCTTCGTTTTACTTTACGACCCTTTAGACTTTTTCTTTTACGTTTACCAGTGCCGTATTGCGAATTGAGAACTTTGTCACCAGCTGTGTGTAATAGATTAGAACCAGCAATTTTAATATTCCTTTTTAAAGCTGTTTTTGGATCTTGCCCCGCTGAAATATCTCCGATCCAGCGACTTCCAACACCAATCGCTTCCCGACCTAAGGCCTTGGCCGCTGGCTTTATAATGGGGGTAATGAATCGAACTAGACTCTTAAAAATTGAACCTAACCCGTTACCTCGTTGAAAAACGGGACCTCGGAAGCCTCCTCCTCCAGCTTGCTGTATGTAATAGTAATAATACCTATTTCGCGACGCCATTTTTTATACCTTCGTTTAAAATGTAATGTGGTCACTGTTTTTCCGAATTTGAAAGGAATTTTACTTCCCGAATCAGTGGCAATTTCTATAACAACCACTTTAAAATTCGGTGTTCTGACGGGGTAATAATTAATCGGGTTAAACGTTAACTCGTAGGGGTATTATACTTGTTGTTCTCTGGTCTGGGTATTGTACGTAATAGACCTCCCCAAGCGTCACCTATAACCTGAGGGTATATGAGACTGGTATAAACGAATAAACTCTGGACACCTCTATTTATATCAGCGATATGTTCACCCTGGCTCTTGTGCGTTAAGCCTTTCTCAATTTGTTTGGTATCAAAACCCAGCATAAGACCTAAACCAGGATTGGATTTGGGAAAGCGAATGGTAAAACTGTCTCTCAAATTTTTTTGTTGATCCGTGAGAAGATAATCGGCTTTTGCTTCATCAATTAACCCTAGACCACAAAGTAACGTTACCGTCCCATTGTTATTTTGTTCAAAATCCAAATAAGGTCTCATTCTCGGGGGTAAACACTCTCTCATTCCTTTTAATACCTTCTCTATAGTTTCGTACGTACCGTGTGGTAGTTGATAAGTTTTAATTTGATATAAAAGATTTTCGACTCGTTCGTTACCCGTTAATTTTATGGTCTTGTCTCTTTTGACCATCTGGCGAACGTAAAAAGGGGGATATTTGGAGGTGTCGAGTTTGATCCTGTTCTGGTCTAAAGCTCCTGTTCCAACAAATCGCAATACATTCTGGGAAATTTAACGAAGGTTTCACCATTGGGATCTTTAAATTCAATAAGAAAACGTTCCTGACCGTTGACGATCCCGATTTGAAATTCTAACTTGTCTTTTACTTGTTGTTGAGTAATAGACGCCTGCATCTGATTAATAATTTTATGATAAATACTTTCATTCGTATTTTTAATTATTGTACTTTTATCGTTTACGGTTCCCTGACCCGTTTCGTATTTTAAATCTAAATCAACCATTCTAACGACAAAAGTATCGAAGAAGTCAGTAATATTATCCCATTTCGAAGGGATACTAATGCCCGATAAACCGACTTCCCAATGTCCTTCAGATGAATCAAATGACGTGGGTAATTGCGTCGTGTAACTGGTTTTTGGGTTTTTCTGGTATTGAGTCATGGAGGCGTTACTCGGGAGAGTCAAGTAGAACGAATCGTAGATGGGAGCAAGCATCGTCAAGCAGTTGAAGGATAACAATGAAGATGAAACAAGCTGGTCAGACTTAATTATCCTTCCTTTTGAGAGGAATTAAGCCATCGCACCAGTGGCATATATGGTTTAAAGGTTTCAACTCTTAGATCTCAAAATAATACGGTAAAATAAAGATTAGCCCAAGAATATCGTACCATGGGGCCAGAACGAATCGGGAATTTCGAGTAATAATTGAACGAATAAGACCAATGGGGACCGTGATCGGAGTCAAGAGGACTCTAAGCCAGTATTTACAATGGCGAAGAGTGTAAGAATCGTGAAAGAGCCAACCCTTCCAGACACAGCATTGACATTTCTGTAATTGAACGCGAACACTTTCCTTCGTTACCCGTAAATCCATTTTAAGCTGACTTTAGGATCGAGTCTTTTATATGATATCCTTCTCCCCTAGTGAGTGAATGAGTCATTGGCCCCCCAGTCTTTTTTGCTATAGACTCCCCCTTTTATATCCGGAGTCATGCAGAAAAACAAAGGAGCAGGGATGGAAAAAATAAACAATAAAGGAGCAAGGACGGAAAAATGAAAATTTGTGTCAGTCCTCCTTGAAAATGGGTTTTTCGACCGGGGTCAGACTGGACGGTCCGGGCGGGGCTAATTCGGCCAATTTGTTGATGGATGAGGTCATTTGTTGACGGATGAGCTGTTTATTGACGGGGGGCGGGGTTAATTTGTGGACTGTGGGGGTGGCTTATGCAAATTTGTTGATGGATGCGCTGTTTGTTTATTTTGGGGGCGGGGCTTATTATGCCAAGCATATATTATTATTATAGAGTAAGAAGCCGAGTATTCTTTGACGTCGTATTTTGAAACTAGGCCCCCTTGATTTTGAATATTACTTCCTTCTTTAACTGTATTAATATGCGAGATTAATTCATCTTTCCAATCCAAATTATCTGAGAGATCAGGTAAAGAATCAAAGAAGTCAGTTACCTTCCGTTTATTCGATGATGAATTAGCAGCCATGAGTTACAGGATCACTTTAAGGTTGTGAGGACTTGAAGAGATGAGAGCTGGAAACGTTTGTGAGGTTTGCCTGAATTTATATACTCATCTGGGTGTGGTTTAGAAAATCCCAGAGAAGGGCGAAGTTCACGATATTCCGTTTAAAACATGGTAATTTGGGCGAAGTTAGAATATAAGTAACTAGTTATGTAATTAACTTTTCAAATTTTTGACTGGTCAATCGAATATATAAGTAACTAGTTATATAATCATTTTTTCTAATTTTTTGATTGATCCATCAAATTATATAAGTCTTGAAAAACTAGTTGGCACGTGTAAAATTAGTTTTTGATTGGTTAATTCATAGAAGATAGGATTTAGCTTTGATACAGGCAAAGTGCACGTGTTATCTAACTTCTGATTGGCTATTTCAATATTACACACTTTTGGTCCACGAGGTAAACTCCTTCAGTTTTAACCCTGAAAATGAGTATAAAAGGCTTTCGTAATCATTGTAAAGATATCCAAAGTTTGATTAAACTTGCGATTTTCAAAGTTTACTTTCTCACTCAAAAAGGACAAAGATTCTACCATGGCTTCTTCTGCTGGTAAGTTTTCAATTTTTGCATTATGAAAATATTCTTCGGTTATAGTTTTATGATCCCTTTAAAGCTGTCTCTACCACTAAGAATATAAATATAATAACTCTAGATCTAGCCTTTTTTCCAAATCAATGTTGTATTAGTACGTCAAGCAAGAGTGTTATAGTTACTTATAAACAGATCTATAACAGATAGAAATTTAAATTACATGAATTACAAGTCACAATGAGTGCGAAAAATATTTTTATTGTAGTATTATCAAGAGTATATACTGTACATGAGATGTCAAATGGATCAGCATAAGTTTATTTGCTATTCTAGGCTAGAGAAAGTTCATTTTACTAGTCTAGGATAGAGAAAGGCCATTAGTTCATTTTAGTATAGATACAAAACAAAAATTGGTCAAAAAATAATTTATTATATAATCATACTATATTATACTATATATTATAGTATATACTGCACATGAGCGAGAAAAGACCATTTTACTAGATTAGGATAGACAGAAATCCATTTCTAGTGTATACAGAAGTATATTTTATTAGACTAGTATCAAGTTACTAAGTTAGTGATTACAAAGGTTCTCTGAAGTTTAACCACGCATAAATATATGCTTGGGTTAGAGTCAATGCTCCCAACGGCTGCGGTGCTAAATGGTTTTATTTTATTTTATCTCCAGGTGATGGATGACTGACATCAGCCCCTAGTATAATATAAGAAAATTTATTTAAAACTAGAATCTTAAATATTGTACGAGAACTGTACCAATTATTACATAAATAACAGTAAAAGGTGTAATGAGGTACAAGGCTTGAGCTTGATTAGTTTTATTCCAATTCCTGGCAGGCGATGAGGATAGAGTCTGGGAGGTGCCGAATTATTTAAACTACGAGTCACGGAAAAAAAACATCATGCAAATTAAATAGATAGAAAACCCTAGCTAAATAGATATAAAGGGATAGATGGGTAAAAAGTTATTAAGAAACGTCAAAGCTAACATTAATGGTTAGTTTATTAAAAATAAAGAGAAAAAGCTAGAAAAAGTTAGTGAATTTAAAAATAAAGTTAAAAGCTAAAAACGTTTAGTTAAATGGTAAAGCTAAAAGCTAGAAAGGGTTAGTTAGATGGTTAGTTATATAAGTTATCAATTTAAATGTACCATGGAAAATTAAATGAAATCGCTAGATTTTAATCATTATCATTATCCAGTACATTTAAATCGATAAATATTGGCTCGCCAGGGGATTGTATAACCAACCCGATGAGAAGCTCACGAAAGCGACACTCAGGATTTAAGCAAAAGTAAATTAAATAGGGAAAGGTACGGATGTGAATCTCGTAGTTCAAATCAGATGAACGACAAAAGGAACAGATGGGATTTTCAGGCATTCTGCAAAGAAACAAATTTTAATGTTAATTTTTCTAATTTTATCTTTATTGGAAAAATCTTTGGTTGTGGACATTATGTATCTACGTGGAAAACCGATGTTTAACTCTCATCGTAGTAAGATGGAACAGGAATATGTAGTTTAAGAAATGAGCGTGGTTAAATTCGAACCAGTTGGTATTGCAAAATACCAACCAAAACCCCTTCTTCTAGCAACGTATAGGTCGCCCTATGCTGCAACCGAGATACCTTCTAAGGTTAGAGCTACTAACAATTATGTTATACATAACATGTTAGGTATCGGTTGGAGCCGGGGTATGACGGCCTATGCCCGTCTGTACGCTCATTGCAACGATGTTCAGTTTCAAAACTATAATAGAATTTATGTGAAAGGTCACGATGAAAAAATTATTGTTTGCCAGTTATTTCAAAAGGAAACTTTTGATTTAAATGCGTGGGACTGCCCAAAACGGGAATTTGCCATAAACCCATGTTCCATGCATAGAATAGGGAAAGCTAAATGTATATGGGAGTCTTCGATACATTACGCAGATTATATCCTGTCAAACCCCGTCATAACAGCCTATAAGACCCCAAACCCTTAAAAACCATAATAACAATAAATACCTTATATTATCAAGAGGGTTTTGATCCTCATCTTCAAAAACCCCTTCCCTTTCCTCTAAATCCTCCCTTTCGAGGGGTATCGTCTCATCCGAGTCGTACCCCTGTTCCGCGGCGGCTGCCATTCTAAAAACAAATAGAAAAAATGTAACAGTTTCCCTTAAAAATACGGTTTATGCTATTTACGCCGCATTTTCATTTTCAATTTCGGCCTCTATCTGCTCTTCCATCTCTAGGTCGAGAAGAGCCTGCAGGTGAGCCGCTAGGACTCTCTCCGGCCAGCCTTGCTCGTACCCCCAACTACGTTATATAGTTAATTTAATTCGAATAACACTTGAAAATAAAATTGTAAAAATACTTCTATTTGTTCGGGATTCTCTTGACGGCACATTTTCGGTTAGTTTTAATTTTCAAACGAGATAATAAAAAAGCTCTTTGCAGAGTGGTATGATTTTTTGTATATAGTCGATTAAGTCAAGGTTATATTAGCTCTCTATAGAACTTTTATTCGAGTTTTCTAATGAGATACATTTTTTATACATATATTAAACAGAAAAGCACGTGAATATAAGAAAATTATTTACCAAATGTTAAATATGCCCCTAGGCGTCTTACGAAGTTATAGTTTTAATATGAGCCACACCCTTCTATACTTTTTACATAAACCCGATCTTGAAACGCTCTTTAAATATTATAGTTAGATTACATGGTGAATAGAAAGAAAAACCTTGACATTTTAATAAAATTGAATATATTTTTTATTTTTTATATAGATTTCTATCTGAGACGCAATTACCGCGGAAAAAAAATTATAAATGAAAATGAAGTTCCCCAGTGCCCATCGTGCGACATAACAACTTATTCTGTGTGTCATACAGTAGAGCAAATTATCCATTTCTGCCTTAACCCCACGTGCTATGTCTTTAAAGAAGTCGTATATATTCAGCGGGAAAATGTTCTATTGACACAAATATCCTTTCCACCCTTAGAATATTTACCGTTAAATGATATTTGTGTCAACTGTAAACAGTTTTGTCCCCCTGAACATCAATATAAGAAAGCGTGTGGCGTTTTTGAAAGGGAGAATAAAGCGAATTATCACTGCTGCCGCGTTTAGGGACGCTTTGTCTCATGGAGATTGAACATAAACGCGAGCAATGTGGTGAAAATTTTCAAAATATAATTGAAAAACTTGTGTGTCTTGAAATGCTGAAGAATTCGCGTCTGCCAAATATAATCATTGACAATTAATCTAACTTTTACCGCGTTCCATCGGTTTTGTTCGCGAGACATTGGAAATCGCGTTATATCAAGAAAGTGTAAAAAAAGGAGAATTAACAAATATAATTCCAACGAAGAATGTCAAGACTTTCAAGATGCGGCCTTTATTTTGAATTATGTCTGCCACGATGTAGAGGCGGCTGGAGCCGTCTTAAGTACCGCAGTAATTAGAATATTATATCAACTTAATTCTACAATAACAATAAAGAATGTGGAAACGTTGAATGCACACCCGGGTGAAGGCTTTCGTAGAAACGTCATCAAATTAATGGAAATAAAACGGACTTACGACCTTTTGAAATTATACGGTTGTAAATTCAACGATGAACAATCTGAAAATATTCCTTCCTATTTAATTGAGACTTTTAAATATAACCCCCGGGGTAATATTTTCAAGAACGATACTAAAAAATTTAAAAGCCTAGAATAGCGTTATTTTGTTAAGTTTAAAGCTGAAGATACTATTAACAATGAAATGTGGTGTGTTTTAAATTGTGAATAAAATACAAATATGTTAAACAAAACAATTTATTGCTTTTCATTTAATTTTCCATATTTCCTGAGGCATGAAAAAAAATAAAACCGACTTTCTCTATAAATATACTGTGAGATTTTTACAGGAACTAAAAACAATGTTTTTAAAGCTTCGTATCCGTAAAACAAAATCCAAAATAAAGGTGAACATGTAACCAAGAGACAATGTGGATCGTTTGTTAGAAAAGCAACACAAAAGGCAATTGGTAGTGTTATGGATAACAAAAATATAAGGACTAGAGCGACGAACCAATTTGGTGGAATTTGAAAAAGAAGTACAATGAAAATCCCAATTAATAATATCCAATAGTCGATCCAGATATCGATAGTAAAAGTTAAAAACGAGTCAAGATACAACATCTTCAAAGTTTGGGTTTCCGACTTTAAATGACGTTTAACTAAAGGGTGTTTTTTTTTTGATATCTTTAAAGTCACGTGATGGTTTAAAAATGACGTCGGAATGACGTTGATATGAGCCTGGAGTTATACCGATATGGTGGTAAAAACTTTTGTCAATTTTGGAAAAATAAAGGAGCAGGGACGGAAAAATGAAAAGTACTTTCAGTCCTCCTTGAAAATGGGTTTTTTGACCGGGGGTTATGAAGGGTCAGGCTGGACGGTCCGGGCGGGGTTTATTAAGCAAATTTGTTGACGGATGAGGTCATTTGTTGATGGATGAGCTGTTTGTTGACGGATGCGCTGTTTGTTGATTTTGGGGGTGGGGCTTATTAGGTAAATTTGTAGCCTTTGGGGGCGGGGATGACGCAAATTGGTTGACGGATGACGTTACTTGTTGTTTTTAGGGGCGGGGATTATGCTAATTTGTTGATATGATGACGTCATTGGTTGTTTTGGAGGGGGGTGGAAAGATAAGTGTTTTCCCCCTCCTAGAAGTACAGGATTAAACTACTTAAGATCGAGCTCCATTGGGTTCTATGGGTCATTTTAAGACGAAAACGTTCTATGACGTTTTGTCGTACGTGGCGCTGTTTAAGAGTTAGGAAATTATTCATGTACGACAAAACGCCATAGAACATTTTCGTCTTAAAATGACTCATAGAACCCATTGGAGCTTAATCTTACCACCATTTTCGAAACATCATGTACATAATATAAATATAAAAAACCCAAAAATTTGAAACTTTTGTTTTTGATTACCAATTAGATTATATCAAAATGTCTTTGTGAACAAAGACCCAGAAAGATCTGTTATGATTTCAGATGGCTGAAGCGACAGATATGTTAAATTTTCTTTTAAAACGTAAAATTTAATTATAATCGCAATCTGACAGGATTTAGAGTCTAATTTCAAAACAACTGATTTTATTCACTCGCAAATATTTAAGAAAAAACATAACAGGCGATTTTCTCCCATTTACCCTTAACATTAAATTTGGCTTAATTGAATTTGGTGTATTGAATTGTTTTTCTTTAGTATAATGCGAGTTCACTTTTTTTTTAAACCCCGAATTGTCACGACTCATACTTCAACAGATCGTTAAAAACACTCGCCGGTTTATAATGGGGATCTTATAGGGACTATTTGTGTTTTTTAAAGCCCCTTTATACTCACCTTGTTTTCTAGCTTAGCAGACGACGTTGACCGTAACAAATTGAGCAGTCAAATGAAGATTTTAAAGGGGGCAAATATCCGAAAACATAGGCCTTTTAAATTATTCGTAGTTATTTTTCTTCGAGGAAAACCTTACAATTTTATTTTATGATTCCCTTCACTTGTTAGCGCTAAAACCTAAATACTTAAGGATTGGTTTTGGAAATTCGCAACCTAAATTGGGACTAAAATACGGCGAATTTTTATTCTGTATAAACTCTTTATTTCAGCACGCGTAATGCAATATGAACGAATTGCCTCGACTAAAGTCGAGTTATAATAAAACATTTATTTAAGTAGTTTTAACGGAATTTAAAGGTCGGTATTCGAGTATTCGTCAATAACAAATTTAAGAATATTAATTATCTTTAATTAAAGAAAGCATCCATGATTAGCGCATAGCACCTTTAAAGCCACATATCTCACAACCTTGGTTTGTTTCCATTTCGAGGACATAAATAGCTTTTTAATAGAACTTGTAATGGATCGGAATAATTCTGATATATTTAACTTACCTTTACTCTTTGACATATTAGGCCTACATCAAAATTCCAGATTGTTTAAAAAGTTAAATCCCATTGTCTAAAACACCTCTTATTATAATTTAAGTTGAAAAGTTTAATCTAATTGTCTAAAAAATGCATATGATAATTCAAGTTTTTTTCTCAACTACCGCCTGCCACCACGCATGTGCATACTAGCATCCAGTGTATAAAAAACAGATGCGCGGAGGCACACGAGAGGAGAGAGAATTTAATTCTTATTAGCGACAGTTGTTTGCTTAATGAAACCAATGTACAAATATTTAATCAGATATTAAACCAAGTTAAAGGAAGTTAATGCAGTAGTATTTATTTATCTTAGTTTTAAATCGAAGCATTTATAACTCTTCCAGTTAAAGTAATTAAGAAGATCTTTAGCCACTTTGGTTTTTAGCTCTCTCTCTTCTTAACCTAGGCCATCGGCGTCCTGTCAAAAGGTTGACATCTCCCCCGCGAATCCGTTATAAACTCATTCTAGAGCAGATATGGCCTCTGAAACAACGACGTTGAGTAATCCCTGGTTTCGGGATAGCGTGTGGTCTTTTACGAATAGTAATTCAAAGTAAGAATAAAAAAATGTGCCTGATATATACTTAAATCTCGGTGAATGAATTTACGACTAAGTCGAAATGTTAGAATACCCAAACCTTTTCTATCGAATGAAAAGTTTTATTTTGGTTGACACGTAATCCCTGAAAAATAATTAAGCCAGCTTTAATGTTAAGGGTCAATGGGAGAAAATCGCCTGTTACGTTTTTTCTTAAATATTAATTTGCAAGTGAATAAAATCAGTTGTTTTAAAATTAGACTCTAAATCCTGTCAGATTACCCTTTAAACCCAATTAGAATTAAGTTTTTCATTATTAATGATGTTAACAGCTGCGGTAGCCGCACTTGATTCAGTCAAATCTCTACATTTTTACCATTGCCCTTTAAACCCAATTAAAATTAATTTTTACAGCAATTTTGATGTTAATATCTCCGGCAGCCGCAAATCGAGACACAAAAATCTTTACATTTTTCCCATTGCCCTGTAAACCCAATTTAAATTAATTTTTTCATCAATTTTCATGTTAATGTCTCCAACAGCGCAGCGAAATCTTTGTTTCCCCCTTGCCCTTTAAACCTAATTTAAATAATTTTTTTCATAAATTTTGATGTTATTACCTCCGAGAGTCGCAGCGAAATCGTCATATTTTTCCCACTACCCTTCAAATTAAATTTAAATTTAAATTAATTTTTTCATTATTTTTTATGTAATACCTTCCTTATTGCCGTTTGCTATGGCAACTCGTTCGGAATTTCACTCATTTTTAATAAGGAGAGTACTTTTAAGGCGGAGAAATTGAAACTTAATGTTATTCTATGGGATTTGGATTTTTTGGTAAGAGACTTGCCTTTCAGATTTACTTTCTAATACTTTCAGATATTTTCCGGGCTTTATTTTAAGACTAATTTCATAATTTTTAACCGATTAGTTTGGCCACAGCCTATTTATTAAAACGGCAAAAATATGAAGGATGAGAAATTAAGTCATTATAGTTCAATACCCATAGCCTCCAAATCAAGCGTGCTCCTGCGCTTGAATTTAAAAAGCTAAAGAAAACTTAAGCCTAATTTGTCAAATAAGGCTTAGTTTTTTGGCCACTCAATTTCTCCGCTCTAATGTTTCATCCGTTTTCATAAATATATTGTACTAGGAATATAATACTTCGTCTCTGGGCTGCGTTCAGTAACCCTCAACGGGCAAAATCCGGTTTTTGAAAATAAGTTTCCGTTGAGTACGCTACGTCAGAAGATGTTGAACGAATTTTTTGATACGTTGTAAAAAGGCGGTTATTACCTCGTGGAGTCGTGGCAAAGGCTTAAGTAACTATAGCTAATAGTGATCGAATCTAACCAAAAAATACAAATCAAGCTTTCCATATCACTAATTTTAAATGACTAAATCTCACTCGTTAAAATATGTTATAATTTCGGTTATAATCTATACCGCTTAAATAGAACTCATTAAGTTTGAGATCAATATATCAGAACTCCTGCCATCATACCGTTGCTCAACGAAAAAACCATCTATTTCAGACGCTGACTTCGTTGAGCGTCCGCTGATCAACGTGACGTAAATCCGGAAGTGAGAAAAAACCTTACAGTAAAAAATCGCTCAGCGATGAGCTCAACGCTGAGACCGTTGAGCGTTACTGAACGCAGCCTAGAACGGCAAATTGTATTCACCCGTGTATCTATGGCAGCGTGAAATTATATACAATCGTGGACCTAGTACAATGGCGCCATCATATTATAAGCGGATTTATCGATTTTTTCGAGTTGGCCATTCATTACTATTTACAAAATAAATAGAAACGATGAAAAAGAGTTAAAAGAAACAGTTAAAAGAAAGAAAACACGCGTAACACGTATTGTCGTCCCTAAATAATCTAAATTTCTAATGAAAAGACCATAGAGCGGACGAAAGTGTGCTAAGAAATTCCGCTAGATGTCTATATTGTATTAGTTCCACGCTGCTCAGGTTGCCGTGCATGCGGCTCCCCCTTTTCCGTTCCAGGAGACGAAGTATTATATTCCTAGGATTGTGGGCCAACTAATTGGTGTAAAATTTTGAAATTAGTCTTAAAATAAATCTTAATTCATACCACACGGAAAATCCAAGTTTCAAAAATATCTGGAAGTATTAGAAAATAAATCTGAAAGGTAAGCCATTTTCAAAAAACCAAATCCCATAGAATAACATTACGACTTTGGCCATGAGCGAAACTAGTTAAGGCCAAAAAGATGTCAAATTCAAAATTAATTTTAAAATACTTAGACTTAATATTTTTAAACGAAACCTAGAAAAGGCACACGTTAGAACTTTAATCTTTCATTTAAAAATAGTTTCAACTGTAACAAATTTCGATAAGTTATTTCCCGCAACAGACATGTCCTCGAAAAGTCGATTTTAATGTTATTTCTATGGGAAAATGGAGCGTTTTGATTGGCTAATGACTGAATTTTTTTTGAGAAATTGAAATTGCATTACAGATGATGATCAGCCCATAACGTTGAACCTACCGGGTTCACCGAATAAAAACGGCAAAATTATGAAGGAGGAGAAATTAAGTCATTAGCGGCCTAATTTGTCAAATAAGGCTTAGGTTTTTGCTCACTCAATTTCTCCGCTTTAATGGTTCGTCCGTTTTCATAAATAGATTGTGGGCCAACTAATTGGTGTAAAATTATAAAATTAGTCTTAAAATAAAGCTCAAATCTTAGTTCATTCAACAAGGTAAATCCAAGTTTTAAAAATATCTGGAAGTATTAGAAAATAAATCTGAAAGGTAAGCCACTTTCAAAAAACCAAATCCCATAGAATAACATTACGAATTTGGCCATGAGCGAAACTAGCTAAGTACCAAAAAAAGTGTCAACTTCAGAATTAATTTTAAAATACTTAGACTTAATATTTTAAATGAAACTTGAAAAGTTCAACATTCAAACCTTGGTCTACCATTTAAAAGTGATTTTAACTGTAACAAATAATTCCTCTTTTAGTTGTGCCAATCACTGGACTTGTCCTCGAAAAAGTCGATTTTAATGTTATTTCTATGAGAAAATGGAGCGTTTTGATTGGCTAATGACTGAATTTTTTTAGGAAATTGAAATTGCATTACAGATGATGATCAGCCCATAACGTTGAACCCTGCCGGGTTCACCGAATACGAAACAAATACGAAGAACCAAAAATACACTAGGTGAAAGATGTGACCTCGGGGTCCTAAAAAAATTGAAAATAAAAATTTTTAAAGTTTGACCTCATGGCGTCACACGTCACGGTGTAGGACCCCCGCGAAATTTTAAAAAATTAAAAACAAAAAACTAAAAGAGGTAGACCATTTTCGAGATGACCGTCGGATTCCTCGCCTTTTTCTCTATAAACATGAGCAAATTCCAAAGAATCAACCGATGCGCCTGAAAGATATTGGTTTTTTCGCAAGAGCATGTTTTTTTTTCGCTGACGTTCTAAAAATCTTGGGGGTTTACTCTAACTTTCGCCAAAAATTCAATTATTTCTATTTTTATCTTAAAACCCGGGAATCCTAGTTTTTTAAGCATAGAAACAAGTGTACCAAATTTCATTAAGATCTGCCGTCCCATGGTTGCATGCCTAGGTGAAACCATGGAATGATCCGACACGAATTTAAGTTTAATTTTTAACATCATTTATAAGCGTTTCCATAATCCTGAAATAAATTGGGGCCCGTAATCTGACACGAGTGCAGACATAATTCCGTGGCGAGACACATACTGTAACATAACCTTACATAATATTAGGGCAATAACATTCCTTACAAGGAAAACCTCTACGTATTTGGTAAAGTAATCTATCATGACTATTAAAAATCGGTTCTGCTGTTTCGTCACAGGAAGGGGACCCATTATGTCTATCCCAACCAAATCACCTTGGTGGATTTTATGGGATGGAATCATTGACCCTGGCTTCTTTGTATTTCTACTTTTATATCGCTGACATTTATCAAAATTCTGTACATATTTCTGAGCCAAGGAATACAATCTAGGATGGTAGTATTTAGCTTGAACTCATATAAGTTGCTGTACGACCCCTATCGCCTGAGAGAGGGTGATTGTGAAAAGCTTGCATTAACCTAGGCACCACCACTTAGGTGGCTTAAATCCTTCCGCCTTTCTATAAAGCATATCGTCTTTATTAAAGTATACCTTAGAAATCCTTCCTTTTTCTAAATTGACCTTCGAACAACTGAGTCTGTTTTATCTCTTCTAAGGTAACATAATCCAAAGGTTGTCCAAGGTCTACCGGGGTACAAATTGACATATTCAAGCGAAAAGCGTCCAAGGATTGATTGTCTGACATGGGAAGCTCTGATAAATCTGAGTTTATATTATCGCCATCAATAACCTTAGGACATACAACTTCCAAGTCTGACACTGGGCATCTAGATAAGGAGTCTGCTACTAAATTATCTTTTCCTGCTCTATGCAAGATTGCGAAAGGCATAAATTCCTGAAGTTCCAATGCCCATCTCATAAGTCTACTTGTCTTATTTTTAAGCTTCATCATCCAACATAGAGCTTGATGATCGGATACTCCTGCAAATTCTCTACCTTCCACATAATGTCGGAACTTTCGGACGGCTTCTACCACGGCCATGGCTTCTTGTTCCGGAGTACTATATCTTAATTCTGCTGGTTTAAAAGTTTACTCGTGTAGCCCAAGGAAACCTCAACTCCATTCTGAATTTGTGATAACATTCCACCCATTCCAATTTCACTAGCATCTGTTGTAATTATAAACTTTCCATTTGGATCGGAAACTTTTAACAAAACTGCCTGAGTAATAGCTGTTTTTAAATTCTGAAAAGCTTTTTCTAGTGCGTCGCCCATCGAATTTTTGGTATTTCAATTTTAATTTATTTAAAGGGGTAGTATAGTCTGTATAATGGGGAATAAGTTTGAATGAAAGCCACACATGCCCAGGAAGGAAGACACCCGTTTCATGTTACGAGGGCGGGGAAATTTTTTAATCACCCTAACTTTCTCTGGATCTACTTCTACCCTTTTGTGCTTACCAAGTAGCCCAAAACTGAAACCTTAGTTACACCAAAGAAACATTTACCAACATTTAACGTAAGACCTCCGTAAAGCGGCTAAATGGTTAGTCCATGTGGTACTAGCTATCACTACATCGTCAAGATAAATCCAATGCCATATCTGCAGGCAAACCGTGAGACTTTATTCATCAACCGCATAAACGTTGCCGGTGCCCCTTTCAAACCGAACGGCATTACAAGCCACTCTTGTGCCTCTTCGCTACGGCACAAAAAGATCTTACGCCAATAAGGGGTGCTGGGAAATATTCCGGCTTCAGAGGGGAGATCAGTAGTTCTCCATATTACAGGTTCTAGACTCAAAGTCCAGTAGCGCCCTTTTTACTTTCTATCCCCTTTTGCTAATATGGAACACTCTATCACGAAATTTTTATGAGACATATACCAGGATACGAAGAAGCCAATTCAACAACGCATTGTCTCAAACTTAAAAAGGCGTTATATGGTCTGCAACAAAGTAGCCGTCGTTGATTCATGGAATTAGACAGAACATTCAATCATTTAGGATTCTCAAAATTCCTCGGTACGAACGGTGTATATTACCTTCCATTTAAAGCAATTATACTCGTATATGTTGACGATCTCGTAGTTCTTGGAAAAGATAATGGAACGTTACAAGATGTCTTCAATAATTTATCAAAAATCTACGACCTGAAAAAATAAGGACCTATACGGAAGATTCTAGGTGTAGAATTTGAAGAAAGAGCAAATGGTGGATTAAAATTACACCAAACCACTTATATTAATCAAACTGCGAAGAAATATAATATAAATTCAGACGAACCAGTAAGTCTACCCAAGAATGCGAGTGCCATCTTAACAAGAAAGGATTGTCCAACAACTGTAGAAGAAATTGAAGAAATGGAGAGTATCCTTATAGATCATTAATCGGTAGTCTTCTTTTTCTTGCGCAGCGGACGAGGCTGAATATTCTGTTCTCAGTAGTAGCATTATCGCAATATAATAGTAATCCCGGATATGTGCATTGGCAACATTTATGTCAGTTGACGAGATATAACATAACTACAGCGGACCACGGCCTGATATACAATCGAGAATCAAAAACAAATTTAACCTTATATTGCAACAGTGACTGGGCAGCGGATAGAGACACTCGTCGGTCAACGTGCGGTTATATAACTTTCGTGGGTGCGTCACCAGTTACCTGAGGTCAATAAAGCAAAAATCTGTTTCATTATCCACAATGGAGGTTGAGTATGTGGCGATGTCTGAAGCAGTCAATGAACTTGCATGGTTAACCCCTCTTATCAAAGAACTTGAATTATTTAACATAAAGTTACCAACCCCGATAATAGTGATAGCCAATCTGCAATTGGTTTTGCGAGTGATTGTTAAGAAAAATAACGATCGATGCATATCGACATCCGTTACCATTATGTAAGAGAAAAATTAAATGATAGATGATTTGAATTAAAATTTACCCCATCGAAATCTAATGTCGCGGATATTTTTACAAAAATACTAATGTCGCGGATATTTTTACAAAAATACTAATGTCGCGGATATTTTTACAAAAATACTAAGTAAATCTAATTTTGTAAATTGTTATCGGATGTTGCAACTTAAAAAATAATGTTAAATTAATGTTAACTGTCGGTTTCCGATTTAATATAAACATATTTATGTCAAAGAGTGGGAGTATTGGTAGTAGACTAAAACTTTGACCTAAATTATAACTCACTTCTGATTGGCTCATGAACCCACCTGAGTTTTCCTGTCGTCCGCGCTATAATCCAAACACTCACTTCCTCTCTAGTCAAAGTTGGATGCTTTTAGTATATCGTTTTAATTATGAGTTTTAATTAATAAATAGTTTTAACAATGTTTAATGATTGTAAGATTCTTTCACTGTTTACAATATCCAACAACCTTCTTAATTCGTCCGAGATTCTTCAGTTCTTGAATACGTTAGTTATTGTCGTGTCATTAATCGCCAATATTGCTAAATCATCTACGTAAACTAGGATGATGACCTTCATAGGTAAATAATAAATACAATTAGTTCCCAGTAATTTCTTGAATCCCAAGTTTTTAAACGTTTTGTCCAATTCGCGGAACCACTGTCGACCGCTTTGAGGAAGTCCGTATAATCATTTTCGTAGCAACATGCACGTTTGAGTTGGATATTTATCTTCGAAACCCTGGATAGTCTTCATGTTTATATCAGTATCCAAATCGCCATATAAATACGCGTGCACCCATCCGAAAGTGACGACGAATATGGCGAGAAATAACCGAATAAGTGAAAAGTTAACTACTGGTGAGAAGGTTTCTTTTTTTTTTTTATATAATATATATTTTATTAAGACGTCCTTGTTTACACTAATTCTGGAAAGGCCAAGTCGAAAAACGACTTTTAGGCCTTGACTATATATTGAAAAATATTTTTTAAGATGTATTGAACAAATAAAAAGAACAAAATTAAAAATAAATAACAAGAGTAAATTTAAATATTAGTGATAGTATTAAACAATATATTAGGTTGTCTTAATAAAGAATTATATTCAACGAACTACTTTAGTAATACAATTCGAGACGTATTTCCGTGCATATAATTTAAATGTTACTATATCGATATTAAAGGTGGAATTAATTACATTAAAATTTTTCACACCTTTACAAAATATGGAATAAAATTTAATGGACGTATTTGCATGTTCTACTTGTAGGGGAAGTACTTGTCGCATATTATATTTGGTAGCTATACTAAGCTTGAATGGGTTAAATAGCTGTGATTTCACACATTTAAAAATTGCTATAAGGTAGAAATAATCATAAATTTGAGTTATTGTTAGGAGGTTTAGTGATATAAAAATTGGTGCGGTATGTGCTAGATATGGTTTCTTATCTATTATTCTAGCGGCTCGTTTTTGGAGTAGAAGTAAGCGATCTATATTATACCCGGACGTATTACCCCAAATTGTAATGCAGAAGGTTAAATGTGAATATATTAGAGCGTAATAAAGCTGCAGTAGAGTTTCGGACGGAAATATTTTACGGTTTTGATTAAGTAAATATATCCCGCATGCAACTCTACCCGCTACCTTATTGGAATGTTTATTGAATTTTAAATGTTGGTCATACCATACCCCAAAGTGTTTATAAAGGTGAACTTCTGTCAAATCATTGTCACCCAATTTAACTTGGAGCTTTCTTACGCGAGATTTATTAATATTGGAGAATATCATATAGACTGTCTTTTCTTCATTCAACTCAAGTAGGTTATGTTTCAACCAGCTGACTAATTTTTCAAGTGCAAGGTTAGTGTAATTGATTACTTCATCTAAATTAGCACCACCGTATAGACTAACAGTGTCATCAGCGTAGAGCGTAAGAGAATTCGAACCATCGACAGCTGTTATATCATTAATAAACAGATTGAATAAAATCGGTGAGAGAATGGAGCCTTGCGGGACGCCGCAGTAAACAGTGTTTTCAGGGGATAGTAAACCATTTAGTTTGGTTTGGCTACAGCGATCCTTCAAATACGACTTCAGCCAATCATGAGTATAACCTCTGATACCCATTATAAAGAGCTTATTAAGTAGGCGCTCATGATTGACCGAGTCAAATGCTTTTTTAAAATCCAAAAAAACTGCTAAGGCATATTCGCTACTATCAAGATGATTGACTATCTTTCGGTTTATCTTTAAATTGGCTAGTTCAACATTATAATTTTCTCTGAAGCCAAATTGGGCATCCGAGAAGAGGTTATATTTGTTTATAAAAGATACCAGCTGTCTGTGGAAACATTTGTCAAATATTTTTGCAAAAATTTATAGCACTGAAATTGGTCTATAATTGGTGGGTAGATTCATATCTCCTTTTTTAAGAATAGGTGTTATGATAGATTTTTTTTAACTTATCTGGGTATATTCCAGATGGAAGTGATAAATTAATTAGACAAGTTAATGGTTCGATAATTATTGGGGCTATAAATTTTAGTACTTTAGGTGAAATATCATCAAACCCCGCCGCGGTATCGCTTTTTAACGTATTAATTATTTTAAGGACTTCCAGTTCATCTACGGGTAGAATAACCATAGAATTGGGGAGGCTTTTTACTCCCTGTAATTGACTATTAGTTACTATGTTTTGGATTCCAGTAGGCTTCGGTGGGTTGAAGAAGTCATTACAGCCTTTTGGGGTATTATCTATTATATTTTCTTTTTTCTTAACATTTTTACCCAATAACTCATTCACCAATTTCCATGATTTCTTAGGATTATCTCGACATTGACTCAAGGCTTCTTTGTAGTATCTAATCCTGGCATTTCTGGCCAGGTTGTTACAAAGATTTCTTTGACTTTTATACTTTTGTATATTTAATTCTGTAGGATATTGTTTCGATATATTTTTTAATTGTCGCTTAAGTTTAATAGCTTTTAAAATAACGTCATTAATCCATTTGTGGGAATCACCTTTCGACACCTCATAATAGGGGAAAGTTTGATTGTATACCTTTAAAAAAGTATCATGAAAATCATTAAACGCTTTGTTTATGTCTGTCTGATATATTTCATGGTCCCAATTTTTATTTTTTAAAATATTAATAAACTTATTTCTATTAAACTGTGAAATATTTCTAATTTTTAGTTTGGGTTTAACTTTAATTGGGGTGTCAATACGAATTTCTATCGGATAATGGTCAGAGATGTCCATATCTTTTAACACTTTCACTGTGGCAATGCAGTTTGTGAAACAGTGATCGATAAGGGTAGCGGTATCCCTTGTAACCCTTGTTGGCTCATTTACTAATTGAATAAGACCGAAGCTATTTGTTAAATCAAGTAGATGTTTTGTTTTTGAATTGTTCTCGTTAAGGTTAATATTAAGATAATCGGTACCAGGTCGTTGATTGAAGCCTTGCGCTACTAGTCTAGCGCGATAGCGTATGATTCGACCTTCATTTTTCTTTACAGTATAAATCCATCGGCAGCCCACTCCGCGTAATTAGCTTCGAAAAAGTCTTCCTCTTTGTTAACTCGGCGAGTGCCTTTTTACCTCCCCGACTGAACATTTTAGTTGTGTGTGTCACTTCCTGTGTAAGCGGATATCCTGTATAAACGGAAATCACGTGACCAAGCTCCTTTAAGCGTAGCTGCCACCTTGAGTTTCAGGTGTCGTGCAATTATATGCAACAGGACGTCTCCAATTGCATAATATCGCCTTTCACCATCCACTTTACGGTCAAACCTCGATGCTGGACAGTTGAAGGCGATTATACGCAATGGGACGTCTCCCACTGTTATAATCACCTCCGACCATCCCCACACCAAGGTCCAACCTCTAGTGACTGATCTCAGCGGGCCATATTAGCGAGGCGACCCTCACTAATATAGTCCACATCAACCTTCCACTTCACTAATCTCCTTCCTCTACGGGTCTTTGTGGTGCAGTTACCGAATGCCTAGGGTTACGATAAACGTCTAGACGTTGAGAAGGGGGGGGGTTTTCCCCAACTCTTCTCGGTTACTCGCTCGATGAATAAAGGTTCGCGAAGCTATATATATATTGTTTTCTATGCCGTAACTATTTTGGCCTTATGTCGCGATATATTTTAGTGACTTGAAGTGTATAGTGCATTTAAATTTTATTTTAAAATAATAATATTGTTTAACTGAATCTAATTAATAACGAAGCTGAAAAATCAATTTAAAATTCGAGATAGTTTAGATATTTAAGAAATTGTTAAAAATTTTAAAGAATAGTGACCGTTTAATACAAGCTTGAGTTGGCAGCACGCGCTAAACTATTTTCCATATAAATCATTTAGTCAAAAAAGCAAAGGTATAACGGGCAGTTTAGCATTAGTCTTGCTGGAAACTTGGGGTGGATTGAAGAATCTAAATAAAAGTGCCTTTACACGGGTATCCAAGATCCCACCGTCCACTGAATTCGAATTAATAGAGACAAAGGTATTTTGACAAAATTTGATAACACTTCTTTCGGGTACGAGAGTATCTTTAGTTAAACACAGATTTCAATAATGAAATATTGATAAAGTACATGAAGTAATAGAAAGTAAGGTGCCTGAATTGGTTACAAAAGGGTGAAATCATAAGCTTAGCCGAGCTTTATTAATTGCTTCAAAATGGTAAACAGACATTTTATTTCTTAAACAGTTGAATGATAAGGAATATCCATTGAATTCGAGTTAATAGAGAGAAAGTATAGTTTATTGTTTACGACTCCTTCTCTTGGTTAAACAAAGATGTCAATAATGAAAGATTGATAAGGTATATGAAGTAATAGAGAGAAAGGTGGCTGAATTGGTTACGAAAAGGTTAAACATAAACCTAACCGAGCTTTATTAAGTGGCTCTTAATTGATGAACAAAAATTTTATATATTAAACAGTAGATATTAAGCTATTTTTAATGGTATTTTTTATCGATAACTGAAAATTACATTCATTGGGTTCTTCAACTCGGGTAGCCCTCTTCAGCCCTTTAATTTTGACTATTATATTATATCATAAGTATCCCATTAAATTCACCGTAATTAAAAAGTATGCAAGATTTAATTAAAATATTTTTCACAAGGAGTCACTGCAGTTTTTTTTTTTTTTTTCGGAGCTATTACTCCATCATCAGGTCCACTACTAATTCCCTTTCATTAATTACATATTTTATATATACACAACTTAAAAAAACTTTAACAATCTAATCATTTAAAAAAAATTCTAATCATTTAAAAAAATTTCTAATCTGACTCCTTGTGAAAAATATTTTAATTAAATGTATAATACCTGCAAAAGAAATGATTGGTTATAGTATGCAAGATTTTCTTATCCTCTTAAGAAAAATTATGGTCGTGAAAACTCTCCTTGAACAGAAGTACAGTAGGTTTCTCGTGTTTAAAAAAACAAAAAAATTTGAATAAAAATGGACTTCAGTTTTCTACACTATAAAAACAAGAAACATTTCCGATTATTTTCATAATCAAAAGCAGCCGTGTACAGTGAACTTCGTTAGTAGACCAGGAAACGTGACGAGACAAGACCAGACCAGACGAAAGAGAGGAATAATGACTTAAGTGAGAGAATCAGCCAGCGCAGAATGTCATCACAATTTGAAGTCAACAGAGCAGCGACACGGCTTTCATTAACGGCCTGGCTACGAAGAATTGACACATGCAAGCAGTGAATGTTTTCGGACTCGACATATGAGATACTTAAAGTCAGTAAAAGCTCTACAGCTCTTCATACGGCCTCGTTTTTCTAAGCATAAAGGAGCTATTCAAGTATAAATATTAACGGTATGGTTATTAATCTACTTTCAGTCTTTAAGATATTTTTTTTATCATAGGAGTGGAAACTAACCTCTCGACCAGCTCCATCCTTGGATTATACCAATGACTGGGATCCCTCGTATGATCAAAACAAGAATTTCAGACGAAAACTGTACCGAAAGTAATTGCCAACCATCTACCGACAATGGGTTGTAAATGGAACATTCAGTCTAGAATATTTTTTGGTTTGTCCAAGAGGAACTTGCTACCATATCTTCGTCGTTTTAATTCCTTGTCTTCCTTGCCATCCCAGACTAAATCTTCGTCTTTATCAAATCAGTGGATAATCAAATATAATCACACAGTACAGCCTATGCTCAAGTGTTAATTTATATTACAAGAATTTGTATTTTACATATTTACTTTGAAAATAAACAGTTCATTTGGTGTGTCTATTAAGAAAACAAACAACGCCATGCCGCATATAATTATGGGTAACGCAGGACATTTCATTTGGTGTCTATTAAGAAGCCTACGACCTGTCGCATATATTTATTGCTAACGCAGCACACTCTTTTGCATTTTCTGAATCCTTGAGGTTAAGGGAAAATACTTGTACTCCGTAACGTGGATGGGAAATAGAGCAGTGTGAATCAAATGCACGCTGTTTCTTCTACTCTTCCAATACTCTATATTTCTTTTCATCTTTTATATTAGGTTAGGTTATGTTACCTTAACGTCGGGGTCGGGGAGGTTATATTTTGGTTTCCCAACTTGTTTTATTATATCATTATATTATTCCATTAAATACACAGCAATAAAAAAGTAGGCACGATTTTCTTATTATTTGGTTTTTTAACTTTAATAAATCTCTTCTCGGCCTATATAAACGAGATTTACAGATTCGGTACCCATAGATGCACTACTCCAATGGGTGGTTTACGTTAGCGTTTAGAATTGTGGTGAACCCTCTCACTTGCGCGGTGGTGCCGTCTTCGATTGTGTGGGCAATCGTTTCTCGCCTATATTTCGGTGATAAGAGGCCCTTTCTCACGATCTTTTGGGTAGAGTACTCGAATAAACTGAGGCGATTGAATTTAAATTGCATTACTTAGAAATGTGGCTTATTTAATATATTATGTCTCTGTAAGAACATTACACAATGTCCAAAAATTTATAGAAATGTGACCGTTTAATATCAGTTTGAGTTGGCAGCACACGCTAAGCTGTTTTCCATTTATCATTTAGTCAAAAAGCAAAGGTATAACGGCCAGTATAGGCCAAGGCTTGCTGAAAACTTGGGGTGGATTGAAGAATCTAAATAAAGGTACGTTTGCACGGGCATCCAAGATAGAAACGACATACGATTTAAAGCTGAGGCGGATTGTTACAAAATGTTACATCTTTTAAGAAAAATTATAGTCGTGAAAACTCTCCTTGGACGGTAGTACAGTAGGTTTCCCGTGTTTAAAAAACAACAATTTTGAATAAAAAATGGACAGCTGATGTTGGAAAAGAAAGTAGGCTTCATTTTTCTCCACTATAAAACCAAGAAACATTTCCGACTATTTTCATAATCAAAAGCAGCCGTGTACAGTGAACTTCGTTGGCAGACCAGGCGACAAGACCAGACGAAAGAGACCTATAATGACTTAAGTGAGAAAATCAACCAGCGCAGAGTGTCATCCCCATTTGAAGTCAACAGAGCAGCGACACGGCTTTCATTTATCACCAGAAAGAGTGGGCATGGCTACGAAGAATTGAAACATGCAAGCAGTGAGTGTTTTCGGACTCGACATATGAGACACCTACAGTCAGTAAAGCTCGACAGTTCTTCATACGGCCTCGTTATTCTAAACATAAAAGGAACTATTCAAGAATAAATATTAACGGTATGGAAATTAGTCTACTTTCAGTCTTTAAGATATTATTTTTATCATAGGAGTGGAAACTAACGTCTTATCTGCCGATTTGGACAATAACCTCTCGACCAGCTCCATCCTTAGATTCTTCCAATGACTGGGATCTCTCGTATGATGGAAATATCAGTAATGGTCCTCTATTAGCACGTAAAACAACAATTTCAGACGAAAACTGTACCGGAAGTAATTGGTTGTAAATGGAACATTCAGTCTAGAATATTTCTTGGTTTGTCCAAGAGGAACTTGCTACCATATCTTCGTCATTTTAATGCCTTGTCTTTCTTTACATATTTACTTCGAAAATAAACATTTTCATTTGAAAATAAACATTTTCATTTGGTGTGTCTAAAAAATATACGCCCTGCCGCAAATAATTATGGGTAACGCAGGACATTTGGTGTGTATATAAAGCAGTCTACGATCTACCGCATATAATTATGGGTAACGCAGGACACTCTTTTGCATTCTATGAATCCTTGAGATTAAGGGAAATACTTATACTCCGTAACCTAGATGGGAAATAGAGAAGTTTGATTGAAATGAACGTTTTTCTTCTACTCTTCTACATTTCTTTTCATCTTTTATTTTAGGTAGGTTTAGGTTATGTTAACGTCGGGGTCGGGGAGGTTATATTTTGGTTTCCCAACTTGTTTTTTAGAGAAATCAAAACATTCGATCGTGTAATTAAGGCTCTTCTTCCGTAAGTATTGCTTGACGTCTGATTTTGATCGCAAGCGTTCACCCGTCGGAGCAAAGTATTAAATATCTATATTGCCTTTAGACTCTCCCTTTTGTCTAATATTAATTTTCTTCTCCCATCCTGGTGGCAAAGAATATTTTTCGGGTTGTCTCTGAGCTTATGCTAAGTCAGCTTGATCTTGATTATCTGATACTTCTTGACTATACGACTCATCCAGATTGTCTGACGCTTCTTGAACCTCGGAAGAACTGTCCAGCCTAATATCTCGTTCGTTATCTGAAAGACTACTGTCTTGACTATCGTGACTATCTGATTCTTCAGATTTCTGATTTCTTCCCCGTATTACAGTCTTTCTTGGGGATACCAACTCATCTTCGCTAGGCCAAATATACAAGACTTGCTCATCCCGCTTTTGTGGCGAGGATATTTCTTCACTTCCCAGTCGGTCCTCGTTAAATGTGACGTGTTTCGTGTCGATAATCTTCCTCGTATTAAGGGGGTGCACCGTAAACTAGTACACTACACCCCCACCAATCCGTGCGACTGCATCATTTGTCCACTTAAGTGCCGCACGCGTTACCACGCCCGGAACGGGAAGCAAGGCCAAAGAGCAGGAACCGAAGAACCCCAGACCAGTGCTCCCGCACACACGTAGTGGGGCTAAGATAGCAGAAGGAAAGGTATATGGCTTGGCGACCAGAACCCACACAGCAGTGCCATACGGCCCCATTAATGTATCCGTGACCCAAGAAGACCGACTCAAAGGCAAAGGGAGCTGCCGGGGGCCAGGTCGGCCGGGTGTGGGCGAGACGGCCGGGTGTGGGCGAGACGGACGTGTTCCAATTCGCGGAACTAGGACGGATCCTAGAACTCGGGCCCCCTCACCACGACAAGGATGGAACACTACCCCCACCCTGCGCACGGACAGGTGGGGGGAGGGGGAATTTCCTTTGGTTGAGGAGGCGTAGCCAATAAGTATGCCAAGCTTGGCTCTTGATTGCAGTTTATTTCGACGATGTGGCTTCGGAACATATACGTACGCCACGCATCCAAACCTTCTTAAATGACAACTACTGGGTTTTTGTCCAATTCAAAGTACTTCAGGAACTTTATCGTCGAGTTTTGAATGTCTAATACGGTTCTTCAAATAAACTGCTGTTCTGATGATATCGGCCCATAAGTATAAGTAATTTTGCCGCGTTAATCAAGGTACGGGCTATGTCAACTAGAGTTCGGTTAACACGCTCAGCAACTCCGTTCATAGAAGGTGAGTAGATGTTCGTTCGTTCGTGTTTGATTCCAGCCTCCGTCGCTCTCAGGTGGCGAATCCTCTCCGTCGCTACCGGGTTGCGAATCCTCTCCAGCGCTCATGGGTGGTGAACCCTCTTCGTCGCTTTCGGGTGGCAAACCCTCTTCGTCACTCTCGCAGGCTGGCAAACCCTCTTCGTCGCTCTCGGCTGGCAAACCCTCTTCGTCGCTCTCGGCTGGCAATTCTTCTTGAGTACGCATTTTGCCTTTGATATCCATCTGTACTGCACCTCCATTTTCTAAGATGTGTTTTTTTCTGCTGTGATCATCTTCACTAGGATTGTTTAATATTCCCTCTTTCGGCAGATTTTCAAGATGTGGAATGCGGCCTTGTTCGGCTTCCTCAACTTCATCAATATGAAAAAATTATCTTAGTAAATAAATAAAAATTCAAAGTATAAATTATCACAGCTTAATTATACCTGCCTACCTGGTGATTTATTTCTTTTAGGCAGGGGATTCAACCTTCTGTCTGTTTGACTTTTAAGCCTGGAAATCATCCGATATCGCGTTGCTCTTGAAATATTTCCATTTTGATAACTTTGGCACCGTTGTTTTTTATTTAACTTCTTCATAATATAGTAAAATTCTATCTGATTTATATGAACTAATTAAAGATAGATGACCATGCATGGGTCGCTTTATCTGCAGATAGCTAAGCCTAATTTTGCCATAAAGCAATTGAATATAAACTTCCAAAGTCCAAAAATACTATAAATAACTCTAACTCTTCTATTTATTACTTCATTGGAATTGTTTGCTCATTACTACCAGTAATTTGGTCATTGGTCATTAATAATTTAGTATACACACTTTTTAGAACAGTAACAGGCTAACAGATTTACAGAACCACTTTCCCACCAAGATTCAGGACAGATTCCTGAGATGAATAATTTCACAAGGTGAAGAAATACCAAGCATTGAATGCAGGATTGCCAGCTAACCATGAGAGCATGCTTCCTCTATAGTGAATATTAAATTATGCCACCAAAATAAAACTATATTGGATTTCAATAATTTGCAATATAAAATTATAACATATCATCAGAGCCATTCTAGTCATAAATTGTAAAAACATAAAAAAAACGAATAATTTGAAGAACTGGCAGCCCAGCATATTGAGCTCTTGATTTCATCATCTTGTAAAACCCTCATGGTGAAGAAAACCTAGTACACACACCCCTACACAGAGGCGCCATTTTTCACTTTCTTTCCTGGATGATGGTCCACGTGGACTCTGGTGCTATATTGTAAAGCTTTTTCTATAGGAGCATATAATAGCATTTTATAATAACAATGTGAAGCCTTGAGCCTTCTGATGAGGAGATAAACGCCTTGTTAAATAGTTCAAATGTGTCCAGTAATTTTGCCTTAAAGCCTAAAGCTAAAAGTTCGACTTTCGCGTTGGTGTATTGGCACAAAGAAATAAAAACCAGCATTGTACCAATATCCTTCATTAAAGAAGAAGACCGCGAGGATGGTAAAGTATGCACTGTGAAATGGAAGAACACAAGATACAATGCTACTATAATTAAAATAGGGCAAAGTAAGTGGCTTTATTATTTTTCAGACTACTTAACAAATTTTTTTCGAAAATTATTTAACTAGGCCTAACGATATAATAGAAAAAACTAGGCCTAACGCTATTTATTTATTTATATAATAGAAAAAACTAGGCCTAACGATATATAATGGAATAAAACTAGGCCTAACATAAATAGAAACAACCAGTGGTGGGAATTTCGCGTTTTCTTCCCGAAGACAAACTTCCACTTCCTTGACACAGACGGCAACACCGCCAATTCACGCTTCTCCTTCTCAGAAGAGGAAGAAAAAATTCTCTCTCTTCCGTTCCCCAAAATGAAACTGAAGGGAAAGAAATGAGAAGGAGAAGAAGTGGGCTTCTCTAGGAAGGCTCTAGGCCTTCCCCTCTTAGAATTTTTTCCCTCCCTTCTTTGAAAAGAAGGAACTTGGCTCAGAAGGAGAGTTTACCTTCTTTAATATTTTCCTTCCTTAGCAAATACGGAAGATTCCTTGAGAAGGGGATAGTCTTTCTTTTTCAAGAAGGGGGGTTCAGCTTGACTATTACTTTTCTTCTTTTTTAAGGTTGAGAAAATAATGATTTTACTACCCTTCTTTGTCGATAGTGAGAATAGCAGTTAATTTAATTAAATTAAATTTAAATATTTAGCTTAGAAAATATTTGTACAACTTTTTAATTTAAATATTTAGCTTAGAAAATATTTGTACAACTTTTTAATTTAAATATTTAGCTTAGAAAATATTTGTACAACTTCTAACAAGATTAAAATTATACAAATTAATCGATTTACGAAAAGTATTTAAATATAAAATTATTATAGTTTCAGTGTTTGCCGTTAAGTGGCCAGATGTTTAATAATTAGAAAAAATGAATTATTTGAATTAAATTTAATTAAATATTTAGGATATATAATATTTGTAGAACTTCTATCAACCTTGAAGTTTACAAATTATTATATTTATTTTTAAATACAAGTTTTTATCGGGTTATAGTTCATGTGTTTGCCGAAAAGTGGCGCTACTTGATATTTCGGTGTAAGGATTTAACCGATGAATTTGTATTGCGTTAGAGTGGCTCTTTTTATGTTTTTCTTTTTCTTCTTTGGTGTTTTTTTAACACTTTTTTTATTTTCCTTTTCTTTATTCCCGATCCATATTGTTTCCGTACCTCATCCAGTGATGGGCGCGCTCCTTGCAGCTCCGCTCACTTGGAGTATTTTGAGTGGAGATGAGTTTTTTTGTGGTATATAAGAGGAGCGCGAGTGGAGAAGTACTAAAATTTCCTAGGAGAGGAGAGTTGGAGAGGAGAGAATGTCTAAGAATTTCTAATTCAGAACGGTGATCTGAAATATACGAAAAACTCCCAGAAAAAGCTAAAGGAACCACTTCCGCTCCTCGAATCGAGAAACGGGTGTCACCAACGGATTCCTTGGCCGAATTAGGAATGGAAGGCGGAATTAGCGGGATCGAGCCAGTATGTGAAGTTATCGACGATTTCCTTCAAAATGAGGATTCCTTTACGGGTTCTATGCCAGAGCAATGCAAAAATTTTAAATCGTCGATAAGTTCTGAAATACTGGCTCGATAGCGCTATTTACGCCGGTTAAAATTGGACGAGAAATCCATTGGTGACACTCGTTTCTCGATTGGAGGAGCGCTAGCGGTTCCTTTTGCAATAAGATAGCTCTGATTTAGAAGCAGGGGGTGTTCAGAATTGGATTCGGGGTGTTAAAAATTCTAAGCCGCTACTGCCGCCTTTAAAACCGCGTCTACCTCAAAATTACGCGTCATGAAATGACGAAAACAAGCGCAACGGATCCGCGACTATTGAAACTTGATATTAGATAATTAACTTCATTGGTAAAAATTCCACAGCAATCGAGATCTCGGATTTCTTAAAAAGCGTTTAGAATTAGGTGACCCTACCCTATATAAAACGAAACCCATATTGTTATTTTCGCACTATTTGAAATTCTTGTGGGTGTGAAAGTTTAAGCCTCGTGTCAATACCAATTTGGCTAATCTGAGCTTCAAAATAGGACCATCACTATCGTAGTAAAGCCAAAAGCGTGTGATAGTGTTAAGATCGTTTATGAATGGGGCTCTTAAAGGAAACATGAACTCTGACAACAAGTGCTTTTTTATCGGTTTAGATTTTAGATTAATAAAATAACGACAAAATCAATATTAAAAGTTAGCAAAAATTTCTCGTATATTCTTTATTAAATTTGAAAGTTCCTAACTGCAAGGTACTAAGCTGAACTTGCTTCTTCGGGGATCGACTGTATTTCTACTTATTTGCCGCCGACTCTCGCGTTATTATGCTTAGTACCTAATGGAAATTAAGAAAGGTGAGCATTTAGTTATTGGAGATGAGATGAGAGGTAGAGTTGAGAGTTCCGAAATTTTCTAAAGGAAGGCGAGCTTCAAGTTACTGGAGAGGAGAGGAGATGAGATGAGCGGTAGAGTTGAGAGTTCAGAAAATTTATAAAGGGAGGTGAGCTTTAATTTACTGGAGAGGAGAGGAGATGAGAAGGAGAACTGACAGCTGACAGCTCACAAAAGGCCTAAATAGAGGTGAGCTTTGAATAACTGGAGAGGATACGAAATTATGAGATGATAGGTGAGCCCCGCGAGGCCTTGCAAAAAAGAGCGGAGAAGAATAAGAGCTCCAGAGTTTTTTAATGAGAACATGTGAGTTTCAACTTTGGCGCCAACTTGGTTAATAGGAAGGGAGAGCAGGAGTGGAGAGCCATCTTGGAGGGTGTTTACATGAGGGGAGAGGCTATAATTTAGATTTTATGGGAGAGAATCGGGAGATGAGTGCCTTTAAGTTAACAACAGTAAAACGGGGGCAGGAGCGGAGTTCCTCTCCAAGCTCAGGAAAGAGTCGTGAGCTGGAGCGTGAGCAGTAGATAAAATCCAGAAAATGCCCATAACTGACCTCATCCAGCGTTTCATTCGCTCTCCGTTTCGCCAATTCTTTGAAACTTTGACCCCCCCCCATGACGTCACCGAAAACGCGGGTGCCGGTGCCCTAGAGTTTCTTTCCTACAAATTTAGCGCCGTTCAAAAGCATAGGAGCGTAGTAACGAGCGAAACGACCTAAAATACTGCCAATCCCATGGCCTCTTTGAAATGACCGGCCTACGTAAAAACGACCAACCCCTGCGCCAGTTTGAGCTTGATTTAAGTAATAAGTTTTGTAACAACATTTTTCTAAATTAGCTGTTCGCCGCATCTTTTTACGTGGTCCCTTATATCTATCGTAATTGAATCGAAATACATTTTAGCCAATGATACGTAATGCGGAGAAACAAACGTTTTCACTATAGTGACTCCGTGGTTTCCACTGGGATTATTCGTAATAACGGCACTAGAGCACTATATCGCTCTAGATGTATAACTGCGATGGCACGTGATAATCGATGCGTGCTTGACGAGGGGCCAGTCCCTCTACATTTTCGTGATCGTCATACCCTAAGATGGCGGCTAACGTTGGGGCGACTAATAAAATGGGCATAAACTCGGCCTTGTCGTCCCGTTTTACTTTAACGAAGCCCGTTAGGCTGTCATAATCGAAACAGGCGAAGCTATTACGACACGTCACCGAATCATTAATTACTTGCATTATATGATCCATCGACAGGTAATGCTCGGCGGCGACGTCATGGACGAAGGGTTTCATCGAGTCGTCTGTTTCGGCTTTTCGCGCCAAACGCCGTTCTTCCATTTGTTGTTTAAATGTTTTCTTTTTAACGTTATAAAAACTGCTGGTGTATATAATTTCCACGAGAGCGCATTCCCATCTTCCATCGAGATCAATGGAGTTAAGAAGTTTATTATTATAAGACGCCATTGTATTACTCGGGTATAAGTCCATTGACGAATGGCTAGGTAGCGTGAGATAAAAATTAGATGTTTGAGACATTGTCAGCCGCGACCCAACAATTCTGACTTTTGGGTAAACCTATGAAAGAAACGAAATATTCGAGTTTGCCTTTCCTTTTTCTCTTCTTCAAAATAGCGTCCAGCTTGTAGGTCTGAGGTTTGGTGCACCTAATGAGCTGAGCCGAATAAAACAGGCCCTTTATATCATTACCGTCGTAATCTTCTATTCTATACAAGTAAGGAGTTTTGGCGTTTAAAACTCCGACGATTTTGAAAACTTCGGTCGAGAAACTAGCTTCGTATCCTTTTCCGAAAACCGACTTTACTTTACTGACGCGAACGTGATCTCCTATTTTAAATTGGACTTTTTTTTCTTGTTTTTTATTTTTATACGTGGACCGTAAATGTTCCTATACACCTCGAGGACGTTAGAGGGGTTAACCTCATTAGGAGCCATTTTTATTGAACTATATTTAGCGGAATTATAAGCGCTGATAATCTTTTCAAGCACGTCTATATAACGGTTAGTATTATTGTGGGTGAAATATTTAAACATACGACTTTTAATATTACGGTTAAGCCTTTCAACGTAAGGACTATGATGACTCTCTGACGTCATAGTGTCGAAATTGATTCCACGCCTTTTGAGTAGGTTTTGAACTTTCGAATTTAAAAATTCGGTACCGCAATCCGTGTAAATGGCTTTGGGTTTAATCGTGTCTAAAACCCCTTCTAAAGCCGCGTAAACCGCGTCTCCGGTCTTACGTTTTAAAGCGATTGAGTACGCTTTTCGTGAAAAACAATCAATCATCATTAAAATGTAGTTTTACCCGTCGTTTAATTTAGATGAAGGTCGCATTTCAATAAGATCAGCTTCAACACGGTCGCCTATATTTGAGACTGGGATTTTACGCCTTTTAAACTTCTTTAAAGGCGTCCGATGTAAAGTATAAACTTCGGAATCTGCCAAAAAATCGCGAACATTTTTCCTGCTAATCCCTTTACTCTTAACCGCTTGATATAGGCTTTCAGCGCTCGAAAATGATGCAGGGTTGCTTTCGTCGTAATAAACAAATTTTAGGGCGTTCGCTTCCTTCTCTGATAACTCTCCCATGGCGAACCGTTGTGTTTATTTTTCACGCGTAAAAAACTCGGTTTAACATCGAGTACTAAGCGCTTCCTCGTAGGTTTTCCTTTCGCGTACGTCGACTCGGATGATTTTTTCCTCAGACGATTTTTAATTGGCGTACTACGTGTATTGTTAGTAGACTGACTCGGTAGCGAGGCGGGTGTATGGGGAGCGACGGACGGGATTGGGGCCACGGGGGTAGGTGGGGCGATACTTTGAGGTAAAAAAACTCTTGACAAACGGCTCGAACTCGGCCCATCCGATGGGGGGAGGGGGAACGTTTTTCCTTTTAACTATAATCGCGTGAAAGACTAATTCGCTAATGCCGGAATTAAGTACCTTGTGTCCATCGACTTCGAGGTTGCCGTTGATTTCCGAGAACCTGACTCTAGTATCATTTTCGATCAAATGGTGGAATATTTTTCGGGCCAATGACCTATATTTGATCGAAAACAAGCTGAGAGGAGCTTCGTATCTAGGTTTATTGATATGTAACTTCGTTAGATTTTGATTTCTTTGCAAGATTTGTTCGTATAGAACCCATTTGGTTTTGTCATCCAAGCTCGAATAGTTTAAATTTTTTCGCATTTCGGCTTCCAGACCATTTAGTACGGCCTTTTCTTTACTGACCTCTCCTGTGGACGCGGGGTTTGCGCTAGCCGCGGGGGCCTGTTCGATCGGGACCAAAATAATCTTCTGAGAGTATTTCATTTTGCCGATAGGGCGCTGATTATAGAAGCGGCGTTGGGTAATAATATGGAAAAGAAACCATCACCCTTTTGATTTACGAGTATGCGTTTTTTCGCTCTCCAGCTTAATGATCGATCTCCAATTCGACGGAGATTCGTTTTGTGTTTAGCTAGTATCTTAGTATTTTTGGTGTCAAGTTTCAGATTTCCGTTCAGAGTGTTCAAAACAACTTCGCTGATCGATTCGATCAGGTCTTTAATCGCTGATTGAAGTATACCAATTCTCTGTTTCCTATTTAAACGACCCAAAGCCGATAATAAAACCACGTTTATTTTGGCGAGAGAGTTCTTAGGTATTTTTCGAGACCTTCTTTGTAATCTGGTGTTGCGTTTTATTTATTTTTAGGAATGTAAACGGTTAATTGCTCGCCCGGGAATATATTAGTTCAAATCCTCCAATTATCCGGGCACGTGGGGGTCATATCTAACAAAATAAAACTGTACAGTGATTTTGTGGCGTCCGAATAACTCTCAAGAACAAATTTTGAGTTATTAGGCGACAATTGCATAGCTAAGCAACTAATTTGCAATTTATCGCGTACCTGTTTGAATAAAACGATATAACTCGCGTTCAAGGATATTTCCCTTAGATTTTTATGAAATAGATTCTGGGTTTTATATAAAACCGATATCGATTTATGGTGGGCGTATTTAGTGAAGATATCGGCCACTAACGGTCCTTTATTCTCACTCATCAGATCGTCTATGATCATTAAGGTATTGCGTTCGCCGGTATAAATCGAAACGTCGGGTAAACCCTGTAAAAATGTAACCCCGTAATTTTTCAAATCATTATAAATCGGCTGCCAAACGCTAAATACCAAACTACTTCATCTATTGATGGTTCGTATAATAACGCTCTTTCTTTAATTATACGACAACAGAGCTCTGTTTTTCCCGCATCCAGAACTCCCCACTATTAATTGCCTGATGGGTGTTTAAAAATAAGCATGTTACAAGTTCCGTGGCCAAAGTACTAATGACTAATACGACGGATAAAAACTTATTTATAGATCGCGCTAAAGTAGCGCGTGATAAGCGGGGGTTTTTTTGGCGGGAAAAAAAGTTGAAATTTTAAGATTGTGGGTGACTGGAAGAAGACCCCCTCCCCCCCACCTGTCCGTGCGCAGGGTGGGGGTAGTGTTCCATCCTTGTCGTGGTGAGGGGGCCCGAGTTCTAGGATCCGTCCTAGTTCCGCGAATTGGAACACGGCCGTCTCGCCCACACCCGGCCGACTCGCGGGGCCCGTCCTGGGCCCTGGCAGCTCCCTCTGCCTTTGAGTCGGTCTTGTTGGGTCACGGTTACATTACGGAGGCCGTATGGCACTGCTGTGTGGGTTCTGGTAGCCAAGCCGTTTCTCCACCTTCTGCTGCCTTAGCCTCCTCACGTGTGTGCGGGAGCACTGGTCTGGGATTCTTCGGTTCCCGCTGATTGACCTTGTTACCCGTTCCGGGCACGGTTTCGCGTGCGGCACTTTAGGGACAAATGATGTAGCCGCACGGATTGGCGGGGGTGTTATGTACTATGTTTACGGTGCACCCCCTTAACAATCAAACCTGATGATGACTGGAAGAAGAGTAAAAAAGAAAGGGAGCTTGAAGTCAAAGAACGTGTCTTTTACAAAGTATTCGCTTGACACCGTCGAACCAAGCTGTTGAGGATCAAGGGTTGGGCGCAGTTTTTTAGGCGCTTTGACCTACAATGGATCGCGGAATACGACAATGGCGATTGAGGGATGACGCTTAGTCCTTGGTGAGATGACGTGGGCGTCCGGAGACTGGGACCACCGACGATAGCCACGAATGGTGGGAACTTCTATACATGGCAAAAGTTCTTTTTGACTCTAAAAATAATTCAGGTGCAAAGGGGGTAAAAGTATTTTAAACCATCTCCGTTTGTGTTCACAACCCCCCCCCCAAAAAACAGGGGTGTCCGAATAAGGCTGGACATCTAATGCAGCCCCCATCGTCTTTTGGCATAAAAACGAAATTCAACCTTACGCTCAGTACCATTACCGCTTCAGCACTTGTCGAGCAACATATATTTTAAAACTTTTGAAAAAAAAACTTCGGATCATCGCGTAGATTTGACGTGAGTACATTTAATAAGACTTAGCTTCTTTTCTACCAACTTTTTGAAAACTTTTAAATATTTTTTCCCGCGAAGTAACAACGGCGCTAGACCCTTGTCGGCGCGCCCGATGGCGGAGGGGTACTCCCCCGAGAGCCCCTCGGGGAGCGAGAGCTCGGCGGCGAGCGAGATGAGTTCGAGGACCCCGTCGCCCGGACCGCAGTTCGGCCGCTTCGTGATGGACGAGGCGGACTCCGGCGACGGGGCCATATTCCCTGCTCGGGTTTGGGCCGACGCTTTCGGCCCCGCTTCCCCAATCGCCTCCCCAGCACCCGACACCGAGCCTCCGGTTTGGGTGGCACCAGCACCGCATTATCACAACTTGGTAGCACCCGAACCGGAGTGGCCGGTCTAAGATATATAGGATGAGGTGGAGGAGGAGGGGGAGCCGATGGCCCAGCCGCAGCCTATGGAGGAGGAGGCGATGGCGAACGCCCAACCGATGGGGCATTCAATGGTGGAGCCGCTACCGCGCGTGGTGGACCATGCGCACGGCGTCAATGAAGAGACGCCGTGGACGGTTATGGAGCCACGCGGGTATATTAGGCCCGACTGCCAGTCCACCATGTATGTTTCATTACATTATATAAAATCCGTATTATAAAATCTTCCAAGCTTTTAATATTATTAATCTTTTAATAAAAGCCTACTACCCCGTCTCGGCGAAGTTTTTTTTGGGGCTCTGTGCCGGTACGAAGTAGAGTACGTTCGGGAATTTGAGAGATGTGTCACTGCTGCCATACGGCAGTGTACAGTAGTCATTGGCGACCGGTAAGAATATTTTTCCTAATATATTATTAAAAAAATACCGCCAAATATATATTTACCGATTTTCGCCTTTTTTTTTACAGTCTCTGGGAGTTAGATTGCCGCTCGCTTCTGTATGATATTTGCCATTATTATTATTATTATTATTTGTTTTTACTAAGAGCTATGTTTTTTCTTTTGTTTTTTTAGACTTCGTGAAAACCTGGCGCAGATGAGGGATTACAGGATCATTATCTTCTTCCTGTAATCTCATTTACGAGAGACTTGCTTTGTGCGTCCCTTGATCCCTTTTTTTCTTTTAAAAAAATGTATATATTGTAAATATTGTGTTAATTGTAAATAGTGTATATATATTGTATATTTTTTTATTAATTGTATGAATTGTTTAAAGTGTAAATAGTGTATATATTGTATTAATTTTATATGATATTAATTAAAATTTAAAAAACTTAAAAAGTGCATTTTGATAAAATTTTTTAGTCTATACGTCCTATAATAACACTGTATCTCGCCTCGCGATTAGTGTAGAACATACCAATACACTTAATTTAATACTACCGAACTTTACCAAGATTGAATAAGATTGTACCTAAGAATAAGCCTTTAAAATATTACCCTTTAAATTATAGAATTAAAAATATAAATGGTAGAAATATAGCAACTGGAGGACGAATAAAGTATCTATTTTTCTAATATATACTCTTGAGAGCAAGGATCGAATTGTTTATCCGCCCCTTCGCACGCTCTCTCGCTAAAACGATCTCGGACCGCGCCAGATATCGTAGAATAACGTAAAGGCTCCCGTAGCCACCACTAGCAACGTCGCGCTTCTCTCTCTCGGTCTAGCTCTTTTTCCTCGCTTAACCCAACGCGCGCCAGTAACAGAGAGAGGTTATTACCCTCCTCATAATGTAAGAAAGCCAACCTAACAGTGAACACACCAAAATTTAAATTCAACTCTTTATTACGAAAAAAAAAATGGACCTTTTTAAGACCAAATAATACTATTTATATACATTTATACGATCATCCTTTCGCGTTGATTTTTTTTACGCAGCGATTTCTAAACAATTCAAAGATAACATTATTTTTTAGATTTATACAGTTTTTTATAACGCGTAAAAATATGGGACTGTCTCGTAATTGGGGAGTACCCTTACTTTATCGACTACACAGCGATAAACTTTGGTTTCGTCTCTCGAGATCAGCGTATGATCCTGCAAGCGCCTAATCTGTTTTGGGACTGGGACTTGATATCCTTCAACCTTTTCGGTGTCTACTCCTATCAGGGCTTTTAAATTTTCAAAATTTATAATTTTTTCGTTGGAGGCGTTTATCCTAAACCCTATAATTTTAGTAATATAACTATTAACCCCCGTATCGGGGTTGTGGATACAAAGGGAGTAATTTTTTGGGCCTCCCGCAGCCATCTCGGTTATGTAGCTCCGAGGTCCGTAAGATTCGAGTTCGTTTTTCATTTCACCCAAGTAGTCTCCGGTCTTGATCATTGACACGCCTGCAGGCCTGTTATGTCGGGATTTAATAGAAGTTGATAGAACTGGCTAGGGTCTTTTACAATCTCTGTACGTGTCGTACGGACCTTCTCTCCAAATTTCCCCCAAAAAGCGTTGGCGCAGAGCTTACTTATTGTTCTTAATCCATAATTTTTAGCAATCTTCGTTATATCAAGCTCAATCCCTTCAACCTCTTTAAAATTTTTCACGTAGAGCTCTTTAGCTTCTTGGGTTTGGCAGTCGACAGGGAACCCGCTAGCCTCGGTCTTATAGCGTAAACACGCGTTTATATATTCGGTAAATAGTTCGCCAGTACCAGTCTTCTTATCATGCTGGGTAGTTTTGTACGACCACGCTTCGAAGGATTTTAAAACTTATTTATCCTTCCTTCTGAGAAGAATTAAGCCATCGCACCAGTGGCATATATGGTTTAAAGGTTTCAACTCGTAGATCTCCCAATAATACGGTAAAATGAAGATTAGCCCAAGAATATCGTACCATGGGGCCAGAACGAATCGGGAATTTAGAGTAATAATTGAACGAATAAGACCAATGGGGACCGTGATCGGAGTCAAGAGGACTCTAAGCCAGTATTTACAATGGTGAAGAGTGTAAAGGCCCGTTTTCAATCAAGCTTTTCTAGAAGCTTTTTTAGACGCTTCGCTTCAATCTCAAATCGCTATTTGCATGACAAAAACGCGATTCAAATGGCGAAGCAAAAGCTTAACTTCTCATCCGTTTTCAAATTCGATTCTCGCACCTTTCCACGCCGCTGTCTGTCGTCCGCTAAGTTTTTAAGCCAGTTTAAAATGGCGGTCACCCAACGAAGGCGACGTTTGTTGTTACGAAGACAACTTCTACTCGTACAACTTTATTATCAAATAATGGGCACCCAGAAGAAGTACAAACGAAAAAGATGGTGGGTGCATCCTATATGGAGAAAAAGCACGCAGGGACATTATAGGACCTTGGTAAGAATTAAAATATATTAAGCCTTGGTTTTCTAATTTAATCATTATCATTTCCTTTATTTTTAATAAATTGAGTTTCTTTTCAGATAAAAACAATGCGCCAAACCGACCACAAAAAATTTGCAAATTTTACACGCATATCACCAAATTTGTTTGACAAACTTTTAAATATAGTGGGACCTCGACTGCAAAAAATCCACCTGGAAGAAAACCGATCTCCCCCGGAGAAAGGCTAGCTGTGACATTGAGGTTCGTATCTTCAATTAAATCGAATACCGCAATGAAGATGTTTAATATTTCAGATTATTTCTTTTAGATATTTGGCTACAGGTGATGGTTTTGATTCCATGGCTTACGCATTCCGCCTTGGGAAAACTACCACGCACAACATCAAAGAAACTTGCGAAGCGCTTTGGGAAGTTTTACATCCAATTTATTTAATGGGAAGAGTGGTACTCTTTATTATAATTATAAAGTGAGTGTTGTATTAATTATAAATTCGCTATCTATTCACCATGATGATTAACTAATATTATTAAATTAATTGCCGAGACTTAAAATTATCGTTACAAAAACAGTTAATTGAAAAGTTTGAATAGGTCCGAAACTAATCTCGAAGTAGTCAGTCTCATTAATTTAATCAAAACTCAAAAGTAAAATAATGAAAAGTTGGACTGAGCCGGACCGAGGTGGAACGGTCTCTCCCTCTGTGAGGGGTAAAAACGTTCGTCCAAAATATGGCTGCTGGTCTAGTCCCAGACTTTCTGTTCTTTTATGTTTGTGATATAATACTTTTCAAAATTCACTGACATATCTCGTATTATTTAGAGTTTCAACTCTATCGTATTAATGGCTGTGGTTGATGCAAACTATAAATTCCTCGTTGTGGATGTTGGTGGTTGTACGGGTTCCATTCCGATGGAGGAATTTTTAAGGCCTCTGATTTTGGTCAGGCACTAGAGAAGGAAAGGCGGGTTTTCCTCCACCAGGTTCACTACCTTTTACTGAAATTACTGCCCCACATGTAGTGGTTGGCGATGACGCGTTTCAACTTCTACCAAACTTTATGAAACCGTTTTCAAGAGAAGGAAATCTTGCCAACAAAGAACTTATTTTTAATTACCGTTTGAGTCGCGGACGGTAAGTTTGAAAATGTTTGAAAATATTTAGTCCATAGGGTGTTGGAAGAAAGGGGTTCCCCTATTGGCCGCCATGTATTTTAAATAATTGAAGGATTTGGTTTAGGTGGACAAGTGAAAATGCTTTTGGGATACTTGCAACGAGATTCAGGGTATTTCGACGACCTCTCATGCTCAAACCTGCGAATGTGGACCGAGTGATTAGAGCGTGTGTTGCACTTCATAACTTTTTATTAACGGTAAAATTGGAGATGTTTGAAAATATTTAGTCCACAGGGTGTTGGAAGAAAGGGGATTCCCCCTATTGGCCGCCATGTATTTTAAATAATTCAAGGATTTGGTTTAGGTGGACAAGTGAAAATGCTTTTGGGATACTTGCAACGAGATTCAGGGTATTTCGACGACCTCTCATGCTCAAACCTGCGAATGTGGACCGAGTGATTAGAGCGTGTGTTGCACTTCATAACTTTTTATTAACGGTAAAATTGGAGATGTTTGAAAATATTTAGTCCACAGGGTGTTGGAAGAAAGGGGATTCCCCCTATTGGCCGCCATGTATTTTAAATAATTCAAGGATTTGGTTTAGGAGGACAAGTGAAAATGCTTTTGGGATACTTGCAACGAGATTCAGGGTATTTCGACGACCTCTCATGCTCAAACCTGCGAATGTGGACCGAGTGATTAGAGCGTGTGTTGCACTTCATAACTTTTTATTAACGGTAAAATTGGAGATGTTTGAAAATATTTAGTCCATAGGGTGTTGGAAGAAAGGGGGTTCCCCTATTGGCCGCCATGTATTTTAAATAATTCAAGGATTTGGTTTAGGAGGACAAGTGAAAATGCTTTTGGGATACTTGCAACGAGATTCAGGGTATTTCGACGACCTCTCAAGCTCAAACCTGCGAATGTGGACCGAGTGATTAGAGCGTGTGTTGCACTTCATAACTTTTTATTAACTGAGGAGGAAAACAGCAAAGAAAAAATTTACTGCCCAAATGACTACGCTGACTACATAGAAAAGAACACTGGAAAACTAGTTATCGGAGAATGGGAAAACATTTTGAAAAAAGATGGGGCAAACGCATTTCAAAATCAACAAGCAACTGCAGCAAGACATTTTAGCCGAAATGCAAATAATGTACGACAAACCTTCGCCAAATATTTTATAAGCACAGAAAGGGAGGTCGACTGGCAATGGGACCTAAAAGGTCTACAAAAAGACTTAAAAATAAACTAGTTTTTAATAAAAATACAAAAATTAATGAGCTTTATTCATTGTTGTCTATATGAGACATAATTAAATTAATTCACATTTTCTCCTCTTCGGTAGAGGAAGATCTTGTAATAAACTTGCAGCGTAGTCTCCAAAAGCCGATGCCGAATCATCAGGCTTGTTTAATTCTCTAAATTATACTTCCAATTAGTGTTTGACCTCAGAAAACTAATATCTTAAACATAATTATTAGGGGTGTGCGAGTACTTGACAATTGTGAATACCAAGTTCCGAGGCAGAGTACTCGTTATACCATTACTCGGCACCAAGGCTAAAACAATACTCGAGGAGTCCAGTTTTCCAGGACTCAACTCTAAACCAAATAAACCGGACTCGCACACTCTCTAATAATTATATTTACAGATGTAATTTCTATCCGAATTTTGAATAAATAAGAAGGGGATAAAGAATTGGAATCATAATATCTTTGGATAAGTTGAAATCTACTGAATATTTTTCATGCAACTAGAAGTAGACTTTTCCCAATTAATTGAGGCTTTGAAACAGTTTTTTTTCTTACTTGTTGGGTCATTCCATGAGGAATCAGGGAGTGTTCACACCATGGGTCGGCCAATTTTGTTCAAACTTGGAACACTTGTTTATAGGCCCAATTTATGTACGAAACCCGATTATTGCGCCAAAATTTTGAATAGGACGAGAATTACAGCGATTTTAAAAATACCCGCATTTTCACTTTTGGCCGATGACGTTTTTGGTACATTTTAGAAAAAATTCAATATGTATATTTTTTGATGAGATACAATTTTGAAATTTTGCCCTCTTATAGAAAACTTTGTGGCTAATACGCTGACATTAAGTTCGTAAGGCTGCGATAATTACAGGTCTCGTTATTGACTCCTAAAGTCAAAAGTTTTTTTTCGGGGGGGGGGGGGTCCGCTCAATTAGTGCTCGGAATATGTATAACTTTTATCCATCAGATAAAGCATATTGAATCGATATTTCTATTATTCACGCAAATAATCTTATCTACTTTTATTTACGAATAATCGTGTCTGTCAATAAATTAACTCTTCGAAGAGTAGTTCAATGTTTTATTATTTGTCATATCAAAAAGGTGCGTTGTTTTTATGTAGTATAATTTTAATAGTTTTAGAATTTAATTTTTCTCGGGTTAAGGGTCAAAAAATTTATTTAACTACTAAAGAATCCTACTCTTTAAAAAAACTTTAATTTGTAAAGTGAAATTAAATAATAAAACATATATGCTAGTTCAATTCCCGCAAAAAATTACCAATAGGATTGAATTTGAACCAACTGGTATGTTTTTTATGAAATGAAGTCTACGATACGAATAAAACAAGGTGGTCCAGCCTATAATAGCTACACCCCTAACACTTAGTTTTTCGATAATTTTTCCACTTCTTTTTTTCCCACTTTTAAATTTTTTAATTTTCGACTTTTTATTTTTAATCATGCGCGACTACTTGTGTTTCGTCATTTCCAACGGCGGCAGCGGCGAAACGTCGAATACAATACATACACCCCTTCCTAGGGAGAAGGATGTGGCTAAAAATTGATAAGCTATTTTTTTAGTGAGAGTAAGTGAAGACTACTCTGAAATCAGTTCTTAGGAATATTATGTACAGATCACAATATCGAGATATCGCGGAAAGGTCATTATTTAATTGGTGTCATGGCAGAGGCCCAGAGCAGTAAAGTACCACAGGCGAGAAGTGAAATTTGGAATCACTACCGGCGCAGTGTTCAGACATCGGCAGCGGGTGTTTCTAAGCAAGTGGCGACGTGTTTATATTGTGTAACGTATGGGCATGATATAGAACCATTGATTAATAAATTATTCATACGTCTTAAATTTGTTTCAACTAGCGCTTCTTATTCACAAGGGCCGCGTGCAAATATAAGCACTGGTAATTTATGGTACCATATTGAAAAGAAGCATCCAGAAAAACTATCTACTAACAGATCAACAAATACGGTAAGTTTAGCTTCTTGTCGAGGTGATGTGTCACTTCAATTGCACCTAATAATGTGTTTCACTGTTAAAATTAATTAAATGACCGATTATAGATAAACCCAAAATTCATTGATGATGCTAGGAATAAAATGTTTAAGTGTATAGTATTGACCGATAAACCATTTGATGTCGCTGAAGATCTTAATTTTCAATCATTTTTACATTCTGCCAATCCAAACTGCTCTATTGTTGCTGATAGTTTGGTCTTAAGCGCTAAAACCATTAAAAGTGAGCTGTTAAAACTCCATAAAGAAGAACTTAAAGTGTCCAATAGTTTTCAGGTATGAGGTGTCTAACTTGAACCCGCCGCCCTGGGCGTTACTGTGAATGTTATTAGTGTTTTTATTATTATTGTTATTCTCCCATTACTCAGTTATAACGCTAATTGTACAGGCATCCCAAACTATTACGTGGTTTTTTGCTGCTTCATTCGCGACATTGAAATAAGGTCCTCTGAGCAGGCTGCGCTTTTTTTTGGCCTATTAAGCGTCATCTGATAAGTAGACCACTAACACTAACTAACATTGGCACCATTAATAGAGTAGCGATTAAGATTGCAATGAGGATTTGATTGATATTGGTGACGTTACGTGACGCCGTGGGTTACGTTATTATAAACGTCATTGCCAGTTAAATTATATTCTCCTTATACCGCAGAATATCTCAAGTGAAATATCATTTACTATGGATTGTTGGACTTCGCCGAATCGCATCCCATTTATGGGTGTAACAGCTCATTGGCTTTCTGCCTATTGGGTAGTGAGTAGTACTCTTCTTGGGTTTGTTCATTTTCCAGCACGGCATACGGGCATTAACATTTGTGATAAATTTTTAAATCTGATCAATGACAGAAAAATGACTAAGGTAGGTTTTTTTTCGTTTTTTATTTGGTGTTTCGTTACTGCTCATGATATCTCACCTTAAAACTTTAAAGGGGCCTAAGTTGGCCATGTAAGTGTGGAACCTTTTCTATTCCAATCTAAAACATTCACGAACAAATTTTGCTGCCTGCTAATTTGGCCTTGAATACCTTCAATTGTATAGCTATCTTAGGAAATAGGTCCTCTTCAAACAATCCTAGTCCTGTGGTCCATGAATACTATATAATTTTATAAAAGCAGTAACCATTATGTTTCCAAATTGAGCAGTACGGAGTTACATACAGGTGTGGAAGTTTCTAAATTATATATCGTTTCAAAATTAGGTATTAGCTATAACCATGGATAATGCTTCGAACAACGACACATTACCAAAGAGTTTGAAAGGAGAAGTGAAACTTTAGGGCTTAGATTTAATGCTAATAATCGCATCCGGTGCGTTGCGCACGTTCTTGATCTATCGGTGTGTACAATTTTGGACCATCTTAAATCAACACCAAAGCACGATAATGAAGCCGACTACGGACCAGAAGACGAAGAAATAATCCTTGTTGATACGACTACGATTGGCAGTACTGTAGCAAAGGTAACGATCAATATCCTTTATTTCAAATTAAGGTAAATTGATGTGATGTGGAACTGTGTCTTTGTCTCGTTGCATTGGTGAGGGCGCATCCTGCTAGTCAGGGTCGACCTGCGCTTGTGCAAAAGAAGTGTCAACATAATGCACGGTTAGGTTTACACCGAAACCAAAGGCAGGCCGCGCGGAGGTATAGTAGAAATTACCCTTGCTTTAGACAAACATATTCATAGAGAACCGGTTTTTAAAATATTAATTTTTACCTAAAACAAGGGTGTATTCTACTATAGATAGATGTACAAATGTCAGAAACGCTTAACTATCTTCCCAGATTTTGGCATACAAATACCTCATTGTAATGTTGAGATAATCGTGGTATAATGTCCCGTTACTCGCATTAAATACTTCATAGATTCGGTCCATTGTGTTGAAAATCAGACTATCTAACTTAAAAGAAGAAAAATTACGTAAAAAAAATCTAAGTAATGGCTTCGGCGATATAAAGGTGACATTGGATGTCAAGACACGATGAAATTCGTCGTATTTCATGCTTGAAAGAGCACTGCGTTTGAAAACGGTGAGATAGCGTAAAGATGTCTTCGTACTATTGGCTTAACAATATTTCAAATGAAGTCTCTTCAGACAATAATACAGAATGACCATGAGTTACAATCATTTGATATAACCGAAACGGAATGGGATAGTATTGAACATTTTGTGAATATCCTAAAAGTGCGAAATATTTTTTTAAATTACATTTTATTTTTTGAATTTTGAGATACACATTTATTAACTTGAACGTTTGTGTCCTATAGAGTTTCACTGTAGCAACTCAGAGGATTTCCGCAGCGAAAAACCCAACTATTTCACTGGTTATGCCAATGTATCATTGGTTATTGAAAAACCCACAAACCGCAATTGATAAAAGTAATGGCCCAAAAGAAGATGATAAATTACGAAGATTTGTCAAATACTGCAGCAACCTGGATCGCCGTTGGTAAGTAAATAGTGTTTATTGTGCATTTAAATGTTCCTGAAAGTTTATCCAACTTGAATTTACTTCGTCGTAACTAAATGTAATTCAGTCTTGACGGTGTTAACTGAATGGGGGTGACCTTTATGCGTGTTATTAAATGTTGTGGTGATGCACTATACTCACAGCAGTTGGCAACCATAGTTTACTTATTTCTCTGATCTTAAAAACTATGTACTAAAGCGCCTTAGCCTTTCACTTTTTGGAACCGCTTTTTAACTAGATTATAGTGGACTGCAGGACAACTGTTCAAATTATCCCAATAGTTTGGTAGTTATTCAAAAGTTAAATTGAGAGTGAAGAGGAAAGTCGAGATTGTTTATCGATTCTTTTAGCAAAAGTAAGACCTGTTTGCGTTTGCATAGTATAAAATATATAGTGTCTCAGAATCATGCTAAAAATTTATAAAGGTTCAGATTTTGGTATAACATCATCCTCCGACCAATCACACGACACTCTACCTTCGGGCTAGTAAAATTCCCATGGCGCGCGTTATGTCGCGCACAATTATGGTATTGGCCCGTGATTTAATTAACAACGTGCGTGATTTAATTAAATTACACGTGATATATAGTGTGTCACGGGAAGGTTTATTAGCCCGAACTTTCCCGAAGGTGAGGTGTCGTATAATTGGTCGAGGGAGCTGACCGATGATATTTTGAAAAAATCCGAAATAATTCGGAGATACTTCATTAATGCACTAATATACAAACAGGTCTGATATTGTAAAGGAATGGATAAAAATCTCGATGTTTTCTCTTCACCCTCCCTTTAGGAAGTTAAGGATGGTATAGTTCTATGACCTTTCAAAAGCAGTTGCTGCCCCCTCCACATATGCCATTTTCTATGCGTAGTGTTTGCTGTTTTCAAGGCTTTTAACTTAAGTATAATTACACTACAGACACGACCTTGAAGACAAGCAGCTTTGAGTAAATTGAAGTGGTCCTTAATATTCTCTCACTAAAAAGTAACTAACCTTACAGCCCCAGACATATTTGCTTACTGTGTGTATGGAGATGATGTTACTACCAGAGTCCAGACTTAATTTAGTTGGATGGTCTTTTCGACAAATGTTATGAATCTTGATATCATGTTTAGTTCTAGATCCAACTTTAAAGCTGGACTTCTTCAAAGAAAATTACAGCAAAGCTAAATTGAAAGATGTCAAAGATACGGTACTTTCTGTATATAACGAGCACTACGATAACAGAAACGAGCCTATGGCGGATGTTGACACTGAAGGCGTAGATGTTTTATATGCAATTTATCCGAAACGACCTAAGAAACTCGTGAAAGGGACTGAGCTACTCAAATATTTAAAAGACGACCTGCTCCCTCCCCAAACTAACGTGCTTGAATGGTGGAAGGTAATATATTTCCGTTTTTTTGTATACATAAATGGGATCATACATCTAATATTGTTTACATATTTACAGGCAAATGAAGTAAGTTATCCCACTGTGAGCAGAATGGCAAAAGACTATTTATGCATCCAAGGCTCTTCCGTTGCCGCCGAGAGAAGTTTCTCTGGAGGAACTAATCTAGTTGCCCCAAAACGAGGTTCCTTGAAGCCAGAAACCATTTCAGCTATGATGTGTCTTAAATCATGGTGGAGTTGAATATCGAAATTATGTAGCGCAATAATAAATTACATTGAAATCACAGCATGTGTCATGAATCTACATTTGTATTGTTTGAATGTTAAACGAAAAACGCGTTTAAACAGGTATTTTAATTTATGATACGCTAGGTTTGGCGTAGGACGAGCCTGTACTTAATCGTTATTTATAGCCATCATGTCATTGGTGATTGGTTTTGTGAATAATGAACCTGAAACTCTGATATCAGTTAATTACGTATTAGCCACAGTTCACTAAATGTAATGTAATGCGGTTGTACTCAAAACCCTTGGAATCTAGTCGACAAAAATCGTTATGAAGACTTCGACCATTCTCTTTGGTGTAGTATATGAAGAAGATCATGATTATGTCAGTTGTTTTAAGTAAACCCTACCTTTCAGTCAAGCGCACATCGACTATACGTGGTACATTTTATACCATTTGTTGAGAATTACGTTCTGGGGGGGGGGGGGTTCATGCTTACAATTAAAGCTGAAAATAATATTTGTGAGTATTGGTCATGCATCATAATCTTAATAACGATAGTCAATATTTGTGCTAGACCATACATATAAGACAGCCCGAAATAGCACAAGGTTTCATTCCTTTCAAATAGGCTATATATATTTTTTTAACAGATTCATTAATAAATAAAAAAAGTGTATGCGTCGGTATTTACTAAATGAAAAAATATAAATCCATAATCGAAACGTATATTTATCCAACAACTAAGATAATAGAGTCATAATTTTATCCAAATGAATAATTTTTATGGATAAAACCACACACATTCAATTTCACTTATTATCAATATATTTGTGAAAACTTGTTATGACCAAGGATTCTTTATTTATTTGAATAAATATATCCGCGAATAAATTCCCTTAAAATTTATAAATATTCAAAGTTAATGGTTATTTAAATTCCGAGCACTACGCTCAATAGCCCACAGCCAAAAAGGTGCAACTTCAATTTCTTCGAAATAACCATGTTTAAATAGCTAATGGCAAGGACTTTCAGGAAATATTAATATCGATGTGACTATTTGGGCAATAAGAGGAGTTTTTGAGAAAAAAAACAAAATCATATTTTTTTAATATTTTTTCAAAATTTCTATAATTTTAATATTTATTTAAGTAAAGAAATCCAAATTAATTATTTTTTTGAGAACAGGTACTTGATTTTTTTTAAATCTTTTAAAGTAATTTTGAAAACCTGTGGTTTTTGACCAGTTAATGTAGGAGCTGATACTTCGCACAAAATGCAGCTCAGGGTAACAAAACATTTATCTGGCTTCTTTCGCCATGTTAAGAAATTGTTTTTGTCTCTCTTCATAAAGTTCATTAGGCAATCCATTTCGTCTTGGCATTTCTCCACAACGATACCGATGAACCATTCTTGATCATAAATTGCCGCAAAATATTGTCCGATTTCAATATCTTCTAGTAAGATGGCTTCTTCAGCGTACTTAGTTACTTTGACTGTTGTAAAATAATCGTCAGTAGAAATTTTATGCATTTGAAGTTGGTTTTTGGAAATCGGAACAAATCTGTGGTGACTACGAGTGCCTATACAACAGTGCTTGCATTAGATAATCTGGCTTTCCAATTTTTTCAATTTACTAATGAATAAATTAAAGGGATAAAGTTCTTTTATGTGGCGAAAGAAGAAATAAAAGATTTGAAAGAAGCGCAGAAGATATTGAAATCGGACAATATTTTGAGGCAATTTATGATCAAGAATGGTCCATCGGTATCGTTGTGGAGAAATGTCAAGAGGAAATGGATTGCCTAATGAACTTTATGAAGAGAGACAAAAAAAATTTCTTAACATGGCGAAAGAAGCCAGATAAATGTTTTGTTCCCCTAAGCTGCATTTTGTGCGAAGTATCAGCTCCTACATTAACTGGTCAAAAACCACAGGTTTTCAAAATTACTTTAATTTGTTGATGGATGAGCTGTTTATTGACGGATGCGTTGTTTGTTGATTTTGGGGGCGGGGCTAATTAGGTAAATTTGTAGCCTTTGGGGGCGGGGATGACGCAAATTTGTTGACGGATGACGTCATTTGTTGTTTTTAGGGGCGGGGATGATGTTAATTTGTTGATTTGATGACGTCATTGGTTGTTTTGGAGGGGGGGTGGAAAGAAGTGTTTTCCCACTCCTTGTTGTATAGGATTAAACTACTAATTATCCCTAATCCGCAAAGCAACGTTACGACTCCATTATTATTTTGTTGAAAATCGAAATATTTTCTCATTCTTGGTGATAAACACTCTTTCATTCCATTTAGAACACTGAAAATGTTTTTGTTTATTCCATGTTGAAGTTGATAAGTTTTAGTTTGATACAAAAAATTATCGGTACACTCGTGTCCCATTAACGTGAGAGGTTTATCTCTTTTCACCATTTGACGAGAATAAAAGGGAGGAAATTCGCAGGTGTCGAGTGTACCTATGGTCGGGTCTAAAGTCCGTACACAAACTTAATAAATCGCGATAAACTTTAGTAAATTGAAAAAAAGTTTCTCCATTGGGTTCTTTAAATTTATGAACGAAACGTTCTTGATCCTTCACGATATCAATTTGAAATTCTATCACGTCTTTCACTTTCTCGTTGTTTATAGATGTATGCATTTGTTTGATAATTTTATGATAGAATCTTACCACTATCATTTTTCATTATAACTGTTTGAATGTTTAAGGTCCCTTGATATATCTCGTACTTAAAATCGAAATCAACCACATTAAAAGGGAAGGTATAGAAAGAATCGGTTATGTTATCCCATTTAGAAGGCATTCTGATATCCGATAATCCGACTTCTCATTTTCCACGTCTTAAATCAATTGATTGAAATAACTAGTACTCGCGTTTTTAGGATATTTCTACATCGTAGACCCACTCGTAAGAGTTCAGAAGAAGAAATAGTGTTAGGAACGAACGAGTCCATGTTTCTAATGTTAATGGAATTTAAGTTCATATTATACTCTAATACTTCAATGAATTAAAAAATATCATCACTGACGATAATTTGTCTTGAGGGATTCATTTTAACAAATACGTTATCTTAAAACAAATTCACACTTTTTCAATTGTATACGAATTTTTTAAGCTAGAATTTAACTACAAAAGAATTCTTATTCAAGATAAAATGTCAATAATTATATTTACTATAAAGATTTCATTTCTTTGCAAAATATTTATTTTCAATTACAAATAATTACTATTAGCTATTCATTTTTAATAAACCTTAAATTACTGAAAAAGTTTAAAATGTACGAAAAATAAATGAAAGCTTATACTGAAAGAAATTCACTTTGATATTTATATTTTCTTAAAATTTTACAGTCCGTCACAGTTGCAGACGGATGTTTTTAATACGAGCAAACTCTTGTGCAAGATATAAATTTTCAACAATCAACGAGTGGTAAAAAATTCTTTGCGAGATTAAAGATAACGCATTTTAAAACAAACGAACACTTTGTTACTGTGTTTTAAAGTTTCACAGAACTTCATTATTCTAGAAAAAACGGTTATTTGAATAAGTTAAATTTTTTAAAGCAAAATAACGTAAAAGTTTATTTTATTAATATAATTTAATATTATTATGATATACCTTATTATTTTATCCATCTTCAACCTTTTGTAAAAATAGACAAACATATATATTTAAAATTTCTATTATTAACTATTTGTTTATCCGTTAAATTATCACTTGGAGAGCGATTTTTATAACCTAAGAATAAACAAAATATCTGGTTTAAAGGTCAAATATTCTGTACACGATTAAAGGAAACTATTGTTTAAACATTAATATAACGCTTAAACTAGTTTTTGAAATCCTTAAACAGAAATCATCTTACACATCAATTTTCCACAGTAGCGCATTGTCATTTTTTGATATCCCAATGTATTCTTTTGAATAACATATATTAAAACGAAAGCTTTTCATATTGAAAATTCAAAAGCAATAAAAAATCTAAAAAAGAGCCCTTGAAAATCAAGCTTAAACGAATACTATTAGCGGAAAATTTAACTAACGTTTTTCTTTCCTAGAGTTCATTAATAAATAAAATCTCTGGATTTTTTCATTTTTGAAACTTATACAGACTTAATGGAGAGTGACCTATCAAACTAATCAGAAGGCAGGGATTTTAGAATATACAAAAAACCTTAAAAAATCCTTTCTAATATAACTTCTCTTGCTAAAATTAACAGAAAGTCTGAACCTATTTTCTCAGAAGGAATCAGAAAATACTTTATTTCAGCTAATGGTATCCATTTTAAACCTTGACGTCTACATCGAGAAGGCTATGACGGGGATTACGCAAGTAGAAGATTTGAGAAAAAAGGGACAGTTAAAAAGATCAAGGTTCTACTTTAAAGTGGAAACTTTAGACAACCCTTAGCCCTTAACAGTGCCTTAAAAGCCGGTCCCACGTTGGATTACACAATAATGAATTGTCGTTCTTTACTTATTCAGCTTCAAGCGCATCTACAACGTGTAAGCCTCGTTGTATTTCCTTCCCTAAATCGTCTACAACAGTAACGGCAGTGTAAGGCTCACATGTGAAACCAAAAAACAATGAACATAATTACTTGGTCCAACGGGTATAGGCACGTTTAAATCGAGGCATAGGTTATGGAGAATGCAACAAGCGGAGATGATGGAATAAACTTTATCGGGATCGTAGCAAAGGATGCCACCGGACATATCCAAGCAACGGAAACGCGACTTCAGAATGCCATTGGTCCGTTCTATAACATTACGACCTGCAACACATATAGGTAAGATAAAAGGTATAGTTAAATGGCAAAGATAAAAAGCTAGAAAGGGTTAGTAATAATGGATAGTTATAGAGGATATAAATTTAGAGGTACCAAGGAAAATGGAAAGTAATCGCGAGATTATAATCGCTATCGTTATCCAGAACATTTAAATTGATAAAAATAGGCTCGCCGGGAGACTGGATAGCCATAGCGACAAGAAGTTCGTGAAAGCGGCATTCGGGACTCATACAATAGTAAACTAAATAGGGAAAGGTCCGGATAAGAATCTCGTAGTTTAATTCGACCGATTGACAGAAAGAGCAGGTGGGATTTTCAGGAAATCTGGAAGAAACAAAATTTTAATGTTATTTTTTCTAATTTTAGATTCATTGAAGAAATCCCTGGTAGTGGACGCCCTTTTCATGCAAGGGAAGGAAGTATTTAATAACAGACGCAGCAAGTTGGATCAAACGTACATTGTTAAAGAGCAGTCAATACATAAATTTGAAAAACTTGGGGATGAGAAATGGGGCACTAAAAGCATACATTTTGCTAGTTATAGAGAACCATACCCGAAAACAGCTTTATCCCCAAAAATACGTCGTGTAAACCATTATGTACAGAATCAGCTGATAGGTGTGGCGTGGGAGTATGGTATGCTAGATTATGGACGTTTAGCCGTGCATTGTTCCGACCCAAAGTTTAAAAACTTTGATCGAATTTTTGTAAAAGGATACGAAAAAAGTCATGTTATAGGAGACCTGTTTCAAATAGAATGTTTGGATTTGAACCGTTGGGATTGTCCCAAATTAGAATGGGCTTCAAATCCCTGTTCTATTCATAAAATTAGTAAAGCAAAGTGTACCAGGGAAGCTTGCACATATTACGCCGAGTATATCCTACAAAATCCCACCATAACAGCCTATAATGCCCCAAACCTTTAAAAACCATAAAATAACAATAAATACCTGATTTTATCAAGAGGGTTTTGATCCTCATCTTCAAAATACCTTTCCCTTTCCTCTAAATCTTCCTCTTCCACAGCGGCTGCCAACCTAAAAACAAATAGAAAAAAAATGTAACAGTTTTCCTTTAAAATCCGGTTTATGCTATTTACGCCGCATTTTCATTTTGAAGTTCGGCCTCTATCTCTTCTTCCATCTCTATGTCTATAAGAGCCTCTTGGTGAGCCACTAGTACTCCCTCCGGCCAGTCTTGTTCGTACCCCCAACTACGTTATATAGTTAATTTAATTCGGATAACACTTGAAAATAAAATTGTAAAAATACTTACATTTGTTCGAGATTCTCCTGACGGCATATTTTCAATTAGTTTTAAAATAACTGATTCGTATATAATCTTTTCGTTGAATAGAATGATTATTTTGTAGAAATTAGTCGGCTTTATATACTAGATTAACTCAAGGTTATTTTATATTATCTAGTTATATAGTTATATTCGAGTTTTTTCTTAAATACATTGAATATATTTATGCCCTAGAGGATCTAATATTTTCAATATGATACACACCCTTGTAAAAAAGTAATTAACTTTTTAGGGCAATATATATTTTTTATATAAGCCCGAGTTTTGAAACGCTCTTTAAATATTTTAAGTATAGTTAGATTACATGTTAAATAACTATATTAAACATTTTCCAACTTGGTTTAATTATCATATAAGAAACTCTTTACTTAAAGCCTTGAATACTTTTATAGTAAAATAAGTTGAATATATTTATGCCCTAGAGGATCTAATATTTTCAATATGATACACACCCTTGTAAAAAAGTAATTAACTTTTTAGAACAATATATACTTTTTATATAAGCCCGAGTTTTGAAACGCTCTTTAAATATTTTAAGTATAGTTAGATTACATGTTAAATAGAAAGAAAAACCTTGCCATTTTATAAAATTGAGTATATTTTTTATTTTTTATATAGATTTTCATCTGAGACGCAATTACCGCGGAAAAAAAATCATAAAAAGGAATGAAATTCCCCAGTGTCCTTCGTGCGACAAAACAACTTATGCTGTGTGTCATACAGTAGATCAAATTATTCATTTCTGCCTTAACCCCACGTGCTATGTCTTTAAAGAAGCCGTATATCCTCAGCGGGAAAATGTTCTATTGACACAAATATCCTTTCCACCCTTAGAATATTTACCGTTAAATGATATTTGTGTCAACTGTAAACAGTTTTGTCCCCCTGAAAATCGATATATGAAAGCGTGTAGTGTTTTTGAAAGGGAGAATAAAGTGAATTATCACTGCTGCCGCTATCCCAAAGATTAGTCTTAGGATAATCCCTTTCCTTCTTTCCATTATTTTTATTTTGCCCATCCTTCCCATTTCATTCCTCTCTTATTTTATCCTTCAATTTCCTTACTAACATTAATTAATCTTTCCTTTTCAACGCTTATTTTAACTTGAGCATCCTTTTAACCCTTTCCGAATCACATATCTAACCTTATATCTCTCTTTCACAAATGTCAAGGGTTAAATTTACTTCCGTGTGCTCTACGTATAACTGTGGGGTTTAGAATATGTAAAAGACAATCTAAAAATTAAAGTGTCGCGTTTAGGGACGCTTTATCTCATGGAGATTGATCATAAAAGCGAGCAATATGGTGAAAATTTTCAAAATATAATTGAAAAACTTGTGTCTTGAAATGCTGAAGAATTCGCGTCTGCCAAATATTATCATTGAAATATCTTTGACAATTAATCTTTTACCGCGTTCCATTGGTTTTGTTCGCGAGACATTGGAAATCGCTATATATCAAGAAAGTGTAAAAAAGGGAGAATTCACAAATATAATTCCAACGAAGAATGTCAAGACTTTCAAGATGCGACCTTTAAAAGCCTAGATGAGCGTTATTTTTGTTAAGTTTAAAGCTGAAGATACTATTAACAATGAAATGTGGTGTGTTTTAAATTATGAATAAAATACAAATATGTTAAACAAAACAATTTATTGCTTTTCATTTAATTTTCCATATTTCCTGAGCCATGAAAAATAATAAAACCGACTTTCTCTATAAAAATACTCTGAGATTTTTACTGGAACTAAAAACAATGTTTTTAAAGCTTCGTATCCGTAAAACAAAATCCAAAATAAAGGTGAACATGTTACCAAGAGACAATGTGGATCGTTTGTTAATAAAGAAACACAAAAGCAATTGGTAACAAAAATATAAGGACTAGAGCGACGAACCAATTTGGTGGAATTTGAAGAAGCAGTACAATGAAAATCCCAGTTTACAATAACCAATAGTCGACCCAGATATCGAGAGTAAAAGTTAAAAACGAGTCAAGATCCAACATCTTCAAAGTTTGGGTTTCCGACTTTAAATGACGTTTAACTGAAGGGTGTTTTGTTTGATATCTTTAAAGTCACGTGATGTTTTAAAAATGACGTCGGAATGACGTTGATATGTGCCTGGAGTTGTACCGATATGGTGTTAAAAACGTTTGTCAATTTTGGAAAAATAAAGGAGCAGGGACGGAAAAATGAAAATTTGTGTCAGTCCTCCTTGAAAATGGGTTTTCGACCGGGGGTTAGGCCGGGTCAGACTGGACGGTCCGGGCGGGGCTAATTAGGCCAATTTGTTGATGGATGAGGTCATTTGTTGACGGATGAGTTGTTGATTGACGGGGGCGGGGTTAATTTGTGTACTGGGGGGTCTATAAGGCAAATTTGTTGATGGATGACGTCATTTGTTGACGGATGCGCTGTTTGTTTATTTTGGGGGCGGGGCTTATTATGCAAATTTGTTTATTTTGGGGGCGTGGCTTATGCAAATTTGTTTACATGATGACGTCATTTGTTTATTTTAGTCTTGTTGTACAGGAATAAACTACTAATAAGCTAAGGTAACTTCATTTTCATCCTGGATTTGACTTAACATTCCCCCAATACCTGTCCCACTAGCATCCGCAGTTATCATATATTTTCCATCGGGAGTCGGTACCTGAAGCATGGCTGCATTGTCTATTAAATATTTCAATTCCTCAAAGGCATTATGTTCTTCTTCACCCCAACGCCATCTATAATATTTCCTTTTTAATTTATTTAAGGGAGCTGTAAGGTCAGCTAATTTGGGAATGAATCTAGTATGATACCCACACATCCCTAAGAAGGAGGACACTTGTTTAACATTTCGGGGTGTGGGAAAATCTACGATAGCTCTGACTTTATCAGGATCAATTTGAACTCCCTCGGCACTAACTATATATCCCAATACTGAGACCTGTGTTACACCAAAATAACTTTTGCTTAGATTAAGAGTAAGGCCAGCATGTTTCAATTGGGAAAACACATAGCGTAAAGCTATTAAATGATCTGACCAGGTGTGACTCGCAATAATAATGTCATCTAGGTAAATTCCTACCCCGTATCTTCTGGCATATCTTAGAACTCTATTAATTAAACGAATAAAGCTGGACGGAGCATTTTTAAGTCCGAAGGGCATAACTAACCATTCATATTTACCGTCTCTAGTTACGAAAGCTGTTTTCTCAATATCTTCAGGGGCCATTTCGATTTGCCAATAACCTGATTTCAAATCTAATTTAGTAATATACTTGGGTTTTCCCATTGAATCTATTATCTCATCTATTTTTGGAATAGGGTATGGATCATTAATAGTCACTGCATTAACTGCGGTTAAATCTATACACATGCGTCTATCTCTTCCATCTCCCTTTCTTGCATCTTTTTTATCTACCATTATTATGGGTGAAGCCCATGGACTCTCTGAAGGTCGTATCATTCCCTGTTTCAATAAATCCTGAATCTGGTTATCTATCTCTTCGTTAACAAAGCGACTATGGGAATAAGGTTGTTTACTAACAGGTATCGTCCCTGGTTTAAGTCTAATGTGATGTTTCACTAAGTGGGTTCTACCAGGTTTTCCAGAGAATAATGTATGAAACTCTTGACTTAGGGATAACAGATCATTGGTTTCAGATTCTAATAATGATTCTCCCAAGTTTAATTGGGTTACATCTATTTGAGGAATTGTGGTTAAGTCCTGAACTGGAGTTGGTTGACTTGAGCTTAAAGGTATTAAGGGCAAGGTAAACCCACAATAAGAAAATGTGTCATTATCATAATCAATAATTGCTTTCATATCCCTAATTAGTTCGTTACCCAAAATAAGGGGATGACGTAATCCTGATATAACATGAAATTTTGCGGGAATAATGCCCATATCCAATCCCAAATCTATCTCAAGCGTAACATGTCCCAAGGTTTCTTCTGTTAAAGTATCGGTTGCCATTTGTACAACCCTAGGCTTATATTCTACTAATGTTGTTACCCCAAGTTCATAAACCAACTCTTCAGATATAGCACTTTTATCAGCACCGGAATCAAGAAAGGCTACTATATTCTTATTACATATTACAACTCTAATACCATGTAGGGAATTGTATCCAGCTTGGTTAGCTTGATACATATTTAAATTGATTGATGGACCCTGTCCTTGTCCCTGCCCAGCTCCTTGCGGTCCATTCAAAGAGTTGGAGTTTCGTTTCCCGAAGGATTATTAGGTGGAGCAATCCTCCTTGAACCCTGATGTACTGTATTAGCTGCACTAATCTGAGGTGTTACATTGGGACAATTTCGACTCATATGTCCAACTTCATGACATTGAAAACAAGTTGGGGTCAAATTAGAGGCCCCCGGAGGTCTTGGATAATTCGTTCTTTGTAAAGAATTTGGTCTTCGTGGTGAAGGAGGGGGAATATATCGTCCCTGATTAACTGTACCGATCCTATGACTAGGTAACGCAGCACCACTATTACGTGACTCTTGAATTCTTAGTATTTCACTATCAAATTGGGCCATGGTTCCACAGGTATTTCTAGGTAAAAACATTTTAACTGACGGAGGAAGTTTCAACACCAGTAATCGAACCAACCTATCTTCAGTTAGGGGTTCCCGTAATGACCAATTCAACTTAACTATCTTATGTCTAAAATCCAAAAGGTCATCCGTATCCTGGGCTAAAGCTCCAAAAAGTGCCATTTCTAGACAGCTTTCCCTATCATCTGATAAATACTTAGTATGAAACTCCATTGTAAAATTTTGCCATGTTATCCTGCGATTATTTTTATCCACACTTGGGGTCCTTTAGTTGAAACTCTAGGTAATAAGAGGTGCAGGGTATCTTCAGTAAAGTTATGAAACTGTACATATTCGCTCAACGTATGTAGGAATAACATGGGATCTTCATTAGGTTCCCCCGAAAAGGTTGGCATTTGGAATTGTTTACTCAAAATATAATGAGCGCCCAAGTGTTGTCTAGCTTGACCTCCTAACTGTATATTACTATTTATCGGATTCTGACTAATTGAGGTCGTAGAGGGAAGTAATCCAGGTAATGCTACAGTTAGGTTAGATGACTGATTTCCTATTCCTAAACTACTAGGGGTCTGTATACTCGAAATGGAAGTACTAACAGACGGTATAAACGGGGAAGGTATCGAACTTCCTGATGTAGTGGTAATAATTGGGATTGAATGCAAAATAGGTCCCCCAATACATGGGCTAACAATACTAGTATTTTCAGAGGTAGTGGCTATATGATATATTAGTCCTGTCGAGGAAATAGTAACTGAACTAGTTAAATTAACTGTGGCTATGCTAGAAAGAGGTAAACTTGTAGGACTTCCCAAACTCGTAGGATTTCCTAAACTCGGAGAGGCAGAGGACGAAACTACTTGATTGACCAAAATATTATTATTATCTCCTGATAATATAGGGTCGGGATCGGTTCCCGTATGTCTTATGGTGATTGTATTAGCCCTATCAAATAAATTCTGGGGTATATTAACTTCATTTTCCGCTGGATTACTATTTGAGATTTCCATTAATTCTGGAGACGGAGGTTCTCTTTCAACTGAATTTAACTGTTGTAATCTGTTTTGAAAATGGGCATGTACCTGATCCTCAAATAACAATCTTTCATGATTAAGGGTTTTTCTATCGTTTATGATTTTATTCTGAACATCTAATGTCTGTTGATCTAGCGCATCTTTAGCCTGTATTAACTTTATATACTATTGTTCAAGGTCACTACGTTCTCTAATAATTTCCTCCCGTTCCCTAGCTAATTGTTCCTGGGCTTGTAAGTTTAATGTAGGATCATCATTTATTTCACTAGTATTAGTTGCTGCGGTTGATTGTATAGGATTAGTTCTAGGGTTCTCTTTAGATACTTGGGTCAGTAATCTAAGTTCCTGTTCAGTATGTTCGAGTCTGTTACTAAATTTTGCATAAACCCTATCAGAAATAGCTTCAACTAATCGTTCCTCGTTGAATAATTCTCTCCCAGCGTTCTGATCAGTGTTTCTATCGGTTAAATCGGATAAACTCCTAAATCTTGTCCTACGTAAAGGGGCTCTACGAGAGGTTGGTGCAGGGGTATGATAACTAGGTTCTTCTGGGTTCTGATACGCAGGTGGGATTACACCAGCTTGTCTAATGGGATTAGTTCTTGGATGTATCCCAGAAAAAAGGCATCCATATATTATTATTATAAAAGTAATAACCCCTACTAGAAGTCCCAAGTCTAAATTCGTCAATCCAAACATAATGATTAATGCTAAAGGGCTTAATGTTCCAAAAAGATATCTTAACATAAAAATGGCGGCTTATAAAGAACTAAGGCCTAACACCTAAATTTTAAATTAGTAAAAAAAAAATAACAAAATATTAATATTAGGGTTAAAAGTATAGGTAATAATAATTAAGTTAATTATTCAAGGTGATTTACCTTAGCCTTCTCAAAATTTCAATAATCATTTATCTTAAAAAAATAATCCTCAAAAACTTTGGCTTTATAAAAACGTGGCTGCTTGTTGATTAGGCGTCTCGAAATGAAAGATTCTAATACTAGGAAAGAGAAAAGCCCTCTCTTAATCACGTGATACCAAGGAGTATGTTAGCCTGGATTAGTAACTCCCAGTGTGTAAAACCAAAAACTCGGTACCCTCCAATCAATGGGACAATTCATCAAAGCTCTCTAAATTACCAAATATAAATAGAATAAACGATGGGATGTGCAAAAAGAATAATCACCCCCTTAAGAACATACACAAAACATAAATATGATTCTTAAGGTTTGTCTTCTGGGTGTTCAGTGCTAAGTACCACTAATTGAAATGTTCCAGGTCGATATGTCCATAAGCGCAACACTAATAGTCGGTGTAGACAGGTGTATCACTTGAAGATAATGTCCAGGATTATGTCGGCCAGGAGAGGAACTTGTTCCTCTAAAGGGAGAATTTAAGGGAAACAATGCACTGAGCGCATTTAGGCCTCCGCGAGCGTTGATGGAGGTCCGCACTTCTCAAATACATAGAACCCCAAAAACTCCAAAAAAAATAAAAAAAAAAAAACGGTAATACCGACAACCTGAACGCACTGGTAAAACACAATGGTACACGTCCTGGGATATAGCTGATAGATTAGTTGATGTTCAAACACATGGGGCTTAAGTCAGGGACAGAAATAAGTTGTTTCACTAGAAACTCAATGTACACAACGGATAGGGCAGCACACACCCCCGACCGAAAACAAACGAAAGACGGCGGCGCGAAAAAATGAAACAAACGAGCGAAAAAACGAAACGGGAGAAACGGCACGAAAAAGTAACAGAAACGGGCGCAAAAAATGAATCGGCGGTGCCTCCATTTGTCGGAGCCTCTAAAGAACTTCATCGCGATGTGGGAATTGCAGTGGCTGTTTCAAGTGCCTCCTTCTCCACTCTTACTCCTTCGGACGCGAATGTTTCTCAACATAATATTACTTCTATACCTTCTGGAACACAGAATAGTTCACCTCCTACAGGGCAGGATACCCCTATCCCTTATGTAGATATTTTGTTTTCATTGGGTCTATTTTATCATGAAAATAAGGTGACCGTACCATTTCATAAATATGTTGAGAACCATCCCCACCTATTTCCCGGAAATTTTGAAGGGTGTGTAGTTCACGTGGGGGCTCAAACCGATGATTTATGTTCCTCCCATCTCCTTCGATATGGAAAGACCCCGGGTGTATTTATGGTAGTGGGCATTTCCCCCATGTTCGCTCAAGTCTTTTGTAGTCGAGATCTGGGTCCACTAGTTAAAGATTGTCTGGGATACGCAGGAGTTAGAGGAATCGGAAATATCGGCCTAGATTATACCCCACCTGTATTAGCATCTTGTTCCAAAAAACAACAGGAAATAGCTTTTAGAAATCAACTCCTAATAGCTAAAGAAAGGGGACAACCAGTTTTTATTCATTGTAGGATGGCATTTAACGACTGCCTTACGATTCTCCAACAAAAGTTACCCAGTAGTCACCCTATAATTATCCTTACCTTCATGGGCAATGTATACCATGACCGGCAATTTTTGAGTACCTTTTCTAGGGTTTATTTAGGTTTAAGTCCCCTGTTGGCCAGATTCAACACTGAGCCTACCCGTCTGGCATTAGTCCAAATTCCTGTGAACCGCATTTTAGTAGAATCTAATGCCCCCATGATAAAACCCATTGGTTTACAGTTACCTGAAAATACCCCTAATACTTCAGGCATTGTGTATCATTTGCTCCATTTAATGGCCAAAATACGTAAGGAACCTGTTTCCCAATTAGCGTTCCATATTCGCGACAATACATATCGGGTTATCGGTGTTTAAAATAACAAAAAAAAAAAAAAAAAAAAATAAGAGAGATTTCTTCTCTTTATATTTTTGTGAAGTCAAGAACATATTTTTTTTTCTGCTCACGGTGCAGTTTCTTTTGTACGAGGACTTCTTCATTTTTACCTCCCCGAGTGAACTTGTTCACGGGGAGGTTTTACGTTCGTCGTGTCTGTCACTTCCGGTGTAAGCGGATATCCTGTGTACACTATTTCCGGTGTAACCGGATATCACGTGACCTAGCACGTAGAGCAAAAATCTTGGGACTCAAGACGTAAACATGCCATCTTATCGTTCAATTTCGTTCAACGGGAATTCCTATAATCAGGCTGCCACATGGATAAGCTTCAGGTGTCGTGCGATTTTATGCAACCGTGGACGTCTCCCATTGCATATTATCGCCTTCCACCATCCACATCAAACCTCGATGCTGGACAGTTGAATGGAACTTCTCCCACTATTATAATCACCTCCGACCATCCAAACGCACCAAGCTCCAACCTCCAGTTTCCGATCTCAGCGGGCCATATTAGCGAGGCGTCCCTCACTAATATGGTCCACATCAACCATCAACTCGCCCCCTCTACGGGTCAGATTTGCGTTCGCAGCTACACTGAGCGCCTGGTGTAATAACTACCTCCAGACATTGAACAGGGGGTGGGTTCCCCTTTCTTCACAGCTTTAAGTTACAGATACGTAATAATGTTTTTCGATCGCCTTATATACCACTTTTTTTACACTAACGCGTTGTAGCCTTATGGCGTGGTATCTTTCAGTGAATTGAAACGAAATGTTCATTTAAACTATAAATAAAATTTCTTAAATTACTTAACTTAGTCTAATTAATAATTTCGCTGAAAATTAAATTAAAATTAAATATTATATGAGAAGATATTTAAGAAATTGTCTAAGAATTTGGTGAAATTTGTGTGTTCAATACCAGGTCGAGTTGGCAGCACGCGTTAAGCTATTTTCCATGTACGATTTAGTCCAAAAACATAGGTATAAAGGTATTGTAGGCTTAGGCTTGCTGCAAACTCAGGGTGGATTGGAAAACTAATGCAGTTCAACTTCTACGCATATGGAAGTAGTCTTGTTTTTTATCTATTTTAATTGATTGATTTAATTTTTTAGCTTAGCCTCAGTTATTAAAATGTGTAGGTGTTTTTTTTATTTTGTTTATCGCATATATAAAAGCGTGAAATACTTATTCGGCCGTCAGAGAAAAAGCTGGGATCGAAGAGCTGGTTACCTTTTCGCTCGCCGTACCAATTCACTAGTGTGATGGTAATTCGACAGCGGCTTTTAGCTGCTTCGACTGGCGTTTCTCTCCGTGGAGTGTTACCTCCTTTACCTCGGTGTCGAGGAGAGCTAATACACGTGTGTTTGGGCTTCGTACTTGTACATAACTTTAAGGCCTGCGTAAAAGCCTCATATAATGTAAGGTCTTATGGGTGATTTGCACTTGACTTTTGGAGCGAATGTACCCGTATATCTAACTTAAACTTCTCCATTACCTACTTTGATTTTCATGTACTTGAGTTCCGTGACTGGAATGTGCTTTAAACCCAATCTTTAATAATTCGCCATTGAATAACAAACCAACTATTACCACGTAGGATAGGAGACATGATAATTGAGGTCTACAAGTTAAATAACCTGCCACAAACTTGTTAATGCCTACTGTCGTTTATTTTCGGTGACGTTTTAGCTAGTGTGTAGTCACGTAAAATAACGTTTGTTTCACAACTTGTGTTGTACACTAAAGCCATGTATAGGTTCAATTTGATATAACATTTTGCCTTTTCACGTTACTTGGTCTACAAATACTCTACAACCGTCAAAATTCTGATATGGTTTTAAAAGAAGAACCTTGACCTTGTGTATTTAATCTCATATCGAGATTAAATGTTTTTCGCATCTAATTTTAATTGGTTTATCAATATGTTATTTGTATAGATATTTTTTTTAAGATTTTATATTTTTTAGATTAAAATAAATTTATTATTCAGGAAGATTTTGTAGAATCTAGTTCTCAGGATTACCGGTGTTGAAAATTTATTTTGCTAATGTTATCTTGATGTCTGTGTTTTCTGCCCGCTATTTGGTAGTGGTAAGATTAATATTTTTCATTTTAATTAATTGACTTATTTGGCGTTTATTTGATAATTTGCTTTACTTAAATTGTTCGTGTAAGGGCTATTTTACATATTACCAAAGATTGCTAATTTCAGTTGTCTTAATTCTGATTTTTTTGTTTTAATACTGAATTATGGACTGGATTATTTATCTTGAAATCTATGTGGTTATATCTTATTTATTTTGCTTTTTTTCTCTAGTTAGGTTCGGTTTTAAGTAGAGAATTATTTAGGGTTTTGTTGGTATACTGAAGAAATGCATATAGGTGCAATGTGATATAATATTTTGCCTATTGGCGTTACTTGGTCTGCAAATACTCTAGAGCCTTCAAAATTATTATATGGTTTTAAAAGAAGAACCTTGACCTTGCTTATTTCACTCGATACGCATTTATATTAAAATTAATTCATTATTCAGCAAATTTTTTTTCCGACTCTGGTTCTCAAAATTTTATTTTGAATTAAGTTTGATTCTTTTGCATTCAAATTTATCTTGATAAGAAGTATATTTTTGATCTGAATTATTGGTTTAATATATTTAGTGTTTAATTGAGATATTATTTCTTTTTGCTTTCAATCTTCGTCTTCCACAAATGCCATAAATTTTAATATTTTAGGTAAGGTTAGGTTAGTTAACATCACGTGGTTGTCGGGGAGGTATTATTTTGGTTTCCCAACTTGTTATCACCTCGTTTACTGTGTTTTTTTTGTTGTTGTTGCCTTTGTACTTTTTCTCATTTTTTTCCTCTCGTCATTAAAACCTATGGTGTAATTCCTTCTTGTTTTTTTTTCCGGTGATCTTTCTTTATTTGTGGGAGGGGGTATTGTAATAGGGACCCTTTTTTAGACCCTTATAATGAAAGATCTATAATTAATAATATCTGTTATTTACTAATGGCATTGGAGATAAGATTGATTAAAACTTCTTCTATCCCACATACTATGGTCAGTCCTCCTAAATCTGAATGCTTCTAATTCTGAACATTTCATTTAAAAATGTATAACTTCATTTTGATGGAAGAGCTCATTTTGTATATTAAAAAATGGGCCTATTCGCGGAACGCAGCTTCAACACTCTAGGAAAAGACACGGAGAAGATCCGCCCCTAATTAGCCAACCGCGATAATTAGCCTAATTACATCGTTGCTAAGGGAATGTTTCCTAATTTTGAGGACACCTATGAGTTTTATTAAAATATACGTAAATGGAATTAAGTTGGAGAGTTTAGTCCTAAATGTATGTATTCCCTGTACATTTGAATATTTGCAGCATGGGGAATCGTAATGCGGCTTCTTTTAGCTCACATTATAAAGCGGGTGTGGGAAAGGTCGGGTTAGTCTGGAAGTCGAACGAGGGATAGTTTGGATAGACTTCTGATTTTACCCTAAGTCGCCTTTTGATTAAATTTATCTGGTTCTTTGGGAGAGCGTATATTGTCCTACGATCCGGACTGAAACAGATCGAAGGACAGAAGGTAGTTGGGTGGGAGATGAAACAATTGACTAAACAACTGAGTTTAAAAATTAACAAACTTTTATTTACTAAAATAAAATCTATGTCCTTTTTGGAATTTTGGCGGGCTGGGTAAGGATTTAGGAGTGAGAGGCTTGGGGTCTCAAGACGTTCTGAAGTTTTAATAGTAAAATAGGAAAGGGGTCTCCTGTCGGATAGGAGAAAAGCGCAGGAGATCTTAGGGATTAGGATGCGCGCGAAGGTAAAATGGGGGTGGAAAACCCACTTACTGTTTTTTGGGCGCCAATGTTCTTCTTAAACATAAAGGGGTTCGGTCGCGCATCCTGTATACCAATATCCCACGCCTTTGATTTTGGGAGGGGATACATCAATCATGGCGAGGAAATAGAAATTTTTGACATATAGAGAGGCAACCGATGAGAATACTATAGAAGCACCGATAGTCGCAAAGAAGTCCCATCGGCGCAATTATAAGAAATTCGGGGAATGGTTCTCGTACTTTGGGGTTTTTACAAAAAAAGGAATAGATATATATATAACAGAAAACATGAAAAAGGGGATTACAGGGTAAATACATAAGTGAATAAAATAAGTTATATACAGATTTTTTCAGATCGCGTAATCATATTTTTACACATTAAGAAGCCTGATATCGAAAACATTCGCTCGACGTCAGCCGATGATGGGGGTACGGCTAAGTACCTTCTAGCTAGAATAGCCAGAACGGGGAAAGCCTCTTCATTGGTTCTCCAAAAATCAAGGAGAACGCCACCCTGCTGACATCTTGGTTGTGATAAGTATTTTTCAACCTCACTCATAGGAGTTAGTTGATCTCGAATTTCTGTTTTAAGCTTCAACCTAGCAAATGGCGAGTAAGCGTTGGGCGATTCAGTTGCCGCCATACTCGTGTTTTGGCGCTATTGAGCTTCGTCCAATAAATACGTTCTCAATAAAACTTGCGCGGTTGTTTTGTTCGGGCACCTGAATTTGGGGAATTCATTCCAAAGCCCATTCTGGATCCACGTGCGAGCCTTAAAATAAAAATTTTATTAATTTGATACGTCATCACATTTTTGTTTATACAGGGTGTTTCAGATCAATAACTCCGTGGAGGGATACAATTAAAATTGAGTGCGTGCGTCTGCCGAGTGTTAAATTAATTCATTTACTTCTCGAGAGCGAGAGCTGGGAAGAAATGAATTCGATTAACACGTGCTCAATGTTATTTTTATCCTTCCTTAGAAGCTATTGAGTTTTGATCTGAAACACCCTGTACATTCGTAATCATAAACCCTTCTATTTAGCATGTTAAAATATTCACATAAATATTAAAAATCACCCACGACATACTCTGACGACAAGCACCTAATCTAAGTTAAGAGTCAATTTTCCAGCTGCGCTATCTTTATCCTAATTTCTCGAACTCATTCGCGTGTAATTTGAGCAGTAGAAGAAGCCGCGAAAGCTGGTCTAAAATATATTATTGGCGTTAGAAAGACCTATTTAAACGATAAGTAATCAGTATAATATCGTTTGCTGTTAGGTTGCATTCTCCCTTCAATTATTTGTATATTATCGCTTCCAATCGATTAAAAATTACACGCTACTCGTCTTCATTTTCCCTTTAACCATATTAAATTGATGTCAATGCGTTACATTATCCCTTTAAATATACCTATATTATACAACTCTTATTAAAACCAAAGGTAGTTTGAGTAACATCGATTCGGCTACTTAAAATATAATACTCTAAGCTCCCTTTAAGAGTATTTGGAAATTTACGAGGGGGTGGCAAATGATGTTTTATACTTATTCTCAAAAAGCAATGTTTTTTGAGTAGCATCCAGAAGTGACACTAAAACATATTCTGGATCTTTTAACGTACCAGTAAATCTCTTCTGGAGATTTTCTAAAACTGAATCTTTTAGCTCCTCGAATTTACTGGTTTCAACAAGATAGACATCTTGAAAAATAGAAGGGTTCCAATTAAAATGGACGAGAGAGAGCCGCTCTTTTGAAAAATGTCCGTTGCTATTTTCAGAGGTCGCAGTACGTTTAGCAGTTCTTTCCCATCTTCCACGTCTTCGTCTGTGGGGAACGTAAAATCGAGCTTGGGTCCTTTCGGATCGCTCTTCGCCTTTCGAAAAGCATGATTCATGCCTTCCTGTAAAATATTTAATAGTTTATAAAAGGTCTTTCTCTCACTAAGTTATTAAAACTCACCTGAACAAACTGCTCCATACCCATTACTATTACGCTCCAACGTATTCCTCCCATTAATTTTAGAACGAGGCCATTTGTTTTTGACTTTAGCTCATCGGTCCACTTCATGGATTTTGGAAAAAAATTGATTAATTTTTCGAGGTTTTCAATCAAAAGCGTTGCCCCTTCACTTTCCTTTATTGATTCGTTCACTACTAATTGTAGTTGATGAGCTATGCAAGTTTTTCTTTCCCATGTCTCTTACACGATGGCCTGCTCAATTATTTCTTCCTCTTGTTCCGAGGACTGTCCAAAAATTTATGCCACTGTATCCCAAGCTATATAGACAAATATTTCCCATGTTTAAATATGCTAGGAATACAAATAATACAGACAACTTTTTAAAGTTAATTTACCTTCGTCAAGGGAAATGTCAATATCCGAATCGTCACTATCCTCAATTTGTGGGTCAGTGGCAAAAATGTTCTGCATGTTGAGTGCAGCTATTACATTTGCCGCACTGTCGGCACAAACGCATGATATCTAAATTGATTCAGCAAAGACATCTTGAAAAGTTGAGGTTGGCGCGATCAAAGTTAAAACACGAAGGCTCGAGGCATATAATTCAAAGTCCGAGAAATACCGTAACGCGTTAAAATAATAGTTCGCTTTAATCTAAAACGTCCGAGAAATACCGTCACGCGTTAATAAAATAGTTCGCTTTAATCTGAAACGTCCGAGAAAGACCGTCACTACTCGTTAAAGGAATTGGGATTTATCGGTAAAATACGAATGGAGAAGAGAGAATTGTCAGAGAGATACTGAAAAACTGCTCCAGAAGATCTGGAGAAGGTAGTATGGAGAGCTGCCTTATATACCGCTTTTTCATCCAATATCTCACAAAAGAGTCCAACACAAAGTAAGCCTCAAATGAGAGAAGCCAGCTCAACCCAATATGCCTAGAGTTTGATGAGTTCCTAGCTTTGTATGCCAAAGAGGTATTTGGTCAAGATACTCAAGAACTCCTTTTTCAACATGAGAACTAACGAAAACTAATTTCTCACTTCTCTCTTCACAAAAAATATATAAAAACCAGTAATGCCATTTACATGAACAAAAAAACATTTATTATTACATCTAAAATGACACAAATAAGGCAGTATAGAAACACGAATAAGATTAGAGTTTCCACAAGCATGACAAGGTAGTACATATATAGCGCTATCAAAATAAACTGTTTTAAAATAAAAAATTTTAGACTTTATATTCTGACTTACAATGTACGTTCTTTTTCACTTTGAGCTAGAGAAATATATAACTGTGGGGTATCTTCATGTATAAAAACCTTTTGAAATTGATCAACTTGCGGTTGAGGATGACCCCCTACTCCCGCCTGACCAGCAAAGAAAGCGGCGGTATAGTCAGGCGGAGAATCGAATTCCCTATTAAAATACAGGATTTCACATATAAACTCATTATAATGCACATACACGAAAACATACATTAATATATCTATAAGTTTTCAATATTCTTAAAAATAGCTAAAACACTAACCAGACAGGTTGATCAACATACGCTATAGTACATAAGTACTTTATTCCTGTACAAAGAGAAAGGGTAAAACACTTATCTTTCCACCCCCCCCCCCTCCAAAACAACCAATGACGTCATCAAATGGGATAATATCACTGACCGGTATGATGAATTTTATGCTCGATTTCCGGATTTATACAAATATGATATCATTAAAATTGAAATAAGACGGGCGGGGGTAGTGCGGAAAGTAGATGATTTTAGTTCCGTTCCCATTAGAATGATAGATTATTTAAACAGATTAATTAATGAAACTGAAGTGAGTAATAAAATTATCTTTGTTAAAATATCACGCGGATGGTCGTCCTTTCATATGTATAAAAACGCTGGATCCTGATATCTTAATTAAATTTCCTCCTGAATACGCACCGATCTTCGGTGTACGAACGAGTGATTGTAACCAGTGGCGTGAAAATAAAGCTTTCAGTTGTTTTGCACGTCTAGATCCTAATATCACGGAAGTAGATTTTACACCATTACCTCCCTTCATGATTAAACATAGAGTTAAAAGAGATGATAACGTGCCTAACATTGATGAAGATGTAGAGACGGTTATTGTAATAACTAAACCTTTTCCTTTACCGCACGGGACGTATGAAAGTATAGAAAGTGTCTTAGTGGAGATGAAAAATTGCTTACCAAAAAAAGTTAAAAAATATTTTGATTTTATTCATAATAAAATCAGAACGGTGAAATTACGATGCGGTACGAATCTCATTAATATTTTAGAGACCGAATTAAACGTTCAACAAAAAGAATATTTAGATAATTTTGCTATTAAATTTAGTAAAGAGAATCCTGGGTTAGGAAAGATGTTAGGATTTGACGATAATAAAACCGATCGGTTTTTACTGAATAATACTGATAGTCTTTTCGTGGCTGATATAAATAGAGGCGTCATGAGTTTATTTATTCACATTAATCTGATCTACCCGCAACTGATAGGTGACGCTTGGGGTGGTTTAATTCGGATAATTAGTCGACCGGAAAACAATAAATACAATACACCTCATAATATCATTTGCAACCCGATAAATTATTACCCATTACGTGTTAATAGTTTTAACGTTATTGAGATTAACATTACGACCGATTCTGAGGCCAAAATACCTTTAAAACTCGGAAAAACCGTTGCTATATTACATTTTTCGTGATTGATTTAACTCCGGAAGAGCAAGCTAGTGCCGAGCATTATTCTTTATCAAAACATGGTAGTCTTCGATTAACCATTAATTATGACTCCTTTAACATATCCAGCCACGTGTCTAATTCAAGCCGAATTTGAAAATCAACTACTACTCACGAAAGATCGAAACATTCTTTACAAGTTAGAGTAAGAGGATGGACGAGTATATTTTCTTCCCGCACCGAAAAGATTTGAATTTAATTATCACCGTACGTAATAATATTAGAACTGTTTCCTTCGTATCATCTCGATGGAACTTTACGGAGATGAAAAAATCTCTAAACGAAATATAAGAAACCCATTCCGAGAAATCCGTATCAAAATCAATTTACCCATTCATCATGCAACAACACGAATATTTTCCCTCCGATAAACAAACTATCGGAATAAACGAGTCGGGTTTTTTGTTCGTCGGAACGATATCAAGAGCCATGTAACTATTAAAAATATGTCTGGGAAAATCTCTGGCTCTGGGAAGAAAACATCGAAGCTTTTTTCGAAGACACTTTGGATCGTTTTCAATACTGGTTACCGGATAAATTTCAAATTAAAGGACAAATATCACCCACCGGTATCAAGTTTATTGACATTCGACAGTATCGTCGAGATTCTTCAAAACATTCTCGCTACCGCACCACTTGGTCTTCGACTTCCGTCGGAGTTTCTTTCAAGAAAACGACTTGGAAAAGATTAAAAAAGTTAAAAAAGAATTTGGACGAAGTCTTGCAAACGAAAGTTACGACTAGAAAACTCTTCAAAAACATTATTCTGCAAGAGGTGCTTGAGAACATGCGGACTTTCACCAAAGAATGTTTTAATCAAGATTGTTGTGAGAAATTAGCCCACGCTATTTCCTGCCCAATCAATACGGCCGTGGAATTTCACGAAAGATTGGAAAAAAATCTCGCGGGAGCTGTTCAAATGTTAAACATGAATTCTCTCATTGTTAACTTACAAAACAACTACGGCGAATCCGATGAAAATTTGAAAGAATTATTCGTAGAGATAACTAAAGATATAATCGATTTGAAATATGAAATTATGTACGATATTTAAATAAAAATAAAATACTAGTTTTAAAAATTTTAATTATTACGATGGTTAGTAAACCATCCAACCAAGTTAGATGGAACTTTGAGGAGATGAAAAAAAATCTTTAAACGAGATATAAGAAGGAGAGAGAAATTCGTATCAAAATCATTCGAGCCTTTCATCATGGAAGAACACGAACATATTCTCTCCGAGAAACTAACTATCGGAGTAAACGAGTCGGGAGATGGTGTTTTTATTCGTCGAAACGATACCAAAAACCTCGTATTAATTAATAAAACTCTTTGGAAAAATATCTGGAGTTTAAGAGATCTTGTTAACGATTTCTTCGAAGATCTGGTACCACGCTTTTGTACTCGATTAGTGGAAAACTTTCAAATCGAAGGACATATTTCGGGAAGCGGCATGAAGTTTCTGGACATTCGGCAATATAACCACGATCGCTCAAAATTTCTCGACTCTTGGTTTGCAACCTCGAAAGGATTTACGTTTAGAAAAGATACTTGGCTCAGACTCAAACAACTGAAACATGAACTGGATGAAAAACTACAAATTCAAACGCAAGTTAGGAGGAAACAGGGTTTGAAACAACTAATTGTCGATCAAGTTCGTAATTATATCTCCAAAGGAATTACTTTGAAGATAGCCCAGGAATTTCCTTTCCCTTACAACAGAAACAACAGAAATTCGGAATACGATAAAAGATGTGATAAGGAAACCGCCGAAGCTATTCAAACATGGAAGATATTAAGTTAGAGTTTCTTTGTGATTACGGGGAAGAAAATTTTGAAGAATGGTATTCGGAAATAATAAATGATATTGTAGATTTGAGAAAACGTGTTTTTCGCGATTGTTGTGGCTAAAATAAAAATATAAAATAACATATTCAAGTGTGTTACGTCATTATTATTACGATGGTTACGAAACGCGTAGGTGAAAATTACTACGAGTGTACTACGATCCCCAACATCCGGCGAGTTTAGGTTCCCTAAAAAAACTCCGAGTGTTCTGGAGTACCGGGGACGAAAAATTCGATTGGTCCTCCATCCGTAATTGAATTGACGGGTTTTAATTCAATATCATTACTAGCCAAAATATTATAACTACTAACAGGTTTGACGAACAAGTCGGCTTCAGACATCATACCTTCAGACCCCATCTTGTCGCGTTAGATAACTACAACTAAAGCCGATGCCGGCAAGATCCGGCTATTTATATCCCTAGGATAAAAAATCGGTTTTCCTTCGTTTTACTTTACGACCCTTTAGACTTTTTCTTTTACGTTTACCAGTGCCGAATTGCGAATTGAGAATTTTGTCACCAGCTGCGTGTAATAGATTAGAACAAGCAAATTTTAATATTCCTTTTTAAAGCTGTTTTTGGATCTTGCCCCGCTGAAATATCTCCGATCCAGCGACTTCCAACACCAATCGCTTCCCGACCTAAGGCCTTGGCCGCTGGCTTTATAATGGGGGTAATGAATCGAACTAGACTCTTAAAAATTGAACCTAACCCTTTACCTCGTTGAAAAACGGGACCTCGGAAGCCTCCTCCTCCAGCTTGCTGCAGGTAATAGTAATAATACCTATTTCGCGACGCCATTTTTTTTACCTTCGTTTAAAATGTAATGTGGTCACTGTTTTTCCGAGTTTGAAAGGAATTTTACTTCCCGAATCAGTGGCAATTTGTATATCAACCACGTTAAAATTCGGTGTTCTGACGGGGTAATAATTAATCGGGTTAAACGTTAACTCGTAGGGGGTATTATACTTGTTGTTCTCTGGTCTGGGTATTGTACGTAATAGACCTCCCCAAGCGTCACCTATAACCTGAGGGTATATGATACTGGTATAAACGAATAAACTCTGGACACCTCTATTTATATCAGCGATATGTTCACCCTGGCTCTTATGCGTTAAGCCTTTCTCAATTTGTTTGGTATCAAAACCCAGCATAAGACCTAAACCAGGATTGGATTTGGGAAAGCGAATGGTAAAACTGTCTCGCAAATTTTTTTGTTGATTCGTGAGAAGATAATCGGGTTTTGCTTCATCAATTAACCCTAGACCACAAAGTAACGTTCCCGTCCCATTGTTATTTTGTTCAAAATCAAAATAAGGCCTCATTCTCGGGGGTAAACATTTTCTCATTCCTTTTAATACATTCTCTATAGTTTCGTACGTACCGTGTGGTAGTTGATAAGTTTTAGTTTGATATAAAAGATTTTCGACTCGTTCGTTACCCGTTAATTTTATGGTCTTGTCTCTTTTGACCATCTGCCGAACGTAAAAAGGGGAATATTTGGAGGTGTCGAGTTTGATCCTGTTCTGGTCTAAAGCTCGTGCTCCAACAATGGTTGTCCCCGGTATCCATTTTTCACAATCCCGCGCTTCTAAACCTAATAATTCGCAATACATTCTGGGAAATTTAACGAAGGTTTCACCATTGGGATCTTTAAATTCAATAAGAAAACGTTCCTGACCGTTGACGATCCCGATTTGAAATTCTAGCTTGTCTTTTACTTGTTGTTGAGTAATAGACGCCTGCATCTGATTAATAATTTTATGATAAATACTTTCATTCGTATTTTTAATTATTGTACTTTTATCGTTTACGGTTCCCTGACCCGTTTCGTATTTTAAATCTAAATCAACCATTCTAACGACGAAAGTATCGAAAAAGTCGGTAATATTATCCCATTTCGAAGTCATACTAATGCCCGATAAACCGACTTCCCAATGTCCTCAGATAAATCAAATGACGTGGGTAATTGCGTCGTGCAACTGGTTTTTGTGTTTTTCGGGTATTGAGTCATGGAGGCGTTACTCAGGAGAGTCAAGTAAAACGAGTCGTAGATGGGAGCGAGCATCGTCAAACAGAGTTGAAGGATAACAATGAAGATGAAAAAAGCTGGTCAGACTTATTAAATTACTACGAGTGTACTACAATCCCCAACATCCGGCGAGTTTAGGTTCCCTAAAAAAACTCCGAGTGTTCTGGAGTACCGGGGACGAAAAATTCGATTGGTCCTCCATCCGTAATTTAATTGACGGGTTTTAATTCAATATCATTACTAGCCAAAATATTATAACTACTAACAGGTTTGACGAACAAGTCGGCTTCAGACATCATACCTTCAGACCCCATCTTGTCGCGTTAGATAACTACAACTAAAGCCGATGCCGGCAAGATCCGGCTTTTTATATCCCTAGGATAAAAAATCGGTTTTCCTTCTTCGTTTTACTTTACGACCATTTAGACTTTTTCTTTTACGTTTACCAGTGCCGAATTGCGAATTGAGAACTTTGTCACCAGCTGCGTGTAATAGATTAGAACAAGCAAATTTTAATATTCCTTTTTAAAGCTGTTTTTGATTCTTGCCCCGCTGAAATATCTCCGATCCAGCGACTTCCAACACCAATCGCTTCCCGACCTACACTGTTAGAAAATGGGGTGTAGTTTAACTCCTTTTCAACACTTTTTCATGGGTCTAAATTTGACACTGTTTCCAGTGTTCTATTACACCCCTAAAAGTGTTAAATCACTCTTTTTTACACCCGATTCTTACACCCTATTTTACACGTTTTTCACACCCTTTTTTTAAACCTAAAATATATTTAGTTAATGATTACACCTTTAAGGGTGTCATATAACTCCTTTATGAGTGTACCATAACACCTTTGAGAGTGTACTCGAACACCTTTGAGAGTGTACTCGAACACCTTTGAGAGTGTACTCGAACACCTTTGAGAGTGTACTCGAACACCTTTGAGAGTGTACTCGAACACCTTTGAGAGTGTACTCGAACACCTTTGAGAGTGTACTCGAACACCTTTGAGAGTGTACTCGAACACCTTTGAGAGTGTACTCGAACACCTTTGAGAGTGTACTCGAACACCTTTGAGAGTGTACTCGAACACCTTTGAGAGTGTACTCGAACACCTTTGAGAGTGTACTCGAACACCTTTGAGAGTGTACTCGAACACCTTTGAGAGTGTACTCGAACACCTTTGAGAGTGTACTCGAACACCTTTGAGAGTGTACTCGAACACCTTTGAGAGTGTACTCGAACACCTTTGAGAGTGTACTCGAACACCTTTGAGAGTGTACTCGAACACCTTCGAGAGTGTACTCGAACACCTTCGAGAGTGTACTCGAACACCTTTGAGAGTGTACTCGAACACCTTTGAGAGTGTACTCGAACACCTTTGAGAGTGTACTCGAACACCTTTGAGAGTGTACTCGAACACCTTTGAGTGTACTCGAACACCTTTGAGTGTACTCTAACACCTTTGAGAGTGTACTCTAACACCTTTGAGAGTGTACTCTAACACCTTTGAGAGTGTACTCTAACACCTTTGAGAGTGTACTCTAACACCTTTGAGAGTGTACTCTAACACCTTTGAGAGTGTACTCTAACACCTTTGAGAGTGTACTCTAACACCTTTGAGAGTGTACTCTAACACCTTTGAGAGTGTACTCTAACACCTTTGAGAGTGTACTCTAACACCTTTGAGAGTGTACTCTAACACCTTTGAGAGTGTACTCTAACACCTTTGAGAGTGTACTCTAACACCTTTGAGAGTGTACTCTAACACCTTTAAGAATGTACCGTAATGCTTTTGCAGAAATTACTTCTAAAGTTTATGGGAAAGTTTAATTATCATAGGGTTTTATAGTTTTAGCCTAAAAACGAGAGAGGTGGGTTAACAGCGGTAATCTAAAAAAAAAAGAAAAATTAAAGATCCCCAAAAAAAAGTAACCTCTAATTTAATTTTAAGGTTTAAAATATAAATCATTAAACTGAATGGTGTTAACTTTTTTTAAATTTTTTGAACTCGTCAAGTTTATCTTTGACAACTTTACATGGTTTTGTGCTATTCAATTCTAAAAACAAGGTTTCTATAAAAGTCAACGATTTTTTTAAACTCTGAATATACGAGCAATGGAATATCCAAAAAGTAGATATATAACTGACTAGAGCTGTTATTATGTCATGGCATTCATTGACAAATATACCATCCACATGTATTTTAAATACCGTTGATTCAATTATACTTTCTTCGTTGTAGACAATGATTGGCTCAACGGGTATGCGTTTCAAATTCTACAAGGAGGAAGAAATAAAGTTAGTGTCTGACCCAAGCCTTTAAAGGTAACTGAACTCTGACAACAAGTGCTTTTATATCGTTTTAGAGTGATAAAATAAAGACATAATCATCATTCAATAATAAGACTTGCCAAAAGTATTTCGTTAATCATTTATAATCAATTTTCAAATTCCCAAAGTTCAAGATTATCTTTTTTGAGAAAAGAAGATTATACTTTATCCGGAAAACCCTTTCACTTTTTTACACTCGCCTATATAATTTCTCGCCCATTAATAAACGTAAAAAAAGATTGAAGGATCGCTACGCTTCCTATTCACCAGAAGGTTAACCACCCATCAGAAGTACAGTTTTCATTGGTCAGAAGAGGAATAGGCTTAGCACCTTTGAAAATTGATTATAAATTAACGAGAGATTTTTGACACAGTTCATGCTCCCTTTGAGCTATTGTTTTTTTAATTACCATTTCAGAGCAAAACATCTTTTGAAAATTTTCATTAAACAAAGCTGGAATTAGCATCAAACTTCCCTCATATTTAGCGCCTACAATTATAAAAAGGAAAAGAATATATAAATTAATTGTTTTCTTTGTGGACTTAGTGATATTTCTTTATAAAAGCTTTATATATTATTATTATTATTATTTACGTTTTATTTCCCGCTTGGATGATAGATTGAAAATTTTTTTCATTACTTCCTCCTTTAATGGAACTGCCTCCCAAATTTGATCAGAGTAAGTCTTTAAGCCTTTAATACATTTTTCATCTGGATGAACGCCAGCTATTCTTTGAAATTCCAAGTTCAACTGAAAGAACAATTTCCTTAATTGCATTAACTTTCTCAAGTTATACATTTTGATTAAAATTAGTATTACTTGACGATAGTCAGAGAGAGCTGGATACTCTTCAAGGATATCTTCTGTAGCAATATTATTACGAATTAATGTGGCTCTGGCGGTAAAAGTTCGCTCCATCCTAGAATCGATGGCTTCAAAGTCTGGAGATTTCTTGTTCATCTCAATAACCATAAACTTTTTATGTTTTTCTATGCTAATATCATCTTCCATCTCTTCTTGAATCTATCAAAAGATTATTTGAAGATAAATATTAAATATATTAAATAATAATTATTATTGCATAATATTTGATAAAAACAGAGGATCTCTAATGATTTACCGTAAATCGTGATTCTTTCTTTATCTTTGGTTTTTGTGGTTTTTTATTTAAATTTTTGCTGGAATCTAGGTTAGTTTTTCTACTTCCCCTTGTACTAATTTTTGAGTTTCCTTTTGCAATGACTTTGTTAACTACTTCCTCTGGGCTTTTGGTAACCACTTTCTTGGAGTTTTCGGTGTCCACTTTCTTGGAGCTTTCAGCGTCGACATGATTCGGGCTATTAATGTCGACTTGATTCAGGCTATCAATGTCGACTTGATTCGGGCTTTCTATGTCGACTTGATTCGGGCTTTCTATGTCGACTTGATTCGGGCTTTCTATGTCGACTTGATTCGGGCTTTCAATGTCGACTTGATTCGGGCTTTCAATGTCGACTAAATCATGGAATACTATATTAGTCACTTCTTTTAGAATTTGTTGTTTTGCTTTTTCCGGCAATTTTTGGAAAATTTTTACGTCTGTCACATAATCAGGCATAGACGGAAGTGTATATGCTAAAGCAAAATCAGCTCTTGACCCAAAGGCAGTTAATGTTTTCCTTTTAATACCGATGCACCTACAATTGTTTTGTTGTAAATGCTCTTCGTTTATTTATAACATATATTTTAAATTATTTATGTACCTTACCATGGTAATTTTGAATTTAGTATTTCATCAGTGCTTGTATTTATGTTAGAGGCTGGTTCCACTGCAGTTTCCGTGATAATTTCGTTTGTCAGGGAATTATCTTTTTTACCATAATCACTTTTTGGGGTACTGATACCCTGGATTAAAAAATAACAGCATAGATTGTTATAATGCTTTTAATTTCATGATAGTCCTGATTAATCAATAACGCACTCAGGTTTGCGGACTTTGCGCGCATATTTAAAAAACTTTATTGTATATAGAGGTTATTGAAATCAGGTTAACCTTTAGTTTTAAAATACCAAAAAGTATATATTACTACCTTTTCAATCACTTTAATAACCATTTTATTACTGATGACCATTTCTTGAGTAATGTTTATAAACATTTTAAAATCTTCGTCGTAGGTCTGGTAGGTAAATTAAAATACATTTGGAAACCAGTCACTTTAATGATTAAAATTAGAAAACAAATTCAAAACTCACCTGATAAACTATGTTTTCGCCAACATAACCAGGAAATTCCTTTTCGTTTAGGGTTAAAAATTCCTTCAAACTCTCAATTGATGTACCGTTTAAATTAACTTTAGTATTATCTTCGCGCTTACAAAGCACTACTTGGATCAATTGCTTTGACATTATTAACAACCGAGAAATAATAGTTACACTTACGTAAGATAAATTAAATCATAAAATCAAATAAAATAATTCATTTTTAATTTTTTCTAGCCCAAAGCCCTGTTACATAGTAATGACCTACCCTAACAACTGGAGAAAAAAAAACTTTCTCTTTTCCACACGTGTTCACAAAGATTATAGTATTCTACGCTAGGTTATATAGACTGGCGTGTCGATATATGGAAAAAGGAGCAGCACTATACGCGAAAATCCCCCTCCCATTCTCTCTCTTCCCTGGTTATCTTATACATTTTTTTGGGTTTTTGAATTCACGGCCAGGGGGAATGTTTTAACAAATTTCGAACATTATCGCTCAGGTCTACTTTGTGTAGCGTCTTTGGTGTCCGACCCCTACAGGGGGTGACTATTGTTTAGCGTCCCGCGCTAGGGAATTTCCAGGAATCTTTTTTCTTGAAGGAGAGGGAACCAAAGTGGCTATAGTCGACGCGCGTTTTACCTTTGACTGCTGCCGTACTATTTCTCCATAGAGCCCCCGCTTGACAGCAGTCCAAGGTAAAACGCTCGTTCGCTAGAGAGGAATTCGGCTTGACTCCCTCCTCCTCTCTGTTGGTTTTGTTTAACCTTGGAACTCGTAGCTAGAAACTTTAGAGGAGTGGTTATTCTGTTTACCCTTTCTCCCGAAATTGTAATTTGAGTGTCGTCTGCTCTCTTGAATCCAAAATAGTAACTCGTAATATGCTGAACGTATTTAATTAGATTTTGCCCAAGAATGGGTGATAAAAGTTTAAATCTTTTTAGTTGTGATAAATGTACGTTTTTTACAAAAAAACTATCTTTGCTATTAGGTCATATTGGTTTCAAACATGAAAAAGAGGCACATTTTCGGGTTAAATGTGGCATCGGTTCCTGTGGCCGGACTTACAAAAAAATATTGTACTATCGGCGACATTTAAAAAAAAACACCCGACGGCTTTTCTGGAAAACTATGAATCTAACGATGATGATAACTATCCTTATGATCATAGCGAGAGAGGTGACGGATTTGATGACTTTATGGATCAAGAAGAACAGGAAACATTTACTCGTCCCTTTGATTTGAAAAATTCAATCTTGTTAATTTTACTTAAATACAGTGAGCAACATAGGTTGGCACATTCTGTCATTCAAGACTTAACCAATGACTTGCTTAGTTTATGTAAAGATCTGTTAACCGCTCAAGCCCAAAAATGTTTTAACAAAGATGATAATTTACATGAAAATGAACTTAAAGAAAGGATTTTCAATGACATTGAGTCTATGAGTGCAGTGTTTGATTCTTTAAATTCCATCCACAAAATTAAAAGAGTTTGTGTAACGGAAATGGGAATGGTAGAACCAACGCAAGTAACATTTGCTCAATCTGCTGAATCTGAAGAAAAGCACCATTTTCATTATGTACCTTTGTTGCGTACTATTGCCAATATTTACAAGGAAGTTGACGAATTTTCTTACCATGAAAACGTTGATAACGAATTAGATGAGCAATATCTTTCTCATTTTTTAAATGGTTCACTTTGCAAGAAATTACACCAAACTAATGATGGAGATTTAGAATTTCCGAATAGAAACGTTCCTAAAACCATACACCGGCAAATATATTGGGATGAGTTCGAGGTCGTTAACCCACTAGGATCCAAACGAGGAGTGCACAAAACTTTGGGCTGTTATTTTTCTATTTTAAATAGAAAATACAAGTACCGCTCTAAATTAGAAGATATCCACTTAATTTCTCTCGCAAAATCAAATGATATCGAAAAATATGGGTGGACAGAATATCTTAAACCTCTTCTCCATGAATTGAATATTTTGGCGACAGATGGAATATACCTAGAGTTACTAGGGATTAATTTAAAGGGGTACGCTTCAATTATTAGCGGACACAACCTTGGCCAACATAAAATTGGAGGTTTTGTCCCCTATTTTGGCTCGGGTAGAATATGCAGATTTTGCATGACGGATTATTCAGAAATAGCTCTTAGAAAAATGGAAAAGGACGTGGTTTTGAGGTCTTTAGAAAGACATAAATATCAGTTGTCATTTGTTAAGAAAAACCCAAAAGAATCGTCTTTGTATGGTGTTAAAAACCAAAGTCCTTTGATGGATTTATCCTACTTTGATTTAACCCAACAGTTAGTGCCAGATATCATGCATGATTTATTAGAAGGGGTTATTCCTTTCTTATTAAAACAACTTTTGAGTAGATTTATATCTCAAAATGCTGTAACTTTAGAAGAAATAAACAAAATTGTTGATAAGTTTCCATATGGGAAAACTGAGAAAAACAAGCCCCAAACTCAAATTAGAAATGCCATTATTGGGAAGGGTAACTTAAAGGGGTCAGCAAGTGAGATATTTTGTTTGTTTAGACTTTTTCCATTTATGTTTCAAGAACTTGTTAATTTAGGCAATGCAGATTGGAAAAATTACTTAAAATTACGTGAAGTTTGCGATATTTTATTTGCTGAAAAAATTCCCTTACATAAACTAGACGAATTAGAAGTACTCATAGCAGATTTTCTTGGAATGGTTGTGGAAGAATATGGTGCATGTAGTCTAACACCAAAATTTCACTATTTGATTCACTACCCAAATTTTATTAGAAAATTCGGGCCACTTTTTCCAATATCTTGCATGAGATTTGAAGCCAAACATGCATTTTTCAAGGTTATAGCGGACAATAGTAAAAATTTCAAAAACATAACAAAAACATTATCAGTCAGACACCAAATGTTCGAATGCTATAATTCATTAGGATCTAAAGTTAATGGCATCCAGAAAACTAGTAATGGAAACTTATTAAAAATAAATGTATTTCCCCTTACACTTCAAAATTTGCTAAGAGACAAATTCCCAGAAAATGACAGTTTTTATGCCGTTAATTCTGCTGTTTATGACAACGTTTCCTACTCTAAAAAATCACTAATTTTAATAGAATCAAACAAGTCATACTTGTTATTTGTTGAGGTTACATATTTATTTGTTATTAAATCTCAGATCTTTGTTTGTGGCTTAGTTTTTAAAACCAAAACTTTTGATTCTAGACTGCATTCTTATGAGATGGGAACAGAATCTAACCATTGGGCATTGTTTAAAGCCGGGAAAGAATTGCACTATCACTTGCTTGATAAATACAATATCGCTGGCAAATTCTATGTTAATCCCAGTTGCAGTTTTTATTAGGGAATGTTATAATACTTGTAAAAAAATTGTGTAATTTTCGAGTTCTTTCATATGTTTCAAGAGTATAGTAAGAATGCTCATAATTTATACTTTAATATTTAAAACACATTTTGAAGTATTCAAAACTTAATTCAAGCACAACAAATAAAGTTTGATATTCTTTTTAAGTTAATTTTTTAATTTTATTTAATTAACATATCTCTTGATATGGTGTTGAAAATAACCTTGATTATATTTTAAGTAAAAATAGGGTAATTTTAAGTATATATTAAATCATGATTTTCATAAAAAATATCCAAGCTAACCTGGGTTGTACACTGTTTGAGGCGTTTTAAGGAGTGAAAGGCGTTTTTAGGGTGTGAAAAAGGTGTTGGAAAAAGTAGGATTTCCATAAAAAAAATTAAGCCAACCTGTACACTCTTAGAGGCGTTTTTAGGGTGTAAAAAAGGTGTTTTTAAAATTAACACCCTTTTTACACTGTTTGAACACTCCATTTTCTTAGAGTGTAAGGCCTTGGCCGCTGGCTTTATAATGGGGGTAATGAATCGAACTAGACTCTTAAAAATTGAACCTAACCCGTTACCTCGTTGAAAAACGGGACCTCGGAAGCCTCCTCCTCCAGCTTGCTGCAGGTAATAGTAATAATACCTATTTCGCGACGCCATTTTTTTTACCTTCGTTTAAAATGTAATGTGGTCACTGTTTTTCCGAGTTTGAAAGGAATTTTACTTCCCGAATCAGTGGCAATTTCTATATCAACCACGTTAAAATTCGGTGTTCTGACGGGGTAATAATTAATCGGGTTAAACGTTAAATCGTAGGGGGTATTATACTTGTTGTTCTCTGGTCTGGGTATTGTACGTAATAGACCTCCCCAAGCGTCACCTATAACCTGAGGGTATATGATACTGGTATAAACGAATAAACTCTGGACACCTCTATTTATATCAGCGATATGTTCACCCTGGCTCTTATGCGTTAAGCCTTTCTCAATTTGTTTGGTATCAAAACCCAGCATAAGACCTAAACCAGGATTGGATTTGGGAAAGCGAATGGTAAAACTGTCTCGCAAATTTTTTTGTTGATTCGTGAGAAGATAATCGGGTTTTGCTTCATCAATTAACCCTAGACCACAAAGTAACGTTCCCGTCCCATTGTTATTTTGTTCAAAATCAAAATAAGGCCTCATTCTCGGGGGTAAACATTTTCTCATTCCTTTTAATACATTCTCTATAGTTTCGTACGTACCGTGTGGTAGTTGATAAGTTTTAGTTTGATATAAAAGATTGTCGACTCGTTCGTTACCCGTTAATTTTATGGTCTTGTCTCTTTTGACCATCTGCCGAACGTAAAAAGGGGAATATTTGGAGGTGTCGAGTTTGATCCTGTTCTGGTCTAAAGCTCGTGCTCCAACAATGGTTGTCCCCGGTATCCATTTTTCACAATCCCGCGCTTCTAAACCTAATAATTCGCAATACATTCTGGGAAATTTAACGAAGGTTTCACCATTGGGATCTTTAAATTCAATAAGAAAACGTTCCTGACCGTTGACGATCCCGATTTGAAATTCTAGCTTGTCTTTTACTTGTTGTTGAGTAATAGACGCCTGCATCTGATTAATAATTTTATGATAAATACTTTCATTCGTATTTTTAATTATTGTACTTTTATCGTTTACGGTTCCCTGACCCGTTTCGTATTTTAAATCTAAATCAACCATTCTAACGACGAAAGTATCGAAAAAGTCGGTAATATTATCCCATTTCGAAGTCATACTAATGCCCGATAAACCGACTTCCCAATGTCCTTCAGATAAATCAAATGACGTGGGTAATTGCGTCGTGTAACTGGTTTTTGTGTTTTTCGGGTATTGAGTCATGGAGGCGTTATTCAGGAGAGTCAAGTAAAACGAGTCGTAGATGGGAGCGAGCATCGTCAAACAGAGTTGAAGGATAACAATGAAGATGAAACAAGCTGGTCAGACTTATTTATCCTTCCTTTTGAGAGTAATTAACCCGTCGCACCAGTGGCATATATGGTTTAAAGGTTTCAACTCGTAGATCTCCCAATAATACGGTAAAATAAAGATTAGCCCGAGAATATCGTACCATGGGGCCAGAACGAATCGGGAAGAGGACTCTAAGCCAGTATTTACAATGGCGAAGAGTGTAAGAATCGTGAAAGAACCAACGCTTCCAGATACAGCATTGACATTTCTGTAATTGAACGCGACCACTTTCCTTCGTTACCCGTAAATCCATTTTAAGCTGACTTTAGGATCGAGTCTTTTATATGATATCCTTCTCCCCTAGTGAGTGAATGAGTCATTGGCCCCCCAGTCTTTTTGGCTGGGAGTCATGCAGAAAAACAAAGTCATGCAGAAAAACAAAGGAGCAGGGAGGGAAAAATATTAAAATAAAGGAGCAGGGAGGGAAAAATATTAAAATAAAGGAGCAGGGACGGAAAAATGAAAATTTGTGTCAGTCCTCCTTGAAAATGGGTTTTTCGACCGGGGGTTAGGCAAGGTCAGACTGGACGGTTGGGCGAGGTTAATTAGGCCAATTTGTTGATGGATGACGTCATTTGTTGACGGATGCGTTGTTTGTTGATTTTGGGGGCGGGGCTAATTATGCAAATTTGTTTATTTTGGGGGCGTGTAAGGTACATCAGCAATACCCTCACTGAAATCCCTCCATGAGGCTTTCTTTGCCTCACAGATGGCTTTGTGATAGGCGGTGAGGGTCTCCCTATAGGTCCCCCAATCGCCTGTCCTCTTAGCCCTATTAAAGAGACTACGAGTTAGCTTGCGAAGTCTACCAATTTCCTTATTCCACCAGGGAACTAACTTAGGTTGGTTGATAGACTTCACCGGATAATTCTGATGATAAGACTCGACAATGGCTAGTTTTAAATGTTCAACAGCCAGCTCAAAGTCTATCACCGAGGAGAGTTTAGAACTACATCCTCCAAGTCGAAGAGCTAAGTCTTCTTTATAACCGGCCCAGTCGGCCGTCCTGGGGTTACGAATTTCTGTTAAGACTGTAGCAGGTTTAACTGAGACGGAGAAGCAAATATGCCGGTGATCCGCTAGAGACGGCGCACTGGAGACATGCCAGTTCGTGACAGAGGACACCACGTTTCCTGTACACAGGGTGATATCAATGACCTCACTTCTGCTCTTAGTGACAAAAGTTGGTATATTGTTCCTATTTAGAATATGGAGATTAGTGCTCACCAGATATTCCATTAAATCATCACCACGTTGGTTGCAGTCACTACTGCCCCACACAACATGATGTGCATTAGCATCACTACCTATAATGAGCTTCTTCCCCAAACCTTCACAGTGGTTTACCAAACTGGCAACCTGCTGCGTTGGAGTCGAGTCGGCCACATCATACGGCAAGTAGGCAGACGCCATTGTAAGCTCATTTTCTCCGTCCGCAGTAGAGGAGAATATCCTTACAACAGCAGTATCCCGAGACTGGTACTGAGAGAAGGGAAGGGCGTGTATGTCCTTTCTTACCAAGATACAAGATCTTGGCATATCGGAGGCAAAATCATAGTAGATGTTGCCTGCGCCCCTGAGACCCAGGATCTGGCCCTTATTGATCCAGGGCTCCTGGATAAGAGCCACATCAAGGGTCTCTATGGCAAACCTACGGCATAAAACTGCCGTAGCTGCCCGGCAATGTTGTAAGTTGATCTGTACAACTTTAAGGCCCATTTTTGGAGGACAGGTAGGGGTATGCCCGGCTATTCCATGGCACTAGAGGTGGTTGGAGGTACCAGCCCATCCACCCTATCCTCAGCGCCAGCAGAACCACCGGCAACCCCCCCCCGTCCCAGACAAATGGGCACTGGAGGGTTGATCTTCCGGCACCACAGTGTCATCTGTGTTGTCGGAAGTGTCCCCCAGAGAGACGTCGTCCAGCAAAGCCCGTAATGACCCTTCATCATCACTGGGCTCCGCTGGAGTCGCGCCAGTACTCCCAGCCTCCAAATGTGGCTGAGGCTTGTTTGGATCAGAAAGGATCTTGAAGATCCCCTGATCCAAACCAGTGTACGCTAGATAATAAGCCTCTTTAATGGCATCCACCGAGTCCCCATCCATCTGGAAAATCCAGCGGACGGTTTCTTTGGTGGATGCCGAGTTTACAGCCCTCCAACACCCAGTATTCAACCGGTTGTTGTAGGACTGCATCCTCCTAAACAGCGTGTCCCTGGTTTTGAAGGCAACCTTGAACGGCTTTGGCAGCGTACCGGCTTCTGTAACCAGTGACCTGGTGTCCGCCAGAACCTGTTCATTTTGGTCGAAAGCCTTCTTCAACCAGGTACCCGACTGCAAATCGCCACAGTGATAGATGAGAGCGCCACCCACCAACTGGAAATTCTTTAGGAGAGGTAGTGGTTCACCCGAAGGTATCCCATCTATCCTCTACAGAATTCCAGACTGGATGGCCCTCACATCAACCTCCGTGACCTTATTGACTGGATAGCCATCTTTAATGATGGCCATCTTCGTCAGGCCAACCGCATCCTTATAAGACTTAGGGGCCGAAGCCTCTTTAGCCCTTTTAGGATGCGGTTGAGAAGACCCAGGAGAGGGATTAGAGTCCAATGTCCTGGGCCTTTTGGCTGAAGGTACCACTTCACTGCTAGGCAGTGGATTGGTCTCCTTCTTCTTTGCTTCGCGAGCCCGCTTGCGACGGGCATTGCGATTGAAGGTCTTTTTGGTAAGCTGGGTTCTGTCTTGCGACGACTCAGACTTATCAGCAGTACTGCCAGAGGCAGAACCAGAGGCAGTTTCCTGCATATTGGTGGGCTGGGTTTCACCCAAGGATGACCCAGACCCATGTTTGGTTTTTGGATTTTTATTTTTGGAATTCATAAAAGTCCCACGAGAAATTGGGGCAAATAAGAGGTCACCACCCGGTAGTCCGCATCCCGGGTGGAAGGCTAGATACAACGGGGTGTCGCCTGGTGCCCCGAGTAACCTAACCTTACTTAAAAATTTTATTTTGAGCGTGTTGTTCATAGGGAGGAAGACGAAGATCAGACGCATTCGGACAGTACTGGCTGAGTTCAGCGTCAAGCAGGATAGAACGTATATTATTTTTCATCGGGCGTTATCATCGCCATGCTTGTCCAAACGGAGCTTACGTAATGTAGAAAAAAGAATCTAATCTCTTATACTGTATAAAACGTTGCACCTGTTGGTGCATAATGATATACCTTTTTTTTTTTGTTGATGAACGATCTCCTCGGTAGGGAGAACTGAACGCGAGGAAATTTTTCGAGCGTGAGACGCCAAACCGCACATTGTTAGTTTTTCTTTTGGATCTCCTCGAGTTCAGTCCTCCTCCTTCAGGCAGTAAAGAAACTACCTTCGTTTGTAATCTGTATCATTTGCATAAGTTTATCAGATTTTTTGTATAAAGTTGGTTTTACTATCCATATATCCTAACCTGGAATCAGGGTAAGAACTTTTGTAATACGATTTTTTGTGATAAATAAAACCATTGAACCAAATTCTCTTAAGCCTTAGTTCTATTAATTCCACGGTGAATCTAAATTCACTCAATAGATCGAGAACCCTAAACCTTAGTCTTACTGTTATAAAATTGTAAAACGGTTACAATTTTGGCGCCCAACGTGGGGCTCGACGTGGAGTTCCTTGAATAATAGTTACTATCGATGTTAAAGACATTACATGTTCAGCCTAACAATTGTTTTGTTTATCGCCAAGGGTTAGAGATTGTTTTCCTCTAAAGAGGTTTTAGTCCTCAGAATGAGGTTATTGGATTCTTCTTTTTACTAAATTATAATTCATAATATGACAATTATATATTAATATTATAATATTATATTAACTATATAATATAACCTGGCTCATCGACGTCCTCCTGAGGATGAGGTACCGCCTCATGGTGAGGATTATACTATTATGGGACCCGAACTAGCCAGGATGGGGATTGGTCATCCTTATCCACAACCTGATCTAGCGAGAACTAGATCTGGGCGTGTTTATCAACATCCATCCCATACCAGAACTGCGTTCGAATCATTTCATGAAGCTTTAAAAGAAACTAGTTTAGACAATAGACTAACTACGTCTACCCGTATCAGTTTCATACAAACTTTTGAACGTCCGTTAACGACAACAGTTCCCATAATAGATGATTTATTATTTAGTGATTTACGTACGCCTATATTTCTACGACAATCCATACTCGATACAACAACTAGTTCCCAAACCACACAAACCGTTAGTAGAGCTCCAATATTAGGCACTATTGGTCGGACTTCAGCGATCGTAACTGAGATTTCGACTGGGATTCAAACACCTCCAGTACAGAGTTCAAATACAAAATCAAATCCCTATCAACAACAATTAGATCAACAATTATTGTATATACGTCATTTAGAGGAAGTTATTCAGCAATTACAATTAGAATTGATAGATATGAGAGCCTCAATGACCAGGTCGAATCAAAGTTCACAAACTATTCCCAAACACGTAGATCCCCGCACTACTCAACAATCAGGCGTAGTTGATCCGTCAAATCAACTACCCTCTAGGCATACAGGATCTCGTCATTCTCCGAGACAAAGTCATAGATCTAATCCTCGTTCCTGACATGCAAGCGCTCGTTCTCAATCTTCCTCATCATCCCGAGAATCTGATCATGACACCCCTTCGATTCGTTTCCCTCGAAAGCCTATTTTTCCTCCAAGTACCTTAGTTTTTAAAGGGGCTAGAACAGAACGACCACAGGAATTTATAAAATCTTATCGAGAATTTGTCAATTTTGCTCACCTTTCTACAAAGGAACCGTTAGCGAACCTTCCTTTTGTTTTAAAAGGAATAGAATTGGATTGGTATAGGGAGACTGAACCCTTTGTAAATTTAGGTCACTTTGAACATAACTTAAAAGAAAGATTTAGTGATCCTGCGACTGAAACGTATGAAGAAACACGTATTTATGAACGAATGCAAGTACCCTCTGAGGAGGTTGATACATTTATAAATGATGTTATCAAACTAAACAATAATTTAGAAGAGCCTTTTTCGGAAGAAAAACTTGTTAGAATATTTAAAACAAATCTACTTCCAGAATATAGATTTGCATTAGCAAAAAGTGGCATTAGAGATTTACATAGTTTAAGAGAGTTATGTAGCGAGACGGAAATTGCCCTCAACCTCCTCGTAGAAGGTCAGGTGATACACCAAATCCCTTCCACTCCCAAACATGGATCTCTCCTCGAACCCAACTTAGAACCAACTTTCCCTCGAGAAACTATTAACCTTCTATGAAAACAAAAACAATCCCCAGTAATATAGAGTCTAGACTAAACCCATCTAAAGTCCAAGCTAGAACATTTAGCAACAAAAACCCCGTTTCTACCACAAGTAGATTTAATAAATGTCTCCCTGTACAAACAGTTGAAGCCCCAAATGAATCGGTTTCACGTTCTTTTAGACTACAATCTAGTCGCATTCAAACAAATACTAGTAGCTCAAGGCCTACTTTCACTAGTACTTCTTCTACCACCCAATCGAAAGCTCGTCCTTCCTCCTCATATACGAGGTCACAACCAGGTCAAGCTAAATTAACTACTGGTTTGCCTAAAAGCGAACTAACATGTTTCAATTGTACTGGGAAAGGTCATCTAGCTAACGAATGTCCAAGTCCTAAACAGGGAAACTACGAAGGGAGGAACGAAGCGAGGGAGTCGCAGCCTCCCACAACTACAAAACAATAAGCCCTCAATTAAGAACAAGGCCTACATTTCTAGGGTCAATAAGTTGTCAAACTAGACAGCGCCGTGAACCCATATTAATACCACTCAATTTTGAACATGGATCTTTTCAAGCACAATTAGATAATGGGGCAGAACAATCTATGATAAGTTTGGAACAACAAAGAGCAATACCTCATGCTCGAAATGATCCCGACGCTCTTCCTCTTGACCAGGATGTTGAATGTATCATTTTGAGAGAAACGCTATATTTTTTCTAAAGGTCCCACTGTTTTAAACTTTGAAATTACATTCGACAATAATTTAACTCATAATTATACTCAGGAATTCTTAATAGTACCTACATTACTCAGTGACTTTATACTGGGTTTTGATTTTCTTGAAGACCACAACGTTTTTATATATCATGGATCGAAATATTGCATAATTGATGGTAATCAACTTTGTTTTCAGACAGACAAAGCTTTACCATTAATTCCTAATATGCAGGTTATTGAAAATGTAGAAACGGTAGTAAACAACACTACACTCTCTTCCGACCAACGTTCAGATCTGAGGCGTTTATTACTAAAATACCCAGATCTTTTTGCTGGTAAAACGGGTCGTACGAGTTTAATTATGCATGAAATTAATACAGGAGAAGCAATTCCTATCCATTCTCGCCCTTATAGAGTTAGTCCTTCTAAGAAACAAATTATCGAAGAACACATAAGAACCATGCTCAAAGAAGGTGTGATAAAACCCTCTAACAGTCCTTGGGCTTCACCGATAGTTTTAGTTGAACAAAATGGAGATAAAATTCGATTCTGTGTTGACTATCGCAAACTTAATAAAGTGACAATAAAAGATCCATATCCAATCCCTTATATAGATGAAATATTGGGAAAATTAGGATCTCCAAAGTACATAACCGCACTTGATCTTAAGTCAGGATACTGGCAGATAGAAGTTCATCCGAATAGTCAACCGAAAACTGCTTTTATCTCACACGCAGGAAAATTTAAGTTTAATGTTCTCCCATATGGGTTATGTAATTCCCCAAGTTCCTTTCAAACGCTAGTTGATCAAATATTCCAAGAAGGTGGAGAACAATTTTCCATATTTAGATGATATTCTAATTCCATCATCCACATGGGAAGATCATAAAATTGCTTTAGATTACACTTTACAAAAGCTTAGAGATGCCGGACTAACATTGCTATTAAAAAAGAGTAGATGGAACTTGCAATTAAAAAAAAGCCCTTAGCGCAAGCAAATAAGCGGGCTAGAATGTGGAGTGAGAGGGGCTAACGCTGACTTTAAATTCCAACAATCATCATTCGAAGAAATCTTTATAATAGGTTTAACGAGTACCGTATTAGAATGGCTCATCATCATTGATGAGAAAGTACAGCACATGTTTCTATAAATAGCAATTAACTCGCAGCTATTTTTAATTTTCATAAACTTTATCCCCAGGACGAGCGTTGATACCGCAACTGATCAATCCGGGAAAAAAAAAAGTGTCCAGGTGAATCTAATCTGCACAAGGGAACAGGTCAAGCGACTAAGCGGGCCGTTTCCTTAAAAGACGTAGGGATGTGTACCAGTAACGGTTTATGTTACTGGAGTTGAAATGACTAGTCCAAGCAGTGTCGTAGCAGGTTGGAAAATGTACGCCAAAAGTATTTCTTGAGGATACGACCGCTCCCCCGAAAGAACCCGCTAGTCTTAATAATAGAAAAAAAAGAGCGGGGGCTAAGAATTTACCATACGTTACCCCCGCTGAAGCCACTCAATCTAAGGTCCCCGTCACCCAACCAGAAGTTAATGAAGTCCCCGTCGCCTAGTCACCTCCTATTTTTACGATTTGTCGCTATCCAACCTTTTCATTTGAGGTGAGATTCAAGATTAAAATTTTTAATTTCACTACTAGGTTATTAATAACCCATTAAGAAAATGTAAAATTGTACGCGTTAGGATGGGAATTTTAGGCCTATGGTAACTGAAGCCAGAATCATTTGAATCTAAATTCACACAGCAGATGCACAAATCAATGAAAAATATATAAAAAAAAATCTAATTTAATACTAATTGGGGAAACTAAAATAGTACCTCCCGGACAACCACGTTATCTAGCCTAACCTTACTTAAAATTTTTATTTTGAGCGTGTTGTTCATAGGGAGGAAGACGAAGATCAGACGCATTCGGACAGTACTGGCTGAGTTCAGCGTCAAGCAGGATAGAACGTATATTATTTTTCAACGGGCGTTATCATCGCCACGCGTGTCCAAACGCAGCTTACGTAATGTAGAAAAAAGAATCTAGCCATAGCTTTGATTTTTACCTCCCCGAGTGAACTTGTTCACGGGGAGGTTTTACGTTCGTCGTGTCTGTGTGTCTGTGTGTGTGTCTGTCACTTCCGGTGTAAGCGGATATCCTGTGTAACCGGATATCACGTGACCTAGCACGTAGAGCAAAAATCTTGGGACTCAAGACGTAAACATGCCATCTTATCGTTCAATTCCGTTCAACGGGAATTCCTATAATCAGGCTGCCACATGGATAAGCTTCAGGTGTCGTGCGATTTTATGCAACCGTGGACGTCTCCCATTGCATATTATCGCCTTCCACCATCCACATCAAACCTCGATGCTGGACAGTTGAAGGCGATTATACACAATGGGACGTCTCCCACTGTTATAATCACCTCTGACCATCCAAACGCACCAAGGTCCAACCTTTAGTTTCCGATCTCAGCGGGCCATATTAGCGAGGCGTCCCTCAACTAATATGGTCCACATCAACCCGCCCCCTCTACGGGTCAGATTTGCGTTCGTAGCTACACTGAGCGCCTGGTGTAATAATTACCTCCAGACATTGAACAGGGGGTGGGTTCCCCTTTCTTCACAGCTTTAAGTTACAGATACCTTATAATGTTTTTCGATCGCCTTATATACCACTTTTTTTACACTAACGCGTTGTAGCCTTATGGCGTGGTATCTTTCAGTGAATTGAAACGAAATGTTCAGTTAAACTATAATTAAAATTTCTTAAATTACTTAACTTAGTCTAATTAATAATTTCGCTGAAAATTAAATTAAAATTAAATGTTATTTTAGAAGATATTTAAGAAATTGTCTAAGAATTTTGTGAAATTTGTGTGTTCAATACCAGCTCGAGTTGGCAGCACGCGTTAAGCTATTTTCCATGTACCATTTAGTCCATATACATAGGTATAAAGGTATTGTAGGCTTAGGCTTGCTGCAAACTCAGGGTGGATTGGAAAACTAATACAGTTCAACTTCTACGCATATGGAAGTAGTCTTGTTTTTTATCTATTTTAATTGATTGATTTAATTTTTTAGCTTAGCCTCAGTTATTAAAATGTGTAGGTGTTTTTTTTATTTTGTTTATCGCATATATAAAAGCGTGAAATACTATTTCGGCCGTCAGAGAAAAAGCTGGGATCGAAGAGCTGGTTACCTTTTCGCTCGCCGTACCAATTCACTAGTGTGATGGTAATTCGACAGCGGTTCTTAGCTGCTTCGACTGGCGTTTCTCTCCGTGGAGTGATACCTCCTTTACCTCGGTGTCGAGGAGAGCTAGTACACGTGTGTTTGGGCTTCGTACTTGTACTTAACCTTAAGGCCTGCGGAAAAGCCTCATATAATGTAAGGTCTTATGGGTGATTTGCACTTGACTTTTGGAGCGAATGTACCCGTATATCTAACTTAAACTTCTCCATTACCTACTTTGATTTTCATGTACTTGAGTTCCGTGACTGGAATGTGCTTTAAACGCAATCTTTAATAATTCGCCATTGAATAACAAACCAACTATTACCACGTAGGATAGGAGACATGATAATTGAGGTCTACATGTTGAATAACCTGCCACAAACTTGTATTTAATAGAATAACCGGCCGAGTACAGGGACTGGAAGTCTGCAACAGACTTCTAGTCCGATATTGGCTACGATTGACTTCATTTACTGATAATCATGTGATTTAAATCTAAGATCGACGACTATAATAACGATAGTCAAATAAATTTGGTCTTCGACCTATTAATCAGTTTAGGTCCTTGATTTGGAACAGCGAATTGGTTTAGGCCTACCGTGATAATGTTAAAAATATTTGCCAATAAAAGTTCATATCCTTTCGCCGATTTAAAGATAATGAAGAAAATATTTGTCAATAAAAATTTTAACTAGAGGAATAGCTGCTACGATCGCTGGAAAAGAACCCGCGCATTCTGGGTGGAAGCCAGATGTCCTTTACCCTAGACCATATCGGACGACGGACTAGCTTATTACACGAAGATAATAAAGAAAATATTTGTCAATATAATTTTAAAAATTTGAAATTCCTACGCCGATACCAGGAATCGAACCCAGGCATTATGGGTGTAAGCCAGATATCCTTGCCTCTAGACCAAATCGGATGTGATTACTACTCTAAGATAATGAAGAAAATATTTGTCAATACAATTTTAAAAATATTAAATCCCTTCGGGAATCGAACCCGGGCGTTTTGGGTGTAAGCCCGATATCCTTGCCCCTAGACTATATCAGCTGTGCCTACTACTCGTAGATAATTAAGAAAATATTTTTTAGTAAAAATTTTAATTAGAGGAATAGCTGGACCAATACCGGGAATCGAACCCGCGCATTCTGGGTGGAAGCCAGATGTCTTTTACCCTAGACCATATCGGACCTGATTATAAGCCGAAGATAATGAAGAGATATTGATTAATAAGATAGACGAGTCACGACACGGTAATTGAGATCCGCAAGTTGAATAAGCGGCCACAAACTTTTGGTCTGCAACTAGAATAACCGGCCGAGTACATGTACTAACAATAATTGAAGACCAATATTGGCTACCATTTAATGATCAAGGGACTTAGAGCCCCAATTTGAGTTTTGAACAATCAATTATTTAAGATAGACTCCTATAAGAAGAAAATCACCCAGGGGTTTCTAGCCTTGAAACGATGGATTTGCAGTTTAAGGCGGAGGTGGATGCACTCAGACACATTTTTCGCGCGTTTTAAATTCGTGCGCGAGCTTGAAACAGGCGAATAGTACTTCAATGACCGCACGAGCTTGAAACGCTCGAAAAATGTGTCTGTGTGCAGTCGGCTTAACAATTAGCACACGAATTAGAGAGATTGGGGATCGACAATGTTTGCAATTTGTCACGTGAACGCGTATAGCGAGAGTTTCTAGCGAAAAATATAATTGTTTCCGCACGAATAAGAAAATTGTCAGTTTCTGAGAAAGTAAAATACCAGAGCTCGATAATTGGTAATCGTGATTTCAAAATCAGAATTTGCATACATTATATCTTTATTCTTACGCAATGAGAATGTTCACAATTGGCAAAGTAGAGGCGGATCGATACAATATATAGGGAAAATGTAGCAGATTTGCAGTTTAAAATTTTCGCCGACACTGTTTTATAAAAGTATATTGTCTAGCACTTTTTTAGTCAGCGGCTACCCAACAAAATGTACCCTGCGTCTTATTACTTATTTCCCAAGGTTACAAAAAACTATAACCGTATGATATAATATTTTTATGGATTTTTTTTTCAAGCTGATGAATTTTGAAATTCGTTACACTCGGGGAGGTATTATTTTGGTTTCCTAACTTGTTCGAATCTAATCTCTTATACTGTATAAAACGTTGCACCCGTTGGAGCATAATGATATACCTTTTTTTTTGTTGATGAACGATCTCCTCGGTAGGGAGAACTGAACGCGAGGAAATTTTTCGAGCGTGAGACGCCAAACCGCACATTGTTAGTTTTTCTTTTGGATCTCCTCGAGTTCAGTCTTCCTCCTTCAGGCAGTAAAGAAACTACCTTCGTTTGTAATCTGTATCATTTGCATAAGTTCATCTGATTTTTGTATAAAGTTGGTTTTACTATCCATATATCCTAACCTGGAATCAGGGTAAGAACTTTTGTAATACGATTTTTTGCGATAAATAAAACCATTGAACCAAATTCTCTTAAGCCTTAGTTCTATTAATTCCACGGTGAATCTTCATTCACTCAATAGATCGAGAACCCTAAACCTTAGTCTTACTGTTATAAAATTGTAAAACGGTTACAACGTGTAGCCGGGGAAAATATTTGAGGGCTTTCTATTTATTTTCTTTTTTCTTATTTTCTAATTTATTTTCCTTTCGTAGGAATTGGGAGAAGATCCCTTTAAGGGATATTTTCTAAATATTATAATAATATATTACCTTTGCGTTATAATTAACGTTGATCTCCTTTCCTCCGAGTTACAAAAATAACAAAATACATCCCTAAACGTTTATATAATAAACTTTCTTTTTAAAAATGTAGTTTCTGTCTTGACTCTAGTGAATTATTTGAATAATATTATTCAATACTTGGGGTTGTACAGTACTTGTGGGTAGGACTAGGACGGATCTATTTGAAAAATGAAAATACCTTTTAGTGTAAAAAAATCATATGTATGAATTTGAAAATTAAATTTCATTGTAGGAACCAAAAAAAATTTATCACATTCGCAGATTTTGCCCCCCCCCCCAATCTGAAAAACGTTCCTACGCCCCTGGAATATGGAATATATTTTTTGTACTATTATATATAAACTTTATGCCACTTTTTTTTCTGTTTGATGATGCCAATCAGCTCATGTGGCAATGGGTCGATGCTAAGCCAAATGAATGCGATTAATTAAAAGTAAAGTGCATCAATAAAATAATTATATTAATAGTTTACCTGATTCGTACCTTTATTTCATATACTAATTATTCTATTATCTTTATTATATAACCAATGACAACCGCTAACTCTTAATCATCTTAAACTTCTAATTGTTACCAATTCCTCTAGACTTCGCATTTTATTATATCCAAATGATTTTCAAAATCAAAATAGATCCACATTTCATTTTTCTTTTAAATTGAAACCCGTTCAACCAATCGTATAATACTCAGTCTTCCAGCGAACAAAATCCTTTTGGTACGCTCTATTTCGAGTGTTATATAAATTTGGGTCCTGTTCGCTGGAAGGCTTAGTATTATACGATTGGTTGAAGGGGTTTCAATTTAAAAGAAAAATGAAATGTGTATCTATTTTGATCCGGGCGAAAGTAGCCTGAGTTGGCTGGTGGCGCGAACCTCTTTCAGGCTATTGGTGCCTGGGACCCAAATATATATAACACGCAGTTATAATTTCATGAAACCCCGCTCGAAATAGAAATTGTTCGCTGGAAGACTTAGTATTATACGATTGGTTGAAGGGGTTTCAGTTTAAAAGAAAAATGAAATGTGGATATATTTTGATCCAGGCGAAAATAGCCTGAAGAGGCTAAATGTGCCTGGGTTGGCTGGTGGCGGGAACCCGGGCACTTAGCCTCCCATAATTTTGCCCGGGTTCCCTGAAACCGAGAGCAGCCGGGGCAGTTTTACGATTAAATTTACCCTCGCCAAAGAAAATAATGTTAAGAAGTAGGTTTTGATTCGCGTTTCCTGATAAAAGTTTCAAGGAAAACACTTGTCGGTATTTTTACTACTATTAAATAGATCTTTAATTATAATATTATCTAACATTTAAGATGTAAGAAACAATAATTGCTGAAATACAGCCCTATACGTGTTTGAACTCGAAAGAGACTCAATGAGAAGTTGGATTATCCGATAATTATCATGATATGTAGTGTGTCTGGAACTAGTCGTATAAATTAGTAGATTAGTATTCTTTTTGGATTAAGGTTCTTAAACCTAGTATTCTTTAGATAAGTAGGCATTATAATAATATAAGTTAATAAATAGCTGATTATGTGAGAACTAAAGGCCAATGCCTACAGGAAAGCTATAACAAAAATTTTATAATTATTCACCGATTAGTTGGCCCACAGTCTATTTATGAAAACGGAGAGAAATTAAGGCGGAAAAATTGATTCGTAAAACCTAAGCCTAATTTGATAAATTAGGCTTAGGTTTCCCATAGCATTTTAAATCACACACCGAAGCGCGTGCTTTGGAGGCTAATGGTATTGAACGTAAATGACTTAGTTTCTCCTCCTTAACCATTTTGCGTTTTTATAAATAGATTGTAGGCGAACTAATCGGTGTAAAATTATGAAATTAGTCTTAAAATAAATAATGGGGTGGGTGGTTCAGGCGTCTGCTCTCATTGTCTATTGATTTAGACATGTTTACCTTTCAATAAAAAAAGGAAACAAGGTTTTTGAATATGAAGAGCGTACGATTAGACCTCGCAACATTTTCCTAGCCTTTTTTATCATTAGGAACCCAAGCTTTACAGCAAAAAATGACAAAATCTGCTAGAAGTATGTTTCCGAAGCTTGTAACAGATAAGCCTTGGTCTCAAATGATGCCACCGCCAAGCTTGCTTTAATAGCCAGAAAGTTTTTCTTTATGGTTTATTTATTCCAATTATGAATATAAAAAGGGCCTATTAAAATTATTTATACGAATGCAGTGGCGGAAGTGCTTCGCTGGGTGTATTTACGGTGGAAGGCTAGCTAAGCGCATCGTCAAAAAGTGCTTCGCGAAGAGCTTCGATTAAGTCCCACCTGTGCACGAAGGTGAAGTTCAGAAGTTCGTGATTTTCAGTTTAGCTGTTCTTTATTTTGCTGTTAGAAACTGCATTGCAATCGTCGATGCCAAATAATGGTACACTTAATTGTATTTCATACCCCGTAATCGGAGCATGCAAAGTCCTGTTCATTGTTTGATCTCTATTTATCAATTATTTTGCTTTCTAGAATTGGTTTCTAATGGTACTGAGATATCTGACTACGATGAAAATATCCTAATGTTGTATAGGCCTATTTCTATAGTAGTAGCCCTAACGAGAGAAAAAAATATATATATTTTCATGCCTTACACTTTCTAGTAGCTAAAGAGTTGGTATAATGAATACATTTTTTTTATACAATAAGTAATTTTGCCTTCTAATTTATGTACATTTTTCATTCTTTGACTCTAACATTGATCGGTTTGATGTTCGCAACCACATTTTCTTTAATGTTGTAAGTAGGGCCTTTACCCAAATAAGTATCGCGAAACATTTTTAAAGGTTCGTTGAAGGAAATAAAAACCTTAAAGCATTTAATACGTAGATTGTATTTTAGGTTAATTTTGGCGTTATAACTTACTAATGGGAACAAACGGAAATAGCTAAAGTTTCCCGAAACTTTTAAAATAAATAATTTTTAACGTAAGATTAAGTGTTCAAATTTTCCAATTGAGCAAAAAATATTTTTGAAGGGCAAGTCTCATAAAATAATTATGACAATTTTAAACTGTGTATGATAGTTAAAATGAGATCAGTTCTAACGAAGAAAAATGTACCATACAGAGAAGATGAACCTCGGGGGCAGTATAAAATATTATATTTTTGCTTGGGGCCAGGTGGCGTTGATATCATGCCTCAATGCCGAGTGGCGGAGTTTCGTGGGAATAAGTTAGTGATCTCGAAGACTGCTCGGAGCGATTTAAGACGTTCTTAAACGTTTAAAAATATAGTAGCCATTATTATTTGCCTAATTTAGGATTTTTGTACTTTATTAGTTGGACAATTAGGAGGTAAGTTAAATATATCAAACAAATATTTCTTGAGTAATTGAAAGTACCTGATTATAATTGATATAATAATGCAGTAACGCGTATTTAAGCCTTGGATCACAATCATTAATGTGAAACGCCAAGGCTTACTTGTCAGTAAAAGTCATGATGTGCTTTTTTCTTGGGTATTATACCGTTTCTCATAGTAATCTTTTACATCATTTTCCAGCCGCCATGTTGTTCCGAAATTTCTAAGGGCGACGCGATTGGCTAAAATTTATTTGCTACTGCTGTCATCTTTGAAGAAGTCTTTCAAAAATATTTTCATACATCTGCCCCATGTGAAAGGGTCTTTTCCCCAGAATATGAAGATAGGTCTATTAAGAAACAATTTAGTATTTTGACCAAAGTGAAAAATAATCACTATTTGATAATAATTTAACACAAAAATTGTCTAAATTGATGTCTGCTTGTGTCGAGATGTTTAAACTAAAATGAAAGTAGCCAAATGATGTGTGATTTGCGTAACCTCTGTAAGAGTTAAAACGCAGAAGTTTGGATTCAAACGCAGAATTTGAACTTTCGAACCTCTTGAATTTTTCAAGCCTAGGAACCTCACACTAGACAAGGCTTAGATGAAACTGCTTATATATTTGACTGCACTTCGCCTTTCTGGTGGAGTTACGGGCTTTTATGTAATCTAGACCTGTTATTGCCTCTTTAAATCTGTGCCACCCAAAACTAGACAAGGCTTAGATGAAAATTGTTAATAATGCGGCTTCTCTTCATCCCTCCAGTTCGCTTAGATGTTTTAATGAAATCTAGACCGATTATTGCCTCTAGCAACAAAAATCTAGCCAAGGCTTATTTGAAGTTAAATATTTGGCTGCGCTTCATCCTTTCAATGGGTTTAGTCATGTATTAAAAACGACTAATTTGTCCAGAATTTTAAATTAAATGTTTAACTGAGCACTTTTAAAGGGCAAGTGGGTCATTCCATGCAGAAACGACCAGTCAGAATACCATGGATCGGCCGATTTTGATGAAAATTGGTACAGATGGTACTTTACCTATATAAAAACCAAATCTAAGTTATCTCTGAAAAATATTGGAAACTTTTTTTAATGGAAAATTATACAACACCCCAGAAAAATCGTGTATCTTGAAGCTCCTTTTGTTATCTTTTGGAAAATATCCAATAACTACCATAATTTCTGACCGAATTCAATCAAACTTGGAAATTATATGTAATATAGGCTGCCAAAAACGTTTAGCTACTCAAAAGTGAGGTATCTATTTTGACTCTTGAGTTACAGAACCATATTAGCGGAAAAAATTCTTTCGACGGTACCATTTTTCGGTAAGTAGCACAAAAAGTGCAACTCAATTTTTTTTATTAATGTCTATAAATTTGAGTCTTGGCAAGACCTTTCCAACGATATACAACCTTGTTGGGGTATTCCTAAGTCCTGAAAACGTAATTTTAAAAAACTGCTAAATTTTTACTTAAAAAAAGTTTTTTTTATTCGTATTAAATACTTTTAAACAAGTCTTGTACTTGCTCAAACGGAGAATGCAACCTAACAAAAATTGGTTTTTATCGATTCCTTATTGTTTAAATAGGCCTCATCCACTATTGAAAAAATTTACGAACAAATGTTAAACTAGAAATAAATTTTAAACTTACCATTAAAATAGGCTTAGCAGGATTCATGGAGATCCTGATTTCCTCGCTAATAAGGTCTAGTGACCAATCGAATGCAATTGTACGTCTCGTGGATTAATCGCGTGAACGACGAGACTTCATCGGTCGCTACACCTTACCCAGAGGCAATTCAGGATCTCCATGAATAAAATTCAAATTTCAAATTTATTCGTTAGTAAAATATTTTAAGTCTTTTTTGATTGAGGGCTAAGTCATCTTGCGACTTATTGCGAATCCCGCTAAGGGTATTTTCCGAGTAAGTTTTAAATTTATTTCTAGTTTAATATTTATTTTGTAGACTTCTTATTGGTGGATTAGGCCTATTTAAACGATAAGGCATTGATAAAACAAGTTGGGAAACCAAAATATAACCTCCCCGACCCCGACGTTAAGGTAATCTAACCTAACCTAACCCTACCTAAAATAAAAGATGAAAAGAAATGTTGAGTATTGGATGAGTAGAGGAAACAGCGTTCATTTCAATCATTATTCTCTATTTTACGGAGTATAAGTATTTTCCCTTAACCTCAAGGATACAGAGAATGCAAAAGAGTGTCATGCGTTACCCATAATTGTATGCGGCAGGTCGTAGACTCTTTAATATACACACCAAATGAAATGTCCTGCGTTACCCATAATTATATGCGGCATGGCGTAGATTTCTTAATAGACACACCAAATGAAATTTATTTTCTAAATAAATATGTAAAATACATGTTCTTATAATATAAATTATCATTAGAGCATAGGCTGTACTGTGTGATTATCTTTGAGATAATCCACTGATTTGATAAAGACGAAGGATTTAGTCTGGGATGGCAATGAAGACAAGGAATTAAAACGACGAAGATTTTGTAGCAAGTTCCTCTTAGACAAACCAAGAAATATTGTAGACTGAATGTTTCATTTACAACCCATTTTCGGTAGATGATCGGCAATTACTTCCGGCACAGTTTTCGACTAAAATTCTTGTTTTGACGTGCTACTAGAGGACCATTACTGATATTTTCATCATGCAAGTGATCCCAGTCATTGGAAGAATCAAAGGATTGAGCTGGTCGAGAGGTTATTTTCCAAACCGGCTGACAAGACGTTAGCTTCCACTCCTACGATAAAAAAAATATCTTGAATACTGAAATAGACTAATTTCCATACCGTTAATATTTATACTTGAATAGCTCCTTTTATGTTTAGAATAACGAGGCCGTATGAAGAACTGTTGAGCTTTTACTGACTGTAAGAATCTCATATGTCGAGTCCGAAAACACTCACTGCTTGCATGTTTCAATTCTTCGTAGCCAGGCCGTCTCTCTCTGGTGATAAATGAAAGCCGTGTCGCTGCTCTGTTGACTTCAAATGGTGATGACATTCTGCGCTGGTTGATTTTCTCACTTAAGTCACTATAGCTCTCGTCTCGTCTCGTCTCGTCTCGTCTCGTCTCGTCTCGTCTCGTCTCGTCTCGTCTCGTCTCGTCTCGTCTCGTCTCGTCTCGTCTCGTCTCGTCTCGTCTCGTCTCGTCTCGTCTCGTCTCGTCTCGTCTCGTCTCGTCTCGTCTCGTCTCGTCTCGTCTCGTCTCGTCTCGTCTCGTCTCGTCTCGTCTCGTCTCGTCTCGTCTCGTCTCGTCTCGTCTCGTCTCGTCTCGTCTCGTCTCGTCTCGTCTCGTCTCGTCTCGTCTCGTCTCGTCTCGTCTCGTCTCGTCTCGTCTCGTCTCGTCTCGTCTCGTCTCGTCTCGTCTCGTCTCGTCTCGTCTCGTCTCGTCTCGTCTCGTCTCGTCTCGTCTCGTCTCGTCTCGTCTCGTCTCGTCTCGTCTCGTCTCGTCTCGTCTCGTCTCGTCTCGTCTCGTCTCGTCTCGTCTCGTCTCGTCTCGTCTCGTCTCGTCTCGTCTCGTCTCGTCTCGTCTCGTCTCGTCTCGTCTCGTCTCGTCTCGTCTCGTCTCGTCTCGTCTCGTCTCGTCTCGTCTCGTCTCGTCTCGTCTCGTCTCGTCTCGTCTCGTCTCGTCTCGTCTCGTCTCGTCTCGTCTCGTCTCGTCTCGTCTCGTCTCGTCTCGTCTCGTCTCGTCTCGTCTCGTCTCGTCTCGTCTCGTCTCGTCTCGTCTCGTCTCGTCTCGTCTCGTCTCGTCTCGTCTCGTCTCGTCTCGTCTCGTCTCGTCTCGTCTCGTCTCGTCTCGTCTCGTCTCGTCTCGTCTCGTCTCGTCTCGTCTCGTCTCGTCTCGTCTCGTCTCGTCTCGTCTCGTCTCGTCTCGTCTCGTCTCGTCTCGTCTCGTCTCGTCTCGTCTCGTCTCGTCTCGTCTCGTCTCGTCTCGTCTCGTCTCGTCTCGTCTCGTCTCGTCTCGTCTCGTCTCGTCTCGTCTCGTCTCGTCTCGTCTCGTCTCGTCTCGTCTCGTCTCGTCTCGTCTCGTCTCGTCTCGTCTCGTCTCGTCTCGTCTCGTCTCGTCTCGTCTCGTCTCGTCTCGTCTCGTCTCGTCTCGTCTCGTCTCGTCTCGTCTCGTCTCGTCTCGTCTCGTCTCGTCTCGTCTCGTCTCGTCTCGTCTCGTCTCGTCTCGTCTCGTCTCGTCTCGTCTCGTCTCGTCTCGTCTCGTCTCGTCTCGTCTCGTCTCGTCTCGTCTCGTCTCGTCTCGTCTCGTCTCGTCTCGTCTCGTCTCGTCTCGTCTCGTCTCGTCTCGTCTCGTCTCGTCTCGTCTCGTCTCGTCTCGTCTCGTCTCGTCTCGTCTCGTCTCGTCTCGTCTCGTCTCGTCTCGTCTCGTCTCGTCTCGTCTCGTCTCGTCTCGTCTCGTCTCGTCTCGTCTCGTCTCGTCTCGTCTCGTCTCGTCTCGTCTCGTCTCGTCTCGTCTCGTCTCGTCTCGTCTCGTCTCGTCTCGTCTCGTCTCGTCTCGTCTCGTCTCGTCTCGTCTCGTCTCGTCTCGTCTCGTCTCGTCTCGTCTCGTCTCGTCTCGTCTCGTCTCGTCTCGTCTCGTCTCGTCTCGTCTCGTCTCGTCTCGTCTCGTCTCGTCTCGTCTCGTCTCGTCTCGTCTCGTCTCGTCTCGTCTCGTCTCGTCTCGTCTCGTCTCGTCTCGTCTCGTCTCGTCTCGTCTCGTCTCGTCTCGTCTCGTCTCGTCTCGTCTCGTCTCGTCTCGTCTCGTCTCGTCTCGTCTCGTCTCGTCTCGTCTCGTCTCGTCTCGTCTCGTCTCGTCTCGTCTCGTCTCGTCTCGTCTCGTCTCGTCTCGTCTCGTCTCGTCTCGTCTCGTCTCGTCTCGTCTCGTCTCGTCTCGTCTCGTCTCGTCTCGTCTCGTCTCGTCTCGTCTCGTCTCGTCTCGTCTCGTCTCGTCTCGTCTCGTCTCGTCTCGTCTCGTCTCGTCTCGTCTCGTCTCGTCTCGTCTCGTCTCGTCTCGTCTCGTCTCGTCTCGTCTCGTCTCGTCTCGTCTCGTCTCGTCTCGTCTCGTCTCGTCTCGTCTCGTCTCGTCTCGTCTCGTCTCGTCTCGTCTCGTCTCGTCTCGTCTCGTCTCGTCTCGTCTCGTCTCGTCTCGTCTCGTCTCGTCTCGTCTCGTCTCGTCTCGTCTCGTCTCGTCTCGTCTCGTCTCGTCTCGTCTCGTCTCGTCTCGTCTCGTCTCGTCTCGTCTCGTCTCGTCTCGTCTCGTCTCGTCTCGTCTCGTCTCGTCTCGTCTCGTCTCGTCTCGTCTCGTCTCGTCTCGTCTCGTCTCGTCTCGTCTCGTCTCGTCTCGTCTCGTCTCGTCTCGTCTCGTCTCGTCTCGTCTCGTCTCGTCTCGTCTCGTCTCGTCTCGTCTCGTCTCGTCTCGTCTCGTCTCGTCTCGTCTCGTCTCGTCTCGTCTCGTCTCGTCTCGTCTCGTCTCGTCTCGTCTCGTCTCGTCTCGTCTCGTCTCGTCTCGTCTCGTCTCGTCTCGTCTCGTCTCGTCTCGTCTCGTCTCGTCTCGTCTCGTCTCGTCTCGTCTCGTCTCGTCTCGTCTCGTCTCGTCTCGTCTCGTCTCGTCTCGTCTCGTCTCGTCTCGTCTCGTCTCGTCTCGTCTCGTCTCGTCTCGTCTCGTCTCGTCTCGTCTCGTCTCGTCTCGTCTCGTCTCGTCTCGTCTCGTCTCGTCTCGTCTCGTCTCGTCTCGTCTCGTCTCGTCTCGTCTCGTCTCGTCTCGTCTCGTCTCGTCTCGTCTCGTCTCGTCTCGTCTCGTCTCGTCTCGTCTCGTCTCGTCTCGTCTCGTCTCGTCTCGTCTCGTCTCGTCTCGTCTCGTCTCGTCTCGTCTCGTCTCGTCTCGTCTCGTCTCGTCTCGTCTCGTCTCGTCTCGTCTCGTCTCGTCTCGTCTCGTCTCGTCTCGTCTCGTCTCGTCTCGTCTCGTCTCGTCTCGTCTCGTCTCGTCTCGTCTCGTCTCGTCTCGTCTCGTCTCGTCTCGTCTCGTCTCGTCTCGTCTCGTCTCGTCTCGTCTCGTCTCGTCTCGTCTCGTCTCGTCTCGTCTCGTCTCGTCTCGTCTCGTCTCGTCTCGTCTCGTCTCGTCTCGTCTCGTCTCGTCTCGTCTCGTCTCGTCTCGTCTCGTCTCGTCTCGTCTCGTCTCGTCTCGTCTCGTCTCGTCTCGTCTCGTCTCGTCTCGTCTCGTCTCGTCTCGTCTCGTCTCGTCTCGTCTCGTCTCGTCTCGTCTCGTCTCGTCTCGTCTCGTCTCGTCTCGTCTCGTCTCGTCTCGTCTCGTCTCGTCTCGTCTCGTCTCGTCTCGTCTCGTCTCGTCTCGTCTCGTCTCGTCTCGTCTCGTCTCGTCTCGTCTCGTCTCGTCTCGTCTCGTCTCGTCTCGTCTCGTCTCGTCTCGTCTCGTCTCGTCTCGTCTCGTCTCGTCTCGTCTCGTCTCGTCTCGTCTCGTCTCGTCTCGTCTCGTCTCGTCTCGTCTCGTCTCGTCTCGTCTCGTCTCGTCTCGTCTCGTCTCGTCTCGTCTCGTCTCGTCTCGTCTCGTCTCGTCTCGTCTCGTCTCGTCTCGTCTCGTCTCGTCTCGTCTCGTCTCGTCTCGTCTCGTCTCGTCTCGTCTCGTCTCGTCTCGTCTCGTCTCGTCTCGTCTCGTCTCGTCTCGTCTCGTCTCGTCTCGTCTCGTCTCGTCTCGTCTCGTCTCGTCTCGTCTCGTCTCGTCTCGTCTCGTCTCGTCTCGTCTCGTCTCGTCTCGTCTCGTCTCGTCTCGTCTCGTCTCGTCTCGTCTCGTCTCGTCTCGTCTCGTCTCGTCTCGTCTCGTCTCGTCTCGTCTCGTCTCGTCTCGTCTCGTCTCGTCTCGTCTCGTCTCGTCTCGTCTCGTCTCGTCTCGTCTCGTCTCGTCTCGTCTCGTCTCGTCTCGTCTCGTCTCGTCTCGTCTCGTCTCGTCTCGTCTCGTCTCGTCTCGTCTCGTCTCGTCTCGTCTCGTCTCGTCTCGTCTCGTCTCGTCTCGTCTCGTCTCGTCTCGTCTCGTCTCGTCTCGTCTCGTCTCGTCTCGTCTCGTCTCGTCTCGTCTCGTCTCGTCTCGTCTCGTCTCGTCTCGTCTCGTCTCGTCTCGTCTCGTCTCGTCTCGTCTCGTCTCGTCTCGTCTCGTCTCGTCTCGTCTCGTCTCGTCTCGTCTCGTCTCGTCTCGTCTCGTCTCGTCTCGTCTCGTCTCGTCTCGTCTCGTCTCGTCTCGTCTCGTCTCGTCTCGTCTCGTCTCGTCTCGTCTCGTCTCGTCTCGTCTCGTCTCGTCTCGTCTCGTCTCGTCTCGTCTCGTCTCGTCTCGTCTCGTCTCGTCTCGTCTCGTCTCGTCTCGTCTCGTCTCGTCTCGTCTCGTCTCGTCTCGTCTCGTCTCGTCTCGTCTCGTCTCGTCTCGTCTCGTCTCGTCTCGTCTCGTCTCGTCTCGTCTCGTCTCGTCTCGTCTCGTCTCGTCTCGTCTCGTCTCGTCTCGTCTCGTCTCGTCTCGTCTCGTCTCGTCTCGTCTCGTCTCGTCTCGTCTCGTCTCGTCTCGTCTCGTCTCGTCTCGTCTCGTCTCGTCTCGTCTCGTCTCGTCTCGTCTCGTCTCGTCTCGTCTCGTCTCGTCTCGTCTCGTCTCGTCTCGTCTCGTCTCGTCTCGTCTCGTCTCGTCTCGTCTCGTCTCGTCTCGTCTCGTCTCGTCTCGTCTCGTCTCGTCTCGTCTCGTCTCGTCTCGTCTCGTCTCGTCTCGTCTCGTCTCGTCTCGTCTCGTCTCGTCTCGTCTCGTCTCGTCTCGTCTCGTCTCGTCTCGTCTCGTCTCGTCTCGTCTCGTCTCGTCTCGTCTCGTCTCGTCTCGTCTCGTCTCGTCTCGTCTCGTCTCGTCTCGTCTCGTCTCGTCTCGTCTCGTCTCGTCTCGTCTCGTCTCGTCTCGTCTCGTCTCGTCTCGTCTCGTCTCGTCTCGTCTCGTCTCGTCTCGTCTCGTCTCGTCTCGTCTCGTCTCGTCTCGTCTCGTCTCGTCTCGTCTCGTCTCGTCTCGTCTCGTCTCGTCTCGTCTCGTCTCGTCTCGTCTCGTCTCGTCTCGTCTCGTCTCGTCTCGTCTCGTCTCGTCTCGTCTCGTCTCGTCTCGTCTCGTCTCGTCTCGTCTCGTCTCGTCTCGTCTCGTCTCGTCTCGTCTCGTCTCGTCTCGTCTCGTCTCGTCTCGTCTCGTCTCGTCTCGTCTCGTCTCGTCTCGTCTCGTCTCGTCTCGTCTCGTCTCGTCTCGTCTCGTCTCGTCTCGTCTCGTCTCGTCTCGTCTCGTCTCGTCTCGTCTCGTCTCGTCTCGTCTCGTCTCGTCTCGTCTCGTCTCGTCTCGTCTCGTCTCGTCTCGTCTCGTCTCGTCTCGTCTCGTCTCGTCTCGTCTCGTCTCGTCTCGTCTCGTCTCGTCTCGTCTCGTCTCGTCTCGTCTCGTCTCGTCTCGTCTCGTCTCGTCTCGTCTCGTCTCGTCTCGTCTCGTCTCGTCTCGTCTCGTCTCGTCTCGTCTCGTCTCGTCTCGTCTCGTCTCGTCTCGTCTCGTCTCGTCTCGTCTCGTCTCGTCTCGTCTCGTCTCGTCTCGTCTCGTCTCGTCTCGTCTCGTCTCGTCTCGTCTCGTCTCGTCTCGTCTCGTCTCGTCTCGTCTCGTCTCGTCTCGTCTCGTCTCGTCTCGTCTCGTCTCGTCTCGTCTCGTCTCGTCTCGTCTCGTCTCGTCTCGTCTCGTCTCGTCTCGTCTCGTCTCGTCTCGTCTCGTCTCGTCTCGTCTCGTCTCGTCTCGTCTCGTCTCGTCTCGTCTCGTCTCGTCTCGTCTCGTCTCGTCTCGTCTCGTCTCGTCTCGTCTCGTCTCGTCTCGTCTCGTCTCGTCTCGTCTCGTCTCGTCTCGTCTCGTCTCGTCTCGTCTCGTCTCGTCTCGTCTCGTCTCGTCTCGTCTCGTCTCGTCTCGTCTCGTCTCGTCTCGTCTCGTCTCGTCTCGTCTCGTCTCGTCTCGTCTCGTCTCGTCTCGTCTCGTCTCGTCTCGTCTCGTCTCGTCTCGTCTCGTCTCGTCTCGTCTCGTCTCGTCTCGTCTCGTCTCGTCTCGTCTCGTCTCGTCTCGTCTCGTCTCGTCTCGTCTCGTCTCGTCTCGTCTCGTCTCGTCTCGTCTCGTCTCGTCTCGTCTCGTCTCGTCTCGTCTCGTCTCGTCTCGTCTCGTCTCGTCTCGTCTCGTCTCGTCTCGTCTCGTCTCGTCTCGTCTCGTCTCGTCTCGTCTCGTCTCGTCTCGTCTCGTCTCGTCTCGTCTCGTCTCGTCTCGTCTCGTCTCGTCTCGTCTCGTCTCGTCTCGTCTCGTCTCGTCTCGTCTCGTCTCGTCTCGTCTCGTCTCGTCTCGTCTCGTCTCGTCTCGTCTCGTCTCGTCTCGTCTCGTCTCGTCTCGTCTCGTCTCGTCTCGTCTCGTCTCGTCTCGTCTCGTCTCGTCTCGTCTCGTCTCGTCTCGTCTCGTCTCGTCTCGTCTCGTCTCGTCTCGTCTCGTCTCGTCTCGTCTCGTCTCGTCTCGTCTCGTCTCGTCTCGTCTCGTCTCGTCTCGTCTCGTCTCGTCTCGTCTCGTCTCGTCTCGTCTCGTCTCGTCTCGTCTCGTCTCGTCTCGTCTCGTCTCGTCTCGTCTCGTCTCGTCTCGTCTCGTCTCGTCTCGTCTCGTCTCGTCTCGTCTCGTCTCCTGGTCTGCTAACGAAGTTCACTCTACACGGCTACTGTTGATTATGAAAATATTCGGAAATGTTTCTTGGTTTTATAGTGGAGAAATCTGAAGCCTATTTTTTTTCCAACATCAGATAACCATTTTTTATTCAAAACTGATGTTTTTTTAAACACGGGAAACCTACTGTACTTCTGTCCAAGGGGAGTTTTCACGACTATAATTTTTCTTAAGAGGTTTAACATTTTGTATCAATCCGCCTCAGCTTTAAATCTTATGTCGTTTCTATCTTGGATGCCCGTGTAAACGTACCTTTATTTAGATTCTTCAATCCACCCCAAGTTTGCAGCAAGCCTTAGCCTATACTGCCCGTTATACCTTTGCTTTTTGGACTAAATGATATATGGAAAACAGCTTAGCGCGTGTTGCCAACTCAAGCTGGTATTAAACGGTCACATTTCATTAAATTTTTGGGAAATTTCTTAAATAGCTTATCTACAGTTTAATAAATTAAATTTTTGTTCATCAATTTAGAACCACTTAATAAAGATCGCTAGGTTTATGTTTTAACCTTTTCGTAACCCATTCAGCCACCTTTCTCTCTATTACTTCATATACCTTATCAATCTTTCATTATAGAAATCTTTGTTTAACTAAGAGAAGTACTCGTAAACAATAAACTATACTTTCTCTCTATTAGCTCGAATTCAATGGATATTCCTTATCATTCTACTGTTTAAGAAATAAAATTTTTGTTTATCATTTTGAAGCAATTAATAAAAATCGGCTAAGCTTATGATTTCACCCTTTTGTAACCAATTCAGGCACCTTACTCTCTATTACTTCATATAATTTATCAATATTTCATTATTTAAATCTGTGTTTAACTAGAGAAACGCTCGTACCAAAAGAAGTCTTATCAAATTTTGTCAAAGTACCTTTGTCTGTATTAATTCGAAGTCAGTGGACGGTGGGATACCCGTGTAAACGCACTTTTATTTAGATTCTTCAATCCACCCCAAGTTTGCAGCAAGACTAAGCCTATACTGCCCGTTATACCTTTGCTTTTTGGACTAAATGATATATGGAAAACAGCTAAGCGCGTGTTGCCAACTCAAGCTGGTATTAAACGGTCACATTTCATTAAATTTTTGGGAAATTTCTTAAATATCTTCTAAACTATCTCGAATTTTTAATTGATTTTTCAGCTTCTTTATTAATTAGATTCAGTTTAACAATATTATTATATTAAATTAAAATTTAAATGAATTATACGCTTCAATTCACTAAAAGATATCGCGGCATAAGGCCAAAATAGTTAGGGCATGGAAAAGGGGTATATATAGCTTTCGCTAACCTTTATTCACCGAGCGGTAACCGAGAAGAGTTGGGGAAAACCCCCCTTCTCAACGTCTAGACGTTTATCGTAACCCTAGGCATTCGGTAACTGCACCACAAAGACCCGTAGAGGGAGGAGATGACTGGAGTGGAAGGTTGATGTGGACTATATTAGTGAGGGACGCCTCGCTAATATGGCCCGCTGAGATCGGACACTAGAGGTTGGACCTTGGTGTGAGGATGGTCGGAGGTGATTATAACAGTGGGAGACGTCCCATTGCGTATAATCGCCTTCAACTGTCCAGCATCGAGGTTTGACCGTAAAGTGGATGGTGGAATGCGATAATATACAATTGGAGACGTCCTGTTGTATATAATTGCACGACACCTGAAACTCATTGTGGCAGCCACGCTTAAAGGAGGTAATTCCCGTTAAACGGAATTGAACGATAAGCTGGTATGATAATGTCTCTAGACTTTTGGCTCCACGAGCTAGGTCACGTGATTTCCGGTTACACAGGATATCCGCTTACACAGGAAGTGACACACACACAGACACACACACAGACACCCAGACGCGACCAGTGTAAAACCTCCCCCTGAACTAAAGTTCAGTCGGGGAGGTAAAAAACACTTGCATTCTCGCTTTAAGACAATTGTTTAATTTGAAGCACTCTTCCAAAAGTGTTAGAAGGCGGAGGCTCAGGTAACATATAGAATGTCATTAGGAGGTACATAACACTCATATTTTTTTCAGGCCAAGTGAGAAAGTTTGAAAAAGTGTCGTTCACCATAAATTTCAAGCGAGGGTCCGAGACTCTGAAATTCGCTGTACACCTGAGTTCAGCTTTCACAGTGCATTAAGTTCGAACTCTTATGAACTCTGAGTTCAGCTTTCACAGTGCATTAAGTTCGAACTCTTATGAACTCTGAGTTCAGCTTCGATAGCGCAAAGAGTTCGCGTGTGTCTGCCCCCTCAATTTCAAGAGATAATCGTTTTCTTCTTGCAAAGTGGCCACAACAAACTTTTTCACTCGGTCGGAAAAAATGATGAGTGTTATGTACCCCTTAATGACATTCTATGTATATTACCTGAGCCTCAGCCTTCTAGCGCTTCTGGAAGAAGCTTCAAATTAAACAAAGATTGCCTTAAACAAGTACAAGAATTGTTTAAAATGATTTAATACAAATATAAATTTTTTAAGTAAAAAAATTCAGTTTTTACCTCCCCGACTGAACTTTAGTTCAGGGGGAGGTTTTACACTGGTCGTGTCTGTGTGTGTCACTTCCTGTGTAACCGGATATCCTGTGTACGCGGATATCACGTGTGATTCTATAAGCGGATGCACATTGAAGTTGTTCGAGCAAGAAGGATCAGATAAGGAGAGGAAAAGTGAGCAAAAAGTCTAGAGACATTACATGCCAGCTTAACGTTCAATCCCGTACAACGGAATTACCTCCTTTAAGCGTGGCTGCCACATTAAGTTTCAAGTGTCGTGCAATGATATGCAGCAGGACGTCTCCAATTGCATATTATCACCTTCCACCATCCACTTTACGCAATGGGACGTCTCCCACTGTTATAATCACCTCCGACCATCCCCACATCAAGGTCCAACCTCCAGTGTCCGATCTCAGCGGGCCATTCTAGCGAGGCGTCCCTCACTAATATGGTCCACATCGACCTTCCACTCTCCAAACATCGCCCCCCAAGGGTAAATTGGCCGACACGTGAGCACTCAGGGTTACGATAAACGTCTGAACATTGATAAGGTGGGATGTCCACCAGATTTTATCACAATCGGATACTGTATAATGGCATTCGATTAGCTTATATAGTCTCTTTGGAAGTATAGTACATTGTAGCATTATGGCGTGATATCTTTTAGTGAATTGAAACATAATATTAATTTAAAATATAATTCAAAATATTATAATTATTTCTCTTAATCTTATTAATAATGTAGCTGAAAATTAAATTTTAAATTGGCGATAGTTTTGAAGATATTTAAGAAATACTCCAAATATTTGACCGTTTAATAGCAGCTTGAGTTGACAGCACGCGCTAAGCTATTTTCCATATATCATTTAGTTAAAATAGCAAAGGTATAAAGGGCCGTATAGGCTTAGGCTTGCTGCAAACTCGGGGTGGATTGAAAAATTTAAGCCAATTTCTATACTAATACCAGCTTGAGTTGACAGCAAGCGCTAAGCTATTTTCCATATATCATTTAGTAAAAAAAGCAGAGGTATAACGGGCAGTATAGGTTTTGGCTTTCTGCAAACTCGGGGTGGATTGAAGAATTTAAATAACATTATAGACCAATTTGTATACTTTTGTTTTTTATCTATTTTTGGTTAAAAAGTAGACTAGATAGATTTTTTTTAACTTTGTATAAGCATCGCTTCTCGGGGTATAAATAAGCGAGATTATCATTTTTCCCACTCAATGATAACCTTGTGTAGGGCGAGGGGAGGTTCACGTTAGGCTTTCACGCTAGCGGTGTTGCCTCATTGATTCGGCAACGGCTCTTGGTTGCTAAGGCGGTGGTAAAACGCACCTATTATCACATATTTTGAGTAGTGTGTTTAAATAAGGCACGTACTTCTTGCAAGAACCCTTTGCAAGTACCTATTTTTCGGCGACTTGATTCGCAATTCTTAGACTGTAAGGCAAGTATGACTTTACAATAGGGAAAAAAAAATACGATCAAGTTGGACATCCTACACCAAGTGCTCAATTATACTTAAAATCCTAATCTCTACTTTATTTATAAATGTATTTGAGTCCCGCGACTAGGATGTGCTATAGAGTATAGACCCAGACTTTAATAAATGGACAACTACTCAATAGCAGCCCCATTCCTACTACTAGGATAGGCTATACGGTAATTAAGGTAGGCAAGTTCAATAAGCCGCCACACACTTCCGGTCTGCAATTAGTTCACTAGAGTACTTGCTTTAAGTTGTACAAACTTCGCAACTGTGATCCCGCGAAAAGATCGAGCCGGTTTACACTCGACAAGTTGCAAAAATTCTATAAGCGGATGCACATTGAAGTTGTTCGAGCAAGAAGGATCAGATAAGGAGAGGAAAAGTGGGGCTGCGTTGAGTTAGAGAGAGAAGAGCCTACCTCCCACTCGGGTGGAAAGGGGGATAGGAAATTCTCGAGGTAAACTGTTGTCACGTGGTCGCTAGCTAGCGCGTCTCATAAAGGATTCGTTTTACCCACGTGACAACAATTTACCACGAAGCATCTCTACCCCCGTCTGTCCCCCGTTCTCCCAGAGTGGGAGTTTAGGCCGACGCAGTAGGAGCCGCGCCGTTCCCACTTTTCCTCTCCTTATCTGATCCTTCTTGGTTCGAGAAATCAAATATGCTTGAAACTCGCGCGAGGGTTTAAATTTCGCGTGTGTCAGGAGAAGCGCTGGATTTGCAGTATAGTCCTGGTCGATTTCCAAAACCGGAAGTCTAGAGACCCTCGCGAAAATTTTGGCGGGGAAAACTTTTGTCACGTGATCGTCCGCCATCTTTTTGTAGTGTGAATATAGCGACAGACTAACCAACGCCTCCTATATTTTATCATATCGGAGGTGTTGGACTAACAACTTGAATTTGGTTTGTGGGAAATAAAATTAGAAATAGTCTGGCAACCTGTTACTGCAAATAGATGGCGGCGCGGCTATGAGACAAGCGCCCATTTCCGGCAAATCGACGAAAGTCGCGCGAAGAACCAGGCCTTAAATATTTTGAAAAATATTCTAGTTAGTTTGTCGTTATATGACGTTGTTTCCCAACTTGGTGTAATTTTACTCTGGTCTGTCCTGCCTTAAAAGAATATATTTTATTCTTCACTCAGTCTTAATCCACAAAGAAGGTTAACCTAAAAAAAGGTTACTTAAAACTTTCTGTACAGACAAGTAGAGTATATGTAGCGCAAATAAGCGAAATTTTACATCGTAATTTTTAGTTTAACCTGATATACGGAAAGCCAATGCGTTAGTTGTTTATTGATAGGTTTATTAGGGTTGTGTTGTATACTGAAGCCATGTATAGGTTCAATGTGATATAAAATTTTGCCTTTTCACGTTACTTGGTCTACAAATACTCTACAACCGTCAAAATTCTGATAAGGTTTTAAAAGAAGAACCTTGACCTTGTGTATTTAATCTCATATCGAGATTAAATGTTTTTCGCATCTAATTTTAATTGGTTTATCAATATGTTATTTGTGTATATATATTTTTTTTTAAGATTTTATATTTTTTAGATTAAAATAAATTTATTATTCAGGAAGATTTTGTAGAATCTAGTTCTCAGGATTACCGGTGTTGAAAATTTATTTTGCTAATGTTATCTTGATGTCTGTGTTTTCTGCCCGCTATTTGGTAGTGGTAAGATTAATATTTTTCATTTTAATTAATTGACTTATTTGGCGTTTATTTGATAATTTGCTTTACTTAAATTGTTCGTGTAAGGGCTATTTTACATATTACCAAAGGTTGCTAATTTCAGTTGTCTTAATTCCGATTTTTTTGTTTTAATACTGAATTATGGACTGGATTATTTATCTTGAAATCTATGTGGTTATATCTTATTAATTTTCCTTTTTTTCTCTAGTTAGGTTTGGTTTTTAGTAGAGAATTATTTAGGGTTGTGTTGGTATACTGAAGAAATGCTTATAGGTTCAATGTGATATAATATTTTGCCTATTGGCGTTACTTGGTCTGCAAATACTCTAGAGCCTTCAAAATTATTATATGGTTTTAAAAGAAGAACCTTGACCTTGCTTATTTTACTCGATACGCATTTATATTAAAATTAATTCATTATTCAGCAAATTTTTTTCCGACTCTGGTTCTCAAAATTTTATTTTGAATTAAGTTTGATTCTTTTGCATTCAAATTTATCTTGATAAGAAGTATATTTTTGATCTGAATTATTGGTTTAATATATTTAGTGTTTAATTGAGATATTATTTCTTTTTGCTTTCAATCTTCGTCTTCCACAAATGCCATAAATTTTAATATTTTAGGTAAGGTTAGGTTAGTTAACATCACGTGGTTGTCGGGGAGGTATCATTTTGGTTTCCCAACTTGTTTTTTATTTTAATTATATTTTCAGGACTTAGGAATCAAATACCCAAACAAGCTAGTATATCGTTGAAAAGGTCTTGCCTAGCTTTAACTTTATAGATATTAATCAAAAAAATTCGAGTTGCACTTTTTGCGTTCCTGGACGGAAAATGGTACCGCCCCGAAATAATGTTTTCCGCAAGTATGGTTCTTTAACTGGAAGATGCTTCAAATTAAATAATGATTGCCTTAAAGGGAGAATGCAACTGATTTTAATCAATTCCTTGTAGTTTAAATAGACCTAGTCCAGCAGCAAAAAGTTTACAAACAAATGTTAAAATAGAAATAAATATAAAACTTATAAATAGACTTCGCGGGATTCATTGAGATCCTGAATTTCCTCCGTGTAAGGTCTAGCGACCAATGAGCGAAGGCCCGTCGTTTACACGAGATCTCCACGAGACGTACAGTCGCATTCGATTGGTCGCTAGACTTTATACGCGATGAAATCAGGATCTCCATGAATACCGCTAAGCCTATTTTAATGGTAAGTTTTAAATTTATTTCTAGTTTAATATTTGTTTGTAAATTTTTTTACTAGTGGATGAGGCCTTTTTAAACAATAAGGAATCGATAAAAACCAATTTTTGTTAGGTTGCATTCTCCCTTTGAGTAAGTACATGACTTGTTTAAAAGTATTTAATACGAATAAAAAAACTTTTTTTTTAAGTAAAAATTTAGCAGTTTTTTTAAAATTACCAGAAGTTAATAATTATATCAAGGAGCAATCGATTGTGGCTACCGAGAATCAATCGGATGTACCAGAGACAGTCCAATTTCCAATGGTAACGCCAAAGGCAATTGAGAAAAAAAAAAGATTTTGGCTAGCAAATTCCCAACTGATCTCCCAAGCAAACTCATTGTCCAGTTATAAAGGGCAAAAGAACATGCGGACCCCAAAGATAAAAAGGATTTAGAGATTAGTCAAAAAATTAGAAGGACTGAGCGAATGATTCAACCAAAACGGGATGACGGAATGCTTTACCCTCCCCTAAAAAAATGTTAAATTGTATTGTGTTTGCCTTAAACCTGCCGATAATACCAGAAGTTAATAATTATATCAAGAAGTGTATTGCTTTGAATTTTCCCACTCCATCAAATTTTCACTGCTCTCCACCCCTAGGCGCGGAGGCGAATATTAATGTAACGCGGTTTTGAAGCCCACGTGATTTGGACGGCCGCTTCACTTGGTACATAGAGAAAGAGTTGCACTGCGCCAAAAAACCAGTTCCTCTAAAACTTGTTTTATGGAGATTATGGAGGATGTCAAATCAAAACTACGCATAATATTTTCGAAAAATTTAATTAAGTAGATTATTTTTGCAAAAATAAAATCCGTAGATTAATCATTAGTGTCAAATATATTTTTAATAATTACCGCATTTGTTTGAGTCGATGCGTTAAACATAAAATCACAGTTGTCACGCTGAATTTGTTTTGTTACTGAAGGTTTTAAATAAAGATCACACTGTATATTGTTGTTTTGGCAGAGACAGAAGGTGAGCCGCATTTTAAAATTGAGCTCGGTTTATTTAAGTAACCGTTAATGGATCAAGTTGCGAGCGATATAGATTCAGACGCTGTGAAAAAAAAACTAAAAACCGGCAGCTGCATGACTATGTTTCGGCTGCGGCTCGCCGAGTTTTTTCCATACCGGCGGCCGCGCCTCGCCGAGATTTTTCCATACCGGCGGCCGCGCCTCGCCGAGATTTTTCCATACCGTCGGCCGCGCCAAAAATATTGTTGAACGTAGCGCCGGGCCGGGAGCCGGGCGTAATGGGCGGCGTTGGAGTGTAGAGCGATAGTTTAATATCCAAGATTCCACCAACTGAACTAACCAAGGCTTAGACCAATTGGAGCTTAAAGACTTTGGACTAACAAATACGTGGTATTAAAATGAATTTAAAACTTATAATGTCAAACTGAGAAAGTATAAAATGCAATTTGCGACTAAAATTCGATTATTTATGTAGGATTACAAAAATATAATTGTTTATATCCGGTAAGTAAAACCTTCAGTCTCGGGCGGGGCGCGGGCGCCATTTTACTTGTTTACTATCGCATCTGTGAGACTGTGACGCGCGACTATGACGGGCGCCCCACGTGATCTTAAAGAACTATTTTCAACATTTCCTCTCTATCATTGGTCAATGCAAAAAGTGTTTTCGTCTGCTCAAGAAATTAGATGGAATACATGGTGAAAGTTGAAAATTCAATGAAGTAGTACACTTCTTGATATAATTATTAACTTCGAGTGTACAGGGTGTCAAAAATGGTTCCATTTTAGATGCGCAGGTTTACGGGATAGTCCTAATACGACTAATCAGGTTAGAAAAGATAAAACCTTTAAATGTCCCCAATGTCAAAAATCCGTTATGAGGAGAGGAATTCAAAATTGTTACCAAAATTGCTGGGTTTCTTCTCTTTTACAAGCTCTGCTTGAAGTTATTCGGTTAAATCAGACGTTGGAGTGTAGAGCGATAGTTTAATATCCAAGATTCCACCAACTGAACTAACCAAGGCTTAGACCAATTGGAGCTTAAAGACTTTGGACTAACAAATACGTGGTATTAAAATGAATTTAAAACTTATAATGTCAAACTGAGAAAGTATAAAATGCAATTTGCGACTAAAATTCGATTATTTATGTAGGATTACAAAAATATAATTGTTTATATCCGGTAAGTAAAACCTTCAGTCTCGGGCGGGGCGCGGGCGCCATTTTACTTGTTTACTATCGCATCTGTGAGACTGTGACGCGCGACTATGACGGGCGCCCCACGTGATCTTAAAGAACTATTTTCAACATTTCCTCTCTATCATTGGTCAATGCAAAAAGTGTTTTCGTCTGCTCAAGAAATTAGATGGAATACATGGTGAAAGTTGAAAATTCAATGAAGTAGTACACTTCTTGATATAATTATTAACTTCGAGTGTACAGGGTGTCAAAAATGGTTCCATTTTAGATGCGCAGGTTTACGGGATAGTCCTAATACGACTAATCAGGTTAGAAAAGATAAAACCTTTAAATGTCCCCAATGTCAAAAATCCGTTATGAGGAGAGGAATTCAAAATTGTTACCAAAATTGCTGGGTTTCTTCTCTTTTACAAGCTCTGCTTGAAGTTATTCGGTTAAATCAGACAAGCATATCGAATAAAATTTTATTGGAGTTTCTCGCAAAACTGACTGAGGATTCAATGTCCCCGGTAAAATCGGAAGATGTTATCCCACTTCTCCGTCTTCTAGAAAAGATTTCGAGAAACAGATTAGGTTTTGCAACCATGCAAGATCCTCAAGAATTATTAAACGATAACAGCTCCCTTTTAGACGACAGTTTTAGTTATAATTTCGAATTTTCGTACCGTTGTTTAGAATGTAAAACCATGAATTTATACATCCCACAGGGATGTATAAATTCATGCTGTTACGGAATCTGGTCCCGACTGCGAAGGCAAACGCAGCACATTCAATGAAGGAACCATGCCTCAGTCAAGTCTTTATTCTAAAGCACTCCCCCACCCCTAAGCGATGTTACAAAATCTGATATTTCGGTTGCATCTAATTCGGTTATGCAACCTCAAAAACCCGATACACAATTATCACATAGTCCGACTTGGGAAAATAAATTTAAGTCAAGTAGTCCCGAAAAATATTTTCAAACCGACAATTATGATGATAGCTCAAGCTCAAGTAACAGCTCCGGCCTTAGTCTGCTCTCCATGTCCGAAGAAGTATGTAGAGATGTTTTGCGCATTGACCGTGAACTCGCGCAAAAAGACATGACTAAAACCATTCCCGTTAAAATTAAATTTACTATTTCAAAAGATGTATGGAATAAAATGAGTATAGGTTGCGATTCATCTAAATCATTAAATCTTAATCATTATAAAGTACCTTTAGATGACATTTTTAAAGAGCACAATCCCCAATGTATGTAGAATGTTCTTAATCATTACGCAATACGCACCGGATAACAACATAGCCAGTAAAATTCTCTTTTCATGCAATTTATACTGTTCAAGGAGTAAAGCTATGCCAAAGTCTTGCCAAGCCAAATGCACTATTAAAATTTTCAAAGATTTTAATTGCGTTATATCAAATGAAGGTATACGATATCATGAAGTGGCGAGTTTAGCCTGTACTCCGATTCGAGACGCTAAAAGGGGGGCTTTACAAGAGGCATTTTTGGCTAACCCTCGATTAAAACCATTGGAGGCTATATACAATATTGAATCTAAAACCTCTCCAAATGACATAGCTTTAGGGAACTTAAGAGATTCTACACTCGAACAGGTACGAAATTTATGAAAAACAACGCAAAGCGGAAGATTTAAGCGAATCTTTAGATTTACTCGGAAAAGATCCTGTGTATGGTTCTTACGTTCAGCAAATCGGAAGTAAACCTCGGTCTGTTTCTATGTATACTAGAGCTTCTGTCAATTACGCTCGAGAGAATGCTAGGCGCGACATTTTTTTTGGGACGGAACAGGATCAGTAGCGATAACCGAAAATTCTAAAAGTTTCATGTACTACGCAATAGTCATGGGATCTCCTGAAATTGACAAAACATCTCGTCCTTTACCATTAGCAGAGTTAATAACCGAGGATCAAAGCGTCCTAACGTTGACAAATTTTCTTTTTGTGTTCTTTCATGCGCAAAAAAGACTATCAGGAAAAACAAATATTTTATACCCGGCTGTTTATTCTAGCGACCGAAGTATAGTTCTAATTACTGCAGCTCTGGCAATTAGCAACAAAATGAGTTTAAAACAGTACCATGAATTTATACATCCCATGTATAAATTCATGATAAAGCAGTTCAAAGTTTGTATGTTCTTAACCAGAAATTGTTCACACGTGCGTTAATGCCCATAGATATATTCCAAATCAAAATATGCGCAATCACTTAAAAGAAATTGAAGAGATATTCAAACAAGATGGGCAAACCCATAGGAATAGCTAGACCCATGACATTGTAAAAGAGGCTAAAAAAAGAATTATGCTTGTTATGCATGCATAAACGCTCTTTGAACAATTTGAATGGCGTTTCGAGATTCATTTAAACACGAAGTTGCGTAAAGTTTTTCAAATCATGTTTTTCGAAGCATGTTTTTCGAAGTTTGTTTTTCGAAGCACGTTTTTCGAAGCTTGTTTTTCGAAGCATGTTCGAAGCGTGTTTTTCGAAACGTGTTTTTCGAAGCTTGTTTTTCGACGCATGTTTTTCCAATCATGTTTTTCCAATCATGTTTTTCCAATCTTGTTTTTCCAAGCATGTTTTTCCAAGCTTGTTTTTCGAAGCATGTTTTTCGAAGCATGTTTTTGTAAGCATGTTTTTCGAAGCTTGTTTTTCGAAGCTTGTTTTTCGAAGCTTGTTTTCCGAAGCTTGTTTTTCGAAGCATGTTTTTCGTAGCATGTTTTTCCAATCATGTTTTTCCAATCATGTTTTTCCAATCATGTTTTTCCAATCATGTTTTTCCAATCATGTTTTTCCAATCATGTTTTTCCAATCAAGTTTTTCCAATCAAGTTTTTCCAAGCATGTTTTTCCAAACATGTTTTTCGAAGAATGTTTTTCGAAGCATGTTTTTCGAAGCATGTTTTTCGAAGCATGTTTTTCGTAGCATGTTTTTCCCAATCATGTTTTTCCAATCATGTTTTTCCAATCATGTTTTTCCAAGCATGTTTTTCGAAGCATGTTCGAAGCATGTTTTTCGAATCATGTTTTTCAAATCTTGTTTTTCAACTTGGCTATCTGTGAACGCGTCTATATATCTAATCTTTATTAATTTATCTTGGATACCCGTGTGAAAACGCACCATAATATCTAAAATCTGTTAATTCATTTTATCTTGAACACCCGTGAAAACACGCCTTTATCTAATCAACCTATAAGAAAATATTGAATATCTTCGAAAATATCTTTTATATTAAATTTAAGTTTCAGCAACATTGGTTTTTAGATTAAGTTAAATCATTTAATCTGTTTTAATTTTAATTTAAATGAATATTACGTTTCAACTCAGTAAAAGCTATCACCTCAGAAAGCTAAAATAGACGCGAATCCAAAAGATACTATATAACGCTTTCGTTTATCATTATAAACTATCAAGCGAGTAACGGTTGCTGCTCTTCAATGAGCTGTGGTAGATGTACGTTTACAGCAAAGTAGAAGCTAATAACTGTATATGCGAATTTTATTGGAGAGTCAAGCGCCGTGGGTGATGACGTCTTCATCCGACGTCACGTACGCGAACTAAAAGTTCACTCGGAAGACGAAAGTTTTTCCTATTCGATGACGTAACAGCCAGAACCTCTCCGTGAACAAAAAGTTCACTCGGAGAGGAAAGAAGACGAAAGTCTTTTCGATTCGATGACGTATTTCGTCTTCTTGCAAGACGCCGACGCCGCAGTGAATACAGTAGCTAGACCTCACTAGGGTTGGGTCTAGCTAAAAATGCGCATCAGATGTTGGAGAAAACAAATCTAAAAAGGCTTCAGTTATTTCCACTATAAAGCCGGGAAACATTTCCCAAAAAAGTCATATCAAAACCAGGCGTCTCCAGCGAAGTTCGTTAGAGAGCAGAGCAGAGTGGAAGTAGTAAGAGAGGTATAAAGATTTAAGTCACGCTTTTATTGGATTAGAGATGTTGGCATTATAGAGATAGTTATTAAAGTAATTGACTGCTATTACCTTTGGACTTCGATTTGTGTGTATGTTACTATCGTTCAGATAAATTATAGTTAAATATAAGTTGGAGGTTTAGGAGTACTGAATAGCAGTTAAATTTCGTAAAGACATTGTCAACCACCGCAGAGTGTCATCACCGTTTGAAGTCAACAGAGCAACTTCACTGGTGTCATTTCCATTTAAAAGCAGGAAGAGACGGCCTGGCCACAAGAATTGGGACATAAAGCAGCGAGTGTTTTGAGACTCGACATGTTAGATGCCTACAGTCACATGTAAAAATAACTATTCAAGTGTAAATACTGTGTGGAATTTAGTCTTTTTTTTTTCTTCAGGCTTTTTAAGATTTATATTTATTTTAGGAGTGCAGAAGAAGGTCTTGTCAGCCTGCCAGCGGTTTTTGACAAGCTATATCCTTGGATTCTTTCAATGACTGAGATCATTCACATGTATGATGAAAACATCAGCAATGGTCCGTAATTAGAACGTCAGAACAAGAAATTCAGACGAAATCAATACCGGACGGAAGCCACCCTAGATTGAATCATTCGATTCTATCAAATCATTGGATTAACAAAAGAAAATTGCGCAGTACAGCCTAATGATACCGATGGATTTATTTTTCTAGAATTTGTATTCCACTTATTTACATTTAAAATAAACATTTCATTGTGGTTGTCTCTACTCATCCTACGACCTGACATAAAATAAGGTCATGGGAAATTTGAGTACTCTGAGTATAGTGAGAAAATTGTTATGCACTGTAACAAAGAGGTGAAATAAAATACTGGCAATCAAAAGCACTCTGATCCATATACTCATCCTAATTCTTTACATACAACCATCTTTTATTTAAAGTAGGATTAGGTTAGGTTAACGTTGTCGGGGAGGTAATATTTTGTTTTCCCCACGCAATCTTTTCTAAAGATCGAAGTTTTGTTTTGTCTGACACGTAGTCCCTGAAGAATAATTAAGTCAAATTTAATGTTAAGGGCCAATGGGAGAAAATCGTCTGTTAAGTTGTTTCTGAAATATTTCCGAGTGAATAAAATAAGTTATTTTGAAATTAGAACCTCTAAATCCTGTCAGATTGTGAAGATTGTGATTATATTTAAAATTTTAAGATTTAAAAGAAAATTTTATTTGTCACTTCAGCAATACGAAATCATAACATGTCCTTCTAGGTCTTTGTTCCCAAAGACATTTTTGATATAATATCTGTCACTTCAGCCATCCAAAATTATAACGTGTCCTTCTGGGTCTTTGTTCACAAAGACATTTTTGTAATAATATCTGTCACTTCAATCTTTCAATTTATTGTAAACTCCTATATTATTAGACTTGGGTCATTCCATGCAGAATCGACCAGTCGTAATACCATGGGTCGGCCGATTTTGATGAAAATTGGTACAGATGGTACTTTACCTAAATAAAGACCAAATCTAAGTTCTCTGAAAAATTTTGGAAACTTTTTTATTAAAGTAAATTTTTACAACACCCCAGAAAAATCGTGTATCTTGAAGCTTCTTTTGGTACCTTTTGGAAAATATCCAACTACTACCATAATTTCTGAACGAATTCAATCAAACTTAGAAATTATACGTAATATAGGCTGCCAAAAATATTAATCTACTCAAAATTAACGTACATATTTTGGTTCTTGAGCTACAGAACCATATTTGCGGAAAAAATTCTTTCGGGGGTACCATTTTCCGCCCAGTTGGCAGTTGCACAAAAAGTGCAACTCGATTTTTTTTTATTAATGTCTATAAATTTGAGTCTTGGCAAGACCTTTGCACGATATACAACCTTGCTGGGGTAGTCGATTATTAAGTCCCGAAAACGTAATTTCAGAAGATAATAATTATATCAAGAAGTGTACTACTTCATTGAATTTTCAACTTTCACCATGTATTCCATCTAATTTCTTGAGCAGACAAAAGCACTTTTTGCATTGACCAATGAGAGTGAGGAAATGTTGAAAATAGTTCTTTAAGATCACGCGGGGCGCCCGTCATAGTCGCGCGTCACAGTCTCGCAGATGCGATAGTAAACAAGTAAAATGGCGCCCGCGCGCCGCCCGAGACTGAAGGTTTTACTTACCGGATATAAACAATTATATTTTTGTAATCCTACATAAATAATCGAATTTTAGTCGCAAATTGCATTTTATCCTTTCTCAGTTTGACATTATAAGTTTTAAATTCAATTTAATACCACGTATTTGTTAGTCCAAAGTCTTTAAGCTCGAATTGGTCTAAGCCTTGGTTAGTTCAGTTGGTGGAATCTTGGATATTAAACTATCGCTCTATACTCCAACGCCGCCCATTACGCCCGGCTCCCGGCCCGGCGCTACGTTCAACAATATTTTTGGCGCGGCCGACGGTATGGAAAAATCTCGGCGAGGCGCGGCCGCCGGTATGGAAAAATCTCGGCGAGGCGCGGCCGCCGGTATGGAAAAAACTCGGCGAGCCGCAGCCGAAACATGGTCATGCAGCTGCCGGTTTTTATTTTTTTTTTTCACAGCGTCTGAATCTATATCGCTCGCAACTTGATCCATTAACGGTTACTTAAATAAACCGAGCTCAATTTTAAAATGCGGCTCACCTTCTGTCTCTGCCAAAACAACAATATACAGTGTGATCTTTATTTAAAACCTTCAGTAACAAAACAAATTCAGCGTGACAACTGTGATTTTATGTTTAACGCATCGACTCAAACAAATGCGGTAATTATTAAAAATATAATTGACACTAATGATTCATCTACGGATTTTATTTTTGCAAAAATAATCTACTTAATTAAATTTATCGAAAATATTATGCCTATGCCTAGTTTTGACTTGACATCCTCCATAATCTCCATAAAACAAGTTTTAGAGGAACTGGTTTATTGGCGCAGTGCCACTCTTTCTCTATGTACCAAGTGAAGCGGCCGTCCAAATCACGTGGGCTTCAAAACCGCGTTACATTAATATTCGCCTCCGCGCCTAGGGGGAGAGCAATGAAAATTTGATGGAGCGGGAAAATTCAAAGCAATACACTTCTTGATATAATTATTAACTTCTGGTATTATCGGCAGGTTTAAGGCAAACACAATACAATTTAAGATTTTTTTAGGGGAGGGTAAAGCATTCCGTCATCCCGTTTTGGTTTAATCATTCGCTCAGTCCTTCTAATTTTTTGACTAATCTCTAAATCCTTTTTATCTTTGGGGTCCGCATGTTCTTTTGCCCTTTATAACTGGACAATGAGTTTGCTTGGGAGATCAGTTGGGAATTTGCTAGCCAAAATCTTTTTTTTTCTTAATTGCCTTTGGCGTTACCATTGGAAATTGGACTGTCTCTGGTACATCCGATTGATTCTCGGTAGCCACAATCGATTGCTCCTCAGGCGCAGTAATCGAATGTGTCGGATTAATAGACGGGACAATAGATTTCTCCTCTACTACCGTTGACGTGTCCATTGGAAATTGGACAGCCCGCGATAAAATCATATTGTTCTCGGTAGCCACAATCGATTGCGCCTCGGGCGCAGCAATCGAATATGTTTTTTTAATCGATTGCTCCCCGTTTGTAACAATCGATTGCTCCTCTATTACCATCAGTGGTGATTGTATCACATTTATTTCAACAGATTTATTCTCGTGAGAAACTCTCGAGATTAATTCTTCCAATAGGATAGAACAATCTTGGGTATCCTCTGCCATCTTTTTGACCATGCCATCAAAATGTTGAAATTACTCAAACTATGTATAAGGTGATAAGCGGAATAAAACTGTACCTAACTTATTACAACATTTGTTTTAAAAAGAGTGAGTTATCGAATACAAAAGTATTTAGCAAGAAAACACAATTAAAAAACAATTAGTCTAAACTTTAAAGATAAGAATACCAAGTGAACTTTGAAATTCCAATATCCCTTCTCAAAGTTAACATATTAAGTCTTTAAATTATACAATGAGACAAATATTTCGTAAACCAATTAATAACACAAACTAATTAATCACATCCAAAATTATAAACACCTATCATTAAATCATACATTGAAACATTCATTTAGTAAATCCAATTAACAACATTAAATGCTGAAATTTAACTTTATCTGGAGGTCTTGTTAACAAATCTGCTATCATATGTTCAGTGGCACCATATTGAAAATTAAACACATTACGTAAATCTTTTATAAAATGATAACGCGTAGCAATGTGTTTTGTACGTTGAGTGACCGCGTCATTTTGTACCATCTTGAGACAACTTTGATTATCCTCGTATACTGTAATAGTAGTGTCTGATTGTTGTAAGTCCTTCATCAATTTTACAAACCACAACGCCTCACGACAAACCTCCGCCAAAGCAACATACTCGGCCTCTGTTGAAGAGAGTGCAACATTAGCTTGTTTTCGACTTGCCCAGCTAATGGATGCTCCATGCCATTGTAAAATGAAGCCTGAATTAGATTTTCTATCATGTATATCTCCCGCATAATCCGCGTCGGCATAACAAAAAATGGTTTTCAAGGTGGCGTTTGTATCACCGAGTTTGAGCTTCAAATCTCTAGTTCCTTGAAGATACCGCATAACACGTTTTACAGCCGTCCAATCAGCTGTACTTGGATTTGCTGATTGCGATATCAGGGCTTGTACATATTGATAGATACAAAAGGCATCCGATAGCTTGTCGGTACCGATCTTTATCAGGCATATCCACTCTAACTTGGTTTAAGTCCTGTTTAAAGTACCCTGTATCCATTGGTGTTCTATCAGGTTTAGCATTATTCATGTTAAAACGATGAAGAATGCGTAAAATATAGGAAGACTGATGAATAATATATTTTCCACTGGCGGTGCGTTCATCTTTGATTCCCAAATACATCTTCAATTCTCCAAGATCATTGACTTTAAAAGACTTTGATATGTAATCAAAAAAAACTCTGTCTAAAGACTTCGTTTCCAAGGACGATCAGATCGTCAACATGAACGAAAACAAAACACCACTCGTTTCCAAATTTCCTTGAGTACAAACAAGTGTCTGCACTGCCTCTCTTAAAACCATCAGCTTCCAGTACTGCATTTAGTTTCTCATTCCAAACACGAGCTGCTTGTTTTAAACCGTAAATACTTCGTCGTAACTTGCAAACGAGGTGGTTATTTGATTCTGAAGTATTGACTACAGGAGGCTGCTTCATATCTCTTCAGTCAATGTACCATTTAGAAATGCTGTCTTGATGTCGAAATGGAAAGCTATTAAATTGTTTTCACTCGCCAATGCGAGCAAGGTACGAAACGTTGCTTGTTTCCCTACAGGGGCAAATACTTCATCATAGTCAGTGCCAAATCGTTGGGAAAATCCGTGGGCGACAAGTCGAGCCCTATATTTGATGATATTCCCTTCTACATCCCGTTTCGTTTTGAAGACTCACTTGCAACCAATGGCACATTTATTCTTTGGTAATTCGGTTAAGGTCCATGTATTTGTTTCGGTAAAGGATTGCAACTCTTCAGTCATGGCTAACTCCCATTCTATCCTTTGAGGACTTAACAAGGCCTCTTCCATTGTGGTAGGGTCTTGTAGGGTAACAGTATTATTCTTAACGCTCATCACTTATTAATCGCTCGGCTGGTTCTCCTCGGTTCAAACGATCAAATCTTCGGATAGGCAATTCTGTGGGTGGGCTAGTTTTATTTACAGGATTAGCATCACTTTTGACGTCATAAGTGGAGATCTGTTTCTCAGGTACGAGATCGACAGAACTGTCACCAAACAGCAAGTACGAATCTTCCGAGTCATTTGACACATGATTCGAACATGTTTCTTCCAAAAACTTGACATCTCTACTAACCACCACAGAATTGGTTGATACATCAAGAAGTCTGTAACCTTTCGACCCTTCTTCATATCCAATAAATTTTAGTTTAACGGCCTTGGGATCCAATTTCCGGCGTTTTCCATTTGGTACGTGCGCATACGCGGTGCAACCGAATTGACGAATATGACGCAAATCTGGAACAGTGCCAAACCAAAGTTCGAATGGAGATTTCTCGACGGGACCCAAAATTTATTATCCAAATTTGCATCATTCAACATACTCCTGGCCATTTCCGTTAAGGATCTATTTTTTCTATCTGCTATCCCATTTTGCTCAGGCGTATGTGGTACTGTAAGCTCCCATTCGATACCTTCTTTGCGAAGAAATTCTTGTATTTCATGGTTCACAATTGGTTTTTGATTGTATTTCGTCTCGCAGAGTCTTACAAAATTCATAATATGGTTAGCAACGTCACTCTTGTGTTTAAGGAGAGCCACAGTACAGTACCTACTGTAATCATCAATTAGGGTCAATATATATAGTTTACCCCTAGACGTTGCTGTCTGCATGGGACCACACAGATCAGTATGGAACAACTCCAGCTTCTTCTTTGCCCGTGTAAAAGAGACAGGAAATGGTAATCTTGACATTTTTCCTTCTATACAACTTTCACATACAGGCAGTCGACTATATGCCGTTATTTTAATTCCTGTTCCATACTGTTTGCTCACCAAGGTCTTTATCGCAACTGGATCACGATGGCCCATCCGTCTATGCCATGTATGAATGCATCCTTTCAAATCGTCCTGTTTCGCAAACATTACTTCCTTTATCAAATCCAACTTGAAAAGTTCACCAGCAGAGGACGTCGTAGATACGATTTAACCATCAGGTTTAGTAATTGTACATCCAGCTGTGGTAAATAATACACGGAGCCCTTCGTTAATCAGAGCACGAACTGAGATGAGACTTCTGGTAAGCTGCGGCACGTACAGAACGTTATTAATGGTAGAAATTCTCAAGGAGCCATCAACCAAAAAACGTAGTTTTCCTGAACCTTTACCAGCAACGTGTAATGTAGTTCCATCTGCCAAAAAAACTTTGTCACCATAAGTGGTGTCAAGGTTGATGAAAAAAGACTTGTCATTTGACATATGACATGTAACTCCAGAGTCAACAAACCATGCGTTTTCGGATGGATTTGTACATAGTTGAAACACCGTATACCCGACGGACTGTACATCATTTTTGACATCTGATGATTGCTTCACGACGTTCGCCTTGGTAATACCATCTTCAGAAATTCCTTTCTTTGGTTTACCGCAATTGGACCAACAAATCTTTCGTATGTGTCCAATTTTACCACAGCTGTAACATTTTAGCTTTGACGAACCTTTAATTCGTCGCTGTACAGTAGTTTTCAAAGCAGTCTGTCTATCTTCAAAAGGAAAAGTCTTACCAGAAGCTTCTTGCCGTCGACGATACTCCTGAACCAATTTTGCTTTGACAAAGTCAACAGTCAAATCCGCTTCGGGCCTTGTCTCCAGGGCCATAACAAGCGTCTCATACCTTTCAGGAATGCTACACAATAGTAGCGCCACAACTAAATTCACCTTGAGGACTTCTCCTAGACCAGCCAAGCGATTTACGACATCAAGCATCATGTCAACATGCTCTTCCATATTTCCTGATTCGCTAAGTTGACTGCGACATAACCTCTTTAGCAAGAAAACCTTACTGCAGAGACCACTCTTTTCGTGATAATTCTTCAAAGAATTCCAGGCTTCGACAGCAGTTAATGTAGAACGGATATGCAAAAGCTGATTATCTTCTACCAAGAGACCGATTGTTGCTCGTGCTCTACTGTCCTTTGTTTGCCAGTCCGTGGTCACCGGGTTCGGATCTGTTTGAGATATTACCTCCCAAAGACCGTCACGTATAAGTAACATTTCCATCCGGAACTTCCAAACTTGATAGTTGGAACCGTTTAATTTATTAAACTTGACAACCGCACCGTCAGCCATTTCACAAAAATAAATGTAACGATACACTAAACCGATAAGCTATATACCTTCCACCCTAGTCGAACGGACTGGGCCCATAACCTGTTGAAATTACTCAAACTATGTACAAGGCGATAAGCGGAATAAAACTGTATCTAACTTATTACAACATTTATTTTAAAAAGAGTGAGTTATCGAATACAAAAGTATTTAGCAAGTAAACACAATTAAAATTCGTCTAAACTTTAAAGATAAGAATACCAAGTGAACTTTGATATTCCAATACAAAATAGGTTCTAAAGCCAATGGCGTCTAAAGCGTACCTCATAAAGTAGCATTTACCAGCATTTAAAATACTTTTAGACTTTCGGTTCTTAGTCTTCGAAACACCTAAATTTGTAACTACATCGGTCCAAAGTTTTGTACTCCATTTACCCTTGAATTCACCTACTCTCTCTAGATTGTAATCAATAGCTAAAAGCACGCCTTTTCCTAGTTGTTCATTAGTTACATCCTTGTAGTTTGTTGTGCAAAAACAACCATTCTTCTTTTTTTCCATTGTAGTTACGATCTATAAAAATACTGGTAATAGTTTTTTGGATTACGTTAATTACAGAAGCCATAATCTACGTGAACATCACTTGATTAATTTAACAGTCTGTTCCAAAAGAGACGCGCACAAACGTCATCCCAGGATTTAGGTTGCGTTCACCAACGCAAACCGAATAAATAATTTTATCATAGGTACGGTACGTTTTAAGGGGAAGCCCTAAGCTTTTTTCTTTAAACCCTACTTTAGACACGTTTTTCTTCACTTTTAGGGCTATCAGAACTATTTCCTTACTTGATAATGAAACTAGAGACAAAAAATTTCCAAGCAATTTCCCAGAGTAACGTTTTCAATTACGGTTATATTTAATTTTTAAATTAAACATCTTTAAATAGTGAAAAGATAAAGTCACTTACGCAGGATTTATTCGAAAACGAATAAAGATTTTTCAGGCGTCTTTTTTGTTTCCTATTGAGATATGATAACGTAAATTCCTCTATAGTCATTTAATTTAAAAAATAACATTAACATTTAATTACCCTTAAAAATAACCCTATGTTTGACATATTTTTCAGTGTTAACGTAACTATTCAATATTTTTGTTCTAAATAGGCTACTGTAAGACATAATCATATATCATACGAATTTGAGATTTCATTTATACCTTTATTATTAATCTCAAAAATGAAAGCCCAGTTATTTTTCGAAAATACGTTAGTTAATTTGTCCGGAAATCATACTTAAGTGGTGGTATAAATCACGATTACTAACTTCGTAAAATTATCATAACTCGTAGCACTTAAACATTCGTAAGATAGATGAATAGTTACGCTAACATATCTCATTTAGTATACAAACAAGTTGGGAAACCAAAAAAATACCTCCCCGACAACCACGTGATGTTAACTAACCTAACCTTACCTAAAATATTAAAATTTATGGCATTTGTGGAAGACGAAGATTGAAAGCAAAAAGAAATAATATCTCAATTAAACACTAAATATATTAAACCAATAATTGAGATCAAAAATATACTTCTTATCAAGATAAATTTGAATGCAAAAGAATCAAACTTAATTCAAAATAAAATTTTGAGAACCAGAGTCGGAAAAACATTTGCTGAATAATGAATTAATTTTAATATAAATGCGTATCGAGTAAAATAAGCAAGGTCAAGGTTCTTCTTTTAAAACCATATAATATTTTTGAAGGCTCTAGAGTATTTGCAGACCAAGTAACGCCAATAGGCAAAATATTATATCACATTGAACCTATAAGCATTTCTTCAGTATACCAACACAACCCTAAATAATTCTCTACTTCAAACCAAACCTAACTAGAGAAAAAAAGGAAAATAATCCAGTCCATAATTCAGTATTAAAACAAAAAAAAACGGAATTAAGACAACTGAAATTAGCAATCTTTGGTAATATGTAAAATAGCCTTTACACGAACAATTTAAGTAAAGCAAATTATCAAATAAACGCCAAATAAGTCAATTAATTAAAATGAAAAATATTAATATTACCACTACCAAATAGCGGGCAGAAAACACAGACATCAAGATAACATTAGCAAAATAAATTTTCAACACCGGTAATCCTGAGAACTAGATTCTACAAAATCTTCCTGAATAATAAATTTATTTTAATCTAAAAAATATAAAATATTAAAAAAATATATATATACAAATAACATATTGATAAACCAATTAAAATTAGATGCGAAAAACATTTAATCTCGATATGTGATTAAATACACAAGGTCAAGGTTCTTCTTTTAAAACCATATCAGAATTTTGACGGTTGTAGAGTATTTGTAAACCAAGTAACGTGAAAAGGCAAAATGTTATATCACATTGAACCTATACATGGCTTCAGTATACAACACAACCCTAATAAACCTATCAATAAACAACTAACGCATTGGCTTTACGTATATCAGGTTAAACTAAAAATTACGATGTAAAATTTCGCTTATTTGCGCTACATATACTCTACTTGTCTGTACAGAAAGTTTTAAGTAACCTTTTTTTAAGTTAACCTTCTTTGTGGATTAAGACTGTGAGTGAAGAATAAAATATATTCTTTTAAGGCAGGACAGACCAGAGTAAAATTACACCAAGTTGGGAAACAACGTCATATAACGACAAACTAACTAGAATATTTTTCAAAATATTTAAGGCCTGGTTCTTCGCGCGACTTTCGTCGATTTGCCGGAAATGGGCGCTTGTCTCATAGCCGCGCCGCCATCTTTTTGCAGTAACAGGTTGCCAGACTATTTCTAATTTTATTTCCCACAAACCAAATTCAAGTTGTTAGTCCAACACCTCCGATATGATAAAATATAGGAGGCGTTGGTTAGTCTGTCGCTATATTCACACTACAAAAAGATGGCGGACGATCACGTGACAAAAGTTTTCCCCGCGAAAATTTTCGCGAGGGTCTCTAGACTTCCGGTTTTGGAAATCGACCAGGACTATACTGCAAATCCAGCGCTTCTCCTGACACACGCGAAATTTAAACCCTCGCGCGAGTTTCAAGCATATTTGATTTCTCGAACCAAGAAGGATCAGATAAGGAGAGGAAAAGTGGGAACGGCGCGGCTCCTACTGCGTCGGCCTAAACTCCCACTCTGGGAGAACGGGGGACAGACGGGGGTAGAGATGCTTCGTGGTAAATTGTTGTCACGTGGGTAAAACGAATCCTTTATGAGACGCGCTAGCTAGCGACCACGTGACAACAGTTTACCTCGAGAATTTCCTATCCCCCTTTCCACCCGAGTGGCAGTTAGACTCTTCTCTCTCTAACTCAACGCAACCCCACTTTTCCTCTCCTTATCTGATCCTTCTTGCTCGAACAACTTCAATGTGCATCCGCTTATAGAATTTTTGCAACTTGTCGAGTGTAAACCGGCTCGATCTTTTCGCGGGATCACAGTTGCGAAGTTTGTACAACTTAAAGCAAGTTCGCAAATCGAACAAGTACTCAAGTGAACTAATTGAAGACCGGAAGTGTGTGGCGGCTTATTGAACTTGCCTACCTTAATTACCGTATAGCCTATCCTAGTAGTAGGAATGGGGCTGATATTGAGTAGTTGTCCATTTATTAAAGTCTGGGTCTATACTCTATAGCACATCCTAGTCGTGGGACTCAAATACATTTATAAATAAAGTAGAGATTAGGATTTTAAGTATAATTGAGCACTTGGTGTAGGATGTCCAACTTCATCGTATTTTTTTTCCCTATTGTAAAGTCATACTTGCCTTACAGTCTAAGAATTGCGAATCAAATCGCCGAAAAATAGGTGCTTGCAAAGGGTTCTTGCAAGAAGTACGTGCCTTATTTAAACACACTACTCAAAATATGTGATAATAGGTGCGTTTTACCACCGCCTTAGCAACCAAGAGCCGTTGCCGAATCAATGAGCCAACACCGCTAGCGTGAAAGCCTAACGTGAACCTCCCCTCGCCCTACACAAGGTTATCATTGAGTGGGAAAAATGATAATCTCGCTTATTTATACCCCGAGAAGCGATGCTTATACAAAGTTAAAAAAAATCTATCTAGTCTACTTTTTAACCAAAAATATATAAAAAACAAAAGTATACAAATTGGTCTATAATGTTATTTAAATTCTTCAATCCACCCCGAGTTTGCAGAAAGCCAAAACCTATACTGCCCGTTATACCTCTGCTTTTTTTACTAAATGATATATGGAAAATAGCTTAGCGCTTGCTGTCAACTCAAGCTGGTATTAGTATAGAAATTGGCTTAAATTTTTCAATCCACCCCGAGTTTGCAGCAAGCCTAAGCCTATACGGCCCTTTATACCTTTGCTATTTTAACTAAATGATATATGGAAAATAGCTTAGCGCGTGCTGTCAACTCAAGCTGCTATTAAACGGTCAAATATTTGGAGAATTTCTTAAATATCTTCAAAACTATCGCCAATTTAAAATGTAATTTTCAGCTACATTATTAATAAGATTAAGAGAAATAATTATAATATTTTGAATTATATTTTAAATTAATATTATGTTTCAATTCACTAAAAGATATCACGCCATAATGCTACAATGTACTATACTTCCAAAGAGACTATATAAGCTAATCGAATGCCATTATACAGTATCCGATTGTGCTCAGACGTTTATCGTAACCCTGAGTGCTCACGTGTCGGCCAATTTACCCTTGGGGGCGATGTTTGGAGAGTGGAAGGTCGATGTGGACCATATTAGTGAGGGACGCCTCGCTAGTATGGCCCGCTGAGATCGGACACTGGAGGTTGGACCTTGATGTGGGGATGATCGGAGGTGATTATAACAGTGGGAGACGTCCCATTGCGTATAATCGCCTTCAACTGTCCAGCATCGAGGTTTGACCGTAAAGTGGATGGTGGAAGGTGATAATATGCAATTGGAGACGTCCTGTTGCACGACACTTGAAACTTAATGTGGCAGCCACGCTTAAAGGAGGTAATTCCGTTGTACGGGCTGGCATGTAATGTCTCTAGACTTTTTGCTCTACGAGCTAGGTCACGTGATATCCGCGTACACAGGATATCCGGTTACACAGGAAGTGACACACAGACACACACGACCTCCCCCTGAACTAAAGTTCAGTCGGGGAGGTAAAATGACGCCTGAAATAAATCTTTATTCGTTTTCGAATAAATCCTGCCTAAGTAACCATATCTTTTCACTATTTAAAGAAGTTTGAAGTTAAAAATTAAGTATAACCGTAATTGAAAATGTCACTCAAGCTACTCGGAATTTTCTCTAGTTTCATTATCAAGTAAGAAAATAGTTCTGTTAGCCCTAGAAGGCAAGAAAAACGTGTCTAAAGCAAGCCCCCCCCCCAAAAAAAATAAACAAGCGGGGCTAGAATGTTCAACGACCAAAAAGGGAACAAAGTTAGCCGTAGTCGAGTGATCAGTATTATCAATAAAAAGTGTGCGAACATTCGCCAGTTCTTGAAGACAAAAAATAAATTCAAAGTAAATAAGAAGACGAGAATTCAGGAGAATGATTCCTCACCTATGCAATCAGAAAGCGACGATAGAGGAAAACATCACCTTGGCAGAAAAAATAAACGCTTTTACATTGCTTATGAGGGCTCCGATTCGATGGAAAGTGAAACTGATATTCCTAAAGAAAATAGTCTGAAAAATACAGACTTATCAGGTATATACTGGCGTTGAACTCGAGTAGCCCAAAAATTAATTTGTTTTTAATTTTTAAGATGATAAATCGGGTGGAGAAGATAAAGAGAAGGACATAGAGAAGGAAAAAGATCAAACCTTAGAGAAGGAAAAAGATCAAGTCTTAGAGAAACAGAAGGGTAAAGATGTGGGGAAAGAAAAGGATATAGAGGTAGAGTCCAAAGAAAAAGATAAAAGCCTAGAGAAGGAATAGAATAAAAACTTTTAAGAAAGCAAAGAAATAAATAATTTTAAAGATTAAAAATTATTTTTTGTTTCTTTTTAATTTTTTCTATATCATGTTTCTATATCATGTTTCGATAATAAAAGTTGTGAAGTGAAAAGATTTTTGTTAAGTCTTGCTAAATTATATCATTTAGTTGTGTTTGTAAACCTTGATTTCACACTATTTTTGCACGCCTTTAGACAGACTAATGTTTGTTTTAAATTGCGCTTATAAGGAGACTACCCGATGTGTTTATCGCCGATTTTTCCAAAGTCTTGTATAATGTAGAACTATATGACGTATTTAAATCGTCTTTAAAGCAGACGTCTTTTGAACATCGTTGAACACCTTTAAAGCAGACGTCTTTTGAACATCGTTGAACACCTTTAAAGCAGACGTCTTTTGAACATCGTTGAACACCTTTAAAGCAGACGTCTTTTGAACATCTTTAAATAAGACGTCTTTAAAGCAGACGTCTTTTGAACATCGTTGAACACTTTTAAAGCAGACGTCTTTTGAACATCTTTAAATAAGACGTCTTTAAAGCAGACTTCTTTTGAACATCTTTAAATAAGACGTCTTTAAAGCAGACGTCTTTTGAACATCTTTAAATAAGACGTCTTTAAAGCAGACGTCTTTTGAACATCGTTGAACACCTTTAAAGCAGACGTCTTTTGAACATCGTTGAACACTTTTAAAGCAGACGTCTTTTGAACATCTTTAAATAATACGTCTTTAAAGCAGACGTCTTTTGAACATCGTTGAACACTTTTAAAGCAGACGTCTTTTGAACATCTTTAAATAAGACGTCTTTAAAGCAGACGTCTTTTGAACATCTTAAAATAAGACGTCTTTAAAGCAGACGTCTTTTGAACATCTTTAAATAAGACGTCTTTAAAGCAGACGTCTTTTGAACATCTTTAAATAAGACGTCTTTAAAGCAGACGTCTTTTGAACATCTTTAAATAAGACGTCTTTAAAGCAGACGTCTTTTGAACATCGTTGAACACTTTTAAAGCAGACGTCTTTAAAGCAGACGTCTTTTGAACATCTTTAAATAAGACGTCTTTAAAGCAGACGTCTTTTGAACATCTTTAAATAAGACGTCTTTAAAGCAGACGTCTTTTGAACATCTTTAAATAAGACGTCTTTAAAGCAGACGTCTTTTGAACATCGTTGAACACCTGTAAAAAAGACGTCTTTTAGACGCCTTTTGTACATCTTTAAAGCAGACTATTTTGAACATCTTTAAATCAAACGTCTTTTAAGCAGACGTCTTTTGAACATCGTTGAACATATTTAAAAAGACGTCTTTCGAACATCTTTAAATCAGACGTCTTTCGAACATCTTTAAATCAGACGTCTTGTGAACAACTTTGCATTAGACGTTCATTTTGACTCTGAGATCGTCTTAATCTTTAAATAAGACGCCTGAAGATCGTCTTCAAATTAGACTCATGTAGATCATTATTCTAATTTCTTTAAAAAAGCACTAAAGAGCTCTATTACCAAGAACTAAATGGTCTTTTTGGAGTAAGAGGCTCAAAAAAAATCAGACGTCTACAAGTGCGCTAGAATCGCTCTTGTAGCGCTCTTCTATTCGTCTTATATTTTTGGGAACCTCTTACTCGGAAAAGACCTTTTAGTTCTAAACTGCAGATTAATTATTTTCGTAAGGGAGGAGAGACATGTTTTTAACGAGACGTATCTCATTCGAAAGAGGAGTTTAATTAGAACAATTAAGAATTGTTTAAAAAAACTTTTACGGTTTTTCAGCCGAGATATATGGGATTTTATGTACCCCCCTGATATTTATATAGTATAAAATTTGTCTAAAAGCTAGTTTTTTCTTAATTTTCATAATTTTCTTTCCTATTGAAGAAAAGACATGTTCTTAACGAGACGTATTCCATTCGAAAGAGGAGTTTAATTAGAATAAATAAGAATAATTTAAAACACTTTGACCGTTATGAGCCGAGATATATGGATTTTTATGTACCCCCTTATATTTATATAGTATAAAATATGTCTAAAAGCTAGTTTTTTCCTAATTTTCTTTCCTATTGAAGAAATGACATGTTCTTAACGAGACGTATCTAATTCGAAAGAGGAGTTTAATTAGAATAATTTAGAATTATTTAAAAAACTTTGACCGTTTTTGGGCCGAGATATATGGATTTTTATGTACCCCACTTATATTTATATAGTTACAATATGTCAAAAAACTAGTTTAACCAAATTTTCATAATTTTATTTTCTAATGAAGGAGAGACATGTTTTTAACGAGACGTATCTCATTCGAAAGAGGAGTTTAATTAGAATAATTAAGAATTATTTAAAAAAACTTTTACGTTTTTTGAGCCGAGATATATGGGATTTTATGTACCCCCTGATATTTATACAGTATAAAATTTGTCAAAAAGCTAGTTTTTTCCTAATTTTCCTAATTTTCTTTCCTATTGAAGAAAAGACATGTTCTTAACGAAACGTATCTCATTCGAAAGAGGAGTTTAATTAGATAATTAAGAATAATTTAAAAGACTTTGACATTTTTTGAGCCGAGATATATGGATTTTTATGTACCCCTTGAAATATATGTAGTATAAAATATGTCAAAAAGCTAGTTTTTTCCCAATTTTCATAACATTATTTCCTAATGAAGGAAAGACATGTTTTTAACGAGACGTATCTCATTCGAAGAGGAGTTTAATTAGAATAATTAAGAATCATTTAAAAATGTTTTACGGTTTTTGAGCCGGGATATATGGGATTTTATGTACCCCCCTGATATTTATACAGTATAAAATTGGTCAAAAAGCTAGTTTTTTCCTAATTTTGATAATTTTCTTTTCTATTGAAGAAAACACATGTTCTTAACGAGACGTATCTCATTCGAAAGAGGAGTTTAATTAGAATAATTAAGAATAATTTAAAAGACCTTTACCGTTTTTGAGCCGAGATATATGGATTTTTATGTACCCCCTTATATTTATATAGTATAAAATATGTCAAAAAGCTAGTTTTTTCCCAATTTTCATAAATTTATTTCCTAATGAAGGACAGACATGTTTTTATCGAAACGTGTCTCATTCGAAAGAGGAGTTTAATTAGAATAATTAAGAATTATTTAGAAAAACTTTGACCGTTTTTGGGCCGAGATATATGGATTTTTATGTACCCCCCTTATATTTGTATAGTTACAATATGTCAAAAAAATAGTTTTTCTTAATTTTCTTAATTTTATTTCCTAATGAAGGAGAGACTAGTTTTAAACGAGACGTATCTCATTCGAAAGAGGAGTTTAATTAAAATAATTAAGAAAATTATTTAAAAGACATTTACCGTTTTTGAGCCGAGATATATGGGATTTTATGTACCCCCCCCCCCTGATATATATATATAGTATAAAATTTGTCAAAAAGCTAGTTTTTTTCCTAATTTTCATAATTTTCTTTCCTATTGAAGAAAAGTTTACCCAAAGCCTTTGCAGTACTCTACTCATCTCTTGGGAGTACGAAAAATATGCCTCTCATTTCTACTCATCTTTGGCAGTCCAAAAAATATGCCTCTCATTTCTACTCATCTTTGGGAGTCCGAAAAATATGCCTCTCAGCCTCTCATCTCCAACTCTCCTCTCCTATCGCGCTCCTATATGCCGCAAACAAAAAGTCATAATAAATACTCCAAGTGAGCAGAGCTGCAAGTAGCGTTCCTCTCACTTCTACTCATCTCTTGGAATTTCAAAAAAGTGCTTCTCATATCTACTCATTTCTTGGAGTTTGAAGAAAATGCCACTCATTTCTACTCATATCTCTCGGAATCCCAAAAACGTAACTCTCATATCTACTCATTTCTACTCATCTCTTGGAATCCCCAAAAAAATAACCCCTAATATCTACTATCTCTGAGTTTAAAAAAAATACCTCTCATATCTACTCATTTCTACTCATCTCTTGGAATCCCCAAAAAAATAACCCCTAATATCTACTATCTCTGAGTTTAAAAAAAATACCTCTCAATTCTACTCATTTCTTGAGGTCCCAAAAGAAGATCCTCGCATTTCTACTCATCTCTTCAAGGCCTCAAAAAAAGAGGCTCTCATTTCTAAAGATATGCCCCTCCAACTCTCCTCTCCTGTGAAATTTTAGTGCCTCTCCTCTTATATGGCACAAAAAAACCTCTCATCTCCACTCAAAAAAAGTGAGCGGAGATGTAATGAGCGCGCCCATCACGGAATGTAACTGTTGCGAACTCAGGTTGCTAATACGGGAAATAATTATATTTTCATATGTATACGTAGTCTATAAATTTTATAACTATATTATTAAGTATTTGCAACGGACGGCAAATATAAAATATTATCGTCATTTTTGCTTTGTCTTTTCCACGGAAAAACTACTACATGCAAGTACAATATAGTACCCTATCCCTCCCCTTTAGGTTAAAAGTCTTATTTTGTGAGATTACTTCTCTAAAATCGTAAAATAGAGTAGTATAGTTTGAGGGGGAATAATGTCCCAGGTGTTCTAGCCAATGAAAGGGACTCATTTTGAAAGCTCTAATCAATTCATAATCAGGGTTGCCAAAGGCAAGGAAAAACAGGGAAAAGGTCATGGAATTTTAATAGCCATTTTAACCAACTAAATGTTTAATTTTATCATTTGGGTTTTACCTTGAAGAAAGCGTTTGAGTCTGATTATGAAATCCCCTTTTTATATATTCTCTTTTCCTTTGTATCAAATGAGAATGGGGGGCTTGAAAAGAATATAGTCTCTATTAAGAGTTAATTAGCAGTATAAGGTCTAAGAACTACAGCAACTCCCCATAAGAGTCTGGGTCCACGTAATGTTAAAAATTTTCGTCTCTTTTATGATAAATTCGTATTATATTATTAAAATAGGGTAGTTGGGGGATAATTTAAAGCTAAAATTCGAGCTCACAACTGTAAATTTTGGGAATTACAACGAATGGAAGGTTTCTTCCATAATGTAAAGAATAGGAAGAATCTATGACTTCCGTGCCGGATATGAAAGCCTTCCCCCACACGAAAATCTTGAACGGTTATTATTTTAGATTCATAATTATGTTAGGAAAATACTAGGAAATAATTATTTTGTAACTGCCACGGGTATAGTGCTGGCGGCAAAATGAAATTCGTATATTTTTGGTCTACTATGCCTCGAAATCCTCGAAAACGCCTGTAGAAGTGTTCCACTTGTCAAGCATTCATGCAGTAGGCTTTTGCTAGCTTTACAGGGGCCGTGCAAAGACTATATAGCTTACTTGAATAGTCTTTGGTGTATAAGAAACTCGAAAAATAAATAGAGAAATCATACCAATTAGAAGATACTGGAGTAGTATCTTTAATTTTTATTTCATATTAAACAAAACACACTTGTATAAAACGGACAAATTATTCATTTAACGCTAAGGTTTTCTACGTTTAACGTATGTCTGGTAGTTCAAGCTCAGTGGCATCTTCACACACTACACGCAATTTTGACTGGTACCAACTGCCTCGATCTTCATGGCGACGATAACCAAGATACCAGATTACGCTGCTAACGTGAACACAAGTACCTATCGTCAAACTACCACCTTTGCAATTGCAATACCAGCCTTTAATGGCATTTGCACCTGTCCCGTTCGGTACATAACGAATTAGAGCTTGGTGAACAGCTGAGGTGGAAAATTGACCAGGCACGCGTATACGAATTAAGTCATGTTCAACTTTGGACACTTCGACGCTGAAAGAGCCGGATTTCTCTATAGTCATCGCCACATAAGATTCAGCGCGTTTCGTTTTAAAGTCTCTCATTACCACCTCACGTACATCACTTTCACGAAGTACAGGGAAGTCTTGAAATTCACTATCCTCAATTCGTTGCCATTTAGACGGTTTGCGAAGCAGATTATCGCGCTCGACTACTTCCTTAAGAGGATTTTCTTTCGTAGAGACTGCCAGCATTTTTTCGACGGAGTCTTCCCAGGAACCTTTAAGATGTAACTCCGGGTGGTAGGCGTTCAACAGCGCAGCAGCAATTTGAAGAAGTTCCGGAACTAATGGTAACATATGCATAGGTATACGGTTTTGAAAAAAACGATACACCGTCTGCAAATGCCCATTCCTAACTTCAACCGGCCACCTGAGGTACGTTACTTGTCGGGAACGATTAACTTCTTGCGTGTTTACTTGCTTCTCGCCTTTAGACAAGAACGAAGGCATTTGTAAATCCACACCCAGTTCAGTCAGTACGCTGTTGGAGTCTCGAAAACCGCGGTCTGCCAGTACAACGTCACCAACTTGAAAGAAAGACTGGAGTTCTTCTCTATTTTTGATAGAATGGTTTAAAATGCGCGCGTCGTTATTACGGCCATTAGCAAAGTAGGGTCCGATTATATCTATTATGTAACCCGTAGTTGTTACCATTAACATTGGCTTGAGGATATGCTGGCCTTTGTGCACACAGAAGGATTTGTGAAGAACGGTATAGTCCTTGGATCTTCCAACCTTGATATAGGTGCCATCTACAATGGTAATAAGACAATTAGGCTTGTTGTTAGCAAAGAGTTTTACTGCTGCTCCAGATTGATGGTTTGTTATCAGATTGTCACGTGATAAGTGTTGCAGGCCAAAATGATGTGGCACGAAATGCTCCGATAAAGCCATAATAACCGCTTTTACCGTGTTTGATACCGATCTTTCAGTTAAATGAAATAAAGTTGATAACACCTTATTGGAGATACCCAATCGTAATTTCACCAATAATACTGCTAGAGCTGTCTTCGACGAACAGCATCTGATGGTACGAATAATGTCCTCAATAGTCGAATGCAACTCTAGGAACTCGTGCAGGGACAATGAAGTTAATACTTTACAGTCTTCATCACTTTGTATGAAGTTGTCAAAGCTCGGCGTCCGTAGGTCGTTAACACATTTCCTGAGGTCCTGTAATAGTTGCTCAATGTCCGTGGCAGTCATAATGGTTGATCTAGCGGAAACCTGAATTCCAGCAATTATTTCGGTGGGAAGCTCTCCGTTAACGAGATGCGTGGAGCACATTCGATTGTCCCGATGAATAAATATGGCTCTTTCCACAAATATACTTGTTCTCACTTCGGCTTTTACCCTGGTTCGTGTACTAACACCGCAAATGAAGCAAGTCTTTGGCAGGGGCCGAACACAACTGTGCTTTATGGCAATAGTGTTTGATGACGTACGCTTTCGTGGTAATTGCGACGTTGATGGCTGAGGTATTGGTGACGGTGATGGATTAGATACTGTGGACTTTGTTGGTTCAGGTACTGTGGACGTTGATGGCTCAGGTACTGTTGACGTTGATGGATTAGATACTTGCGTCATTTGTCTTCGTTTTTGTGGTGAAGACGATGACGTTGAAGTCTTGAAGAGCCATGATCACTACTGAAGGACGATTTGCTAGCATTTAAGAACGTTTGAAACTTTCGTGACAGACCCGAGCACTTTAAACAAATCTTCGTTGTTTTGCTATTAATTACAAGTGGTAATAACCCTTTACTAAAACGAAGAAAACGAGCAAAGCCAGCCTTTACGTGAGTGCCTATACCTCTACTTGTACTATTGGTAACTTTCCGATTGCACGCGTAACATGTATTTGGAGCCATCTCCAAATTCCAAGTGACTCTCACATTGATGTTATTGATAAGGAAAGTTCTTAAGATCATGGTTCAAACCAGATATTACAATTTTTTTAATGTTTATAAAAGCAGGTTTAATTATTTTTCGCCAACCTGGCTGGCAAAAAATATTAAAGACGTCTTTAATATTTTTTGCCATACGTTAAACGTAGAAAACCTTAGCGTTAAATGAATAATTTGTCCGTTTTATACAAGTGTGTTTTGTTTAATATGAAATAAAAATACGAAAGAAAATCCTCTTAAGGAAGTAGTTGAGCACGATAATCTGCTTCGCAAACCGTCTAAATGGCAACGAATTGAGGATAGTGAATTTCAAGACTTCCCTGTACTTCGTGAAAGTGATGTACGTGAGGTGGTAATGAGCGACTTTAAAACGAAACGCGCTGAATCTTATGTGGCGTTGACTATAGAGAAATCCGGCTCTTTCAGCGTCGAAGTGTCCAAAGTTGAACATGACTTAATTCGTATACGCGTGCCTGGTCAATTTTCCACCTCAGCTGTTCACCAAGCTCTAATTCGTTATGTACCGAACGGGACAGGTGCAAATGCCATTAAAGGCTGGTATTGCAATTGCAAAGGTGGTAGTTTGACGATAGGTACTTGTGTTCACGTTAGCAGCGTAATCTGGTATCTTGGTTATCGTCGCCATGAAGATCGAGGCAGTTGGTACCAGTCAAAATTGCGTGTAGTGTGTGAAGATGCTGTAACGAAATATTTGTGGCTAGGTTTAAATTAAGATTAAATTAAGTAGGAAATAATTAAAGCTAAGGGTTAGATTAAAATTAAATACTCGCTACAAGGTTAATAATAAAAATACGGTCCGGGTCTCGCCTACCTTTTCACTATTGGGAGGTGGCGAAATAAAAATAATATAATAAACTGTTGTCTAGGGGAATTTGTATGAAAGGATAGGTTTAATTAACATTAATAGAGGATTGAAGTTTGCCAAGAAATATATTTAATAACAAGAATTAATCAATGGAACTGATAATGCGAGTTCAATAAAGAAATAAATGACAGTGTTAGTTAGAACAGTAAAAACATTAAAACAAACAATTAATACTAGCACATAAGGCTTAAGATACTAATGATTAAAGCACATTAGGCTTTAATAAATTAACTATTAAAGTTATATAAGGCGCGTTGGCCAACTAAGAGTTGAATACAATTCAACTAACTTATAACAAAAGACGAATATAGTTACGGTACTGTTGATAAGGTTTGCAGAGTCCTTCACGAGGGAACACCATGATACACGCCGTGACGCCGAAATAATTATTGTTTTTCGCGTAGCGACGCGCATTCAAAAATGCGCGTTGGATTAATTTAAGTTTCTCGCGCGCTCCGACCTTACCACGTACCGTGTAAACATATCGCGGCCGGTGAGCCCGAAGGGCACCACCGTTAATTTTACAACCGAAGTTATTCGTGCTCCAAGAGCTTCTCTTATTTTTCGCGCCAAGTCGCGCTTATCAACCACGGGCGCACGTGGTTCTCAAAATTACCCAACTGGGCACTAACCAATCGTCGCCCTTGAAAATGACATCATCTCGGACACGTGTCCGAAATGTGGCAAACACACTTTACAGTTTATACAAACACTTTTAAAAATATACATTCCAAAGAAACATAATACAATAGACAAGGCTTGGCAACCTTCAACTTTGGGGGTTAAAGAAAATATTTGGGGTTTTAAAAGAAACATGGCGACTAGGTGGCGAGAGAGAGTACACGTTGTTCTAGTAGGTATAGGTTAAGCTGGTATTCATGAATAGGAGAGGCCCTGCAGAAGCCTTTCTATTCCTAGCTACCCTGGCATTGTTAATGGGGTAAGGAGCGAGGATTAGCCACCGGTCGCGCTTGCAACGTCCAGCGTTAAACAAGTTTGACAAAATGGTTTTTCCCTTCTTTCCTTACAAGTGCGACCAGGTGCAATATTTAAGAAATGAATAGAATTGAAATATTTTAAAGGGATACTGAACTTATTTATTTACGAATAATAAAATAATTTTAAATGAAGATAATTAGGCGTTACAATGCCACTGAGCTTGAACTACCAGACATACGTTAAACGTAGAAAACCTTAGCGTTAAATGAATAATTTGTCCGTTTTATACAAGTGTGTTTTGTTTAATATGAAATAAAAATTAAAGATACTACTCCAGTATCTTCTAATTGGTATGATTTCTCTATTTATTTTTCGAGTTTCTTATACACCAAAGACTATTCAAGTAAGCTATATAGTCTTTGCACGGCCCCTGTAAAGCTAGCAAAAGCCTACTGCATGAATGCTTGACAAGTGGAACACTTCTACAGGCGTTTTCGAGGATTTCGAGGCATAGTAGACCAAAAATATACGAATTTCATTTTGCCGCCAGCACTATACCCGTGGCAGTTACAAAATAATTCTTTCCTAATATTTTCCTAACATAATTATGAATCTAAAATAATAACCGTTCAAGATTTTCGTGTGGGGGAAGGCTTTCATATCCGGCACGGAAGTCATAGATTCTTCCTATTCTTTACATTATGGAAGAAACCTTCCATTCGTTGTAATTCCCAAAATTTACAGTTGTGAGCTTGAATTTTAGCTTTAAATTATCCCCCAACTACCCTATTTTAATAATATAATACGAATTTATCATAAAAGAGACGAAAATTTTTAACATTACGAGGACCCAGACTCTTATGGGGAGTTGCTGTTGTTCTTTCATCTACTTTTCTCACCCATATAATCCCCATTCTCCCCTTCCGTGAGGGAAAGTAATTTCTTGTCTATTTTTTAGACCATACGCCCTTTCACCCAATTATTTCTCTAATAAACGGAATGTGACCTTGCAGCAACTAATGAAAGTTTGATAGAGAGAGTTTTATCGCCAATTTGTCGTTGTAGAATAAGATTTCTCAAATGTCTTTTTGGAGGACAACAGCTTGATCTGCCACGCTTTTATGTTCCTTTTGTAATTTTTTGGGGTAGGAAATAGGGTAGGGTTTAAAATTGGACATAATGGATGGAACCTTGCGTAAAGCAAAGAGTCAGTAAGCCAACAAGAACGGAAGGGCGCTATACCCCAATAGTAGTAACAGCTTTTCTGTTTTTTCACCGCCCCCACTGGGCGAAAAGGCACAGGTGGCTTACGGATTTGTAAACATTTCCGTCCCTCCCTCAATTGTCCTTGAAGTCATAACAGAGCTTATATTTGCCCTCTCCTCCCGGCCCGTATATGAGGGTTGACAAGGTACTCAGCGCCCTTAAATTATTTTGGACATCCCCAAGCCTAAATGAGATCTTTACGAGGGGTCGGACATTTCTAAAAAAACGTACGGGATTTCGAAATCAAATTGGATTTCGTGTGATTTCGAAATCATTCCGTTGATTTCGTGTGATTTCGAAATCATTGCGTGGATTTCGTTTGATTTCGGATTTTTTAATTTTCCAGTTGATTTTGTCAGATTTTGAAAATAATTCTACTGATTTCGTCGGATTTCGGAATTTTTACCGTGATTTCGTCGGATTTTGAAATTTTTACCGTGATTTCGTCTGATTTTGGTTTTTTATCGTGATTTGTCGGATTTTGAAATTTTTCTGTGACATTAAATTTCAATCAACTTTCGAAACCGTTCTCATGCAGACTAACGAAACCAAAGTTGCATTTTTAGTTTCAAACCTTGTAGACGATAAATAACGTACATAGCACTAGAAAAAGGAATGAAATGGACAAACAGGCACATGAATACACAATGCTAGCCCTACAAAAGCGCATGCTTTTGTTTGGCGAGTGTACCTTGCTCAAAGCGTAAGCATTTAAGATATATTCTATAAGTATGACACCGTTACCAAGAGCTTGTTCGAGAACGACGCGAGAATTGACTACAAGTGCCTCGCAGTCCGTCCCCCAATTAAGTCTGCCCTAATTAAACCCTTGATAACGCCTCATCAGGCGTTGCTTTACAAGAATCTTGGACGTTTTACCTACATACGTCACTCCACGATTAGGTCTCAGTAACCAGTACTACACTTATGGAACAAACCTCATAATTTTATGATCATATTCATATTTTAACTCTATTTCAGGGGAAGGAAAGAGTAGGGAACCCGTGGGAAATTTCTGAGAAGAGAATTCTCACTAAATTCCCACGATACAGTTTACCCTACTGTTTTACAAAGGAAAAAAGTGAGAGGTATTCATATCACCTTAAGTGTGTATAAACATTGGATAGTCGAAGCGATGCCCAGGCCATTCTAAGCAGTGTAAACTTGGTTTTAACACGGGTTCCCGTTTAACCCCGCCCGCTTCATATCGAAGAACATTAATTTTTGTAATTTGGAATTGATTTCGTGAAAGTTTCTACTGATTTTGTGATTTTTGTTTTTGATTTCGTGATTTTGTTTCGGATTTCGCGATTTCGTTTCTGATTTCGCGATTTCGTTTCCGATTTCGTTTCTGATTTCGCGATTTCGTTTTTGATTTCGGATTTTTTATCGGATTTCAAAATCAGCGAAATTTCTTTTGATTTCATGCTGGATTTCTGATTTTGATATTGATTCCGGATTTCTAAAGTTTGATTTCGCGGCTAGCGTACGGGATTTCGTTGAATGACCGACCCCTCGGATCTTTATAATCACTTATCTTAGTTCGTGAACTTCCTGGTGCTTTTTTTCGAAATTGATCATGTATAAAAATCCTTAGAATTTTTTCCTTGAAAAATTACTTACTACAGAAACTTTTAAGAATTATTTCTTGAATTTCAATGAAAATACCGAAAATGTTTCAACCGCCCATAGTGTAAAAAATTCTGATTATTGAGATATTTCTCTGAATTATTAAAGTACAATTGGGACCGATATAATTGAAAATTTGTTTTTAAAATATTTTATCAAGGATAAACGTTTAGACTATTTTTGGATTGGACCCCTCATTGTATGGCGAGGAGCAAACTACTCTTGGAATCAGGTGTACAAACTAAATGGAATCAATTCGGAATCACACGAATCAATGTGAATCACGCGAATGATTCGGAATCACGCGAATGATTCGGAATCACGCGAATCTATTCGGAATCACGCGAATCTATTCGGAATCACGCGAATCTATTCGGAATCACGCGAATCGATTAGGAATCAAGAGAATTGATTCGGAATCACGAGAATTGATTCGGAATCACGAGAATTGATTCGGAATCACGAGAATCATGCGAATTGATTCGGAATCACGCGACTCAATGGATCACGAGAATCGATTCGGAATCACGAGAATTGATTCGGAACCACGCGAATCAATTGTGAATCGCGAGAATTGATTCGGAATCACGCGAATTAATTCGGCTTCACTGAGAATCAAATGAATCTGGAATCAGGTGTACAAATTTTTCTAGAGTGCTTTGACCCTCGTTGTATGGGGCGCCAAACAGAACATAATTCAGGTTTTATCTTCATATATTTCTAGTTTAACAAATGTATTTCCATTTTAACCAATATATTTCCAGTTTAACAAATATAATTCCAGATTAACTCCGTATATTTCTAGTTTACCTTCGTACGTTTCTAGTTTACCTTCGTATATTTCTAATTTACCTTCGCATATTTCTAGTTTACTGTCGTATATTTCAAGTTTAACTTTACTAAATCGACTCTTTTTGAACTAAATCGACTCTTTTTTTCACTAAATTGTTTCATTGTTCATTTAATTGTCTATTTTTAACTAAATAGTGTAAAAAGGGACAACCTAGTGAACAAAGGGACAATTTAGTGAACAAAGAGACAATTTTGTGAAAAAAAAAACAGAAAATTATGTGAAAAAAAGAGAAAATTTTGTGGAGAATTATTCTACAGGAGAATTTTTGCCTGTGCAAATTTTGTCCCCTGCAAAATTTTTACCTGAACTTTAGTTCAGGGGTGGTTTTACACTGGTCTTGTGTGTGTGTCACTTCCTGTGTAAGCGGATATCACGTGGAGCCAAAAGTCTAGAGACGTAATCATGCCAGCTTATCGTTCAATTCCGTTGAACGGGAATTGCCTCCTTTAAGCATGGCTGCCACATTGAGTTTGAGGTGTCGTGCAATTATATACAACAGGACGTCTCCTATTGGATATTATCGCCTTCCACCATCCACTTTACGGTCAAACCTCGATGCTGGACAATGGGACGTCTGCCACTGATATATTCACCTCCGACCATCCCCACACCAAGGTCCGACCTCCAGTTTCCTATCTCAGCGAGGCGTCCCTCACTAATATGGTCCACATCGACCTTCCACTCTCCAAATATCACCCCACCAATGGGTAAATTGACATTGCGAACCAAGCGCCTAGAGATCAAGAATCGTCTAGACATTGAAGGGAGGGGGTTTTCCTCCTAACTTCAATGCCACTTCGCTCGAATAATAAAGCCCTTTGAACGGTTTATATAGTACTTTTTTGGAATGAATGCAAATGAGCCTTATTTTATGGTGAGATATCGTTTAGGGAAATGAAACGCAATATTAATTTATATTATAATTCAAAATATCAAAATGGTTAAACTTAATCTAATTATTAATATTGTCGAAAAATCAATTTAAAGTTCGAGGTAGTTTAGAACATATTTAAGAAATTGTCCAAAAATTTAAAGTAATGTGACCGTTTAACACCAGCTTGAGTTGGCAGCACGCGCTAAGCTGTTTTCTATATATTATTTAGTTCAAAAAGCAAAGGTATAACGGGCAGTTTAGGCTTAGTCTTGCTGCAACTTGGAGTGGACTGAAGAATCTAAATAAAGAGGCGTTTACAAGAGTATCCAAGATCCCACCGTTCACTGAATTCGAATTAATATAGACAAAGGTACTTTGACAAAATTTGATAAGCCTTCTTTCGTGTAAGAGATTATCTCTAGTTAAACACAGATTTAAATAATGAAAAGGTACATGAAGTTATAGAAAGTAAGGTGCCTGAATTGGTTACAAAAGGGTGAAATCATAAGCTTTATTTATTGCTTCAAAATGGTAAACAAATATTTTATTTCTTAAACAGTAGAATGATAAGGAATATCCATTGAATTCGAGTTAATAGAAAGTATAGTTTATTGAGTACGAGTACTTCTCTTGTTTAAACAAAGATTTCAATAATGAAAGATTGATAAAGTATATGAAGTAATAGAGAGAAAGGTGGCTGAATGGGTTACGAAAAAGTTACAACCTAAACCTTGCCGAGTTTTATTAAGTGGTTCTAAATTGATGAACAAAAGTTTTATTTATTAAGCTATTTTTAATGGTACTTTTTATCGGTAACTGAAAATTACATTCACTGGGTTCTTCTACTCGAGTAGCCCTCTTCAGCTCTTCAATTTTGACTATTATATTATATCATGAGTGTCCCATTAAATTCACCTTAATTCACCGCAATTAAAAAGTAGGCAAGATTTTCTTATCATTTGATTTTTTAACTTTAATAATACATCTCTTCTCGGCCTATATAAACGAGATTTATGGATTTGCTACTCATAGATGCACTGCTCCAATGGGTGGTTTACATTAGCGTTTAGAATTGTGGCGAACCCTCTCGCTTGCGCGATGGTGTCGTCAATCGTTTCTTTATATTTCGGTGATAAGAGGCCTCATTCTCACGACCTTTTGGGTAGAGTACTCGAATAAACCGAGGCGATTGAATTTAAATCGCATTACTTAGAAATGTGGCTAATTTAATATATTATGTCTCTGTAAGAACATTTCACAATGAAAGGTCTAGGGATTAAATATCACATGGTATGTTAAATACAAGCTTGAGTGTTCAGGTCAAGCGAAGGTAGTGTAAGCTTAGGCTTGCTGCAAACTCAATGTGTTTTGGATCATCTAAGTACAATTCTACTACTGTACTCTAGTTGATAGATCGATTATACTCGGAGTAAATATAACCAGTTAAAGCGGAATTGGAGTATAAAATATAAAGCTGAGGCCGATTGATACTTAACGTTAGAAATCATAAGAAAAATGATAGTCATGCAAACTCTCTTTGAATCATAGTAGGTTTCCTTTGTTCAAAAAACCAACAGTATTTTTGAATAAAAAAAATGCGCATCTGATGTTGGAGAAAACAAATCTAAAAGTCTTCAGTTATCTCCACTATAAAGCCGGGAAACTTTCCAAAAAATGACATTTCAAAAGCAGGCGTGTCCAGTGAACTTCGTTAGAGAGCAGAGCAGAGGTAGTAAGAGAGCTATAAATATTTAAGTCATGCTCTTATTGGATTAGAGATGTTGGCATTATATAGATAGTTACTAAGGTAATTGACTGCTACTACCTATGGACTTCGATTTGTTTGTGTATGTTACTATCGTTCGGCTAAATTATAGTTAATATAAGTTGGAGGCTTAGGAGTATTGAAGAGCAGTTAAACTTCATGAAGATCAACCACCGCCGAATTCACTGGTGCCATTTCCATTTAACAGCATTAAGAGATGGTCTGGCCACAAGAATTGAGACATAAAGCTGCTCCCGCACTTTTTAAGAAAAGATAGAAATCAGAAACGTTATCGAGATAAAAAGAGAGAGATAAGGAAAAGCTTTGCTCCCCCCTTTAAAAACCCCCTCATTACGAGGTGTAATTAGAATAAAATCATAGTTAAAATATTCATTCGTATCGTAGTTTTTACGAGTCAAGATCCCCTCTAGAAAGTTATGTTTCTTTGTTTTTTTGAAAGTTAAAGTGACGACGTCACGTTTTTGATCCCCCCTAGTTAACGACGAGTTCCGTGCTAATCTATATATCTCTCGACAACGTTACCTGAGATACATAATGGCTACCGCGTTCCCACTTGACGATACCCGTAAGTGTTAAATAACTGTAGAATAACCTAGAAAGCCCCATTTTAAATATCCAAGGTATCTCATTAATATTAAAGTGTATCTATATTTGATTAAGCATAACTTGATAGCCCCGATAAGTTAACGTAGATATCTAAGCACCTAACGTGCGCCCAACTCCGTGAGATAACGGGTTGTAACGTCCCTCGAATTAGGCATTATCGTTTCCCCCCCCCCCTAGTTTTTAAAGTGTTATATATTTTTGAAAGTGTTATTACCAATGTGCCTTACCATGAATAAAAGAGTGTTATTTTGATTGACCAATTATGAGAAACCATACGTGAAACGAATCTTTTTTCCTCTTCTTCCCACGTGATTAAACTCCTCACACAATTTATCCCAACCCCCAAAACACTTTTTTTGTGTAAGCTTTTCTCGTTTTTCCCCGTGTTGGTGGCTCTTCGAATATTTTTCCCAAAACCAGCGTTTTTTTAACCAAATTCGCGGGAAAAAGTTCGAACGCCGCTCGCCAGGCGGAAACGCTCCGGCGAGGAGAAAAACCCTTATATAAAATGGCGCAGTCGGCAGGATTCGTGTAGAAAGGACTGTAATTGGTTGCTCAATCAATCTCGTATTCGCGGTTGATCCCCTCTAGATTTCCAGTGTGTTAGACTACCCCTTTGAAGAAAAAAAAAGACGGAGAAGAATTTTTTTTTCCTTCTCCCTCCTTTTTCTTCCGAACGGCACATTGTTAGAGATCGTAAAGCAAAATTTTTTTTGCCGATCTATTTTTATTTTTGTGTTTATTGTTATTGATTATTAAACTTGGGTTCTGAATGATTAGTTTCAAATTGATAACGTTATTTTTCACGTTTTATGCCGTTTTTCTATATAACCGCCTCCATTACGTCGTTAGGATAGAGAATCCTAAGGTAGACATTTTACCGTCCCCTCTAGGCCCTCTTTTTAAAACATTAGAAAAACCAACCCCCCGAGAAAAATCCCCTCACCATCCACCGACACCACCCCACGTTTTTACATAGGCCTAACAAAATGGATCTTTTCGATTCCCTCTTGGAGACGCCCGAGGGCAGTATTGTCATGAAAACCCTGGGAGCAGTAGTTATGTTCTTGGTTAGTTTGATTGGATGTTGGGTGACTAGGGAGTATTGGTTTTGGATTCCCCTCAGAAAGAGTGTAGATATAATACGACAGTTAATTGATCTAGTTAAATGTATGGGAGAAAGTAGAAAGGAGCTCCCCCCTAGTAAAGATTTGGGCCACCTAGCGGACCTTGTGAAAAACACCCTCGACATGCGGGAGGATCGGCAGTCCGCCATTATGATAGGTATCCTGGATCACTTAAAGGCTATGAGACCACCCTCCCCGGGAGATATACCGACAGAAAAACCCCAGTTAGAGATGGTAGCCGGGGCCCTACATAGACTCGAGGAGAGAATAGAAGCCAGAGTTAGTGCTAATAATAATGCAAACGAGCTAGAAACCCATTTACGTCTTGCCGAAACAGTACGGGATGTTCTTTCCCCCTTAGCAAACCAATTGAGCCAAGCGGTACAAAAAATAGATCCCCTCACTTCCACCCCTCATCCGGGAAATTCCGAGACCCGTGTAAAATTTGTTGAGGAACCGAGTAGGGATAGCTCCCAGGCCGCGGCGATATCAGAATTAGCGAACGAGTGCAAGCGAAGAGAAAATATCATATTAAGCCAAATGAATGAAGTACGCCAAAGTTTATATGACTTAGCTAATCAGAAAACCCCCGTTAATCTGGCAACAAATAATCCGGGAGGAGGTAGATTTGAGGACACCCCCAAAGATTTGTTTAGGCGTAACAGAACCCCTAATCATGAGAAACCCCCTCTATCAAAAAGATTCATTATTTTTATCACGGAGAATATTAAAATAAGTAAATAATAAAATAATTTAGCGAAGAAGTACACGTGAAGGAAATTAAAAATAAAACTGGTTTATTTCTAAGTTTTAAAAATGGAAACAGTTTCGAACCGCGGTTCGTTATTCAATCTGACAAAAGCTAATTTTTACATGGTTAATATACCAATTTTAATGACATTATTTTTTAACCTTATTTATCAGTGCGGGCGTTTTTACAAAATAATTTGGAGATACGTTGACGACATTTTTTCTGTATGGAAACATGGAATAACTGAATTAAGATCTTTTCAAACGCGTATAAATTCAGCACATAAAAATATAAAATTCACAATAGAATTAGAAGAAAACAACAAATTACCTTTTTTAGATGTCATGCTAAATAGAACAAACAACACAACTACAATTAACCACACCCACTACCAAAAACCCACACACTCTAAAAAATTCCTTAATTATCTGTCCTACCATGCCTTCCATGTAAAAAATGGAATAGCAAAAGGTCTCACAAACAAAATTAATAACATTTCTAACAACCCAAGAAAAGACTTAGAAACAATTAAAAACCAACTTAAAAATAGCCAATACCCCACACATGTCCTCGATAGATTTATAAAACCAAAACAAATAAAACAAATAAACACCAATAACATCATCACAACCACAATAGACAGAAAAGACGAGATATGGTTATTCCTTCCATACTACAAAGAATTCAACGAAAACCTACAACGTAAACTTAAAAAATACAACATAAAGATCATTAATAAAAAAGCAAAAAACTTAAAAAACACACTAGTCAGATGGGAAAAAAACCGACAAAATAAAAATATAAAAAATAAAATAGACACAATTGGAGTCATTTATAAAGTTAATTGTACATGTGGAAAATCTTATATAGGAGAAACAGAAAGAAAATTAGGAGATAGATTAAAGGAACACAAACGAGACATTAAAAATGAAAACAAAAATAATGACATCTATATGCATTTATTAAATAGTGATTCCAACAGACATAAAATAGACCTAGAAAAAACAGAAATTCTAGCAAAAGAAAATGACTACCACCGTAGAAAAATCCTCGAATCTATCTATATTAAAAAATACTCACAAAATATGAACATTGAACCGGGTTTAATATTAAAAAACAAATGGAACATCCCCAAATTATTTTGTAAAAACGCCCGCACTGATAAATAAGGTTAAAAAATAATGTCATTAAAATTGGTATATTAACCATGTAAAAATTAGCTTTTGTCAGATTGAATAACGAACCGCGGTTCGAAACTGTTTCCATTTTTAAAACTTAGAAATAAACCAGTTTTATTTTTAATTTCCTTCACGTGTACTTCTTCGCTAAATTATTTTATTATTTACCCCTCTATCAAGTTGGAATCTCCCGCTAGATACCCCTAGCCCCCCCCCCCGAAGAGACCACTACGAATTATAACCCGTTTCACCGAGAGAGAGAATCCCGAAATACTACGTCATACCGAGAGGGAAGCACAGAGGGAAACCGTAACTCCTTTCGCCCCGTAAAAGTTCCCCCTTTCCGCTATAGTGGGACTGAGAAGGAGAATCCCCTCAATTTTTTAACTGATATAGAAGAGTACGCTAGAGCCGGGAACGGGAGCCCCGACGACGCCCTACGTAGTATGCATTTTATGTTAGATGGGCGGGCTAGAACTTGGTATAGAACGGAGCACAAAACCCTAGACACATGGGATAAATTTTTAAAGAGGTTTAAAACAAAATTTTTAGATGATAGTTACACCCGCAGAATTTTAAGAGCAATAGGGAATCGCAAACAACTCCGAACCGAAACTCCCTCTAGATATATAGAAAACAATTGGGCTTCTCCCCGAATGCGAAGCAATGTCTCGTTTAAAACCATGCACCACCGTAGGCGAATTATTGCAAACAGTCACGGAGTTAGCCCCGGTTATGGATTTAATGCAAGCTACCAAGCCCCCGGGCGGAAGTAACCACCCTCAGATCCCCCCTAATAACAATTACCAGGTTAATCATAGTACAAATAATCGGAATCCCAATTATCAGGGGAATTCCTCGTCAAACCAGTTCTGTTCCCACTGTCGAGAATCGACACATTATTACTCTAATTGTCCCAAACGTCGGAACACAAGACCCCAGGGAAATCCAAACCCAACCGTAAATCCTCCACCCCCTAGACCAAATAGTTGTTACGAATGTGGAGCTTTAGATCACTTTGCCAACCAATGTCCAGCGAGATTAGGCATACCAGTCCCATCTTTCGTAACCACAGTACCAAAAAGGGTAGTCGAGTTAGCCCCGGAACCAAATACAGTTACCGCAGTTCAAGGATTTGTAGCAGGGACTTCTAGTGTAGTTATTCATTTTCCCCACTCAAGAGTAGCCGCCATGATAGATACAGGGGCGTGTCGTTCATTTATGACACGAGAAATAGCAGAGAGAGAGTATCCCCACTACCGATTAGATAATTTAACCCCCAATACATTTTCATCCGCTTCGGAAGAAAATGGATTAATAGCTAGAGGGCCAGTATTATTTCCCATACAATTTCAGGACGCCTTGGGACCCTGTATGGATTACCCCTTTTTCATAATCGAGAGATGTAGTACCTTCGCAATGTTATTGGGAAATGATTGGGTATCAGCTGTAAGAGCCGATCTATTACGTAGCGAGATGACAGTAGTGTTAAGCCTACGGGGACAGCGCCAGTGCTTACCAATGATCAAAGATCCTGCAAAAAGGACAACCCCCCTATCCCCCCTAGAAAGTCATGGCGAGGTGACACTGCCCGAAAATGTAGATTATTTAAAACCTGAACAAAAGGAGGATCTATTGAAACTATTTAACGATTTCCCCCAAGTATTAAGTAATAAACCCGGTCGTACCCACGTAACGAGCCACGTTATAGACACAGGAAATAGTCCCCCTATAGCCTGCCCCCCCTATCGAGTATCTCCCGCCAAGCAAGCTATCATAGAAAGCCATGTGACAGATATGTTAGAAGAAGGGATCATACAACCCTCTAATGGCGCGTGGGCAAGCCCAGTAGTATTAGTACCCAAGAAAACAGGAGATACGAGGTTTTGTGTAGATTATCGGAGACTAAACGCAGTAACAATTAAACACGCTTACCCCTATCCCGACATAGACGAAGTATTGGATTCAATAGGCACCCCCGAGTATATATCCTCCCTAGATTTATTGAAGGGATTTTGGCAACTTCCAATGGAAGCCAATAGTATAGCCAAAACCGCCTTTATTACCCACTCAGGGAAATATGAATTTATAGTAATGGCAATGGGTTTAGTGAACGCCCCCGCATCATTCGCCTACATGATGGATTTAGTGATGCCCCCTACACAACGAAGACAGTTTAACACTAGTATTTACAGGGATGATATCAACACGGCTTCCCCCACATGGCAACGTCATTTGATAGATCTCCGTTATGTTCTCACTCGTTTACAGGCAGCGGGATTAACCCTAAGATTAGATAAATGCTCGTTCGCTCAAACCGAAGTAAAAATGTTAGGACATAGAATTGGGAAGGCGGGTATTGGCCCGGATTCCTCCAAAATAGAAACTCTTTTGAACTACCCCGCCCCTCGAAACATAGATGAATTAGCCGGATTTTTAGGCGCTTCATTCCTAAATTTGCCGAAATAGCAAGTCCCCTCAATAAACTTAGAAAGAAAATAATAGAATGGCATTGGGAAAAACCCCAGGAAGACGCCTTCAATCAACTGAAGGAAATATTAATTAGTCCCCCCATATTAGCAGCCCCCTCTAGAGATGGCGAGTTTTTCATACACACAGACGCTAGCGGCACCGGGTACGGAGCCACGTTAATTCAAGAACAGAAAGGCACCCCTCGCGCAATAGCTTATGCGAATAAGACTTTAAATCCCCACGAGAAAAATTATTCAGTTACCGAGTTAGAATGCGGCGCGGTTTGTTGGGCGATTAAGAAATTTAATCACTATATAGAAGGGTCTAAATTTACGGTTGTCACAGATCATGCTGCCTTACAATGGCTAATAAACCTTAAGGATCCCCACGGTAGATTAGCTAGATGGGCATTGTACCTACAGGGGCACGATTTAGAAATTATTTACCGACCCGGAAGAGTAAACAAATTGGCAGATCCCCTCTCAAGACTTCCCCCGCTAGAACTAAAACAGGGAGAGAAAGAGGAAGAGCGAAATGAAATTCTTATAGCTTCAATAACCGAAATCCTCGATCCCGAAAAAGAGAACCCAAACATCCGCGAGCAAATAGAGAATGAAACCCCAACCACCCCTCTAGTATGGTTTCCTCACGATCCTCCCGGATTATTTCCACGCAATCCCCTCAACCCTCCCGACGATTCCTGGGATACATTGTTAGCGATCCAAACGGATCCCCTCCCCCTCGAACTCCCTATTAGGATTCTAAATCGAGATGAATGGGAAGAAGCCCAAAGGGATGACCCCGAGCTGTCAGAGATTTACGATGACCCCGATTTATTAGCAAATCATCCCCGCTATGTAAAATTGAATGGCTTAATTTACGTTAAACCCGCCAAAGATGATCTCATTCCCCGCTTATTAGTGCCCCAGTCCACTCAGAAGCAAATATTATAAGTATACCACGACGCAAAATTCACAGGTCATATGGGAATAAGTAAAACCATTAAAAAGATCATCGCTAGATATTATTGGGATGGAATGAAAAAGAACATAGAGGCTTACGTTAAGAGTTGTGTAGTATGCCAAAGAACCAAAGTAGAACGGAGGAAGAAACCTGGGTTGATGATGTCAACAATAGTACAGGGCCCCTGGAAGTTAGTTGGTATCGACCTCATGGGTCCCTTTCCCGCATCCCCTCAAGGTAACACCACGCTGGTAGTGATGGTAGATTATTTTACCAAAGCTGTAGAAATAGCTCCCCTCGAGAAAGCCACGGCAGTCAACGTAGCCAAAGTATTTATAGACAATGTGATATGTAGATGGGGAGTCCCCGCTAGGTTAGTCTCCGATAACGGACCGCAATTTATAGCCGATTTATTTGCGGAAGTGGCAACCCTACTCGGCGTACACCAAAGTTTCACCACAGTATACCACCCCCAGTCAAACTTAACCGAGCGTTATAATCAAGTTGTAGGCCGATTACTAGCCACATATATTGGTATGGATCATAGAAGTTGGGATAGGCATCTTCCCCTCGTTAGACTTGCAATGAATAGCTCCCCAAATGATAGTACAGGGTACACCCCCAATTTTCTCAACTATGGCCGAGAAATTCGCCTACCCGGCGATCCCCCTCTAGAAGAACAAGATGATCTCCCCCCTCCGGATATTGCGTTTACGAAAGAACTTAAACAGGCTTACATAAACGTGAAAAATAACATTAAGAACGCCAACGAGAAAAATAAGAGATATTACGATACTCGTAGGCGTGAGCAGAAGTTCGTAATCGGACAAATGGTGTGGGTCAGAACCCACGTTCAATCCCGAGCAAGTAGCCATACTTCACATAAACTTTCCCCCAAATATGAAGGACCATACTTAGTTAAAACCCGACTCAACAACCTGGCGTACAAATTAATGGATATACAAACGAAACAAACGATAGGTTCATACCACGTGGACCATATAAAATTAGTACATGAACGATTATGGCCCGAAATTGAACTAAATAACGAAAACAATAACCCCCATAGTAATCAATCGTTCCGCGATCCAGGCGAAATCGGTTCCCACGCGGAAGTCACCGCCCCGCTCCCCCCTAGACGCGCAAAGAGACTACGTAACCGTAAACAAAAAACAGCGCGCGCTAAAAACCTTGATTCTACTCTCGAAGAAGAATGCCCCGCCCCCAAGTGTATCATAAACAATTCAAATGAACCAATGATCGATTGGATACAATGTGATAACTGCGAATTAGAGTATCACGTTAAATGTGTCGGTTTAGACAGACTCCTTGGATATCGTCCCAACGTACTATTGCTTTAAATGCCAACCAGAACTAACTTTGTATTTGATTCAACTCCCTCTAGACGATTCTCTCATAACTCACACTCGACTTCTACATCCGGAATGGCAAGATAAACCAATAGCCGTAGGAATTCCGATTCCTAGAGTAGCCCCCCTCACCGATCTTGAGGAAGATTTGCGCGTCCTTCAGATCGCAGAAGCCCTGAGACAAGCTCGTAACATTCCCCCTCCGGAAGACGAGATTATCGATGGAGAAACAGAGGAACAACGACGTTGGCGCCATTTTGAAACGAGGCCCTGGGAAATGGGTAGACCACAACAACAAGAACGTCAGGTTTGGGAACCGGTTCCGGCCGACCCTAACGAGGTCTGGGAGGTCGATGACGTGGACAGAAATCCCCACCCGGAAGTGTTCAGACCGAACTATCCATTTGTGATCCCCCCTAGAAACGAGAGACGGAGGAGAGGAAATCGCCCGATGGATTTACCGCGAGAGGTCGAGGAAGAAATTCCCGCCACGACGCCAGTAATCCAGGCGCAGTTTGTTGAAGAAGTCCAGCCACCCAACGTAGTTCCAGTAACTACCGGTTTACCGCGAGAGGTCGAGGAAGAATTTCCCGCCACGACGCCAGTAATCCGGGAGGAACGCGTTACCGCGGACCCATCTAACGACAATCTGAACGATCCCCCCAACCCACGGATAGCACGAAGGTGGAATCTGCCGCTTCAACCATACCATAACCACCGCAACTTTCCTTTGATCATTGAGCGCGCTGCTCAGGTATTTCATGGATATACTGAGCGAAGACCGTTTGTTCGATCGAGATCGTCCGCCGTACCCTCGGATTTTAGAAATGCGAGGGGAAGCCCCCGAGAACTCACCGGAATTCGTCCGAGAGAGAACGTCACGTGTGACGCGTGCGGTGCCCAAGGGCACAGAGAGCCGGAGTGCAACCCCTCTAGTCAACTTTGTGAACGCGAACGATCAACTGACGCGTCCGATTTACTAATACTTAGCCGTGATCAACTCCCGCGTCATCAATTCACACCTACTCCGCCTAATTAAGACTAATTTAAAAATTTAAAGCGCGTGCCGGCCTCGGTCGGGTAGAACACGCGTGCCAACTATATAATTAAAAAAAATTTAAAGCGCGTGCCGGCTGCGGTCGGGTAGGACACGCGTGCCCACTAAAAATTTAAAGCGCGTGCCGGCTGCAGTCGGGTAGGACACGTGTGCCTATATCTAATAACGCAAGCCAAAGTTTAGTACGTCACCGGAACACTTAACGCCCAAGAAAAATAAATAATTCTAAGACGACATTTATAAATAAGACAAACATAACAAGTGTATAAAATAGTTAAAAAACCCGAAAACAGTGTAAAAGCGGACAAAATAGGAAAACAAAAACTTAACAAGTGTAAACCCCGAAAGATCCCCTCAAAACCAAACTGGATAAAACAATTAACGATAGAATGAAAAAAAAAAAAAAAAAGAAGAAAAAAAAACCCTTTTAATCTTTCTTTTTGTGGTTTTAAAAGGCGAAAAGCCAATTTATTTAATAAAAGTGTAATTACATAGTAAAAGTGTGCATGCTTATTCCCCCCTAGTTATACCAGACAAACTCTTATGGTTCGGGACGAACGCACCAGAAAGGGAGGGGATATGTGACCCCGTCACATATTTCACCCTACTCTACCCTATAAATTTTTAATTTTGATAATGAAAATGTATTATAAGCCTATTTTGTGTTGTATTATGTGTCACCTGCCCTTTAAAGAAACTATTTTTACTTAAAACCGGGAAAAATATAAAAACCCCACTCCTTCTTAACAAAGGACCGGATAGCCAAAATTTAGCGAACTTTAAGAAAGCCCAATGCTAAAGATCCCCTCTAGACAAAGTAAAACTTCATGTGACCCTATCTCTACAAAACGATACCAATAAACCCCCACTGCCATAACCCCCTCAAGGAATTAACGAGATGACATCGACCCTCACGTTCATGGTCACCTCAAATTCCCCAAAACTTTTCCATCAACCCTGGGAAAAAACTCTCGGACAGCGTTTCACTCACCATCCCAACCCGAAGATTCACCACTAACCAAGGCGTAGGCCCATTGGCGCCGAATATGAAGAGAAAACGAGGCCCTAAAGATCCCCCCTCTATCTTCCATAGAGAATCCAGACCGATCCTGCAGAATACCAAGAAACGAAAGGGATACGTCACGAGGCACGCGGTAGCGGGCTTCGAGAGAGGTGCCCGGATGGCCCGAACAAGAACCAGAGCGTCCTTTTTTTCCATCCCCCCAAAAAACTAACGTACGCAAAGCCAAACCGGGAAAAAGCGAAACTGCAACTGGCGAAGATCCACGCCCTACGCTTTCCCCCATCCGAGGCGACAATTATAGAGAAGCATGGAAAGAAAGGGTATCTCGACAGAAACCACTGAAGGAACAGGACCTCCTCTCTAGAAGCGCGCTGATGCTGAAGACAAAGCCCGCTTAAACCAAGGGCTCGGACTCCGCCATTTTAAGTCCTCGATCCTTCGGGACATAGTCGCTGTCGTGAACTTTATAAAACCGCGAAAGAACTTAGAAGAAGTTAGAAGAAAGAAATAAGTCGAATCTCACCGCACTATTAATGGAAAGGAGCCACCTAGGCCACAAAGAATTCTGATTCGCCCTCCAGAATCCGATGATCCCCTCTGACGATATTCAATCCACGAAGGAAAGGAGCCTCCCCCGCTATATGGCGTCGAAACCAAGAAATCCATCAAACTAAAAACACCACGACGAAGGACGAGAATTACTGAAGTCAAACAAGATCCCCCCTCGGGACCCCAAGAAACCGGACGACCACTCGTCGGAGCATGTGTGAATACCTACCCGAGAGACCGTGCCGTAACTAATTTCAACGAAGTTGCCACCCCGCAAGCTGTCCGAGAAATCCCGTCTAACCCCTCAAGGAGAGAGCCAGTGAAACCGATTGGTACAGGAATGGAAACGGCTCTACTGTTACGCAACAAAATCCAGCTAATCCGAGAGAAACGGCGGCCCCCGAACCCAACTTTTACGTAAAAACACAGGCAGTGTTGAGTACTTTTTTATTATTTTTTGTTTATCGTTTGACCCCTCAGTGAATTATTCGTACCCAAATCTAATGTCGGCTTGTTGTTGAGATCGAAGTCTAGAAAACCGTAGTATTATTCAACTCCCGTACTTTTTAAGAAAAGATAGAAATCAGAAACGTTATCGAGATAAAAAGAGAGAGATAAGGAAAAGCTTTGCTCCCCCCTTTAAAAACCCCCTCATTACGAGGTGTAATTAGAATAAAATCATAGTTAAAATATTCATTCGTATCGTAGTTTTTACGAGTCAAGATCCCCTCTAGAAAGTTATGTTTCTTTGTTTTTTTGAAAGTTAAAGTGACGACGTCACGTAGTTGATCCCCCCTAGTTAACGACGAGTTCCGTGCTAATCTATATATCTCTCGACAACGTTACCTGAGTTACATAATGGCTACCGCGTTCCCACTTGACGATACACATAAGTGTTAAATAACTGTAGAATAACCTAGAAAGCCCCATTTTAAATATCCAAGGTATCTCATTAATATTAAAGTGTATCTATATTTGATTAAGCATAACTTGATAGCCCCGATAAGTTAACGTAGATATCTAAGCACCTTCCGTGCGCCCAACTCCGTGAGATAACGGGTTGTAACGTCCCTCGAATTAGGCATTATCGTTTTTCCCCCCCTAGTTTTTAAAGTGTTATATATTTTTGAAAGTGTTATTACCAATGTGCCTTACCATGAATAAAAGAGTGTTATTTTGATTGACCAATTATGAGAAACCATACGTGAAACGAATCTTTTTTCCTCTTCTTCCCACGTGATTAAACTCCTCACACAATTTATCCCAACCCCCAAAACACTTTTTTTGTGTAAGCTTTTCTCGTTTTTCCCCGTGTTGGTGGCTCTTCGAATATTTTTCCCAAAACCAGCGTTTTTTTAACCAAATTCGCGGGAAAAAGTTCGAACGCCGCTCGCCAGGCGGAAACGCTCCGGCGAGGAGAAAAACCCTTATAAAAATCGCAAAGAGCCATTTCGGACCTCTTGCGTGCAGCAGCAAAACAAGCGAATAAATACAAATGTACAGTTAAAGAGAAATTTAAAGTTATAGCGAATAAGTTTTTGATTCACACGAGATAAGTGCGCAGGAGGCGGAATTTTGTTGTTTACAAATTCCTGTGTCAATGTGTAGTAGAGCCTGTACGTTCATTAATACAAATTTGCCCGAAAACCGTGTACACTTTCTTAAAAGTCAAGTGTAGCTTCAAGAGTTGCCAGAAGACAGTGACAATGTCTTTTCCATTGGGCTTTTAGATCATTATGTCCATAGACCTGATTAGTTTGAGATGATAACCTTAGCTCATTTCGCTGCTTGGTATGAGTATGTCAAAAGTCGAAAAGCAGTCCCTAATCTCCAACCGAATGATGATGAAGTAGAAAACAATGAGGTTGAATCGTATGGTAAGTGGCTAAAACTTAAGGATTCTTCCGGGTTCGTTCGAAAACGTGGCCACTCTAAAGTACGATATCGAAGGTTTAATTTGCAAAAAGATCCAGAAAACTTTTATAGGGAACAAATAATGTTGTTTACGCCTTGTCGCGATGAAACCAAAGACTAAGTTAACTTAGATAAGTCAGAAATTAATTAACGATGAAATTCATGAAATAGCGCTTGAACAGGCCATTAACGATTTTGAGATCGAAGCCATAGAATCAGATCTTACTAATATGCAACCCGAATTTGAATATCAAAATGAATAAGATGTATCGGTTGCTACCGAAAATACTGAATTTCTAGTTAATAGTGCGCAAGACGCTGTAGGAAATATCAATAAAGAGCTAATTAATGAAAATCCTGATAAAATGATTTCGCCGTCAGTTACTTTGGTTGGTGATTCAGAATACAAAGATATTGTTAGAAAGTTGAATTCGAAACAAAGAGAGATATTCTATCTAGTTTTGTTTCATTTAAAAACTCGAGAAACGCCTTTACGTCTCTTTATTACCGGTGGAACCGGTGTTGGAAAAAGCCTATTGATTAGTGCTATTTACGAGACAGTTTCTAGATTTTACAACAAACAACCTGGATTTAATCCTTCAGAAGCGAAAGTTATACTATGTACACCAACGCGTAAAGCGGCTTTTAATATAGGTGGAGCTACTTTGCATAGTTCATTTAGTTTACCTGTTAGTCAGTTTGCTGGAAATATTTCCAGGTTGGAGAGTGAAACTCTACACAAATCTAGACTACTGTATGGCAGGGCTCCCAGACCACCTATAATACCTATAATTACCTATATTTCTGAAGTGATCCTATAAAAACCTATAATTTCACTTTTTTACCTATAATACCTATTTTTTTGGGTAATTTGTTCAACTTCGCTGATAAAATTCGAAATGTATGATCCATATAACTATAAAAATTATTCTTTTGCTCGAAAAAGTGAAAATGTTCGCAAAAACCAAAGCTGTGGCAGAAAGGTTTCCTCTCCTTGGTCACTGGTTATAATTATTATATTTTATTATAAGTTATGTAGCGTATTGCACTACGTGTCAGCAATACCTACCTATAAAACTCCTATTTTTCGACACTAAAAACCTATAAAAAGTCCTATAAATTGATATTTTTGGACCTATAAATAACCTATATTTTTGGCTTTTGAAACCTATAATACCTATAAAAGTTTTTGGGTTGTGCGCTGGGAGCCCTGCTGTACGGTCAATTAAAACTGCTAATTATTTAATAGAGTTAATGCGAGATTGAAAGAACTTATGGGTTGCCCGGAGTATTTTGGTGGAGTGTCCGTCTTGCTCGTTGGCGATTTTAATCAACTTAGACCAGTACGTAATTATTTCTCTTTTCAGCCACCAAGTGAAGCTGATAATCCTTATGTCTCGTTGATTGGAAACCCTATATGGGAGGAGCTCCAGTTTTCAGAACTCGACGAAATAATGAGGCAAAAAGATAAAATATTTGCAGAAGCTTTAAATAACAAGGTAGTCGGTAAAATAACACAAAACAACATAGACCTTTTTGCTAGTTTAGAAATAAATGCGAACAAGAACCCTCCAAAAGATGCTATTCATATTTTCGCCACTAATATTGAGGTGGACCGCTTTAATTCGGAGAAACTTGCTAAGTTGGAAACTGAAAAGGCTTGTTCAGTGTCAACTGATTTTGTAAATGGAGATTTGAGTAATAAAGTGAAGAGTGATATTTTAGCACAAGTTCAAAAGTTAGGAACTTCCGATACTTATGTTCTTCCAAGAGAATTGAAACTGGCGTGTGGCATTAGATATATGATGACTAATAATGTTACATGGCGGACGGACTGACGAATGATGCAACTGGTTGGTTACGTAAAATAGAATACGGTACTAATAGAAACGGAAATCAATTTCCTTCAAGAGTTTGGATCGAATTTGATGAACTAAATGTTGGGAATAATTTGAGGCAAAGAAGTTACGGGTTGTATAGGTTAAATTACTTTAGTACGTCTTGGACGCCCGTTGAAAAGGTAACCAAAACATTTGCGAGAAAATAGAGGCAGAACAATGTTACAGTGTCCAGGAAACAATTTCCTTTGGTAATGTCCAAAGCTATTACTATACATAAAAGCCAGGGAGATACGTACTTTTCGGTGGTGGTTCATTTTCAAGCATCAAAGAAACTAGAAAGGGCTTCTTTGTATGTTGCATGCAGTAGAGCAAGATCAGCTTCCGGTTTGTATATTGATGTCAAATTGCAAGTTCCAAATTCTCCTAAAAACAGCGTTGTAGAATTGGAACTAAAAAGATTGCGAAACACAAAAAGTATTGAACTTCCATTCTTGAAAAAAAACGGTGTTCATTTATGTTAGTAATGTGCATTTCTCATTTGGAAGATATTTAGCGGACAAAGTTATATTAACGAGTCAATTGTTTCGTTGAAACGTGGAAAAAAGAGACAGATAATTTTGATGTGCCATCCTACAGGGACGTAGGGAATATTTTCCTACCGAGAACAGCACGAAGAGTTGCTTTTGGCTCATCGATTTATTTAAAAATTAAAGTGGAAAATACAGTTAAGGACCTGGATAGCAGGGTTTTACTTAGAAACAGGCCGTTTAAAAATGCTCATTTTGAACGTTGCTGGCTAAATGTTTGCATTGGAAATCAACTTGTTTCTGTAGTACTGATGTACAAGTCTCCAGGAGCAAGTTTGAAAACTGTTATTGAAGATTTTAACCCATTGTTTGATGCTAAATATGAATCCCGACAGTTATTGGAGATTTCAATATAAATTTTTTGAAAAGTAAAACGGCTCAACCATACGATATATCTCTTTCATCAGGTCTCGAAGAAAAACATTCTACTGACTATCACTGTCAGTTAGATTTGGCGTTTGGAAATAAAGAATTTCGAGACCGATATAAAGCGTGTTATAGGGAAACGTATAATTCATATCACAAGGGTATATTTCTTTTGAAAAAAGTGTAGTTTCAAAGAAAACTTTGTTTTTAAGAATTCTTAATAGTGAGAAATTTGAAATGACGTTTGTTTGGTTTGACCGTCACTAGGGCTAGTAGTTTTGGTTTGACCGTCACTAGGGCTAGTAGTTTTGGTTTGACCGCCCGTGAAGGCTGGTAATTTTGGTTCAACCGGTTCTAGGGTTGGTAGTTTTGGTATAACCGCCCGTGAAGGCTGGTCATTTTGGTTTAACCGGTTCTAGGGTTGGTAGTTTTGGTATATCCACTTCTGAGGGTTGGTAGTTTTGGTATACCGACCAGTGTGGGGTAAAATACTGCACTTTCGGTATTTAAAATAAAATACTAAATACTCCTACGATAAAGTATTTAAAATAAAATACTTAAATAAAGTATTTTAAAATACTAAATACTTAAAATACTGTAATGTTAAGGCCTAGAGAAAGGCACGGTCCCAGACCGACTCTACATCCTCGTAGCACTGGAATTCTTATTGCTACTTCAATGCCACTATGGTCAGTCCTCCTAAATCTGAACGCTTCTATTTCTGAACACTTTCATTTAAAAATGTATAACTTAAATTTGGTTGGGTCTGTTTAAAGATGGAAGAGCTCATTTTGTAGATTAAGAATGGGGCTATTCGCGGTACACCACTTCAACACTCTAGAAAAAGACCCGATAAAAGATACGACACTAATGAGCCAACCGCGATAATAAGCCTAATTAGACCGTTTTTAAGGCATGTTTCCCTTTACGGTCTAGAAAATAAGGTTTTACGAATTTCGAAAAAAATCGTGGGTCTACCCGTTCGATTTGGTCGTAAAGTTTCTCGCTACAAAATAAACTTCCTCAAATTTTAAAATATGTCCAAGAACTGCAAAATTTGCTAAAGGAACCATATCGAAACGAGAAATGAGTGTCACCAATGGATTTTTTGGCCGAATTTACCAAGAGAAAGGCAGAATTAGCGCGCTCGAGTATTTTCGAAGTTATCGACGATTTCCTTTGAAATAAGGATTCCTTTCATAGTTTCTATGCACAAGCAATGTCTAATTTTTAAATCACCGATAACTTCGCAAATACTGGTTCTCCCTTGGTAAATTCGGCCAAAATCCATTGGTGACACTCATTTCTCGATTCGAGGTGCGCAAAAGGATCCTTTTGCAAATCTGGGATTTTTTATATAGGCTATAAAATAGTCAGATTTAGAAGCAGGGGTTGTTCTGAATTCGAATCGTTCGTTCAGAAGTAGAAGCCGATATTGCCGTTTTAAAATCGCATCCGCGTCAAAAGTACTCTTCATGGGCGCGCGACTATACAAACTTAATATTAGATACTTAATTTCGTCGCTTACAATTCCAGAGCAATCGAGATCTCGGATTTCTTAAAATGCGACCCTACCCTACCGGCGATACCCGGAATTTTTCAAACGTGCATCTTGATGATGTTTTTCACGAAGTTGGATCGTTACTTCCAATGTTCATTTCTTCCAACGTCTAAAATCGGTGGAAGAAACGGACGGCACGGCATGCTCATTACTTCCAACGGCTCCTCTGATTGGTTGATAAAATATTTTAGTGGGAAAACTCCATAGTTGGAACAGGGTATCATCGTGAAAAAGGTGTCATAGCCTGGAAATGGTGTCATTGTCTGGAAATGATTATCCTATCTTAATCCTATGATAGCGTTATTCCTATGGTAATTTAACATGGGTAATGTTAATGAGACTTAAAACTCGCCCCTTACACTCATATTATCTCTAAATATATCTCTAAAAAATTTCAGAAGCATATCTGTTAAAATTCGTACCTTAAAATATTGTAGACGGCAGCATGTCATTAGTTAATTTTATTTTGTAGAAGTATATTAGTTCGTCGCTAGATAGAGGCCATGAGCTGGGAAATTCCGTTTTATTTTTATTTTTTTTTACTTTTCTTGAGGTTTCGCGGGGTTTTTAATTTCATAAGCCGTAAAATGTCCAGCATAGGAATAAACCCGAGCCATATTATTAAATATACTATATAAAATTGTTAAATAATATTATTTAAAAGCAACAGTGCATAAATTATTCGCAACTAGATGTAAAAAAGTGTGGATAATTGGTTAAAATAAGTAGGAAAATGGATAGTAGATAACATAATTATATGTATATATACCCGTATCGTCTTGGCGTTGTGTCGAAGCCTGGAAAAAAGATATTAGCAGCGTGGAATGACTTAACAGTAACATTGAAGATATGTTATAGCTTAATTGGAATGGTATAATAATAATTATAAACATTTATAGCGCGGCTCTTATCCCATTCTCCTGATTTCATCATCTCACTCTAGATGGCGCATAGGTGGATAGGTTAGAATAAATATATTTTGTGGGCGAAGTTTAAATGGACATGTTATTTTACTACACTACAAATACAAAAATACATTTTAAAAATATAAATTTGCCTTTGCTATAATCAGCGGTTGCCTTTGCTATAATCAGCGGTTGAAGCAAAACTTCAGCTTATAAATTGTACTTGTAAATTCATGTCGTCGACTAAAAATGGAAAGTGCCCGAGTCGTATGCAAATTTACCAATACTATCTCTCACTATGGTCGAGAGAAAAATTAAAAATTAATAGTTGATTACAAATTAGTCATTAGTTGAAATTTGTCATTTCAATTGTCTACTACAAATATCTTATGATTCGAAATTCTACATAAAAAACCTTTTTTATACTTTTAATATATTACGATTCCAATGTAATAATTTCATGAATTAATAACTTTTGAATTTCCCTTTTACTTATAGTAAATATGAGCTTGAAACGCTCGATTGTGTGCATCAGCTTTAAACCTCCATAAACAGAAATTTGTCATTTTAATTGTCTACTACAAAGATCTTGTTATGATTCGAAATTCTACAAAAAAAAGCATATATGGTCGTATATATATTTGTTAAATTTTGAATCATAACAAGATCTTTGTAGAAGACCTAAAATTTCCAAAATTTCACTATAATTTTTCAACTCTTAATGTATGATTGACTAGCTATTACCAATCAAAAATAACCTTATCTTTTATGTAATATTTGTTACCCATTTTTCCGCTAAACGGTAACACATTTCACACAAACTGATTTTCACGCCAGTGAGTTAAATGTGAATTAAAGAGCAACCCACCTCTCGAGCTTAGAATGCTCGCTTATTTAAAAACCATTGCATTTGAATGATCTTTATCTTAAAGACTGAAACCATCCGCGTTTAAATTGATACTAATATGTAAAATATAAAAATATAATGTAAGATATAAGCAGAAATAGATTATATCAAAAATAATTTCAGCTTTTAACAAGTTGGGAAACCAAAATATTACCTCCCCGACAACGTTAACCTAACCTAACCAGAGCTTTTGCGTTAAGTGAGAGAAAAGCGGATATCTAAATGGATATATAAGCTTCTCCTGGAAAAGCGAAAGCAAATATTACAAACCCTTGATTGAAAAACGGGGCTTTAATGAAAGCAAAACTTTGAAAAGTTGATTGAATAACGGGGATAAATTTAATTAACGCTTGAAAGGAATCCCACTAAATAAAATTCAAACTCACGAGGTTCGAGTTAAATTTAAAACCACGTGATTAACATAAACAATCGAGCTTCTATACTCAAAGCGGAGTTTGCATCAACTATTTTAGTGAATCAAATCGTTACTTATAAGCACTGTCTTTTATAAGCGCGAAGCAACTATGGAGTAATAACATTTTTTCAATAATATTTAATGGCGTTTAAATTCCAGTTTTCATTGCTTCATGGTTTCAATAACAATTTAAACGAGTTACATAATCTACCAATGGGGTTACGATTTGAAACACGAGGTGAAAGCAAGGAATATGATTGGTCTCCTTTCTTTCATGTTGCTTCGCTGAATGGGCTGATGCTGATCATGCTGATGATCATTTATTATTATTTGCGGCCCGACAACCAACGCGTTTTTAATTTCAACGTGGTATCGCGGATTCGCAGGTAACGTAAATTCTCATTTACAAATTTACAATTTTAAGCATTAGATCATTCATGGATCAAATAAATGTGTAGGTTCATTTGATCCATGGATGATTCGACATTAAAAGCCCAAGCCCCAAGGTAAAATAAAGTTAAAGTTTAATAGACTTGACGAAGGCCTAGTTGAACCAATCTTTCGATCGATAATCAATTATAATTTACTTTAAATTCTTTTCGGGTGGTATTAACAGTTATCTGAAAATAATAAGTTAAGTTTAAAGCGACATTTCAAGTAAAATAATCGCGGCTAGAAATTAAAAATAAGCTTATTGAGCATAATCCGCTAAGCCTAATTCCATGTAGCGTTATGCGTTGGCTGAAGACTGAAGTTCAGCCTAGCCATTTTTTTTTTGTTAATTTTTCGATTAACTTGTTTACTTTTTTTAAGGAAAAAATGAGGCCGGACGGAATTACCTTGAAAAAACAAAGGACAAAACGGGCTGAGTCAGCGAAAAAAAGAGGATGCAGACTGAGGAAAAAGTTAAATCTTGTCACCCCTTTGACCCCTCTACCACCTCGTATGTGTGACTTTCAAATGTAATTGTTAGATATTATTAGATTTTAATGTTAATACATATTTATTTATTCTACAACGCCATCCCTTTCTAAGGCCACAACTGGGCAACCACAGTTCCCACCACCGGGAATGCTATTAAATTGTATACGGCCACCCATGACTCATTCCTTCCATACATCAGGTATATATTAACAAAAATTAATGATTAATATTATTTATATATAAACGGGCTGGGTTGGAAAAGGGGGGGGGCAAGATTGAGCGAACAGTCAAATTTAGCCACTCCTTTACCACCTCAGTTTAATTTTTAGATATTATTAGGTTTTAATGTTAATACATATTTATTTTACAGCGCCATCCCTTGCGGCTGTTACCACCGGCAACCACAGTTGCCACCACTGGGAATGTCATTAAATTATATACGGCCACCTATGCCTCATCCATTCCAGACATCACGTATGTGTTAACAGAAATTAATATTATTTATATATACCATGTGTTAAATTTCTTTATTGACTCTGAAAGAATTAAGAGTGGAGGTTTTAAATGAGACTAAAATTAACTTACTAAAAGCTCAAAATGTATATGGTAGGGGTCGCCTAATTCTGAACGATCTTAGATCTCGTTTGCTATGGAATTTTTAGTGACAAAGTTAACTATCTAATATCAAGTTTGAATAGTCGCGGAACCGTAGCGCTAGTTTTCGTCATTTCCATGACGCGTTCTTTTGACGCAGACGCGGTTTTAAAGACACCAGTAGCGGCTTCTAATTCTGAACACCCTGCTTCTAAATCTGAACACCCCCTGCTTATAACATGAAAAAAATAAAAAATCCCAAAATTTGCAAAAGGAACCACTTCCGCGATCCGGATCCCTTGGCCGAATTTAACAGGTTAAAGGCGGAATTAGCGCTATCGAGCCAGTATTTGCGAAGTTATTGACGATTTAAAAATTTGGCTTTGCTTTGGCATAGAACCTGTAAAGGAATGGACTTGGAAGGAAATCGTCGATAACTTCGCAAATACTGGCTCGAGCGCGCTAATTCCGCCTTTCCCCTCTTAAATTCGTCTGAGGAATACATTGGTGACACTCGTTTCTCGATCCAAGGCGCGGAAGTGGTTCCTTTTGCAAATTTTGGGAGTTTTTCATAAATTTTTAGAATTAGAAATTTTTAGACATATTTTGAAATTACGTTTTCGCGAAGGGTTTGTGGCCAATTTCTGGGTTTGAGAAGTTTATTTTGTAGCGGGGAACTTCAACTGTACGACGAGATCGATTGCGTAAGCCCGCGACTTTTCCGAAGCTCGTAAAACCTTATTTCCCGGACCCTAAAGGGAAGCATTCCCTTAAAAACGGTCTTAATTAATTACGCTAATTATCGCGGTTGGCTAATTAGGGTCGTATCTTCTCCGAATAGCTCCATTCTTAATCTACAAAATAAGCCCTTCCTTCTTTAAATAGACCCAACCAAACTTAAGTTATACATTTTTAAATGAAAGTGTTCAGAATTAGAAGCGTTCAGAATTAGGTGACCCTACTATAGTTTCTCTCAATTTTCTACAAGTTGTCCACTTAACACCTAGAATAAAACTTGTTTGCTCGACTGGAAGGTAAGTTTATTCGATATTAAGCCAAAACATAATTTTCCCCCAGTGTTGCCAGCCACTTGTCTGCGCATATGGAAGCAGACATAAAGGCTAGCAGTTTAATTTTGGAACTTATCTATTCTGCCGCTCACAAGCTCTTGGCACTCCAAAAATTTAAAGTCTGTAATAATGTTCGAACCGATATGAACTTAGTATATCAGTTTAGATATAGTGGTTTTACTGATATTTACCAAAATCAATTGATGTATTCGAAATTTGCATACTTATAAACCAACTTCCAGGGGCTACAGCAATTTGCGTACAAATATTATGAAGAATTATCACAACCTCATTCTCTCCTATAACACCTATTCAGCCTAATAGGGGCAAGAGAGCGCTAATGGGGGGTTACCGCTGAGTTTGTCTCTTTCGGCATAGCTTGGCCAATCAGAATGGGAACCAAGATAGTGTCACCTCTTAATAGATACGAGCATAAAGTTGTACCCCAATGGCCCTCTGCCCCTGAAGTTCCTCTTCAATTTCGAATTTGTCTATATGATCTAAAGAGACGTTCGCGCTAAGCGGTTGCAAGTTTGAGATTCAAAATAATTGAAAACCCGCCAATCATTTCTCAAAATTGCTTTGGGAATCAATTTCAAACTGATTTGACATATAATTTGAGAAGAAATTGGTTTATTAATGGATGACGTTTAAGTAATTGCAGGCGATTTATATATCAGTTATGAATAAACTTGTGCCAAAATAATGGTTGATAGATGGTACTCTTGAACTTATTTTTGGGCGTGTGTTGTGTCCATATTCTGTTATTATTGTCTGGTAAAAGGTTATGATTTTACACTGGCACTCTCTCAATATCTACTTTCACGCTAGAGACTTCGAAACTATTTTCAAACCATTTTGAATGTTTTAACTGACTTTTCAAGGAAACAGTACCATTTTTTGTTTAGGATCTATACTGCTGACCCCAAACTTTTACAATCTGACCTTTCCAAAATGGTTAAAAACGGTTTCAAACGCGGCTTGAATATCCCAGGTTCAATAGCAACCTCCACAATTCACGTGACCTACAGTATATATATTTGATCTCAGAACAGCATGCAATTTTAAATTGACGACCTTGAAACCAAATTGATCATTCTCATATTTGTTGAAAAATAAGTATGGTTTAAACATTGATATTTGTATCAGTGAAATTACAAATTCAGCCTACACCGCTATAATTAACCATTTTTACCTCTCCGAGTGAACTTTAGTTCACGGAGAGGTTCTGTCCTGATCGTGTGTGTGTGTGTGTGTGTGTGTCCGTCGTTCGCGGTGTTCGCAATTACGTCATCGCAAGAAAATTCTATTTTAGTTCACCACTCTTCTCATAGGTGGCGGCACAATTTCCAAATTCTGAAATTTCCCATTTAAATAAAACGTCTCACAGGTGGTCTCCCTCCCAGTTACTGTCCGCGCTCGACGCTTGCTAGCTTTTGGGATAACCATGCGAACGCTCTAACGACTTTGCTATAAGCACTTGTCGGAATTTTAGATAAAAACCTCTTAAATCTGGAAGGGGTGCACTACGGAAGCCAGGCCGTGTTATAGTAGCGTCGCGTATATGCATTATATGTATACAATTAAATAAAAAATTTAAATTATACATTATAAATTTAAATTTACATTATAAAATAAAATATTACTAGTCTTAAACGATCATAATATAATATTCAAATTTAATTATATTTATTAAATAAATTTGACGTTAACTTTTTGTCACTAGGTGACGTTAGATTAGTAGGAAGTAGGACTACAGCAGTATAACGAAATAAAGGCGTACGGTTTTTTTAAAAACTTTAATTATGCTTGATTTAAATTCTATAATAATTAGTTCTAGTCCTCTCTTAAAAAAACATAAATTTAATTATATTTTGTAAATTAACTTTCTATCTGTAGGCATGGAATAATTAGTAGCTTATGCTGTAGGTGACACTAGTTTCCCTCGAACTCGGCTTAAAGCTTACCTTAATACCTTTCAATCAAGGAAAGTCAAACTCATTTAGTCATTTCCTATAATTTGTTTAATCACATCATTCTCTTTAATTCAGTCTTATGTTTAAATTAATTAATAATAAATAATCTAGAAATTCAGTTGTGTTTATTCTTGTAAAATCCATTTCAACTACAATTTGTTTAATCATAGTTAATTTGATTCTATCATCATTACGTTTAATTTAGTCCTATAGCTTGAAAATAATTTAATTTATTGTTTTAATTTTGGTTAGAATAATTTTAATTTAAGATAAACTTCAACTATTATGTATCTGTAAAATAACAGAGGCTCGAATATTAAGGTAGTGGTATGGCGCGTCCGTGCTTGCATTCGACTCTTTCGAGAGAGTGAAAATAAAACTAAACATGAAACTGAATGCGTCGCTATTATTATTAAGAAATTTATTTTATAGTTATTTTAATACGATTTTTTCGTATCATTTATGCTTAATAAAATAGTATTAGTCTTCTTCTATCATAATATCATATTTAAATTTAATTTTATTTTGTAAATAAATATGATGTAAACGTTCTACCAACAGGTGACACTAGTTTCATCGTGTAAATAGTGTAGCGACAAAAGTAACCTTATAGCAAGAAGTGTGCCACTCCTCTTTCTTATTTTAACCCAAAAACTATAAAATAAATTTTTAACATCGTCTACCTGGTTTCATTAGTTTTCTTGTTTAGCATTGTTATTTTAATACGATTTTTTCGTATCAGTTATGCTTAATAAAATAGTATTAGTCTTCTGCTATCATAATATCATATTTAAATTTCATTTTATTTTGTAAATAAATATGCTGTAACTTTCTACCAGCAGGTGACATAAGTTTCATCGTGTAGTGTAGCGGCAAAAGTAACCTTATAGCAAGAAATGTGCCACTCCTATTTCTTATTTTATATATATATATATATATATTTTACCTATAAGGTAAGATTATACTTTGAGTGGGATCAGCTGTAACAGGCGTAATTCACCGCCTATCTACCGGAAACTATTTTATAGTATATATCAGGCCTTGACGACTTCCGGAAACCAATTTTTTTTTTTTTTTTTTCAGTTTTTTTACATTTTTTATTTGTTTTTTTTGGTTTGCGGAAGTCGTCAAGGTCTGACATATACTATAAAAATCGTTTCCGGTAGATAGGAGGTAAATTACGCCTCTTACGGCTGATCCCACTCAAAGTATAATCATACCTATTATAAAATCAATTTTTAACATCGACTACCTGGTTTCATTAGTTTTCTTAATTACAATTAGACTTGGGACGAGGAGAGGTAATATTTTGGTTTCCCAACTTGTTTTGTAATTTTTTTTCAGCATCGCGTACCATTGGACGACAGCCTGGACTTGGTCCAGAGCGGTCCCCGGGTACTCCCCGTACCGGGTCTCAAATACCGCTGCCACCCATTGGTAGTTGGCGAGGATGCTACAAAAACAAATAAAAAAACAAAATAAATCATTAAAAATTTTATATAACTTCCTATATTTAGATCTGAAAAAAAGCGCAAAACTTACATCGTGGAGTGGGCGTTCGACGGCGGTGGTACTCCCCCGCACAAGGCGCAATGTCCGCCGGGGTGAGAGAAGCCCCACCACGGCTGACCACGGTCGCCCTGGAGTAGTGGGTACTCCGTCGCGTATGCGCGCTGGTGCGGCTCCTGGGTAGCCGTGGGATCCCCCTCCTCCCAAAACGGAGCTTCAGGTCCTCCGCCTTGCCGGACTGGGGTAGCTGGCAGCGACGACGGGCGACCCGGCAGATCCCTCGGCCGGCGGGCTCCAACAATACGGGCTTCGGGGACGCGCGTGCAGGGCGTCGGACGGCTCACGGGGTCGCTACCGGCGACCTCGCCATCCAGCGGATTTCGGGAGAGCCCCGCGGTAAGTAGGCTGAGCTGCCAGGGGTTGTGGCGGGTGCTTCCTTCTTAACGCGGCTATTACAAAAAAAATTTGTAATATCTGCAAAATAGAAGGTTTGAAAATCTCGGTACTTCAAGTTGGAATATGTTTTATACCCCTCAACCTTAAGTGTAATCAATTTATAAAAGTATGTTATATTTCTAAATATATCCCGGAAGTTGTTAAATAAAAATGACCCGAAATCCATAAAGTTAATTCTAAAATATGACTGAAAGCGACAAAGTTAATTCTAAAATATGGTTTAAAAAATGTCCCGAAATTAAGCAAAGTTAATTCTAAAAAATGTCCCGAAATTAAGCAAAGTTAATTCTAAAAAATGTCCCGAAATTAAGCAAAGTTAATTCTAAAAAATGTCCCGAAATTAAGCGAAGTTAATTCTAAAAAATGTCCCGAAATTAAACAAAGTTACTTTCTAAAAATATATCCAACTTGAAGTACCGAGATCTTCTATTCTTAAAGTATTTACGTTAAAACGGGAAGTTGGCTGGACATCTTATTTTTTTCTTTGGCTTATGGTGAGTCGAAAGATGAGAGCAAAATGGTGGTCTTGGTTAAAAAATTTAGGCGTTTTATCCTAAAAAATTGGACAGGAAACCCGCGAAATAATTATACCTCTTTCCCCCTGGCCAACGTGTCCATCTAATGGTGTGCTATGGTTCAAGAATCTTTAGCCTAACGCCCCCAACGAACTACCACACCTTACCTTTAGCAATATGGCGAAGTCCATAAGAGAAGCAACACCCCGAGAGACCCTTGTGAAACCAGATCAAAATTATCTCGTAACCTTGGACCATGGCATCTACTCTAGAGCGTAATTTTTTCCTATGGGGAATTTATTTTCTTTATTTTGATACCGTAATAGTTTATTAGAAGACCCTCAAGCAGAGGAAGTGGCCGCACTTACTAAAATTATACTAATTATTGGGATAAAGATTCAAGTCGTACAAATTAAGGTAGCCATAATGCTAAATCCAAGAGAATTAAGAATTCTATGGCTGAAAACCACAACGCATGAGCTCATCGTATTAATTTTACTTCAAGTTGCAGTTGATTTTATATTTGAAAGAGTTCTTATTAAGAATTCGTTCACCATAATAATATTGTTTCGGTTTGTTGAATTTAAAGGTTCAGTCCGAGGACTCTAAACAACCCATTTTTAATTAAATATATTCTAAAAAATACTCAGGTTTTATCAGAATTTGTAAACTCTATAATAACGATAAAAGGTTCATTTTACAGGTCACCTTTTGGAGGCTTGCCGCTTTTGTTTATAATATTGGAATAGGAAGAGATCTGACTTGCTTGCATAGCTTACTCTCCGAGCAGTTTGATATGGAAGTTCTTAATTTAAAGTTAAATTATAAAAACGTAAGTTTAAATTTTACATTTGTTTGGTCTAAGAAATCCCAAAAATTAAGTTATCCCATATTAGATAGGCTAATCAACCAATAAAACGTTAAAAAAACCAATATTATACCATAAATAAATTTAAAACATACCCGGAAAATAGGCTTAGCGAGATTCATGGCGATCCTTATTCCCTCGTGCATGAGGTCTAGCGACCAATCAAATGCGATTGTAAGTCTCGTGGAAATCTCATTGGTCGCTAGACCTTACATGGAGGCAATTGAGGATCTCCATGAATCCCGCTAAGCCTATTTACGTATACCACTAGTAGAAACCAATTTACACGTAACCTTGGTTTTACGTGTCTTAAATTTATTTATAGTTTATATTTGTTTCGCAAACTTTTTATTGGAGGGGATCAGGCCTAATTAAACGATAAGGAATTTATTATAACATCACTTGTTTTTAGGCTGCATTCTCCCTTTAAATATGACTAGTCCACCAGTAAAAAAAACCACAAAAAATATTTAGAAGTGTTTTATTTGAAACTTAAGAAACTTTTTTTAGAAAAAGGTTTTTTCAATGTTTTCTGTAATTTTTAAAATAGATCGGCATCTTGACAAGGGCTGTAAAAACAAATTTTTAAAATAAAAAAAAAAAGTATCCAAATAAAATTAAAAAACAATCTCTATAAAATTAATATATACATAAATTAAAATACATACATGTATATATACATCGTCCTTTATGGCCTCTTGATCAGAAATTTTAACTCTTGGAATTCTTTATAAGTTTAATTTCCCATTTAGTTAAGGGTCCCATAATTGTAGTTTCGTTTTTTTTTTTTTTTTTTACATTTTCAGCTATTCGCTTGATGTGGTATGGATATTTCGATAACCATTCTTTTATTTTTTCTTTTGACGACATCGTTAGTTTTAACTTCTCCCCTAAAATAAAATTAAATCAATTTTGATTCATACCTCTAGAAGATTAAACTGATTTGTGTTTGACAACTTACTTTTCCATAAGAAAAATATCTGAATTGAAAGAACAGTGTTTCTAATATAATTTAGTGTATTACTTAAATCTTATAAGCACATTAATTAAACTCAAGTCTTGCATGTATTTTGAAAACTCTAGTTGTTTGTCAATAAACATGGCTTCTACGTTAGTTTTAAAGTTGTTTTTAGTGAAAGAATATGCCTGTTTTTGAGCGTGGTTGTGGGCCGCCATCTCGCCGCTGATGTCATTTTAACTTTCATAGCTTTCAGAACGTGAAATAAATAAAGTTCAATGGGTGCTTCGGGAAATGGTTCTCGCAACACCGAAATTTCGCTAGGGTCCTTATCTACAATAATGGATTTGGTACTCTTCCATATTTCATTGTGCCTTTGAAAAGTCTTAAATAACTTTTGCACAAAATCCCTTTTAGTGTTTTTGGTCAAACATAAACCTACAATTTCACTTTGTAATTGCCATCGACAAACACGGCGCAACGGTTCAAACAAAATGTTGCATCGCATAACAAATGCTTTAGTATTTTGAGTAAACCTCCCGCACTCGGGCAGTTTGCCAAAATAACAGCTCTAAGTATTTTGTCGAAGGCTCGATCGAAACTTCCACAACCTATGTCGAAAATGGATATTTTTATTTCAGTACATCGACAGAGTTAATAGGAAAACAAGTTCATGGTTCGTTCAAAGCTTTGAAATATATTCCAGGAAGTGTACGAGCCCTGTGTGTAAATCTCTATAGATGGAAGATGAAGATAACATTTAAACAAGTTGGGAAACAAAATATTACCTCTCCTCGTCCCAAGTCTAATTGTAATCAAGAAAACTAATGAAACCAGGTAGACGATGTTACAAAATTGATTTTATTATTAGGTTTAAAATAAGAAAGAGGAGTGGCACACTTCTTGTTTTATGGTTACTTTTGCCGCTACACGGTTTATACGATTTAACAGTGTCACCAGCTGGTAGAACGTTTACATAATATTTATTTACAAAATAAAATGAAATTTAAATATGATAATATTATAGCAGAAGACTAATACAATTTTATTAAGCATAATTGATACGAAAAAACTGTATTAAAATAACAATGCTAAACAAGAAAACTAATGAAACCAGGTAGACGATGTTAAAAATTTATTTTATAATTTTTGGGTTAAAATAAGACAGAGGAGTGTACACTTCTGGCTATAAGGTTACTTTTGCCGCTACACTATTAACACGATGAAACTTATGTCACCTGCTGGTAGAACGTTTACAGCATATTTATTTACAAAATAAAATGAAATTTAAATATGATATTATGATAGCGGAAGACTAATACTATTTTATTAAGCATAACTGATACGAAAAAATCTTATTAAAATAACAATGCTAAACAAGAAAACTAATGAAACCAGGTAGATGATGTTAAAAATTTATTTTATAATTTTTGGGTTAAAATAAGAAAGAGGAGTGGCACACTTCTTGCTATAAGGTATCTTATGTCGCTACACTATTTACACGATGAAACTAGTGTCACCTGCTGGTAGAACGTTTACATCATATTAATTTTCAAAATAAAATTAAATTTAAATGTGATATTATGATAGAAGAAGACTAATACTATTTTATTAAGCATAAATGATACGAAAAAATCATATTAAAATAACTAGTCAAATTCTAATGACTATTAAAAATAGGAGCGTCCCTAGAGCGACGTATTCAGTTACATGTTTAGTTTTATTTTCACTCTCTCGAAAGACTCGAAAATCTTACGAAGAGACCCCACGCTCCAGGCAAGCACGGACGCGCCATACCACTACCGTAATTTTCGAGCCTCTGTTATTTTACAGATACGTAATAGTTGAAGTTTATCTTAAATTAAAATTATTCTAAATTATAACCAAAATTAAAACAATAAAACCATAATTAAATTATTTTCAAGCTATAGGACTAAATTAAACGTAATGATGATAGAATCAAATTAACTATTATTAAACAAATTGTAGTTGAAATGGATTTTACAAGAATAAACACAACTGAATTTCTAGATTATTTATTATTAATTTAAACCTAAGACTGAATTAAAGAGAACAAATTATAGAAAATGACTAAATGAGTTTGACCTTCCTTGACTGAAAGGTATTAAGGTAAGCTTGAAGCCGAGTTCGAGGGAAACTAGGGTCCCCTACAGCATAAGCTACTAATTATTCCATGCCTACAGATAGAAAGTTAATTTATAAAATATGATTAAATTTAAATATGATTTTTTGAGAGAGGACTAGAACTAATTATTATAGAATTTAAATCAAGCATAATTATAGTTTTTAAAAAAATCGCACGCCTTTATTTCGTTATAATGCTGTAGTCCTACTTCCTACTAATCTAGCGTGACCTAGTGAGAAAGTTAATTTACAAAATATGATTAAATTTAAATATAATTTTTTGAGAGAGGACTAGAACTAATTATTATAGAATTTAAATCAAGTATAATTATAGTTTTTAAAAAAATCGCACGCCTTTATTTCGTTATGTTGCTGTAGTCCTACTTCCTACTAAACTAGCGTGACCTAGTGACAAAAAGATAATGTCAAATTCATTTAAAAAATATAATTAAATTTAAATATTATATTATGATCGTTTAAGACTAGTAATATTTTATTTTATAATTTATTTTACGAGTAATAAGCTTTTAAATTTTTTATTTAATAGGATACATATAAAGCATTATACGCGGCGCTACTATAACATGGCCTGGCTTCTGTATTGCACCCCTTCCAGATTTAAGAGGTTTTTATCTAAGATTCCTTCAAGTGCTTATAGCAAAGTCGTTAGAGCGTTCGCATGGCTATCTCAAAAGCGAAGCAGCGTCGAGCGCGGACAGTAACTGGGAGGGAGACCACATGTGAGATGTTTTATTTAAATAGGAAATTTCAAAATTTGGAAATTGTACTTATGAGAAGAGTAGTGAATTTTCTTGCGATGACATAATTTTGAACACTGCGAACGACAGACACACACACACACGATCAGGACAGAACCTCTCCGTGAACTTAAGTTCACTCGGAGAGGTAATAAAACTTCATTTAAACCTTGAATACTATACACTAGATAACTTGTCAACCAAAATAATATTAACACTATTATATAAAAGTGAAAATTCTGTCCAGGTTCGTTCACGGGAGAGCTGAGAGACGCGACATGGCATGGCAGTAAGCATAAACGGCGCAGTTCATGGCTTAAAGACCGAGACCAGAGAAAAATTTTCTCGTGCGCGAATTTCAGCCCCCTTCTCAACCTCGAAGCCGATTGACCCAAGGTTAGTAAAGAGACAGGTTAGGCAGATTCTGACGTCAGCCGGAAGTTACCTAGCGCGCAACCATCTTCCAAATTCCTTCGACAATTGCTAGATGGCGGTTTATATTGTAATTACGGCATATTGGATCCAATATGTTGTCGCTTGAGTCGGCTTGACCTTAATGCCACCTGGCAACGTTCATTGGAAACAACATATTGGATATTTATGCTTGATTATAGTGAAACGTATGTTAAAGCGTTACCTACGCTATATGACAATCGACTTACTAAGTGCCACCTGGCAACGTTCATTGGAAACAACATATTGGATATTAGTTTGAAATTCCCGCCGTAATTACAATATAAACCGCCATCTAGCAATTGTCAAAGGAATTTGGAAGATGGCTGCGCGCTAGGTAACTTCCGGCTGACGTCAGAATCTGCCTAACCTGTCTCTTTACTAACCTTGGATTGACCACCCCCTGGAGCTCTTGAACGGTCGTTCTTTTGTTAGGCTGGAAGAAGCTTGTCCTATCATAGTAGTGGTGGCCACTTTTACTATTTTCTTATATTTTTATGCTTTTGTAGTCAGCTAACACCTGCAGCAGTACGGCTGCTGGATCAAAAAACCTAACAAAAGAGTGACCGTGCAGGCGCCCCAGGGGGTGGTCAATCATGTTAGAGAAGGGGGGCAGGAATACTCTCTGTTCTCGGTCTTTAAGCCGTCGCCTGCGAAAAAAATAGACTCGCCCCGGCCGAAACTACGCCGCTGCCGGGTTTTTTTTTCGAGGCGTCGAACTCGAAGTCTACCGCATTTCAGTTGCCTTCTATGTTCAAGGATGATGGGGCCTTTGCCAAATGGGGGAAAAAAACTAGGAATCGGAAGGGGAAGGCACAGTTTTACGTGGGTTCCGCTCAGCGACGGTAGAAGACGTAATATTACGTAGTAGGAAAAAAAAGTACCATATTTACAACTAAAATTGGGGTATAAACTCCTAAACTGAAACGTCAGAAATTCCTATGGCGCCAGTTTTTTCACATAGGTTTTTACGTGGAGCGATGACGTCGTCACTACACATTATAGAAAGATAGCTTGAAATACAGATGTAGTTGGGGAAGGAACGTAGTTTTCAGCGCGTTTACTACCCCTCGTGTTCCTCCTATAAAAGGGCAAATGTTCGCGTTACTTCCATGGTTTTCGTCGACAGTCGAGAGTTTTCTCTCTCTCTCTGGCTGGAGTCCCTGGCGCCATCTGGCGCGAAGATTCCTTTCTCAATTTATTCATTTTTTATTTATTTTTTTTTGCGCGGGTAAGAATCATTTACATTTTTTACGCGGTTACCGAATACTCGATTGACCATCACTCCACGTTTATCCAGACCTCTTGTTTGTCAATGATTGAACTTAAATTTAATACACTTAGACGTGGAATTTTGATGAAAACTAATTTGTTCCTGAAAGAGGAGGTTATAATCTATACAAAAAAATAGTTTAAGCGAAATCCATGAGGTAAGCCAAAACCCTTTACTTACACTTAAATAATGCAATTGTCATCGTGGATCGCTTACGTTAGTTTTTGTCAAGTTACGTCATAACCAATGGGGCTTCTTACGTTAATTTTCCCCTATTTCGCCTCGGCTAATCAGATGCGTTTTGTTCGGGGGAAAAAATAGGGCGGGTTCTGTGGTGGGCAGCAGAATTCCTCTGATAGGGGCTAAGATAAAATTCCGTGATCTGCGGCGGCGCATTCACGTGACCAAACTCAGCCAATCGGCTATATATTGCCTCTTCCCAGGAAGCTTTCGGTCATTCGAAAAGAAAGATTAGGTTGAAAAGAAATGTAGAGTATTAGAAGAGTAAAAGAAACAGCGTGCATTTGAATCACACTTCTCTATTCCCCAACTAGGTTACGGAGTATACGCGTTTTCCCTTAACCTCAAGGATTCAGAGAATGCAAAATAGATTCCTGCGTTACCCATAATTTATATACACACCAAATGAAATGTTTATTTTCAAAGTAAATATGTAAAATACAAGTTCTTGTAATATAAATTAACACCTGAGCATAGGCTGTACTGTGTGATTATCTTTTATAATCCACTGATTTGATAAAGATGAAGGATTTAGTCTGGGATGGCAAGGAATAGAAAGAATTAAAACAACGAAGATATGGTAGCAAGTTCCTCTTGGACAAACCAAGAAATATTCTAGACTGAATGTTCCATTTACAACCCATTGTCGGTATATGATTGGCAATTCGTTTTCGTCTGAAATTCTTGTTTTGACGTGCTAATAGAGGACCATTACTGATATTTTCATCATACGAGAGATCCCAGTCATTGGAAGAATCCATGGATGGAGCTGGTCAAGAGGTTTTTTTTCCAAACCGGCTGACAAGACGTTAGTTTCCACTCCTATGATAAAAAAAAAATATCTTAAAGACTGAAAGTAGACTTATTTCCAAACCGTTAATATTTATACTTGAAAGCTCCTCTTATATTTAGAATAACGAGGTCGTATGAAGAACTTTCGAGCTTTTACTGAATGTAGGTATCTCATATGTCGAGTCCGAAAACACTCACTGCTTGCATGTTTCAATTCTTCGTAGCCAGGCCGTCTCTTTCTGGTGATAAATGAAAGCCGTGTCGCTGCTCTGTTGACTTCAAATGGTGATGACATTCTGCGCTGGTTGATTTTCTCACTTAAGTCATTATAGCTTTCTTTCGTCTGGTCTCGTCTCGTCTCGTCTTGTCTTGTCTTGTCGCCTGATCTGCCAACGAAGTTCACTGTGCACGGCTGCTTTCGATTATGAAAATAATCGGAAATGTTTCTTGGTTTTATAGTGGAGAAAACTGAAGCCTATTTTTTTCCAACATTTATATTCAAAATTGTTGTTTTTTAAACACAGGAAACCTACTGTACCTCTGTCCAAGGAGAGTTTTCACGACTATAATTTTTCTTAAGAGGTTTAACATTTTGTATCAATCCGCCTTAGCTTTAAATCTTATTTCGTTTCTATCTTGGATGCCCGTGTAAACGTACCTTTAGCCTTAGCCTATACTGCCCGTTATCCCTTTGCTTTTTGGAATAAATGACATATGGAAAACAGCTAAGCGTGTGCTGCCAACTCAAACTGGTATTAAAGGGCTGAAAAGCGCTACCCGAGTAGAAGAACCCAGTGAATGTAATTTTCAGTTATCGATAAAAAATACCATTAAAAATAGCTTATCTACTGTTTAAGAAATAAAATTTTTGTTTATCATTTTGAAGCAATTAATAAAGTTCGGCTAAGCTTATGATTTCACCCTTTTGTAACCAATTCAGGCACCTTACTTTCTATTACCTCATATACTTTATCAATATGTCATTATTTAAATCTGTGTTTAACTAGAGATACTCTCGTACCCGAAAGAAGTCTTATCAAATTTTGTCATAGTACCTTTGTCTGTATTAATTCGAATTCAGTGGGCGGTGGGATCTTGGATACCCTTTATTTAGATTCTTCAATCCACCCCAAGTTTGCAGCAAGCCGAAGCCTATACTACCCGTTATACCTTTAGCCCAGGGAAAATAGGATTGAACCTGGAATAAATTAGGAAAAAGCTGAATTTTTGCAGGATGATAGTATATGACTAGTTAAACAAAATCCCAAAACTCCCCATCATTCCGAGCGCCGCTCCCCCTTTTACGCCCCCCCCCCCAAAGTTTGGAAAATCCACTTACGTTTATTTTTGCTGTAACTTCGGAACGAGATGAGACAGAGGCGCAAATCAGCATTCATATTAAAGGTTATAATTATGGCTACAATTTATTATACTATGAGAAACCTGTAGCTCGAAAGGTTTGGCTGGTATTAATTAATTTATATTAAATCGTAATGATTTTTAATGCTAAATTTTGAAAAACTTGGAAATTTACACACATATATTTAAAGAAATACAAAATAAAGCTTCATCATATCTTATGGAATAGGAAGATACTTTATTAATCTTTTGAATTTAATCAGTGATTCAAACATGCCATATCGTCAGAACCCTTAAAATTGTCGATTCCCCATTTTTACGTAAAGATGTCTTCAGACACTGTTATGCCAGCATCATCGTCATCATCATTGTTCAGATTTATTTCAGGGGAGTTTGTACACGACAAGCCATTGCATTGACCGCACAATGACGTACACAAGAGCCCACTCTTTCGACAACCACAAGCTTGCTTACATCCCGTTTTACAGTTACATGACACCATATTTAACAATGTGTCCGGAGCCACGTTTACTAGAGTAGGAACAGGCTGTAGCGTTCCAGCAGATAATTTCCATCCCCAATCGGTTGGGTTAAGACAGTTTCCTTGCCATTGCTGTACTTGAAGATATGTTCTTAAAGAGTGTTGTCGAGCTGCTGCACTGGTTGGTGGTAAACATGCTAATTCAAATTTGGACTTCAAATTTAATTTCGCCGTGGCTTTATTGTACAGATAATATCTACTTTCATCTAAAGTGTTTTGCTTAGTAACTCCGTACATCTGTAGAATAAATTTTTCCCCAGCTTCGGCAATTTTATCTTGGGTAGAATCCGGGTTGAGAAATATTTCAATTTCGGTTTGAAGGTGCGGATTTTTTTTCAGAATTTGTAGGGCATGCATCTTTCCTTTTCTGTATATAGCTGATGTTGTGTCGCAACCGCTTATCGCGTGAATAAAAAGCAAACATTTTCGGGTTTTTGCATATTTCTTTGCTAGATTATTGATGTCGTAAACCACGCTAGGATTAGATCTTGTGGACGGTTTCATGAAAAACATATTGTTGGGTTTTTCTGGGGTAAGAGCAATCAACATTACTAGTAAGTCGGTGTCTTGCCCGACCACGCAAGCGCCTCCTCTTAAATGTTTTTCAAGAGAGATCGAAACGATGTCACGGTCAGCGTCATCTTCAGCAATAATAACGTCAATATTTTCGGAAAGAAGGCTTTCTTTCAGCACCGAAACAAATCTCTTCTTGTTCTTCGCGTTACCAAGAAACTCTACTTGGGGAACCGTGCATACCATAGAGGTTGAAAAACGAATTTCTGGCGAAGTTCTCTTGCTAGTACGTCGAAGGTGCTCGATATCTTTTTTTGTAGGTTTGTTTGGGTGCAGTTAGTTCCGAAGTGGTATTTTACGTGTTTTACGTAACTTTCTACAATGTCTATAAAACTGGCTGGTTTAGGCCACACAAAGCTGTGAAGTAAATGACCTCCATCCAAGATTACAGATACATCCTTTGGAATAGCTTTCTCTGGAACAATTCCATCGCTGAAAGCTTTTACGAGTGATGATTTAGTTCCTTTACGTAGAGATACATCGTCGAACAAAGAAGGGGGACGAGCTGCTAACTCATATTTGAAATATGATTTGAGATCATTCTGACTTTGACAAACGCAGATTAAGCGATTAAACAGCTGCTGTGAGTTTACGGTAACCATCTCATTCCGTACTTTGATGCTGGACTTTGAGAAGGCCATTGTTTTAACCATGTCCTTCCTGCGCAATTTTATGTCTTGAAAGTTTTTTCCAACCATTTGTTTAATACAAGACAGTCCAATTTCATAAGCTTTATCGCAAGTTACACTTTCATCGACGACTAATCCAGGAGATAAGCAGACTAAGTCCCCTGATAGAATTCCAAATGGTGAACGATCAGTTAGCCACTCCTTGAATTTTTCAATGTCTTTAGAATCTCTGGCTTTCCTACTTTCACGTAACTCGACATGTTGTTCGTTAAAATCCGATGACATGTCTGTAAAGTGCTGCAATGCTTCGCTACTGTTCAGAAATGCAGGTGTACAGAGGATCCAGTTACTTAGAGTATTCTCAGTTATTCCTCTTCCATGCGTTAGCCCACCCATTGACTTCAAAGATCGCATAAGGGATTGTTCAATGCACATATCCGTCCAAGTTCCCGAAAAATATTTCTCCGTTCGCCTAACTGTGAAAAATCCTTTATTCACGAATTCATTAAAATCTTTCTCATTCATCTTTGACTCAATGCTCTGCATTAACTGAACATAGAGGTGAGCTGACTTCGCGTAGGGGAGGTGCCCAGCAGCATGGAAAAACGGAAGCATGTCTATAACCGTTTGTATATGTAATTTCCAGTTCCCTGTGCGTTCGGCGAAAATAAACTTTTGTATGAGTTCGACGCATTGGATGTACTGAATCCATAGTTTTGAAGTGCGGCTTTGGGATTTCATTGAATCACAAATTTTCGAAAAACGGTCGAGCAAAGGCTTAATATCCTTGCACTGTGATAACTCTTCTAATGTAAGTTTGTGGTTTAAAATTTGGTTGTAAAGTTCGGGTATATTCTGTGGAAAAAGGTTCTTCAGCTCGTGAGATTCTGTAACCAGTATTATCATCAGCGCGCCTTGAGTCATCATGTGGGCTCTTATTGCTCGTGCGTAAGCGTGTCCAGAGAGCATGTGGTTAACGGTGGAAGTACCGTACACTGTTTGCCAAAGTTCCTCTATTCCACTTCCTTCCATAACGCGACCAATGGAACCCAAAAATGACATTAGAAGATGAAATCCCCCAAGTCTTACAACGACTTTTGAAACTTCAGAATCCTTCTCTGCTGATGTCACCATTTCGGCTGCTTTTAGAAAAAGTGGCTGGTCAAAGGTTACAATGCATGGTTGCTTTCTTTGTTTGCACTGTTGCGTTGCAAAACAAAGCGCCGAATAAACTGACGTTGGATTTCCTGGATCTACGTCAATAAATGGAAGAGCTAAGACGTAGCTCGTCTCGAAGTTATCCTCATTAGGCTTAAAGTTGTGCATAAAACCGTTCCAGCCTGGAAAAGGGTTCGGTATACTCGCAAAACCACTGAGCCATACGAAATTTGAGGGGGACATCGAACCCACTGTGAACGGGCTAAGTGTTGCTCCGCAATCCGAAATATCTTTGAGAGTTACGTTTTTTAGACCCAAGTTTGTTGGTTTCTTGTAAGAAACAATAGGAATGGTTTCAGGTTTGGCTTTTAGCGATCGAACTGTTACCCGATTTACTTCAACTCTGTTTTCAACACACCTGCTTGGAGTTATACAACGAATACCACCCATCGCGTGGAATGTGTTTAGCCCATCTATTGTTCTTATGTTTACATCCGCATTGTCAAATACATATTGGACAAATGCATGCTCCTCTACACAAGGAGCGCCAGAAGCAATAAGAGATTGTTGATATAATTGGGCTTCCTTGTATGAGGCACAAACGCCCATAGCTGAGAGAATTTCAAGTAAATGCTTCGAACCATAGCGGCGAGCTAAGTACAAGGATAAACCCGTTTGAATTGGTGACATAAAAGATCGGGGTCTCAAACTTGATATTATGGCGTGGTTAATCACCTTGCGTTTACGTAACATATCACTTGATTTATCCTGATCGGAACCTTTCTTTTTGGTGAGTGCAGCGGTAAATAGTTCTAACGTTGCTGGAATTAAACTGGTCCCTCCAACTTTTATTTCTTCAGCATTAGGATAAACATCCCTACTATAAATCATTTTTTGAATGTCTTCTCGTATTATCATGGCAGCTGCTTCTACAACTCTCTCGCGCTCATCGTTCATGTCTGACTTTCTGTCCGAATACCATTTATCGCATATAAGTTTATTAGCGGTGTCAGACAAACACACTATGCTTTTTTTACCGGGTCTATCCGTGAAAACAATATTTCCGAAATGCAACTGTAATTGTTCTTTTAACCATCGGTCTGAATATGTTGCGCATTCGGATTCATCAACTAAAAACTTTGCAAACAGTTCTTGAAGCTCACTAATTGAAAACTGTGTATCATCAACAAATTCTGGAGAAAAATTATAAAAATTTCCCAAAAACAAGAACAGTCGGTGTATAAGAATACCCTTTACATGTAGCTATCTATAGTGTCAATGCATGTTATTTACGTACACGAAAAAAAATGGAACTTCACGTCTCTATATATTAAGCAGTAAGTTTTTTTTTTCGGTTTTATGGCCTGTAGACTTTGCTCTCACTTGACCAGTATACGCGAGTTTATTACTGACTAGAAAGGATACATCAGCGGCTTTCAACAAAGGTTAGATCTTGTAATATATTTTTAGATATTTTAGGCTCACAATTTTCAAATTTTTACTTCTTTAGTGAGATTTCATAGATCGCTAAATGAATATTTTGTGTATTTCTTGAAATATTTCCTCATATATATGTGTGTAATTTCCAAGTTTTTCAAAATTTAGCATTAAAAATCATTACGATTTAATGTAAATTAATTAATACCCGCCAAACCTTTCGAGCTACAGGTTTCTCATAGCATAATAAATTGTAGCCATGATTATAACCTTTAATATGAATGCTGATTTGCGCCTCTGTCTCATCTCGTTCCGAAGTTACAGCAAAAATAAACGTAAGTGGATTTTCCCAACTTTGGGGGGGCGTAAAAGGGGGAGCGGCGCTCGGAATGATGGGGAGTTTTGGGATTTTGTTTAACTAGTCATATACTATCATCCTGCAAAAATTCAGCTTTTTCCTAATTTATTCCAGGTTTCGCTTATTTTGATTTTATTTTCCCTGGGCTACTTTGCTTTTTTGAGTAAATGATTTATATGGAAAATAGTTTAACGCAAGCTGGTATTAAACGGTCATATTTCTTTAAATTTTTGAACAATTCCTAAATATCTTCTAAACTATCTCGAATTTTAAATTGATTTTTCAGCTTCGTTATTAATTAGATTCAGTTAAACAATATTATTATTTTAAAATAAAATTTAAATGCATTATACACTTCAATTCACTAAAATATATCGCGGCATAAGGTCAAAATAGTTGGAGCATGGAAAAGGGGTATATATAGCTTTCGCGAACCTTTGTTCATCGAGCGAGTAATCGAGAAGAGTTGGGGAACCCCCCCCCCCCCTTCTCAACGTCTTAACCCTAGGCATTCGGTAACTGCACCACAAAGACCCGTAGAGGAAGGAGATGAGTGGAGCGTAAGGTTGATGTGGACTTTATTAGTGAGGGACGCCTCGCTAATATGGCCGCTGAGATCGGACACTAGAGGTTGGACCTTGGTGTGAGGATGGTCGGAGGTGATTATAACAGTGGGAGACGTCTCATTGAGTATAATCGCCTTCAACTGTCCAGCATCGAGGTAAACTGGATGGTGGAATGCGATAATATGCAATTGGAGACGTCCTGTTGTATATAATTGCACGATACCTGAAACTCAATGTGGCAGCCACGCTTAATTCCCCGGAATTGAACGATAAGCTGGCATGACTTTTGGCTCCACAAGTTAGGTCACGTGATATCCGTTTACACCGGAAGTGACACACATACACACACCCACAACCAGTGTAAAACCTCCCCCTGAACCTTCCCCGGGGAGGTAAAAACACTTGATAAAGGCAAAGATTTCAGAGCTTGAATTTCTCGAAGAACGAGAATAAAAAATGTGTAATGAAAATCAGAAGATGAAGACTGCGAAAAAGAGAAGAGAATAAGAGATGCATTGAATGGTACTTAAATTTTTAACTATCTCTTTGATCATTAAGTATAGAAAACTTTAAAGTAATTGTCCATTTCTTCAGCAGGTCAGCTTATCCGTATAAAGAGTCAATTACTCCTCCCAAGTATATTTACTATTCCCCACCAAATAAGTTACGCAGGAGTGAAGTGAGCTACCAGTAGGTCATCCAGGATCCACCTTTTTAGCCACCTTGTAATTGCTTGATCAAATGTTTATTCTTTTAAACCATTTCGTTTTAAATCCAGAAGTGAGGCCTTAAGGGAGGCTTTATTTGACAAGCTTTTTGGAAAAAAAGATGAGAGGCTTGCTGGTGCCGGAATAAGTTCATTGAAAGGTACTTAAATTTTTAACTATCTCTTTGATCATCAAGTATAGGAAACTTTAAAGTAATTGTCCATTTCTTCAGCAGGTCAGCTTATTAGTACAGGAAAAATATGTTTTGACCCTGAACAAATTGAAACAATTGTGAAAATTTCTGATTTTATAGATTTTGGGACGCTCTTTCGCGTGGTGTGGTCTCCCGCACTCTCCCGTTAGTAGAATTTCCGCCATATTGGAAAAAGGCGGACAGAATAAGCAAAAAGCTTTATAACTCTAGTTCTGCTTACCCAAATGATACGTGGCTACGCTTAAAATGTAGTTTTCCTCGAACCACATCATTCATCATTGGTATTATAACCTATAACTAACCGGAAGTTCACAATCCGACCCGGAACCTAATGCAAATCTTAAAATATGGCATTTTTAAACCTTGTGAAACGTTTTTAAACGCAATAAGTAAAAATTTGCTTTTATACATAGAATACTTTATTTAAAATATATTTCGTATTAGTATTTTAATCAACGTTAATCATCACCATCATCATCTTCTTCAAGTAGAGTTTCAAAATCTGTTCATTTGAACAAAATATTCCCTTGCATTTTCTACAAATTGAGGAACAAACTAGACCAGTTTTTCGGCATTCACATTTCAGATCACAGACCCCTCTGCGTTTACAAGATATTATCTTCAGAAGGTCATCTGTGGCTGGTTGAAGAGTGGCTACGAATAATTTGAGTTCAGATCCTACCTTTCTTCAACCCCAATCTGTTGAATTTAGGCTGTTTCCAAGCCAGGTTTGAATTTGGTGTGATAGATTTTATATACATGCTGCTTTGCAGCTGGGCTTTTTGGTGGGAGAGATGCTAATTCAAAATTTGAACCAATTGAAGAGCGCGCCGTTGCTTTTGTAAAAGCGTGGTAAAGTTGGGCGTCCAAAGATTTACTCTCGGAGGCTCCATAAAGACTCAAGATGAATGTGCTATAGCTATTTCTTCAGAATTATAGCTAGGCAGTTTGAATATTTTAAGAGTTTCTCTTAGTTCGACTTTTTTTTTTTAAAGATTGTAAGCTTTATTTTTTCCTTGTCGATAAAGTGCCGAAGTAGTGTCACAGCCTGTCGCAGCGTGAAGGAAGAGTAACGTTTGTGTCATATATCCTAGTGTTTTGCAGGTTTCTTATGTTTACAACTTTATCGGGTACATTTCCATGTCCTTGTTATTGTTATTCTTTCACAGTAATGATTAGTTAATTTCTGTTTCAAATACTTTGCGCTGTACGCTCTACACCCTCGAAGAAACTGACGAATTTTTTGCTGCAATGTTTTACTGGCATTCAAGATAATTGCACAGAGCCTCGAATGCCACTTGCCGTTTCTCATCAACAGTCCTTCCAGTACGCGTACGTTGTGAATCAAGTTTTTCAGTAAGACATTTAACGTAACAGTTTTTGTGATACCGAGCCTCAGCAGCTACTAAATCTCTGGTGCTATCTAAGCCCAGTTGCATCGCTTTTGGGCAGTCATCATTACGAAACTTGGTCCTATTTTCCAGCGTTGACTGTATTTGGATAGTTTCCACCAAATGAACTTTCCCTTTACTTCCAGTGGGTTTTCTAAAAGATATCGTCACATTTTCACCAAACAGCAAGCAATGCTGATTAAAATAGATAGTTGGTGTTTTTGATCTCAAAATTGTCTCTTCAGCTTCAGTAGATGTACTTGCATCTTGTATTTTTGTTTCTTTCACGAGTGTATTCCCATTACAGTTTTCATGTAAACGAACTTAGGCAAGTTGTAACCCATCCCGTCCAAATCCCCCTTAAAATTTTCGATTTTAATCACTTTTAAACTTAATTTCCATCAATTTAAAGACAAATAGGCCAATAATTTAAAGGTTTTTCACTTTTTTCTGCCCCTCAACCTTTAAAAACTGTGGGAAAATATAATATAAACTTTTCACACCTCAGTGTTAAACGACATCCTAAGTCGAACGATCTTATAGAACTTTAACTAAGAAAACCCTTATCCCTCAACGACATTATTTAAGAGTCGTCCTGACATCAACTTCCAAATTCTGAGAAATGTTTTTTTGGGTCACCACGGACCTATTTCCACTTAAATTAGCTAAGATACATTTCCCCTCGACAATAGCTAAGAGCCAATAATCAGGTAGAAAAATGACGTCGCTCTGGGAGTTGACCAATTAGAATAAACGACCCCTCCGTCGATGAATACGAACATGGTCAGTTAGCCGAGGTTCGAAGTTGAGAAAAACAAATGACGCACGACCACCTGAGCGAATTCTGGGTGGAAAGTTCTAGAAGCTTCGGCCCGGGCGACAAAGAAAATGAAAAGGGTATATATAGAAAAAAAAGAGGGAGAGAAAATTAACAGCTGGGTTCGAAAATTTATAAACGAAGATCGTCAGATAAAAGAGTGGAAGCCAAGTCCGACGCGACGGCGGCTAAAGCCGATGAGAAAAGATCCCCCGCTGGGACAATAGAATATCGCAAGGTCGGAACCCTTTAACGGACGAAATATTATAACATTAAACTTTAAAAATATATAAAAGCGCGGAAAAACATTACTTTCAAAAGGAATCCAATGCCAGAGACTTCGAAAACCCCGCCTAAAGGACAGAACGAGATTATCCCTCTGGGATCCGAAACCGATCGAAACGTAATCCACCAGGAAGCTGAAGAAAAACACACGATGAGCCCCCAGATGACCCCTATCGAGAATCAAATGAGAAGAACGTAATTAATCCGAGAGGAGATCCGAGAAACCGACTGAGAAGCGTAGTCCGTTGTCAACGAAATCTGAGCAAAAGAGCCCCCCATTTCTAATTCATCCAAGAGGAAATCTGAGAAGTGTAGTCCGTTGTCAACGAAATCTGAGGATAAGACTGTATTATAATCGCCGTTTGAACCTGTTGTGATGAGTACATTTTGATTTTGCCCCCTCCCCTCGTGCTTAAGCAAGATTGAATGTCGGGTTATTGTTGAGAAAAGTAGAAAATCCGAGAGTAAGAAAATAACGTACCCTTAACCCTTTAGAAAAGGTCTAGACAGTTAAAAGTATTGAAATTCACAGAGAAAGTGAAGGTATTTCCAGAAAGAACCCCCCCTTTTCTTTTTTTTTTGTCGAGTAAAGATAAGGTCCGAAAGAGAAAGTTGGTCATTCTAAACTCTAACCTCCTAAGAGAAAGTCAAACAATTATATCCAATATCTATATTTATCTGTTCCCCTCCGGAACATAGTTTTTTTTTATTTTTAAACCATGGACGCACGATTTCCAGAGGATGAGAAATGTAAGCTTGACCAATTTGATAACTAATTATAACTTTCAACTGCCCTTCTATATCTAAAAGATACAAGGTGTTTGTAGAGAATATTTTTAAAGGGATAAAATTAAAGTTAACTGAGAAAAACCATTAATTCCATGTCATTCTTATTGAAAAGAACTTGTCGCGTCTTCCGCGCATTTATAGAATCCCCTCGATTAAAATTAGAATTAACGTTTGAACTAATTAACGAAGAAATAAAGAGAAAACCCATAGTTAGAAAAAGAGATCGAAAAACCTCTTCCCCCTCATAAAGGGATAGTTTCGTACCCTCTGTACGAATAGCCTTAGTTGTGTTTAAACATTTATTTCCCAGAGTGTATATTATTATTATTTGTGCATTAGTAGTTGATTTAATAAAGAAGTGTTGAGTTACCAAATGATACGAGTTTCCATTACTGAATGCTGATCAAGTCCAATTTTCCTCTTCTCCCCATTAAATAAAAACTATCTATCAAATTTACCCGCCCCCAACAAACTTTTTTCTATAACCCTCTTCGGGAAGGATTGTTTCTCTCGATCGCTCGAAATTTCGTCACAACAAATTAAGAGACGAAATACCCCGTTCGAGAGAGATACCCCCACCGAATAAAAAGAGATCGGTTATAAAGTTTTGAAAAACTCTCATGAATCCCGTCTTTGGTTTTCAGACTTGTGCTATTAATCCTTTCGAAACTAAAACAGTTTTTCACGTTTTGTATTTAACAACTCGCTCCATATCAAACCATTATCTTCCATTTTAATTCTAAAATTAAGGAATTTTCCAAATTTTCTAACTCAACTTCCACCGTCAAAAATTTAAATGCGACTGATCATTTTCCCACGATCTGGCCCAATGGTATATATAAACATTTCTCTTAAATGAGGGTACAAAGGTTAGTTTGTTAAACTCTCTCGAACGAAAAGACGTTAGTAAAAGGACCTATGCAGTGTTTTCGAAAAGTTTCATTAAAACAGAAACCCACAAAATCATCTAATCCTTATTTTTCTTATTAGGCTTGTCTTCCGGGTCGGATTGTAAACTTCCAGTTAGTTATATGACATTTTACCATATACGATAAATTTTGAGGTTAAACATATACTACATTTTAAGAGTAACCACGTATTAATTGAGTCAGTAGAACAATAGTTATGAAGCGTTTTATTGATTTCGTCCGCCATTTTCCAATATGGCGAATATTCCACCAACGGGAGAGTGTGGGAGACCACACCTCGTGAAAGAACGCCCCAAAAACTATAAAAACCGAAATTTTGACGATTGTTTCAATTTGTTCAGGGTTCCCTCTATTTTCGGGCTAAAATTACTGTACTATATCCGTATAAATAGTCAATTACTCCTCCCAAGTATATTCCCAAGTATATTCACTATTCCCCACCAAATAAGTTACGCAGGAGTGAAGTGAGCTACCAGTAGGTCATCCAGGATCCACCTTTTTAGCCACCTTGTATCTGCTTGATGAAATGTTTATTCTTTTAGACCATTTCGTTTTAAATCCAGAAGTGAGGCCTTAAGGGAGGCTTTATTTGACAAGCTTTTTGGAAAAAAGATGAGAGGCTTGCTGGTGCCGGAATAAGTTCAAAAAAGAATTTGCCGGAGGGGGAAGAAATTACTGAGTTCAAGTGATTTGTCTGCTTAATTAGACTCAGTTTCTATATAGAATCTGAACTCCGCTTATTAGCCGGGAGTGGTGGCGCACTCCTGTAAACTGGGGTCTCAGTGGCTAGGTCTGGGTGTTGTCCTGCTCGAATCGCAGGTCCCTTGCCCAAATGGTGTGTTGCAAATGGTCCTTCCTCTTGCCCACTCCCATCTCCTTCCGTCCTCAAGGCCCCATGCGGGCACCGCTGTAGCAAAAAAAAAAAAAACTCCGATTATTATCCTTTTTAGCCACACCAAACACCTAAAGGGTGGTGGTGTAGGCTATTACTATGAACCGGGCTGTCTGAAGTCAGATGTCAGACGTCAGAAGTCAGATGTCCCCAGAAATGACGAAAAACTTCATCGAGTAGAAAAATGAGTAATTGCGCTGGTTTAAACCACAAATAATGCAAATAGCTTTAAATTATATGTTAATTACATTAATACAATTAAACAAAGTAATGAAAGTCCTTCGTATACTCATTGGCTATCCATCCAAACATTTACATTTTTTTCGGTCCCCGCCAGGAATCGAACCTGGGTTATTATATTTTATAATAATGGTATATATTTGACGGCTTTAACCGCTCGGCCACGACACTATGCATCAATATTGCCAGAACTTCTATATATATATTACATTTTTTTTAAACCAAGAAACAAGAAGTCGCGTATGACTAAGCCAAGCAATTCCTAAAAAACTTTAAAAGCATGGAGGATTCCAAACATTAAAAAAAACATGGAGGATGCCAATCATAAAAAAACATGGAGGATGCCAAACATAAAAAACATGGAGGATGCCAAACATAAAAAAAACTAGAAATTAAAAAGTTTGATTTGAAAAATGAAAAAGTTTGATTTGAAAAATGAAAAAGTTTGATTTGAAAAATGAAAAAGTTTGATTTGAGAAATGAAAAAGTTTGATTTGAAAAATGAAAAAATTTGATTTGAAAAATGAAAAAGTTTGATTTGAAAAATGAAAAAGTTTGATTTGCAAAATGAAAAAGTTTCATTTGAAAAATGAAAAAGTTTCATTTGAAAAATGAAAAAGTTTCAATTGAAAAATGAAAAAGTTTCAATTGAAAAATGAAAAAGTTTCAATTGAAAAATGAAAAAGTTTCAATTGAAAAATGAAAAAGTTTCAATTGAAAAATTAAAAAGTTTCAATTGAAAAATTAAAAAGTTTCAATTGAAAAATGAAAAAGTTTCAATTGAAAAATGAAAAAGGTTCAATTGAAAAATGAAAAAGGTTCAATTGAAAAATGAAAAAGGTTCAATTGAAAAATGAAAAAGGTTCAATTGAAAAATGAAAAAGGTTCAATTGAAAAATGAAAACATGGGTGCACAAAAAATCTAAATTTTCATAAATACAATTTCCTACGTTAGCATTATACCATATGCGGTGTGGCTTTCCTATGGGCTTGACCATCTTATTTTCTTTCTCCAGTTAGTTACAGCTCAACAGTAAAAATAACTTACTTTATCTGCATTGATTTGTAATGAATAAAATAAAAATTTGAGTAAAAATGTTATGTCTGTGGTTTTCGATTAAAATCCTCAACTTAGGTTTAGTTGATCCTAATGTTTTGCCACTTATACTTATGCAAGGAATTCGGTGAACCCGGGAGGTTCAACGTTATGGGCTGATCATATGTAATGTAATTTCAATTTCCTAAAAATATTCAGTTATTAGTCAATCAAAACGCTCCATTTTCCCTTAGAAATAACATTAAAATCGACTTTTCGAGGACATGTCTGTTGCGGGAAATAACTTGTTACATTTGAAACTAATTTTAAATGAAAGATTAAAGCTCTAACGTGAGCCTTTTCTAAGTTACGTTTAAAAATATTAAGTCTAAGTATTTTAAAATTAATTTTGAAGTTGACTTCTTTTTTGGCCTTAACTAGTTTCGCTCATAGCCAAAGTCGTAATGTTATTCTATGGGATTTGGTTTTTTGAAAGTGGCTTACCTTTCAGATTTATTTTCTAATACTTCCAGATATTTTTGAAACTTGGATTTTCCGTGTGGTATGAATTAAGATTCGAGCTTTATTTTAAGACTAATTTCATAATTTTACACCAACTAGTTGGCCCACAATCCTAGGCATATAATACTTCGTCTCCTGGAACGGAAAAGGGGGAGCCGCATGTACGGCAACCTGAACGGCGTGGACCTAATACAATATAGACATCTAGCGGAATTTCTTAGCACACTTTCGTCCGCTCTATGGTCTTTTCATTAGAAATTTAGATTATTTAGGATTATTTAGGGACGACAATACGTGTTACGCGTGTTTTCTTTCTTTAACTGTTTCTTTTAACTCTTTTTAATCGTTTCTATTTCGTTTGTAAATAGTAATGAATGGCCAACTCGAAAAAAATCGATAAATCCGCTTATAATATGATGGCGCCACTGTACTAGGTCCACGATTTTATATAATTTCACGCTGCCGTAGATACAACGGGGAGCCCGTGCTAGGGGAACACAATTTTCCGTTCTAGGCTGCGTTCAGTAACGCTCAACGGTCTCAGCGTTGAGCTCATCACTGAGCGATTTTTTACTATACGGTTTTACGTCACGTTGATCAGCGGACGCTCAACTTAGTCAGCGTCTGGAATAGATGGTTTTTTCGTTGAGCAACGGTATGATGGCGGCAGTTCTGATATATTGATCTCAAATTTAATGAGTTCTATTTAAGCGGAATAGATTATAACCGAAATTATAACATATTTTTATGAGTGAGATTTAGTCATTTAAAATTAGTGATGTGGAAAGCTTGATTTGTATTTTTGGGTTAGATTCGATCGCTATTAGCTATAGTTACTTAAGCCTTTGCCACGACTCCACGAGGTAATAACCGCCTTTTTACAACGTATCAAAAAATTCGTTCATCATCTGCTGTCGTAGCGTACTCAACGGAAACTTATTTTCTAAAAACCGGATTTTGCCCGTTGAGGGTTACTGAACGCAGCCCAGGAGACAAAGTATTATATTCCTAGCACAATCTATTTATGAAAACGGACGAAACATTAGAGCGGAGAAATTGAATTGGCAAAAAACTAAGCCTTATTTGACAAATTAGGCTTAGGTTTTCTTTAGCTTTTTAAATTCAAGCGCAGGAGCGCGCTTGATTTGGAGGCTATGGGTATTGAACTCTATTGACTTAATTTCATTTTTGCCGTTTTTATAAATACACTGTGGCCAAACTAATCGGTTTTAAATTATGAAATAAAGTCCGAAAAATGTCTCGAAGTATTAGAAAATAAATCTGAAAGTTAAGTCTCTTACAAAAAAATCCAAATCCCATAGAATAACATTAAGTTTCAATTTCTCCGCCTTAAAAGTACTCTCCTTATTAAAAATGAGTGAAATTCCGAACGGCAATAAGGAAGGTATTACATAAAAAATAATGAAAAAATTAAATTAAATTTAGTTTAAAGGGTAATGGGAAAAATATGAAGATTTCGCTGCGGCTGTCGGAGGTATTAACATCAAAATTGATGAAAAAATTTATTTAAATTGGGTTTAAAGGGCAATGGGAAAAATGTAAAGATTTTTGTGTCTCGATTTGCGGCTGCCGGCGATATTAACATCAAAAATGATAAAAAATTCATTTTAATTGGTTTAAAGGGCAATGGTAAAAATGTAGAGATTTGACTGAATCAAGTGCGGCTGCCGCATCTGTGTTAACATCAAAAATAATGAAAAAATTAATTCTAATTGGGTTTAAAGGGCAATCTGACAGGATTTAGAGTCTAATTTCAAAACAACTGATTTTATTCACTTGCTAATTAATATTTAAGAAAATTCATAACAGGCGATTTTCTCCCATTGACCCTTAACATTAAATTTGGCTTAATTATTTTTCAGCGATTACGTGTCAACCAAAATAAAACTTTTCGTTCGATAGAAAAGGTTTGGGTATTCTAACATTTCGACTTAGTCGTAAATTCATTCACCGAGATTTAAGTATATATCAAACACATTTTTTCTCTTACTTTGAATTACTATTCGTAAAAGACAACACATTATCCCGAAACCAGGGATTACTCAACGTCGTTGTTTCAGAGGCCATATCTGCTCTAGAATGAGTTTATAACGGATTCGCGGGGGAGATGTCAACCTTTTGCCAGGACGCCGATAGCCTAGGGTTAAGAGAAGAGAGAGCTAAAAACCAAAGTGGCTAAAGTTCTTCTTAATCAGTTTTCGCTGGTGGGGAAAACGTTATCTTCGTCGGAAATAGCCTAAATTTTACGCCTAAACATCAACTTGAACGCACCCATTTCGAAGCTACAGAAGTCGCAAGGACTGTTACTCACCAATTTCGACGGTAATTAAACATTTTTAACCTAAGCAAAAAAAAAAAAAAATGAGCGAGGACATGAAAATCATGCTAGATCAGTTTCAAATAATGCGTAATGAAGTCAAAGTGGATATTAACTCAATCCGAACAGACATTAAAACAGATATATCAGTGATTAGCACAAAATTGGAGAAAGTTAATACATCAGTAAAAGATATTAGCCTTAAAATGGATGTAGTTTCTAAAAAAGTCGCTGAACACGACAAAAGAATCGTAAATTTGGAAAATGAGATCGGACACCTAGATTCACTAAAATTTGATTTTGGCACTTTGTCGGACTACTGTAAGGAAACTCTTAATGCTAAAGACAAAGAGATTTCAATTATTAAGAATCGACTTAATACTCTGGAAGTCAACAATAGGCGAAATAATGTCACCATAGCGGGAATCATCGAAAAACCCGGGGAAGACCCTAACAGCCTAGCCAAAATTACAGAGATTATGTTCCGGGAGTCTTTAGGGCTTTCGGTGAAAATTCTACCACGGCAAATTAAAAGACGAGGTGAAGTAACCCTCAATAGGCCTAACAACCGCATTATTTTACTTAAACTTAATGACTCCTCAATAAAAACTTATATTCTAAATAACGCCCGGAAATTAAAGGGTACAGGTATCTACATCTCGCATGATTTCACCCCCAGCCAAGATTACGCCAGATTTCGTCTCCGACAATTTATTAAATCCAATGCTCAACACAATCCAAAGTTTATCTCACATTTTCAAGTAGACATGGCTGGGGAATTATTCTATTTTAACGAGCTTCAAGACTGCGTTGATAAAAAATGAACTGCTCGAAATAAAATTATCTCATAATTTTTTAGGTTTTTTTTTAACTATAATGCGACAAATTCTTTACAGTAACATTCGGAGTGCTAAATGCAACCTTTCTAACCTATGTGCCGCAATTAACATCGATAATAATAACATAGATGTAATCGCTCTCACGGAAACTTGGTTTAGAAGCGATTTGTATTTCCATATCGCAAATTATAATTTTTTCGGCATCGGCTCCCGTATAGGGGGCGGTGTCGGCTTTTATGTAAAAAACAGTATTAAGATAACACCAATCGCCAACTTATGCCTTTTTAACCATAACATAGAAAGTTACGTTATCAAAATAATCGAGACTGGCGATTGTTTTGTAGTTATTTACCGACCCCATACAGCGAATTACTCGAGTTTTCTTGACGAATGTGAAATGATCTTGAAGGGACTTGGTCCTCCTAACACCAGAAAAATCATAGTAGGAGACTTCAATTTCGATTTCCTAATACCCTCTCCATGTGTTAATGGACTACTGGACTTGTTTACCAGCTACAACCTTACTCAAGGCGTCTTTACTGCAACTAGAGTTACCTCCTCTTCATCCACCTGTACAGATAATGTTTTTTTCAGCCAAGACCTTAGCTCAATTGAAGTACTTAAGAATATTGATATCACCGACCACTGCCCCATTATCTTGAAATATGATACGCCAAAAATTAATAAGTCTTCTGTGACGATTCGAAATTTCTCCAGAAATAACCTACTTAAATTTAATGACATATTAGCTGTAGTTGACTGGTCAAAGCTTTATCAACAACTTGATATTAATACCGCGTATGCATGTTTTGAAGATAAAATTGCAGAAATATACAACTCCTGTTTTAACTTTATAACAATTCGACCTTCGTCAGATTCTTGGATAGCTAGGGATGTTAGAAATGTTATAAAAGAGAAATACAAACTCCAAAAAAAAGCCAGACGTTATCCCTCCTCAATAAATTGCTCGAATTATAAAATATATAAAAATAAATGAAATAATCTTATTCGTAACGCCCGAAACTCATACTATTATCAAAAATTACTCGAAGTCAAGACTCCCAAAGATAAATGGAAAATAGTTAACAACCTCCTCTCTCGATCAAAGGAAAAAAAACTGAAATCCCAATCTCCGCGGATATTTTAAACTCACATTTTACATCCGACGTCTCCCTTCCGCTTCCCAGCCACGCTACTGAACCTCCGCCAGTCCAAAGTCCCCACACGATGGCTCTGCATTTACTATAAGAACCTGACCTAATAGATATAGTTAAGTCCATACCGTCTTCGTCCTCTCCAGGCATGGACTCCCTTCATCCCAAGCCTATGAAGTTCGCGCTTATGCAGCTAATAGCCCCATTAATGTTTATAATTAATCTATCATTTTCCTGTGGTATGTATCCAGAGAAACTAAAAAGCACAATAATCATCCCTATACATAAGAAGGGGGACACCGACATTCCGGGGAATTATAGACCAATCTCGATCTTCACATACGTAGCCAAAATATTCGATAAAGCATATCTAACTAGACTACAGTTATTTGTAGATAAGCATAACTTAATATCTCAATACCAGTTCGGCTTTCGTAAGGGAAGAAGTACGATCGATGCAATAGCCCACGCCTATAAAAACGTTATTGACGCCTTGGACCTGGAAAAAACGTGTTTGGGAACATTTTTGGACTTGAGAAAAGCATTTGATAGCGTCCCTCATTCAAGCCTAATTATAAAATTAAACCGCGTCGGAATTCGAGGGAAAGCGAGTGATTGGTTGAGGAGCTATTTGCAAAATAGACCCTGTTATACAAAAATCAAGGGTGATTTATCTTCCTCTCAGTATTTAAAATCAGGGGTACCGCAAGGCTCGGTAATTTCCCCCTTATTATTTAACCTCTATTTCAATGATTTAGTTGACCATCTTCCATTACATTCTCTCTTCCTCTACGCAGATGACGCGTTATAGCTATTCTCCTCCCTTAGTATACAGGAAGTCTATGCGAAAACAATGAATACCTTACAATAATTTTTAATTGGTTAACACTGAATGGTCTCGCCCTGAACCTAGACATAACCGAATATATCCTCTTTGCTAATCGTGGAAAGGACGTTCACAGTCATATTGACAAAATTACAGTTAATAACGTGGATATAAATCGGGTCTACAAATATAAATACTTAGGCATCTGGATTGATAGTCACCTGTCATGGAATCTCTATGTAGATTCCATCTGTAAAACCTTATCCAAAGTATGTGGACTCGTGTATGGCTGTCGTCACCTAGTCCCGCGTAAAATTCTGTTTGAAATTTATTATTCTCTTTTTTTATTCGTTCTTGTCTTACGGTTTCTGTATCTGGGGCAACACAACTAATTATAACTTGACAAGGATTCTAACTCTACAGAAAAGAGTCGTAAGATCCATTTATAATCAAGGGTACAGAGATCATACCAAGGATTTATTTATAAAAGGGAAATTGCTTAACGTATATCAATTATATAAATTCATGTCTCTAAATTTTATTTATTCGGAGTCCTTAAAATATCCCTCATTGTTGGAAAAAGTCGTGAAAACACTGTTTACCCGTTCCAGTAATGTATTAAAACCGGATTCTTGTAAGACCACCAAAAAATTTACCTCATTATTCTATGACGGCTGCAAATTGTTTAATGTAATCCCGCCTGACATACGTGCTATGCGGCCGATTACTAAATTTAAATTCCACCTAAAAAATTATTAATCAATAATTATCTGTAATCACAGACTTAATTTACAAAATGTTCTTGTTTATCTTGTGTTTTTTACCTCCCCGACTGAACTTTAGTTCAGGGGGAGGTATTACATTGATCGTGTCTGTCTGTGTGTGTGTCTGTGTGTCACTTCCGGCGTAAGCGGATATCCTGCGTAAACGGAAATCACGTGACCTAGCTCGTGGAGCCAAAAGTCTAGAGACGTAATCATGCCAGCTTATCGTTCAATTCCGTTTAACGGGAATTACCTCCTTTAAGCGTGGCTGCCGCATTGAGTTTCAAGTGTCGTGCAATTATATATAATAGGACGTCTCCAATTGTATATTATCGCATTCCACCATCCACTTTACGGTCAAACCTCGATGCTGGACAGTTGAAAGCGATTATACGCAATGGGACGTCTCCCACTGTTATAATCACCTCCGACCATCCCCACACCAAGGTCCAACCTCTAGTGTCCGATCTCAGCGGGCCATATTAGCGAGGCGTCCCTCACTAATATAGTCCACATCAACCTTCCACTCCAGTCATCTCCTCCCTCTACGGGTCTTTGTGGTGCAGTTACCGAATGCCTAGGGTTACGATAAACGTTGAGAAGGGGGGTTTTCCCCAACTCTTCTCGGTTACTCGCTCGGTGAATAAAGGTTAGCGAAAGCTATATATACCCCTTTTCCATGCCCTAACTATTTTGGCCTTATGCCGCGATATCTTTTAGTGAATTGAAGCGTATAATGCATTTAAATTTTAATTTAATATAATAATATTGTTAAACTGAATCTAATTAATAAAGAAGCTGAAAAATCAATTAAAAATTCGAGATAGTTTAGAAGATATTTAAGAAATTTCCCAAAAATTTAATGAAATGTGACCGTTTAATACCAGCTTGAGTTGGCAACACGCGCTAAGCTGTTTTCCATATATCATTTTGTCCAAAAAGCATAGGTATAACGGGCAGTATAGGCTAAGGCTTGCTGCAAACTTGGGGTGGATTGAAGAATCTAAATAAAGGTACGTTTACACGGGCATCCAAGATAGAAACGACATAAGATTTAAAGCTGAGGCGGATTGATACAAAATGTTAAACCTCTTAAGAAAAATTATAGTCGTGAAAACTCCCCTTGGACAGAAGTACAGTAGGTTTCCCGTGTTTAAAAAAACAACAGTTTTGAATAAAAAATGGTTATCTGATGTTGGAAAAAAAATAGGCTTCAGATTTCTCCACTATTAAACCAAGAAACATTTCCGATTATTTTCATAATCAAAAGAAGCCGTGTAGAGTGAACTTCGTTAGCAGACCACGAGACGAGACCAGACCAGACGAAAGAGAGCTGTAGTGACTTAAGTGAGAAAATCAACCAGCGCAGAATGTCATCACCATTTGAAGTCAACAGAGCAGCGACACGGCTTTCATTAATCACCTGAAAGAGACGGCCTGGCTACGAAGAATTGAAACATGCAAGCAGTGAGTGTTTTCGGACTCGACATATGAGATTCTTACAGTCAGTAAAAGCTCAACAATTCTTCATACGGCCTCGTTATTCTAAACATAAAAGGATCTATTCAAATTTAAATATTAACGGTATGGAAATTAGTCTACTTTCAGTCTTTAAGATATTTTTTTATCGTAGGAGTAGAAACTAACGTCTTGTCAGCCGGTTTGGAAAATATCCTCTCGACCAGCTCCATCCTTGGATTCTTCCAATGACTGGGATCTCTCGTATGATGAAAATATCAGTAATGGTCCTCTATTAGCACATAAAAACATCAATTTCAGACGAGAACTGTACCGGAAGTAATTGCCAATCATCTATCGACAATGGGTTGTAAATGGAACATTCAGTCTAGAACATTTCTTGGTTTGTCCAAGAGGAATTTGCTACCATATCTTCGTCGTTTTCTATTCCTAGTCTTCATTGCCATCCCAGACTAACGTCTTGTCAGCCGGTTTGGAAAATAACCTCTCGTCCAGCTCAATCCTTTGATTCTTCCAATGACTGGGATCACTTGCATGATGAAAATATCAGTAATGGTCCTCTATTAGCACGTCAAAACAAGAATTTTAGACGAAAACTTTACCGGAAGTAATTGCCAATCATCTACCGAAAATGGGTTGTAAATGGAACATTCAGTCTACAATATTTCTTGGTTTGTCTAAGAGGAACTTGCTACCAAATCTTCGTCGTTTTAAGACTTGTCTTCCTTGCCATCCCAGACTAAATCCTTCGTCTTTATCAAATCAGTGGATTATCTCAAAGATAATCACACAGTACAGCCTATGCTCTAGTGTTAATTTATATTATAAGAACATGTATTTTACATATTTATTTAGAAAATAAATTTCATTTGGTGTGTCTATTAAGAAATCTACGCCATGCCGCATATAATTATGGGTAACGAAGGACATTTCATTTGTTGTGTATATTAAGAAGTCTGCGACCTGCCGCATGTAATTATGGGTAACGCATGACACTCTTTTGCATTCTCGGTATTCTTGAGGTTAAGGGAAAATACTTATACTCCGCAAAATAGAGAATGATTGAAATGCACGCTGTTTCCTCTACTCATCCAATACTCTACTTTCGTATTCTCGTTATGTTGGTAAAATCAGTTAGGCTTATTTTGTTTTTAACTCTAATTTTAATTCGCGTGTTTACAGCTCGAGTCTTATATCCCAACTGACAAATTTTTATAATCCCGCGCTCGGGTATTTTCTATATACAGAAAAAGCTCGCGCTTTCCAGTTTTTCCGTTAATTGGAAATTCAAATAATATCAATTATACAATTTCGATGGGAGGATAGTACATCTACATTTCTTTTCATCTTTTATTTTAGGTAGGGTTAGGTTAGATTACCTTAACGTCGGGGTCGGGGAGGTTATATTTTGGTTTCCCAACTTGTCTTGTTATAATTTATTTCGGTTTACTCTTGTTAATGATTAAATTTTAGTCCCCGAATTTTAGTGTGGGGCTTACAAATCGCTCGTTGATTTAGCCCTGCCTAATTCCTATCTGTATCCCAAATAACACTAAATAAATAAAAAAAATAAAATAAAAAATAAAATAAAAAGAAATAATTACTTTAGCTGGAAGAGTTATAAATGCTTCGATTTAGAACTAAGATAAATAAATACTACTGCATTAACTTCCTTTTTCCTCCCGATTAATAGTTGTCACCTTGACGTGGTGGTGAGGCTTGTGTGCGTCAGGGAAGTGCTGGGCGTTGTCGGCTGGGGCTTAGCTTTGCTTGGCCCCTGGCAGGGTCTCCCATGCCGATCTGGTCAGCATGGAGGCGCCTGACTAAGTACAACTATCTTTTTCCCCTAGGCAGATGTTTTTATGCATCTGCTAAGGGGACTTCCCTAAGCTAAGGTGGGAGGCATCGTGCCGATGGCTGGATGGTACCGGGGAAGTGAATCACGGTATCCCCCTAACGATCCCCTCGGGGCACCAGGCGACACCCCGTTGTATCTAGCCTTCCACCCGGGATGCGGACTACCGGGTGGTGACCTTTTATTTGCCGCAATTTCTCGTGGGACTTTTATGAATTCTAACAATAAAAATCCAAAAACCAAACATGGGTCTGGGTCATCCTTGGGTGAAACCCAGCCCTCCAATATGCAGGAAACTGCCTCTGGTTCTTCCTCTGGCAGTACTGCTGGTAAGTCTGGGTCGTCGCAAGAGCTTACCAAAAAGAGTTTTAATCGCAATGCCCGTCGCAAGCGGGCTCGCGAAGCGAAGAAGGAGACCAATCCACTGCCTAGCAGTGAAGTGGTACCTTCAGCCAAAAGGCCCAGGACAGTGAACTCTAATCCCTCTCCTGGGTCTTCTCAACCGCGTCCTAAGAAGGCTAAAGAGGCTTCGGCCCCTAAGTCTTATTAGGATGCGGTTGGCCTGACGAAGATGGCCATCATTAAAGATGGCTATCCAGTCAATAAGGTTACGGAGGTCGATGTGAGGGCCATCCAGTCTGGAATTCTGGAGAGGATAGATGGGATACCTTCGGGTGAACCACTACCTCTCCTAAAGAATTTCCAGTTGGTGGGTGGCGCTCTCATCTATCACTGTGGCGATTTGCAGTCGGGTACCTGGTTGAAGAAGGCTTTCGACCAAAATGAACAAGTTCTGGCGGACACCAGGTTACTGGTTACAGAAGCCGGTGCGCTGCCAAAGCCGTTCAAGGTTGCCTTCAAAACCAGGGACACGCTGTTTAGGAGGATGCAGTCCTACAACAACCTGTTGAATACTGGGTGTTGGAGAGCTGTAAACTCGGTATCCACCAAACAAACAATCCGCTGGATTTTCCAGATGGATGATGACTCGGTGGGTGCCATTAAAGAGGCTAACTATCTAGCTTACACTGGTTTGGATCAGGGGATCTTCAAGATCCTTTCTGATCCAAAGAAACCTCAGCCACAATTGGAGGCTGGGAGTACTGGCGCGACTCCAGCGGAGCCCAGTGATGATGAAGGGTCATTATGGGCTTTGCTGGACGATGTCTCTCTGGGGGACACTTCCGACAACACAGATGACACTGTGGTGCCGGAAGATCAACCCTCCAATGCCCATTTGTCTGGGACAGGGGGGGGGGGGTTGCCAGTGGTTCTGCTGGCGCTGAGGATAGGGTGGATGGGCTGGTACCTCCAACCACCTCTAGTGCCATGGAATAGCCGGGCATACCCCTACCTGTCCTGGAAAAATGGGACTTAAAGTTGTACAGAACAACTTACAACATTGCCGGGCAGCTACGGCAGTTCTATGCCGTAGGTTTGCCATAGACACCCTTGATGTGGCTCTTATCCAGGAGCCCTGGATCAATAAATGCCAGATCCTGGGTCTCAGGGGCGCAGGCAACATCTACTATGATTTTGCCTCCGATATGCCAAGATCTTGTATCTTGGTAAGAAAGGGCATCCACGCCCTTCCCTTGACTCAGTATCAGTCTCGGGATACTGCTGTTGTAAGGATATTCTCCTCTACTGCTGACGGAGAAAATGAGCTTACAATGGCGTCTGCCTACTTGCCGTATGATGAGGCCGACTCGACTCCAACGCAGCAGGTTGCCAGTTTGGTAAACCACTGTGAAGGTTTGGGGAAGAAGCTCATTATAGGTAGTGATGCTAATGCACATCATGTTGTGTGGGGCAGTAGTGACTGCAACCATTGTGGTGATGATTTAATGGAATACCTGGTAAGGTTTTCCTCGAAGAAAAATAACTACGAATAATTTAAAAGGCCTTTGTTTTCTGATATTGCCCCCTTTAAAATCTTCATTTGACTGCTCAATTTGTTACGGTCAACGTCGTCTGCTAAGCTAGAAAACAAGGTGAGTATAAAGGGCTTTAAAAAACGCAAATAATCCCTATAAGATCCCCATTCTTATAAACCGGCGAGTATTTTTAACGATCTGTTGAAGTACGAGTCGTGACAATTCGGGGTTTAAAAAAAAAGTGAACTCACATTATACTAAAGAAAAACAATTCATTACACGGTTTCCCTGAAAAATAATTAAGCTAAATTTAATGTTAAGGGTCAATGGGAGAAAATCGCCTGTTATGTTTTTTCTTAAATATTTGCGAGTGAATAAAATCATTTGTTTTGAAATTAGACTCAAAATCCTGTCAGATTGCGATTATAATTAAATTTTACGTTTTAAAAGAAAATTTAACATATCTGTCGCTTCAGCCATCTGAAATCATAACAGATCTTTCTGGGTCTTTGTTCACAAAGACATTTTGATATAATCTAATTGGTAATCAAAAACAAAAGTTTCAAATTTTTGGGTTTTTATATTTATTTTATGTACAGGGTGTTTCGAAAATGGTGGTAAGATTAAGCTCCAATGGGTTCTATGAGTCATTTTAAGACGAAAATGTTCTATGACGTTTTGTCGTACATGAATAATTTCGTAACTCTTAAACGGCGCCCCGTACGACAAATGTCATAGAACATTTTCGTCTGAAAATGGCCCCATAGAACCCAATGGAGCTCGATCTTATCACCATTTTCGAAACACCCTGTACATAATATAAATATCCCAAAACTTTTAAAATTTTTTTTTTGATTACCAATTAGATACGAAACAAATACCAAGAACCAAACATATACTAGGTGAAAGATGTAGCCTCGGGGTCTTAAAAAAAAGTGAAAATAAAAATTTTAAAAGTTGGACCTCATGACATCACACGTCACAGTGTAGGACCCCCGCGAAATTTAAAAAATTAAAAACAAATAAGAGGTAGACCATTTTCGAGATGACCAACGGATTTCTCGCCTTTTACTCTATAAACATGAGTAAATTCCAAAGAATCAACCGAGGCGCCAGAAAGATATTGGTATTTTCGCAAGAGCATAATTTTTTTCGCTGACGTTCTAAAAATCTTGGGGGTTTACTCTATATTTCGCCAAAAATTCAATTCTTTTTATTTTCATCTTAAAATCTGGAATCCTAGTTATTTAAGCATAGAAACAAGTGTACCAATTTTCATTAAGATCTGCCAACCCATGGTTGCATGCCTAGGTGAAACCATATGGAATGTCTCTGTCACCTTACCATCCCCAGGCTAACATAACGGAGAGGTGCAATCGGGTAATTGGGGAAATAATGAGTATTTACGCTGGGAATGTCCATACAACTTGGGATTCCCATTTGCCTTTAATCCATTTAGCAATTAATAACGTTGTACATTGTTCAACTGGATATTCCCCGTTTTACCTTCACCATGGTTGTGAGCCTACTCTTCTTTGGGATGAGAGAGTATTTGCTGGAGTTCCTGATCAGGAGGTCTTAGCAATTTTAGATTATGAACAAGGACCTTTAAGAGAATGGCAAAGAGCAATTGATATGGCCCAGGAAATAAATAGTGTTGCCAGTGCGAAGCAGAAATTTTTCTACTATCGTAATTTCTCAGGAAATGAAATAGAAGTAGTGCAACTAGTCTGAAGTCTGGCCATAGACTTTCTAAAGCTGCTGCGAAATTTAGTGCAAAACTAGCTCCTAATTGGTAAGGTCCTTTAAGAGTTGTAGAAAAGGTGCCCCCAGTAGCCTATATGATGGGAGCCTTGGCTGGTACGTGGCATATTTATAAATTAAAACTCTGATTGAATACAGTAGTTTTGGAGACTCAGGAACAAACAGTCGCTCAGGTCGACCCAACTAAACAGGTGGTGGAAACTCAGGAACAACCACTTGCTCAGGTGGACCAACCTATACAGGTGTTGGAAATTCAGGAACAACCAGTTGCGCGGGTAGATCCATCTATACAGATGTTGGAAACCCAGGGAAATCCTATAAACATTTAATTAGTTCCGCCGATTTCATTGGACACTGAGTTAAGGTTTGAAGACGAAGAGATAGATTTAGACCCACCTCGTTATACGCTACGCAGTCGTGTTGTTCGAGATACATATCTTACCCAGGCTGGAGGAACGAGTACAGTAATTGAATTTCCGAGTGAAAAAGAGTTGGAAGAACGGGTTGGGCCACAGTCGGTGGAAGTAGATCACACCTAACTATAGGACATAGTAATCCTCAACGTTGAGTTAGATTTTTGGATGAAGTTTTGGTAATTCCCGAATTCCCTCAGGATAGTCAGCCTAGCGAGGAACCTAGATGTATGGAGGTCGAGGAGATGGACAATACTAGTATATCGCATGGTTTGCAGTTGCCATTTTTCCATGGTTGGACAAGGGAAGTGGTATTAAGGAAACAACCATCATCGCGTTTAGGGGATGTTTACTGTTTTACCCCGGATAAGGTGAAAGAAAAATTAAGTCCCTGCAAGGCAAATCGAAGCGTATTTGCATTCGTATCCTTTATATTCTAAGGAATTGACTATTGATAATTTTTCAATGTCACCAAACCCAATTTCAAGACCCCCATTTGAGTTAGTTCGTCATGCCCATTAAGGCAATCTTGGGAGTTTTACTTCCTTAGATTTACTTAGGTTGCCCTGGAAATCTTAGTAGTAGTGACTCATTTAGGTAGTTTTTGTTTTAGATGTCACGTTTGGCGGCCAAATTTTCTTTACCTCCTTCTCCGGATCCGGAAGAATTGGACTTGAATGATCCAATGGCGACCATTGAAAATAGTGAGACACCTTCTGACGACATTTCGGTTGACCGTAGTCAAGCCAATCTGGTGGACGTTGTAGGAGATGAGGCCAGTTTGGAGGATATTTCGGAAGAGGAGGCTATTTTGAAGGAAAGTTTGGAGGATAAGACTCACGTTGGTGCCAGTTCCTCTGCAGAGCAACATCCCGTTGAAGAAGGACTGGACGGCATACAAGCGTGACCGGCCACATCTCACCACTGCCCACAAAGCACAGACGTGTGTTCCGGAAATTCTGCGACTAATATTCCACAGACTCTTGATCACCCAGGTGTTTTAGTCACTTCTCAAGGAGCTGTTATAAGTTATCAAGTGTTTTTACCTAGCCAAGCGTCAAGGTTAGCGGGCTGGCGTTTGTCGGCTCCACCAAAATACCCAGTGGCTTCAGCTGTGGATTTTGATTATGTTGACCCGTATTTCGAACTATCACTTTTTCGACGAGTAACGTCATGTAGAATTCTATTCGCGGAGTTAAAAGCCCGAAACCCTGGTTTATTCCCTAAAAATTTAGTCTGTCGTGTAACGCATTTGGGACCGTCTTGAAACTATCTTGAGGGACGCGGATTTATATGCGGTAGTCGGAATTGGTCCAAGTTTTGCGGGTCGGTATGATTCTTTTGGAGCGGAACAACTTGGCTCACTCAAATGTTTTTGGAATTGGGGAATTGGTCTGGATTATTGACACTCAATTCAAATGGTTCCAACATTAGTAAAAAAAGACGTGGTGCGAGCCCAATTACGTATTGCTCGTCGTTTTTGTCAACCTGTTATTCTGTTGTGTATCGAGCAGTTTCCCTACGCGTGTTATGAGGCATATCCCGATCTATTGTCCTTACTAAAAGAAGAGTTGCCTTGGGACCACCGTATTTTATATTTGAACTTTACTAGTACGAAATTCTATTTAACAAGAGTGCTACAGTCAGAAGCTGATCACATAGGAAGTTAACATCTGTAATGCTTTCTATAGTAACCATCTTTGACGGAAAGATTTGCGTGAAGGGGTTAAAATTTCCCGCACCCCTTCAAAATTTTCATTTTTCGTTTTTCCTCTCTCGTGAAAGTAGGGGGAATTGCATAGGGGGCATATAAGGCCAGCCCACAAATATCTCGGCCAATGACTAGCAGTTTGAGCACGTGACTTGTTTTCCGGTGTAGACTCCGACACCGCCGATTACGCGCAGACCGCAGTTTAACTTTTCAATATGATCCGTAAGACTTAAAAAAGTTGAGCGTGACTCTGCCAACAGTGGTAAGCGGCTGTCGACTGGCCACGAAGTGCAGGTACGGTGAAAGACCTTAGGTCCGTGGGAAACCACGAAAGTCAAAGTAAAATTGAAAATTCTGCCCAGGCTCGTTCATGGGAGAGCTGAGAGACGCGACATACGCCGATAAACTCCGCAGTTCATGGCTTACGCCGTCGCCTAGTAAAAAACTCGTCGTGCCGCCGCCGGAACTGAAAACACACGGTCACGCCTATCTTCAGCTAGTCTCGTTTCCTCTAAGGGGGGGGGGTGAAATTTTAGTTACGGTATAATTGGCTTATAGAAATAAGACACGCCTTGATTTAGTTCTCGTTTATCTCGCTAGCTGGCAACCCTAGAATTTTGCGACATCCCCCGATAGGTGGCGAGTTGTAGCCTAAAAATCTAGATTACCCGTCAAAGACGGGTTTGAAGCGGAGCGGAGATGTAACTTCCTATGTCATCGGCTTCTGCCAAATGATTTCTTTTCCATCTATGGAACACGTCCGCGAAGCTTTTAAGATAGCCCCTAGCACATATGTGGTAGCTCATTCCTATTCACCCCATTTTTTATGGCAGGAGTGTCCCGTGAGATAAAGGCTAGAGAAATTGTCCCGTGCCCTAGCGAAATTAAGGCTTTAATACACTATTTGGCTCAATTTTGTGGGGTTCCCGTGTTAGCTGTAGCTCGTAAGGTATGGGACAATATTAAACGGTTATTACGCGTGTAATTCGAAAGTCGGGGATCCCCAATCCCAACTGCTGAAAACTTAGTCGGGGTTATATTTTCGTAATATAATTTTAAATTTTCGCGCCGACGCACCTCGCTAAAATCCTAAAAATAGTTCCTTCTCTCCCTTTGTCGTGAGCGACAACAGAATGAGCCAAGCCCGAATTGCGACCTTGGCAGGGTGAAAAGGAAAAAACTTGAAATTTTATAGGAAAAATCGGAAATTTAAGGGCGAACTATATGAGAAAAAAGGACAGAAAATTTAATATTATAGAAAATATAGACTAAATAATAACGAAAATTTTGGATTAATAACAATGAATTTATGGGAAAAAATAGGATATCTTTTAATATGTTGTTGATTTAGCATTTTTATCACATATTTATCCCTTTTTGATTTTCCTTAAAATCTTAATCTTTTCTGTTTTTTCTATTTTTGAGAGACTTTAAACTATACTTTTATTTGAAAATGAATAACCTGATAACCGAAAAAATAAAAAAAAATAATAAAAAATAGGAAAATATAGGATAAAACTTTCAATTATAGGAATTTATAGGAAGGCATTGAAAAACAAGTTGGGAAACCAAAATATTACCTCTCCTCGTCCCAAGTCTAATTGTAAACAAGAAAACCAACCTTGACGACTTCCGGAAACCAAAAAAAAAAAAAAAATATTATTTGGTAGGTTTTTCCATTTATTTATTTTTTTTTTTACATTATTTCATTGGTGGGACCTAACCCAACCCAACCTAACCAAAGCCATGTAAAAAAACTGAAAAAAAAAAAAAAAAAAAAAAAAACTTAAATTTTTTTTTATTTTTTTTTTTTTTTGGTTTCCGGAAGTCGTCAAGGTCTGATATATACTATAAAATAGTTTCCGGTAGATAGGCGGTGAATTACGCCTGTTACAGTTGATCCCACTCAAAGTATAATCTTACCTTATAATTAAAATATATATATAAAATAAGAAATAGGAGTGGCACACTTCTTGCTATAAGGTTACTTTTGCCGCTACACTGCACGATGAAACTTATGTCACCTGCTGGTAGAAAGTTACAGCATATTTATTTACAAAATAAAATGAAATTTAAATATGATATTATGATAGCAGAAGACTAATACTATTTTATTAAGCATAACTGATACGAAAAAATCGTATTAAAATAACAATGCTAAACAAGAAAACTAATGAAACCAGGTAGACGATGTTAAAAATTTATTTTATAATTTTTGGGTTAAAATAAGAAAGAGGAGTGGCACACTTCTTGCTATAAGGTTACTTTTGCCGCTACACTATTTACACGATGAAACTAGTGTCACCTGTTGGTAGAACGTTTACATCATATTTATTTACAAAATAAAATAAAATTTAAATATGATATTATGATAGAAGAAGACTAATACTATTTTATTAAGCATAAATGATCCGAAAAAATCGTATTAAAATAACTAGTCAAATTCTAATGACAATTAAAAATAGGAGCGTCCCGAGGGCGACGTATTCAGTTACATGTTTAGTTTTATTTTCACTCTCTCGAAAGAGTCTAATATTCTACGAAGAGACCCCACGCTCCGTGCAAGCACGGACGCGCCATACCACTACCTTAATTTTCGAGCCTCTGTTATTTTACAGATACATAATAGTTGAAGTTTATCTTAAATTAAAATTATTCTAACCAAAATTAAAACAATAAAACCATAATAAAATTATTTTCAAGCTATAGGACTAAATTAAACGTAATGATGATAGAATCAAATTAACTATGATTAAACAAATTGTAGTTGAAATGGATTTTACAAGAATAAACACAACTAAATTTCTAGATTATTTATTATTAATAAATTTAAACCTAAGACTGAATTAAAGAGAATGATGTGATTAAACAAATTATAGTAAATGACTAAATGAGTTTGACCTTCTTTGACTGAAAGGTATTAAGGTAAGCTTTAAGCCGAGTTCGAGGGAAACTAGTGTGACCTACAGCATAAGCTACTAATTATTCCATGCCTACAGATAGAAAGTTAATTTACAAAATATAATGAAATTTAAATATGATTTTTTGAGAGAGGACTAGAACTAATTATTATAGATTTTAAATCAAGCATAATTAAAGTTTTTAAAAAAACCGTACGCCTTTATTTCGTCCTACTTCCTACTAATCTAGCGTCACCTAGTGACAAAAAGATAATGTCAAATTCATTTAAAAAAATATAATTAAATTTAAATATTATATTATGATCGTTTAAGACTAGTAATATTTTATTTCATAATTTATCTTACGAGTAATAAGCTTTTAAATTTTTTATTTAATAGGATACATATAAAGCATTATACGTGGCGCTACTATAACACGGCCTGGCTTCCGTAGTGCACCCCTTCCAGATTTAAGAGGATTTAATCTAAGATTCTTTCAATTGCTTATAGCAAAGTCGTTAGAGCGTTCGCATGGCTATCTCTAAAGCGGAGCAGCGTCGAGCGCGGACAGTAACTGGGTGGGAGACCACCTGTGAGATGTTTTATTTAAATAGGAAATTTCAGAATTTGGAAATTGTACCGCCACCTATGAGAAGAGTGGTGAACTAAAATAGAATTTTCTTGCGATGACGTAATTGCGAACACCGCGAACGACGGACACACACACATTATCAGGACAGAACCTCTCCGTGAACTAAAATTCACTCGGAGAGGTAAAAAGGATATAAGAAGTCTGGTCACCCTGCCTTGGTTCAGGCTCATGCAGCTTGGCAGCCTGACAAGTTTCTTGTACTATCCTTTTTTTTTAGTATTAGCTTGAGAATTGCCGTTGTTTTGGGCGCTCAGTTAACGAGTGTGGGTTTTGGTCAGTGTCAGGATGTTAGGTACAGTTCTAACTATTGTTAATTTGTATCTAAGAGTCCCTAAGCTCACAGGCTGGCTTACATCATTACACACCACTATATATAAAAGACTAAAACCGTATTTAAAATTAGGATATTTTTCTATTCCTAATAAATAAAAAGAATTTTCCATCCCCGACCCCAGTCCGAAATTATTTTGTCCCCCTAAGAACACTAAGATTGTACTCACCCAAATTATATAACAGGAACTGTAAATATAGGTGTTAGTTTCTGGGATCATAACTTCATATGATCATATATGATCCACGAGAAAAAGAACATGTCCAAGGTTACCTACACACTTTGTAATATCGAGAAACTATCATAATTTCTTGGTTAATGATTTTGCGTTCAGCATATGCAGCGATATCTTCAGATCAACCATTCTGTTGGACTTTAATATCTAGTACTGCCAAGTCTGTAATACAGACTCTCAAATTATAATGCGAAACATTGACAGACGCGCACCTGTCCAGCAGAAAAGAGTTCATACGCGACTCCCACACTGGTACAATGATTCCTTGAACCTAATCTCGCTACGAAATTTACATACCTGTAGAAAAACTGTCTAAATGGAGATTATCATAAAGAACAGTACAAGATATTGAGGTATGTAGCCATAAGCGCAGTTGCCAAAAGAGCAGTTTCCGTTTGCGCACTCCCATAAGAGCGGTATCTCAAAAGCGCAGTTTTGCCAAAAGAGCAGTTTCCCAAAAGCGCGGTTGCCAAAAGAGCAGTTCTCATTTGCGCATTTCCAAAAGGGTTTTTTGGTTATAAACTCATTTTCTTATAATTGCCGGCTCAGTTTTTGGCCGTCTAATGCTAAAAATTTACAAAAATATTTTAGGTAAGGTTAAATAGCATAGGTAAGGTTAGGTTAGATTACGGTAGTGTAGGTTAGGCTATTTAATCTGTCATTCGTATAAACTCATTTTTTTATAATTGCGAGCTCAGTTTTTGGACGTCTAATGCTGAAATTTTACAAAAATATTTTAGGTAAGGTTAAATAGCATGGGTAAGGTTAGGTTAGATTACGGTAGTGTAGGTTAGGCTATTTAATCTGTCATTCGTATAAACTCATTTTCTTATAATTGCGGGCTCAGTTTTTGGCCGTCTAATGCTAAAAATTTACAAAAATATTTTAGGTAAGGTTAAATAGCATAGGTAAGGTTAGGTTAGATTACGGTAGTGTAGGTTAGGCTATTTAATCTGTCATTCGAGATTATGATTTTCGACATTATGTACCGAACTCTTTTAAAAAGAGATTTAAAATTATCTTAAAAATTAACAATGAAAGATTTTGTCTTATGTTCAAGGTATTAGGGTCAAGTATACGAGTATTTCGTGGAAGTCTCTGGTTGAGAAATGATTTGGAGAACTGCGCTTTTGGGAACTGCGCTATTGGGAACTGCGCTTTTGAAATTGCGCTTTTAGGAACTGCGCTTTTGGGAAATGCGTTTTCGGGGAACTGTGCTACTGGCTTTAAACCGATATTGAGAAGTAAGGTGGTAACTGAAATCCAGCGAGCGAAAATGAATTACTCTCGAATATATTTATGCAAGCCAAAAATTCGTCGGAAATGTGGAAATTAATAAATCAGCGAGTAAAAGGAAAAAAAAGTATGAGGGATAACCTTAATCCTGGAGGATAACTCTAAGAATATCCTTTGCAAACCATCTGAAGTTAAGAGTTATCTGAATAATCACTTTATAAAGGCAAACGGTTTTTCATCTATCCCTCCTTAGAATAGACTACAACCGCAATTAATTAGTAAAATAAACCCGTTTTTAGTAAACAAAATGTTACAGTTTGTGACACAAAACTAGCCATAAAGACAACTCAAAAAACTAAAGCGGTAGGACAGGATGGTATTCCTACCTATATACTGAAATCGCTAATGCATTGGCGCTACCTCTTTATAATATCATTAACCATTCAATTAATACATATACATTTCTAAATCAGTGGAAAGTGGCAAAAGTTATATAATTCTAGGAGTACCAATACACTTGTGGTTCACACGCAGTTATCTTTGACTTTGTTAGAGACTCGTAGAAGAATACGTATGGCCTGCCTCGTGTTCAAAGTGCTAAAAGGGGACTCGCTACCGAGTTATATAAATGATTTATTTCAAGAACCCTCGTTTACATGCTCATAATACACTTGGAGCAACCAAAAACTTATTTGTATCTAGTCAATATTTTAACATCTCCAAATGTAGATTCTCGTTTAAGAGGTGCTTTTCTATGGAATAATTTACCGAATAATTTAAAAGATCATACTTCAACCATTATTTAAAAAAGAACTCAATATATATATTTTAAACTTGTATAACTCTAAATTTTAATTTGTAAGGACCCTTTGTAAAATAGCTATAACAAAGCTAAAAGCGATATCCTGAATAAAGATGATTTATTATTACATTTTATTGCCTTTAGCACTTAAATATCACAAACAAATTAGATTTGAAATTAAAGTCTACGTATACGGCCATGTATATGGATACAAATTTAAAATGTAATCCACTCCCTTTTCAAATTTTTGCAAATTACCCCTATTTCCAAAAACACCATTAGATAGAATCATTTCAATAGCTAATTACAACCAAGAAATATTGTAGCAGTGCGATAAAGAGACGAGTATGGCGTGTTCATTATATAGTATTTCTTGCGGTGTTGCTGCACCCAAAAGAGGAGTAACCAACCATGGTGGCAAAGGATATCCACTATCCCCGAGGCGATATATCCGTGTGGCATAGCACCAGCTTTGAAACGATCCGAGATCACACTGAATCTACAAAACGCGTACTACTGGGCCATTTTGGTACCAAATCCATTGTACGTGTTGCATTATCACAAATCTACAATGAAGGACACCCAACTACTGTCAATAAGATTAAGGTTTGACATATTTCCAGGCTTAATGTGATATTGGTCTGTTGGCACTCACTGATTGAACGTTATTGGAATAGTTGGCTTTTCTTTAGCCGCGCCGGTAAGTCCCACTCGTCTTTGTTAAAATAACGCTAGGCCATAGGCGTTCCGGCAAGGATTAAAATCTCCCCCGAATCCGTTACAACCTAATCCAACATTTAATACAGTATTGGTACATACCGTCACGGTGCGTGAACAAACCTTTTGCCCTTATCTAAAAACCAGTTGAAAAAGTTAACTTTTTCACGAGTTCTGACGAGCGACTGTTGTTAAGACTATATATAAGTTTAAATTAACGTATGGATCAATACAAGACTGATAGGCAACCATGGTTCGACTGATCATCATTAAATTTTAGACACACCAAATTGTGGCCAAATAATGGACAATTTTTTGTTTTGAGCGATAAATATTTATTGGTTGAGGAATTATAGCATTTTGAAAGTACCCCACGTTTTCGACCTCTGCGAAAGTTCGTTTTCGTACCCCTAAACATAAATTTGAGTCATACCTTTGGGTATTTAAGATAATTTCATGAAATTTATCATGTATAGAGTATTTGTAGCGTATAATCCGAATATCTTTATTCGTTAATTTTTAATTACGGGTAATTTGGGGGTCAGATTCGGGGATCAACCCCCCCCCCCCCCGCCTGAGGAACAACTCTGAGTTTTTACTTTAGATCATATTGAAATAGGTCAGGGCTTCCAAATGTCAGGGAATTTGAAAATAACCAAAAAAGATCTTTGTAGAAGCCAGGAAATTACAATCATTATCTGCGGAAATGATTTGAAGCTGACCGTGTCAGTTGTATAGATTAGAACAATGATATGCGTGCAAAAAGTCTGGGGAATGCAATTACAGAATAATATAAAAGGTTAAAAATTGTGTAGTATTAGCTGAAACGGTCAGGGAAAATCGTTGCAAAAGGTCAGGAAAAAACCTGGAAAAGTCAGGGAATTTGAATCTGAAAAGACCGTGGCAACCCTGTAGGTGCTTAAATAACCTTCTTTTGATATAAGAATAGACTCTGCTAGTTGGTTTCTTAGACACTATATTCGCATTTTTCGATTTTTACGAAAAATTAAGCTTTGGGGAAAAAACTTAATCAAACATTTTTATTCCAAAGGACAAATCTCCAGACGAACAACTTCGATTATTTATTTTATAGGTGCTTAATTAAGCTGACTTTTGATATATAAATTGACCCTGCTATTTACTCCCAAAGTCGAAAAATGACGCTTTGAAAAAAAAAAAAAAAATTACATTATGAAGTATTTTTATTCCAAAAGGCAAAAATGTACTCTAATGACGTATAGATTTTTTCTTAATAGTGTTTCAGGGTTATCTAAAGAAATTTTAGCTATTTTATATTATTTTGAGCCTCTGGTACAATATTTTCTTGTAGATTAATTTATGGTATTTAAAATGTATAAAATACAATTTATGGTACGAGATAAGAAATCTATAATATTATATGTCTGTGCAATTGAAAGTAAGCATTGGAGCTGATAAGTGTAGAGTTAGAAGCATTGGCTCAGTTCATAGCTTTAGACTAGGAGTATGAATACATAATTATTATGGTAATTTTTAAGCTAAAAATACATCTCTTAGAACTAACCATAAATTTTGATTTAAAAATCCTAAAATCCTTTTATAATTAGGGGAAGTTTTTACGTAACGAATTATAAATAGGAGAGAAATATAGGGGACTACCTAGACTTAAAAATATTTTTGAGTAACAATCAATGGGTGACTGACGTTTAGATGGTTAAAAAAATGGAGAGGTCGACCTTTTTCGCTTGTGCAAAAATGAAAGGAACGCGAGAAGAAATCTATTTTTGATAAAGTTTTCATATAATACCACGTGATTTTTCTGTATTAAAGTTTAATTTCAACTATATTTTCTCAATTATAACTAATAATTTTTTCTAAAAATGTATTAAAATTTTTATTTTTAGAATAACTACCGGAAAATAGTATGGAATATATAGAAATGGATATTTCAAATCACGCGTACGACAGGTAATAAAAGTTTTTTTAACTTTCTAAGCCTAGAGTAGCCAACATTTTTATTTTAAACGACGCGACTTTATATTACATTGTAGCCTTGGATGCGAGCTAAGGCTTCACAAAGTTCTTAGTCTAGGAAATAATCACTTTATTGAGTAGCAGAAACGTTTCAACGAACATTTATGCATCAAGTTTAGAAGAATAAAACTTTATCCAGCATGGAACTTGTCATTAAAAAAAGCCTCTAGCTCAAGCAAATAAGTGGGCTAGAATGTGGAGTGAGAGGGGCTAACGCTGACTTTCAATTCCAACAATCATCATTCGAAGAAATCATTATAATAGGTTTATCGAGTACCGTATTAGGATGGCTCATCACCATTGATGAGAAAGTACAGCAAATGTTTTTATAAATAGCAATTAACTCGCAGCTATTTTTAATTTTCATAAAATTTATCCCCAGGACGAGCGTTGATACCGCAACTGATCAACCCGGGCAAAAAAAAAGTTTCCAGGCGAATCTAATCTGCACAAGGGAACAGGTCAAACGACTAAGCAGGACGTTGCCTTAAAAGACGTCGGGATGTGGACCAGTAAAGGTTTATGTTACTGGAGTTGAAGTGAGTGGTTCAAGCAGTGTCGTGGCAGGTTGGCAAATGTACACCAAAAGTATTTCTTGAGGATACGACCGCTCCCACGAAAGAACCCGCTAGGCTTAATAAGAGCAAAACAGAGCGGAGGCTAAGAAATATTCCCATACGTTACCCCCGCTGAAGCCACTCAATCTAAGGTCCCCGCCACCCAACCAGAAGTTACTATAAAGTCCCCGTCACCTTAGTCACCTCCGATTTTTACGATTTGTTGCTATCCAACCATTTCATTTGAGGTGAGATTCAAAATTTAAATTTTTTAATTTCACTACTAGGTTATTAATAACCCATTTAAAAAATGTTTAATTGTACGCGTTAGGATGGGAATTTTAGGCCTATGGTAACTGAAGCCATAATCATTTGAATCTAAATTCACACAACAATGGAAAAACAAGTTGGAAAACCAAAATATAACCTCCCCGACCCCGACGTTAAGGTAATCTAACCTAACCTAACCCTACCTAAAATAAAAGATGAAAAGAAATGTAGAGTATTGGATGAGTAGAAGAAACAGCGAAATAGGCAAAATATTATATCACATTGAACCTATATGCATTTCTTCAGTATACCAACACAACCCTAAATAATTCTCTACTTAAAACCAAACCTAACTAGAGAAAAAAAGGAAAATAAATAAGATATAACCACATAGATTTCAAGATAAATAATCCAGTCCATAATTCAGTATTAAAACAAAAAATCAGAATTAAGACAACTGAAATTAGCAATCTTTGGTAATATGTAAAATAGCCCTTACACGAACAATTTAAGTAAAGCAAATTATCAAATAAACACCAAATAAGTCAATTAATTAAAATTAAAAATATTAATCTTACCACTACCAAATAGCGGGCAGAAAACACAGACATCAAGATAACATTAGCAAAATAAATTTTCAACACCGGTAATCCTGAGAACTAGATTCTACAAAAATCTTCTGGAATAATAAATTTATTTTAATCTAAAAAATATAAAATCTTAAAAAAAAATATCTATACAAATAACATATTGATAAACCAATTAAAATTAGATGCGAAAAACATTTAATCTCGATATGAGATTAAATACACAAGGTCAAGGTTCTTCTTTTAAAACCATATCAGAATTTTGACGGTTGTAGAGTATTTGTAGACCAAGTAACGTGAAAAGGCAAAATGTTATATCAAATTGAACCTATACATGGCTTCAGTATACAACACAAGTTGTGAAACAAACGTTATTTTACGTGACTACACACTAGCTAAAACGTCACCGAAAATAAACGACAGTAGGCATTAAAAAGCATAGTTCTACTATACTTAATTGGGATAAACATTAATTTCATGTGGGGAAAAGTGTGAAACTAAAACTAGCAGTCATTAAGAGATCCAATCACGTGATTCTTTTCCCCACTCGGTCTACATTTCACTATAGGGTGAACCATATCATATATACCAATTAAAACACAAGAAAATTCAATGTCAATCCGGTTTAAGAATGATAGTCAACTGTAAATTGTGGTATAAATAACCTGGTTCGATCTGCGCATGCGTACACGCAACAATTTCGCGTGAAATACATTTGGAAACGTGCGAGGCTTATAAAATATTAATTTGAAAACCCGTGCTAGTTATTAAAACCAATTCTTACGCCACTGTTCGAAAATTTGCCAGAAAATTACAGTATTTCCCCATACATTAAACTGATTTTCCCAAGAATATCAGAATCGCTTTGATATTTTGCACGCGTAAAGTGGTTTCGGACTTGAAATTTAGTGGGCTACACATACTCGCGTGCTGATGAACTCGATTTTACGCAAGTCACAAATACACATATGTTCCTTTGCTTAAATGACGTTATTATGCTTTAAAGGTGTGCAAAATTGAAGCTTAGCTTGCACGCTCTTATTTACTTTAGACATTCGGAGAAATTGAAAAAAAAAAAATTAGAACTCTAACGTTTTGGCCATTTAGATCTACCAAACATACCAGCACGCGTTCTTCGTAAATCTATTTATATCTTTACGCTGATGACGTGAATGCACCAATTAATATCCTTAAGAGAGCGCATTAGACGCGATAGATGCAAGGAAGTCGCCTAGACATTAATGGCGTTTTGCGCGAGAAATTGCAAATATTAATGAAGAATTTACTTCAAATCCAGCGTTTCTTGTGAATTATACCCTTGCGTATACGCGGCATTTTCGTGCGAAACAAATTCGCAAATATAGCAAACACGCGAGCAATTGAAAAAATGAAATTGAAAGCGCGTGCTAGAAACTTGTTCTTATAACAAAGTCCCAATACATTGTTTCCAGCTTGGCTAGGAAGTAAGTTTATCCCGGTACATAAAGCTAATTCTCTCAATATTCAGCCGAAAAGAAAAAAATAATACTAGAAGTCTGTTGCAGACTTCCAGTCCCTGTACTCGGCCGGTTATTCTATTAAATACAAGTTTGTGGCAGGTTATTCAACATGTAGACCTCAATTATCATGTCTCCTATCCTACGTGGTAATAGTTGGTTTGTTATTCAATGGCGAATTATTAAAGATTGGGTTTAAAGCACATTCCAGTCACGGAACTCAAGTACATGAAAATCAAAGTAGGTAATGGAGAAGTTTAAGTTAGATATACGGGTACATTCGCTCCAAAAGTCAAGTGCAAATCACCCATAAGACCTTACATTATATGAGGCTTTTACGCAGGCCTTAAGGTTATGTACAAGTACGAAGCCCAAACACACGTGTATTAGCTCTCCTCGACACCGAGGTAAAGGAGGTATCACTCCACGGAGAGAAACGCCAGTCGAAGCAGCTAAGAGCCGCTGTCGAATTACCATCACACTAGTGAATTGGTATGGCCAGCGAAAAGGTAACCAGCTCTTCGATCCCAGCTTTTTCTCTGACGGCCGAAATAGTATTTCACGCTTTTATATATGCGATAAACAAAATAAAAAAAAAACACCTACACATTTTAATAACTGAGGCTAAGCTAAAAAATTAAATCAATCAATTAAAATAGATAAAAAACAAGTTGGGAAACCAAAATATAACCTCCCCGACCCCGACGTTAAGGTAATCTAACCTAACCTAACCCTACCTAAAATAAAAGATGAAAAGAAATGTAGAGTATTGGATGAGTAGAATAAACAGCGAAATAGGCAAAATATTATATCACATTGAACCTATATGCATTTCTTCAGTATACCAACACAACCCTAAATAATTCTCTACTCAAAACCAAACCTAACTAGAGAAAAAAAGGAAAATAAGATATAACCACATAGATTTCAAGATAAATAATCCAGTCCATAATTCAGTATTAAAACAAAAAAATCAGAATTAAGACAACTGAAATTAGCAATCTTTGGTAATATGTAAAATAGCCCTTACACGAACAATTTAAGTAAAGCAAATTATCAAATAAACGCCAAATAAGTCAATTAATTAAAATTAAAAATATTAATCTTACCACTACCAAATAGCGGGCAGAAAACACAGACATCAAGATAACATTAGCAAAATAAATTTTCAACACCGGTAATCCTGAGAACTAGATTCTACAAAATCTTCTGGAATAATAAATTTATTTTAATCTAAAAAATATAAAATCTTAAAAAAAAATATCTATACAAATAACATATTGATAAACCAATTAAAATTAGATGCGAAAAACATTTAATCTCGATATGAGATTAAATACACAAGGTCAAGGTTCTTCTTTTAAAACCATATCAGAATTTTGACGGTTGTAGAGTATTTGTAGACCAAGTAACGTGAAAAGGCAAAATGTTATATCAAATTGAACCTATACATGGCTTTAGTGTACAACACAAGTTGTGAAACAAACGTTATTTTACGTGACTACACACTAGCTAAAACGTCACCGAAAATAAACGACGGTAGGCATTAACAAGTTTGTGGCAGGTTATTCAACTTGTAGACCTCAATTATCATGTCTCCTATCCTACGTGGTAATAGTTGGTTTGTTATTCAATGGCGAATTATTAAAGATTGGGTTTAAAGCACATTCCAGTCACGGAACTCAAGTACATGAAAATCAAAGTAGGTAATGGAGAAGTTTAAGTTAGATATACAGGTACATTCGCTCCAAAAGTCAAGTGCAAATCACCCATAAGACCTTACATTATATGAGGCTTTTACGCAATCCTTAAGGTTATGTACAAGTACGAAGCCCAAACACACGTGTATTAGCTCTCCTCGACACCGAGGTAAAGGAGGTATCACTCCACGGAGAGAAACGCCAGTCGAAGCAGCTAAGAGCCGCTGTCGAATTACCATCACACTAGTGAATTGGTACGGCGAGCGAAAAGGTAACCAGCTCTTCGATCCCAGCTTTTTCTCTGACGGCCGAAATAGTATTTCACGCTTTTATATATGCGATAAACAAAATAAAAAAACACCTACACATTTTAATAACTGAGGCTAAGCTAAAAAATTAAATCAATCAATTAAAATAGATAAAAAACAAGACTACTTCCATATGCGTAGAAGTTGAACTGTATTAGTTTTCCAATCCACCCTGAGTTTGCAGCAAGCCTAAGCCTACAATACCTTTATACCTATGTTTTTGGACTAAATGGTACATGGAAAATAGCTTAACGCGTGCTGCCAACTCGAGCTGGTATTGAACACACAAATTTCACAAAATTCTTAGACAATTTCTTAAATATCTTATAAAATAACATTTAATTTTAATTTAATTTTCATCGAAATTATTAATTAGACTAAGTTAAGTAATTTAAGAAATTTTAATTATAGTTTAAATGAACATTTCGTTTCAATTCACTGAAAGATACCACGCCATAAGGCTACAACGCGTTAGTGTAAAAAAAGTGGTATATAAGGCGATCGAAAAACATTATTAGGTATCTGTAACTTAAAGCTGTGAAGAAAGGGGAACCCACCCCCTGTTCAATGTCTGGAGGTAGTTATTACACCAGGCGCTCAGTGTAGCTACGAACGCAAATCTGACCCGTAGAGGGGGCGAGTTGATGGTTGATGTGGACCATATTAGTTGAGGGACGCCTCGCTAATATGGCCCGCTGAGATCGGAAACTAAAGGTTGGACCTTGGTGCGTTAGGATGGTCGGAGGTGATTATAACAGTGGGAGACGTCCCATTGTGTATAATCGCCTTCAACTGCCCAGCATCGAGGTTTGATGTGGATGGTGGAAGGCGGTAATATGCAATGGGAGACGTCCACGGTTGCATAAAATCGCACGACACCTGAAGCTTATCCATGTGGCAGCCTGATTATAGGAATTCCCGTTGAACGGAATTGAACGATAAGATGGCATGTTTACGTCTTGAGTCCCAAGATTTTTGCTCTACGTGCTAGGTCACGTGATATCCGGTTACACCGGAAGTGACAGACACACAGACACACAGAGACGACGAACGTAAAACCTCCCCGTGAACAAGTTCACTCGTTGAGGTAAAAACTTGTAATTTAATACAAATTGGGGAAACTAAAATAGTACCTCCCCGACAACCACGTTATCTAACCTAACCTAACTTAACCTTACCTTACTTAAAATCTTTATATTGAGCGGGTTGTTCATAGGGAAGAAGACGAAGATCAGAAGCATTCGGACAGTACTGGCTGAATTCAGCGTCAAGCAGGATACAACCTATGATATATTTCATCGGGCGTTATCCTCGGCACGCGTGTCCAAACGCAGCTTACGTAATGTAGAAAAAAGCATCTAGCCATAGCTTTGATTTTACGAATCTAATCTCTTATTTTGTATAAAACGTGTAGCCGGGGAAAATATTTGAAGGTTTTCTATTTATTTTCTTTTTTCTTATTTTCTAATCTATTTTCCCTCAGGTTTACTTATTTACCTTTCGGAGCCTCGGAGGAATTGGGAGAAGATCCCTTTAAGGGATATTTTTACCTCCCCGAGTGAACTTGTTCACGGGGAGGTTTTACGTTCGTCGTGTCTGTGTGTCTGTGTGTGTGTCTGTCACTTCCGGTGTAAGCGGATATCCTGTGTACACTATTTCCGGTGTAACCGGATATCACGTGACCTAGCACGTAGAGCAAAAATCTTGGGACTCAAGACGTAAACATGCCATCTTATCGTTCAATTCCGTTCAACGGGAATTCCTATAATCAGGCTGCCACATGGATAAGCTTCAGGTGTCGTGCGATTTTATGCAACCGTGGACGTCTCCCATTGCATATTATCGCCTTCCACCATCCACATCAAACCTCGATGCTGGGCAGTTGAAGGCGATTATACACAATGGGACGTCTCCCACTGTTATAATCACCTCCGACCATCCTAACGCACCAAGGTTCAACCTCCAGTTTCCGATGAGGCGTCCCTCACTAATATGGTCCACATCAATCATCAACTCGCCCCCTCTACGGGTCAGATTTTCGTTCGTAGCTACACTGAGCGCCTGGTGTAATAACTACCTCCAGACATTGAACAGGGGGTGGGTTCCCCTTTCTTCACAGCTTTAAGTTACAGATACCTAATAATGTTTTTCGATCGCCTTATATACCACTTTTTTTACACTAACGCGTTGTAGCCTTATGGCGTGGTATCTTTCAGTGAATTGAAACGAAATGTTCATTTAAACTATAATTAAAATTTCTTAAATTACTTAACTTAGTCTAATTAATAATTTCGCTGAAAATTAAATTAAAATCAAATGTTATTTTAGAAGATATTTAAGAAATTGTCTAAGAATTTTGTGAAATTTGTGTGTTCAATACCAGCTCGAGTTGGCAGCACGCGTTAAGCTATTTTCCATGTACCATTTAGTCCAAAAACATAGATATAAAGGTATTGTAGGCTTAGGCTTGCTGCAAACTCAATGTGGATTGGAAAACTAATACAGTTCAACTTCTACGCATATGGAAGTAGTCTTGTTTTTTATCTATTTTAATTGATTGATTTAATTTTTTAGCTTAGCCTCAGTTATTAAAATGTGTAGGTGTTTTTTTTTTATTTTGTTTATCGCATATATAAAAGCGTGAAATACTATTTCGGCCGTCAGAGAAAAAGCTGGGATCGAAGAGCTGGTTACCTTTTCGCTCGCCGTACCAATTCACTAGTGTGATGGTAATTCGACAGCGGCTCTTAGCTGCTTCGACTGGCGTTTCTCTCCGTGGAGTGATACCTCCTTTACCTCGGTGTCGAGGAGAGCTAATACACGTGTGTTTGGGCTTCGTACTTGTACATAACCTTAAGGCCTGCGTAAAAGCCTCATATAATGTAAGGTCTTATGGGTGATTTGCACTTGACTTTTGGAGCGAATGTACCCGTATATCTAACTTAAACTTCTCCATTACCTACTTTGATTTTCATGTACTTGAGTTCCGTGACTGGAATGTGCTTTAAACCCAATCTTTAATAATTCGCCATTGAATAACAAACCAACTATTACCACGTAGGATAGGAGACATGATAATTGAGGTCTACATGTTGAATAACCTGCCACAAACTTGTTAATGCCTACTGTCGTTTATTTTCGGTGACATTTTAGCTAGTGTGTAGTCACGTAAAATAACGTTTGTTTCACAACTTGTGTTGTACACTAAAGCCATGTATAGGTTCAATTTGATATAATATTTTGCCTTTTACGTTACTTGGTCTACAAATACTCTACAACCGTCAAAATTCTGATATGGTTTTAAAAGAAGAACCTTGACCTTGTGTATTTAATCTCATATCGAGATTAAATGTTTTTCGCATCTAATTTTAATTGGTTTATCAATATGTTATTTGTATAGATATTTTTTTAAGATTTTATATTTTTTAGATTAAAATAAATTTATTATTCAGGAAGATTTTGTAGAATCTAGTTCTCAGGATTACCGGTGTTGAAAATTTATTTTGCTAATGTTATCTTGATGTCTGTGTTTTCTGCCCGCTATTTGGTAGTGGTAAGATTAATATTTTTCATTTTAATTAATTGACTTATTTGGCGTTTATTTGATAATTTGCTTTTCTTAAATTGTTCGTGTGAGGGCTATTTTACATATTACCAAAGATTGCTAATTTCAGTTGTCTTAATTCTGATTTTTTTGTTTTAATACTGAATTATGGACTGGATTATTTATCTTGAAATCTATGTGGTTATATCTTATTTATTTTCCTTTTTTTCTCTAGTTAGGTTTGGTTTTAAGTAGAGAATTATTTAGGGTTTTATTGGTATACTGAAGAAATGCATATAGGTTCAATGTGATATAATATTTTGCCTATTGGCGTTACTTGGTCTGCAAATACTCTAGAGCCTTCAAAATTATTATATGGTTTTAAAAGAAGAACCTTGACCTTGCTTATTTTACTCGATACGCATTTATATTAAAATTAATTCATTATTCAGCAAATTTTTTTTCCGACTCTGGTTCTCAAAATTTTATTTTGAATTAAGTTTGATTCTTTTGCATTCAAATTTATCTTGATAAGAAGTATATTTCTGATCTGAATTATTGGTTTAATATATTTGGTGTTTAATTGAGATATTATTTCTTTTGCTTTCAATCTTCGTCTTCCACAAATGCCATAAATTTTAATATTTTAGGTAAGGTTAGGTTAGTTAACATCACGTGGTTGTCGGGGAGGTAATATTTTGGTTTCCCAACTTGTTTATATATTATAATAAAATATTACCCTTGTGTTATAATTAACGTTGATCTCCTTTCCTCCGAGTGACGGGATGAATATTTTCTTAATTAAAAAGTTACAACTTTATTCTAATAGTTTACTCGGTCTTTTATTTTTATCTTGAAAATCTATTTTAAATCTGTCTTGAAATCTATCATCAATCTATTTTCCTATCTTATTGAGATCTCATTTTATGCAAAGAAAAAGGGGGTGGAACTTTCACTTTGCAACAGTGAGTCCAGCTGGAATATTCCAGAGGTTTGTATGGAAGGAGCGCCACCCATTTGGTGAAACGACCTTCCAGCAGGACACCTGTTGCAAACGTAACAAAATTAAGCCCAAATCCTTTTGTCAATCTAAAAATAATAATGGTTCGTGTATGGCGGAATTATTTCGTACTCTGAACATTTGTTTTAGCATTGAATTATCTGAAAATGTATTAAAAAAATTCTCACGAATACACTGTAACCGCTTTTATTTCCTTTCTATTCAATTCCCACTCTCGAAGAAGCCTACCACCCTCGGTTACAATATTTTTTATTTTATCGTAGGCGTAATTTCCATTAATATTATTCACTATTCAATTTATTTAATCCGATGCAACAGGGTTCCACCAGTTTGGAATTCCAGGCAAACAATATTTGGATTAAAATTTTGTACACCTGGTGTCGCCCTCTTGCATTTTCCCTTCCTCTTCACTTTTGACTAGAGCAGACAGTTCGAGTCTGGTGATCGTAGAATTATTTTTAGATGAAAATTCTAATCTTGATAGGAGTCCTTAATATTTTGGGTGATAAGTTTATTGAGTATTTTTCATGTGATGATTTTGTATTGTTCGAATTGGAAGAACAAATACTGCTTCGAAAAATAAAAGAAGTTTGAAAAGGAACACGGTTAAAGACGCTTCAATATGGAAGGGCATTCAAACATCTCGAAGGAGAAAATCTCATTATTATTTAAGAAAGTAGATAATTATTTTAATTTATTCCCTATAAAACTAAAAGACATTAAAAATAAGGGGAATAAGACTTCTATTCCTTGAAGGGACTATCTGCGATTTCCTGCGCCGTAAAGTTTTTTCCCCTCGCCCCTAAATGAGAGAATGTGCTGGACTCTATTGGTGTTTTATCGCAATTTTGGCCTCTAGCCACTATTTGGAATTTTAAATTTTTGTAGAGGTAATAATACTACAAAAAGCTCTCTCCTAGGAACATCAGCAGGTTGCAAAACTGAATATAGTTCGTGTCACCTTGTGAGTTCAGCACTAGTGGATGCTGCTCTTCAGCTATATCTTACCAAATTAAGTGGGAAATGTAAAAACTCAAGATTCTTTTTCCATGAAAACATGTTAATTCTTTTTAGCTTGAGGATAAGACAGCACAAATACCCACTTGATTAGATTTAGACTTTAGCTCTTCCGATTAGTTAGATTTAGACTTTAGCTCTTCCGATTAGTTAGATTTAGACTTTAGCTCTTCCGATTAGTTAGATTTAGACTTTAGCTCTTCCGATTAGTTAGATTTAGACTTTAGCTCTTCCGGTTAGTTAGATAATTTTACTGATTAAATTTTTAATTTAAGTAAGTTTGTAGTTTATTTAGCAGGCATATTATTATTTTAATAAATATTCAAAACTTGAAAGTTAATGTACGATTCTTCTTTCTTAAGAATATATATAACCTAGATTTATAGGCTTCAGTAATTTAAAAAAAAAATTTCACTCTTTTGAAGTTTATTAAAAAAAACTCTACAGAAACCCAAAAAAAAAATGAAATAATTTTGGCAAAACCCTTGATTATGATGATAATCTACGAATGAAGAGTTTACAATAAGCATAGACGGTATATTTTGTGCCTTTTCTTTAATATATTTGATCGGAGAAAGTGAATCCTAATTAGAGAAAACAATGTTACACAAACAATTAGTTTATTTCAGAATTTTGCTGTCAGATTTATTACTCTCCTTTAGATCTATGTTTGTACACTTATATTGTTTATAGCCTAATAAGCCGCATTTGCATTTTGATGTACAGGCGATACCAGCGATCCGGCAAGGGCAAGCTCGTCAATTGTTTTTCTTTTCAGAAATAACGAAACAAACGTTGCGGAATATTTAAAAGGACAGCGGCTGCTGAGTGAAACAGCTGTGTGAGATTTAGCTCCTGAACTAAGCCTAGGCCCAAAGGTGCCTGTTATGACAAAAGACGTGTTACACTGCCTAACTGGTTGTGTGTACGGACGAAAGGATGAAAAAATATCGAGACAATCAATGGTCACCTGTGACATTTGTTTAATCTATTTTCACCTTAAATGTATAAATATTACTGTAAAGCAAGCGGACCTATGTTATTTCTGCGAAAACTGCTGAGGACTTATACTAGGACAAAGGCATATGGCTAGCACTGGAAATGGAGATTTATCACAGTTAACCAAAAAGGACTTTGATAATCTAAAAAGAGAATCTATTCAGATGAGAAATGATATTCTGGGTATAACTAATGACATCAAGGAAACAAATAAGAATATAGAAGAGAGAGGTTCAGTAATCAAAATAACGAAGGAATACCTGGTATGATATCAGTTTTTACCGCCGAGCTAGAATCACTGAAAGCAAGTATCGAAAGAAATTACAAACTAATAAGTAGTACGGGTGACAGCATCACCGTCTTTGAAAAGAAATTAGAAGGAACTACATTTCCCTGCGAAGAAAGCTTGGTGACGCACGCAAAACAGCCAACTTAATCGCAACTGGTTATAGGAGCGGTACCCCACTTGCCAGGAAACATTTTTGATATCCACAAGGACTCCTATGCACATACAGTAAAATCACGGAATCATAGGGGTGCGATAACTAACCGGACCCCAAAACCAATTCAAATACCAACACAAGATTATGGAACAGTACAACAGGAGAGTGATAAAAGAGAAGACTCTTATATGACAGTGATAAGGAAATCACACCAAAAGGGTCCCGTGGGGAAAAAACACGGAAAAATAGGTAGTTCAGGACAAATGCTCAAAGAAATGACAGATACATGTAAGCTGAAACCGTTAGAAGAATCAGATGAATATTATATTTCAAATTGCTCTATTAAAGCTACAGAAGGGTTTGTGTGCAAATATCTAACAGAACTAGACAAAATTCCACAATCGGTACGACAAGCCAGAAGCTATAGCATGGACAAAAAATCATTTGTATTAAGTTATTCACAGAATTCAATGGGTATCTGTGAAGCAATGCTATGGCCTGCAGGGGTGACCTGCGTCAAGCTATGAAAAGGAAACAAGAGAAAAATCTGGGGTCTAAATGACCATCCAACAGTCCTGGAACTATCCTATGCACCAAACTCCAAATTCGTAATTTCAAAATGTCATAAAACCCAAACTGAGGCGGACCTCCTAAACCATCTCTGTGACCTGGGAGTAGAGGGCTAAAATGTCACGATTCTAAATGAAACTAACCAATCAAGACACAAAACCTTCTACTTCGAAGCTAATAGGAAATCCGACGATCTTGTTCGTGATCTTTTAAATTGGCCTAGGCCCATTGGTGTAACACGATATGTCTCTCGTAAATACCCTACCTTGGGACAACAAAACGAAGGAAGGCCCCAGACTAAACAAAATGAGGGTGTGGCGTGACAAAAGAACACGTCTATGCCAGTGTACCCGAAAGGAATGAGAATAGCGCAATTGAATGTTAGAAGTCTGACTCGACATATTCATGATATAATTTATATTTTGGAAAAATACTCCATCGATATCCTTGGCCTAACTGAGACATGGCTGTCGGATCAAAATCCCGATATACTTCTTGAGGTACCAAATTACACTTTTATTCGAAAAGACCCTACGGACAAATCATGTGGAGGAATATGTATATATTTTAGAAATGACTTACAATTATCGGAAATAAACGTTGACCTAGAAACCGATAACACAGGCTCAAATTTAGAGACCCTGTGGTGCGGTATAAAAGAAAAAAACTGTAAACGTCTGGTTATCGGGATATGTTATCGCCCACCAAATGGCAGCTATGTAAGCAGCTACGGGGATCTGAAGCTACAAATTGAAGCAATACAAATGGATCACCGAAATAATTAAATAATACTCCTCGGATATTTTAATACAGTTCTCCTGGAACCACTAACCTCAAGTATTACGAGTCTGAGGAATGCTACATATGGCTTTCAACAGTTTATACAGCAACCAACTAGAATTTCTTTGAATACCAGTACACTCCTCGATCATATATATACTAACTTGCCGGAAAGAATAATCCGCTCGTGTGTTATACCACTTGGAATCTCATGGTCCTCTGTACACGAAAGCGAAAATGTCCAAAAATAATAAAGAAATCAATAGAAGTAAGAAACTTCCGAAAAACTACAGCCGGAAAATTTGTCAGAGATATCCAGACTACACTAAACAAAAACATGACAGGCGTCACTGAGATCAACAATGGGGTCGAAGTGTTGAATTCAATAATTACCAAAACTTTAAATGCCCACGCCCCATTTATAACCAAAAGAGTCAGCGTATCGAACCCACCCTGGCTGACTCGTGAGGTTAAACATATCATGCACCTGCGCGACGTTTACCGTAGAAAAAGTAGAGTCCCGGGACATGAACGAGACGCGGCCCAGTATAAAAGCTTTAGAAATATGGGAAACCAGCAATTAAGACTAGAAAAAAGACAATATTTCCAAAAAATATAAGCATAAAAAATAACGGCTCAAGCAACGCGTGGAAAACTCTTAAACCCTATTTGAAGATCAAAAAGGGAAGTATAAATATGATCGAATCAAACGGACATACTTTCACTAGCCCACAAGATATAGCTGACGAATTTAATAGGTTCTTCACTGACCAAATAAACACAATAAACAATACAAGGCAGACGTAGGCAATGATGCAGCCCACGAAAGTTTTTGCTTACTAGCAGTTACGGAAGATGTCTTTAAATATTTAAAAAAACATAACTGCTAGTAAAGCTACAGGACTGGATGGAATTCCACCGAAGTTAATTCGGTCGCATGCTGGAATACTAGCATCTCCGTTAACAAATCTTATCTGTCTTTTAAAACTACCACGTTTCCAAAATCATGGAAGAAAGCTAAAGTGGTCCCGATACACAAGAAATTCGAAAGATCGGATATGGAGAACTATCGACAAGTGTCGGTGTTGCCGTGTCTCTCAAAACCAATAGAACATTTTGTACAGTTCTAAGCAACTGTATGATGTTTATGTGAGAAACAGTCACTTGTATAGACTACAATCCGGATTTCGCCCGGGCTATTCAACTACTTCTAGCATCTTTTACCTCCTGGAATCTATCTTAAGCCGTTTACACGCAAGGCAGTTTGTAGGGGTCTTATTTGCAGACCTAAACAAGGCTTTTGACACGGTTGATCACGGAGCACTATTATCAATCCTGGGGAGTAAAAATTTGTCGCATAACTCCTCGGCGTGGTTTAAGTCTTATCTGGAAGAGAGAGAGCAAGTAGTAACAATTGGTGGCAAGAGATCTAAATCCTCAATTGCCTCAAGGAAGTATTATTGGTCCGTTACTATTTAATACTTACACAAGCGATATAATTAACAGCTGCTCACTAGTATATCAAATGAGTATGACGATGATGATGCTCTGATAAATTCTGCAGACACGATAAAGGACCTAATGGATATAATCAAAAGGCAGGGTTGGCAAGTTTTTGCCAGGGGTGGAAAAAACCGCGGTTTTTTCCAGGTTAAAACCGGGGTGGCAAAAACTAGTTTTGGCCGCGGTTTTTTCCGCCTAGTTTTAACCAGGTTAAAACCTGTGGCAAAAAATGATTTTGCCGCGGTTTTTTACACTTCAAGTGTCTTTTTTGATTTAAAAAACGAAACAAAAAAAAACAAGAAATATAGAAATAAAGCTGAAAAATGTCCTATATTGGGAATAAGCATGAAAAATACCTCAAACTCAAAAGAGGAATGTTGTTCAAAGCCTTGACCTCTCGTTTTTAATGTCAAGCCAAACCTATACTCGCGCGTTATTGTCACTTGACATTACTACCGAAGTCTTTGGGACTTCTTAGTGAGACCTACACTCTGGTGAAATCACATGGTGATGGACTTTTCAGTTAGTAAACTAATAGCAAGCACATATATCTTTATCATGTTTCCATTCTTTAGCTTGATTTTTTTTATTGGACAAACACCGGTTTTCAAATGTTTTGGGAAACAGTAATAATATATTCCTCGCCGTTTACTCTATAATCATAACTAATTTCAAAAGAATCAACCGAAGCGCCAGTAAGATATTGGTATTTTCGCATGAGCATAAAATATTTTCTCCAACGTTCTGAAAATCTTGGGGGTTTACTCCAAAATTCGCCAAAATTTCAATTATTTTTATTTTCATCTTAAAATCTGGGAATCCTAGTTTTTTCAGCATAGAAACAAGCGTACCAAATTTCATTAGGATCTGCCGATCCATGGTTGCATGCCTTGGTGAAACCATATGGAATGACCCAATTAATATTGCGTTTTCCTTAAACGATATCACACCATAAGGCTCATTTGCATTTATTCCAAAAAGGTAGTATATAAACCGTTCGAAGGGCTTTATTAATCGAGCGATGTGGCCATGAAGTTGGGAGGAAAACCCCCTCCCTTCAATGCATAGACGTTTCTTCTAACCCTAGGCACTTGGTAGGCAACGCTAATTTACCCATTGGTGGGGCGATGTTTGGAGAGTGGAAGGTTGATGTGGACCATATTAGTGAGGTACGCCTCGCTAATATGGCCCGCTGAGATCGGAAACTGGAGGTTGGACCTTGGTGTGGGGATGGTCGAAGGTGATTATAACAGTGGGAGACGTCCCATTGCGTATAATCGCATTCAACTCTCCAGCATCGAGGTTCGATCTTAAAGTGTTGGAAGGCGATCATATCCATTGGGAGACGGCCTGTTGCATATAATTGCACTACACCTGAAACTCGATATCACACCATAAGGCTCATTTGCATTCACTCCAAAAAGGTAGTACATAAACCGTTCGAAGGCCTTTATGAATCGAGTGATGAGGCCATGAAGTTGGGAGGAACACCCCCTCCCTTCAAAGTCTAGACGTTTATCGTAACCCTAGGCACTTGGTAGGCAACGCTAATTTACCCATTGGTGGGGCGATGTTTGGAGAGTGGAAGATTGATGTGGACCATATTAGTGAGGGACGCCTCGCTAATATGGCCCGCTGAAATCAGACACTAGAGGTTGGACCTTGATGTGGGGATGGTCGGAGGTGATTATAACAGTGGGAGACGTCCCATTGCGTATAATCGCCGTCAACAGTCCAGCATCGAGGTTTGACCGTAAAGTGGATGGTGAAAGGCGATAATATGCAATTGGAGACGTCCTGTTGCATATAATTGCACGACACCTGAAACTCAATGTGGCAACCACGCTTAAAGGAGGTAATTCCCGTTAAACGGAATTGAACGATAAGATGACATGATTACGTCTCTAGACTTTTGGCTCCACGAGCATTCATTTCCGGTTACACAGGAAGTGACACACAGATACAACAACCAGTGTAAAACCTCCCCCTGAACTAAAGTTCAGTCGGAGAGGTAAAAAATCACGTGGTCGCAATTGGTTTGAGCAATTAATACTGGAACATATAAAAAGAACCTATTAGTTGACATCTATTTTTATTTATTTTAAGGATAGGCCTTTCAAACTAACTTTTTGGACCCTTTGGATTAGATATATAAATTATTTTTTAATATTAGCTAATGTATCAACAATACAAATCTAGTGTTCAAATGGAAGGACGATATTGACTTTCTGATTTTTCGGCCGCGTCCAGCGACGAGGCTCTGAGTGAACCAATCAGCAATCAGAATTTTTATGACGACATTGGTTAAATGATTTGAGGATCGCCATTTGTCTATCCTGTTAGCCTTGGTGCTAATAATTTATATTTCGAGAATCGAGAGTTCATACAGATACCATCTCATAATTCATATAACTAAATTAATTAAGTTCATTAAAAATCAGATACGTTCTCGCAAACGCGAGGGACACGTGATGTCCACCAAAATCAAATTACGTCATGAAGTGAAAAACCTATCTGTCATTTACTCTTGAAGTTTCTTTAGAGTGTGTCAGCCCACTTGATTAAAACCGTTATTAATTGTATGAAAAATAAAATAGGCTTTGGAAAAATCTTGGCAGCTTCAATTAAGGTGAACTTTGCTTGAGCATCTAAATTATATCGATTTTTTTGGTAATCTCTTTAAGTCATATCGAGTTTAAATGTTTTTTTAATCTCATTTTAATTGGTTTTTCCTACAAAATTTTTTACATTTTTCTCTATGATTTTAGATTTTTTTTAGGTTCAATTAGATTCATTGTGTGGGAAATATTTGAGGAAACCAGTTCTAAAGATTTTCCTTGTTGAAAATATCAATTTATTGATGTTATCATTATTCGTTAGTATTGAACTCGCTCTTTTGTAGCGGTAAGAGGAATATTTTTGATTTGTATTATTTAAATTATTTTGGGTTTATTTGATATTTATATTTGATAATTTTTTTGTACTTAAATTGTTATGTGTAAAGAATCATTTTACACATACTGAATATTGCTCATTTTAATTGTTTAAATTAAAATTTCGTTTTGTTTCAATACCGAGATTCGGACTGGTATATTTATTTTGAAATCAAAGTGTTTATATCAGATTTGTTTTTCATCTTTTTCACTAGTTAATTATCTGATTAGTTGAGGGTTTCGAGAGAAATATTTATAACGTGTAACATAGAGGGGGAAATGCAGAACGGTGAATCAAAAGAACGCTGATCCTTCAATTCTCCCTCTTCATTTACCCCACGTTTTACTACTCTTTTTATTTGAGATAGGGTTAGGTTAGGTTGCGTCGTCAGGGAGGCAACATTTGATTTCCCAACTTCTATACACCTAATCCAATAAAGCTGCGAAAACCATCTTATGGATAAATAAACGATTACCATTAATCATATAGAACTTATTTTTATAGTCTGCAGACTCACGAGCGTTGACATGCTAGTATAGTTTGGTTTCGGGCACGATCGAGATACCTTTATTATGAAATTTTTACCTCCCCGACTGTACTTCAGTTCAGGGGGAGGTTTTACACTGGTCGTCTCTGTGTTTGTGTGTCTGTGTGTGTGCGTCATCTCCGGCATACACTACTTGCTTGATCCGTCAACTTGGCCCCGCCTTCCGTTAAAATCCAAATTTGCATAAACCGCCAATTTTCTCCACAATGCTCCGTTAATATTAAAATTCGCTCCGCCGTTTATTTGATTTTAATTGGGGGGGCCAAGTTATCATTTCGCCCCCCACCGTGATAAAAGCCCCTCGTGACCTGCCCATCCGATTGACGCCCTATTGCTCTATTATGCTCCACAAAAACCCAATTTTGCTCTCCCCCCTGAACAGAGATAATTAAATAATAGTCGGGGGGGCAAGTTAACGTTTGCCCCCACAGTCCACTGACCTCCATCAAATTTTAAATTGAGTTTCTCGCTGTAATGCTCTAATAATTCCACCCATTATACTAATTTGCGCCATACGCGTTAGTGAGTTAATTACGATTTAATTCGGGGGCCAAAGTAACAATTTGCCCCCCCCCCACTTGTCACTATTCACGCGAAATTCGGTATTCATTAAGTTTATATAATGCTCCGTTGTTTCCACTTATCGAACATATTTGCACCATCCTTAATTAATAATTATTTAACTTTTAATTGGCGGGGCCAAAATAACGTTCAGCCCCCGCAAACTTCGGCGTAGCGAAAAACCGAAATGTCCATCATTTAGGCCTCATTTTGCTCCACCAGAAATTATAAGTATTTTAATTTGCTCCATACTCACTCCATAATTATTTAACTTTTGATTGGCGGGGCCAAAATAACGTTCAGCCCCCCCCCCCCCAAACTTCGGCGTAGCGAAAAACCGAAATGCCCATTATTTTGGCCTCATTTTGCTCCATCAGAAATTTTAATTTGCTCCATACTCACTCCATAATTATTTAAATTTTAATTGGAGGAGCATGACTAATATTTCAAAATGCTCAGGGCTTTAAAAATAAGGGTTTCTGGGAAATGTCGAGTATTATGCTTCATTATAAAGTAAGCTGGACCACGTACCGTTCATGTAAAGCAAGCGTTTTTCTAGTACATACAAAAATCGCTCTAGAGCCCAGTTTGTAATGGTACTAGGTGAACCCAGAGCCGCATTATCAGTTTTCCGGGCCCTAGGCAAGTCCTCGTAATTAATTGAGTCGTTTAACAAATCGTTTTCTATGTACAACAGAGATAAAGAGCTTAGTTTTTCTTGACCCAAAGATGTCCGTAAGTAGTTCTTGACTCTCTTTAAAGCTGAAAATGATCTTTCACCGCTAGCGTTGCTGATAGGTAGACTCATATGTAGAATTCCCATGGACCTCTCGACGCCCTTGAAAAATAAGCTTGTTCTACTTTTACTTTAAGAATATGATAGTGAATTTATTATTTATTGAAAGTGTTAAAATTTTAAACTGCATTTTTTTCTCATTTTACACAATAAAAAATAAATTCGTTAAAAAAAAAGTTTACAAAGCACAGTTTCGCGCCCCTGACATTTTTGGGCCCTAGGCAATTGCCTATAATGCCTAGGCCATAATGCGGCCCTGGGTGAACCTGTTACTCGCAGGTGGCAAAATCGCGTATTTTATCAACACCAGGTTGGGGACCCTCTTTCAAGTATTTTTTATAAAAAAAAGTGAAATTCTTGTCTAGTATAAATTGTCAGCGCTCGAAAAATGAGACTACCTATATCTCTAAACATACAATTCATAGAGATAGCGTAAAGAATAGATTTATACGAGCTGCCAAATTAAGGTGAACTACGGAGAGTCAAACAGTATATGCCTTAAAACTTGATAGTTAGCACGCCTAAAGCCTTCTTCACACGATGCGATTTTTAACTGTGCGATTGCTAAGCTCTATTCGTCCTTGTTGTGTGTTTTTGCTATTTGGTGAAAATTATACAAGCAAAGTCAGTATAAGCACAAACCGTTTATATACAGGACAAGAATTCGCTAGCCTTAAAGCGCGAGGAAAAACAATCGCACAAGGTCGTTCTTTCAGTTTTTCCCCTTCCGTCCACGAGATCAGCGAAAATTCTGTGACCCCGTCACATAGTTCACCCCCAATATATATAACCCTCAAATTTTCGATTTTTGTTATTAAGATGTATTACAAGCCTATTTTTTTGTATGTATTGTGTGTCACCTTCCCTTTAAAAGAAAATATTGAAACTTAAACGGGTAAAATATAAAAACCCCATTTCCTTCTTAACAAAGGACCGGATAGCCACTTTAAGAAACCCCAATTTAAAGATCACCTCTAGACAAAGTAAAAGCCCATGTGACCCTATCTATAAAAATGATACAAACTAAACCCCCGCTTCAATAACCCCCTCAAAAGAACTAACGAGATGACATCGACTTTCACGTTCATGGTCACTGGGACTCCCAAACTTTTCCACAACTCGCTGGGAAAAAACCTTGGATGGCACTTCATCCCACATTTCCCAACTAGAAACTTCTCTAGAAGCATCACCTAAACGACCATCGATGGGTCACGGGAACGCGACCTACAGGCATCGTGGCGCCTAACCAAAACATTCGATTGCCCACCAATACCGCACCTGAATCGCCTTCTTTCCCCTCCCCTGAACCGAGGCATAAAGGAGAGAAGATGGCGAAGGTAAAATCACTTCGAATTGGAGATCTCGAAAGGAACCACTGAAGGAACAGGATCGCCCCCCTAGAAGCCCAGCGCGCTGCGCTGAGGCCGATGATGGAGCCCGCTTAAACTAAGGGTCCGGACTCTGCCATTTTTTTACCCGCGATCATTCGGGACATAGTCGCTGTCGAAAACTTTAACTCGCGAAATAACTTAGAAGAAATCAGTTCCCGCTATAACTTAGAAGATCAAATGAGTCTAACCTCATCTCAATACTAATGAAAAAGAGCCACCGAGGCCACAAAGAATTCCGATTCGCCCTCCAGAATCCGATGATCCCCGCTGACGATATTCAATCCACGAAGGAAAGGAGCCTCCCTCGCTATATGGCGTCGAAGCGGAGAAATCCATCAAACTAAAAACACGACGACGAAGGACGAGAATTACTGAAGTCAAACAAGATCCCCCCTCGAGACCCCAAGAAACCGGACGACCACTCGTCGGAGCATCTGTGAAGACCTACCCGAGAGACCGTGCCGTAACTAATTTCAACGAAGTTGCCACCCCGCAAGCTGTCCGAGAAATCCCGTCTAACCCCTCAAGGAGAGAGCCAGTGAAAGCGATTGGTACAGGAATGGATACGGCTCTACTGTTACGCAACAAAATCCAGCTAATCCGAGAGAAACGACGGCCCCCGAACCCAAATTTTTCGTAAAAACACAGGCAGTGTTGAGTATTTTTTTTTTATTGTTATGTTTTGTTTATCGTTTGACCACTCAGGGAATAATTCTTGCCCCAAATCTAAATGTCGGCTTGTTGTTGAGATCAAAGTCTAGAAGACCGTAGTATAATTCAACTCCCGTACTTTTTAAGAAAAAGATAGAAATCAGAAAAACGTTATCGAGATATAAAGAGAGAGAGATTAGGATAATCTTTGCTCCCCATTTTATAGGAGGTGAAATAGATATGGATATATCGTAAATTTGGAAACCCCTCTAGAAATCGAAAGTAAAAACTTTAGGCACCGTCCGTGCCAAAATCCTCGTATATATATATTTAAATTTAACGTTGGACTCCCTCTTACGAATAAGCAAAGGGCAAGTCTCCTATTTTTATAAGCACCTTCCGTGCGCCCAATTCCGTGAGATAACGGGTTGTAGCGTGCCTCGAATATATTAAGTATTATCGTTTTTCCCCCCTAGTATTTAAAGTGTTATATTTTGAAAGTGTTATTACAAATGTGCCTTACCATGAATAAAAGAGTGGTATTTTGATTGACCAATTATGAGAAACCATACGTGAAACGAATCTTTTTTTCCTCTTCTTCCCCAAGTGATTAAACTCCTCACGCAATTTATCCTAAACCCCAAAAACACTTTTTTTGTGTAAGCTTTTCTCGTTTTTCCCCGTGTTGGTGGCTCTTCGAACATTTTTCCCAAAACCAGCGTTTTTAACCAAATTAGCGGGAGAAAAAGTTCGAACATTTTTCCCAAAACCAGCGTTTTTAACCAAATTAGCGGGAGAAAAAGTTCGAACGCCGCTCGCCAGGCGGAAACGCTCCGGCGAGAGAGAAAAACCCTTATAATTCCTAGTATTTTCTAAGCGAGGGGGGGGATGCTAGTTTACAATAACCTTTCAATTCTAGGTAGCCAACCGAAGTTTGCAGCGCGTACAAACCTACGCTATCCGTTATCTCTATGAATTGTTTATTTATAGAGATATTGAGAGCCTCGTTTTAGGCGTGCTGACTATCACGTTTGAAGGCCATATGCTGGTTGACCTCTCCATAGTTCACCTTAATTAGGCAGCTTGTATAAACCTATTCTTTCCGCTTTCTCTATGAATAGTTATTATCATAAAAGTTTCCTTCGTCCCACCCTTGAAAAACGGCAACATCTCCCCTTAAAGCGGGTGCTTCTTAACGGCTCTTTTTGTTAGTTTCCAGGTTGGTAAAAGTATAGAAAATCCTATACTTTGATCCAACCTTGAAAAAAGGGAACATCTCCCCTTAAAACAGGTGCTTTTTAACGGCTCTTTTAGCAATTTCAAAGGTTATTTTATAATACCACCTACTGTTTGCTTAGAGATAGGTAGTCTCAGTTTTCGAACGCTGACGAGTTAAACTAGTAAAGAATTTTTCTTTTATTTATGCAAATACTGAAACAGGTCCCCAACCTCGTGTTGATTGTTGACACTAATATACGCGATTTTGCCACCTGCGAGTAAAAGGATGATATTGTACCATTACAAGCTGGGCTCTAGATAATTTTTATATGCAGTTTGAAAAACGCTTGCTTTTCTCGTCATGTATACGAACGGTGCGTACGTGGTATAAGAAAATACTCGTGATCGCGCTTTACTTTGAAAATTGACGTTACGCGGTGCCAAAGATGTGGTGAAAGACAATCGAATTCGTATGTTTTTGGTTTCCCAGCTTTAACTTGAAAGTGAAGATTATACAGCATATTTATTAAATCAAGTGAGTAAACATTTTAATATTTGAAACCTTAACCACTCTCGTAATATGGTGTACAATTGACTTAAATTATTTAATTAGAAAATCCCAATATAGTTACGTCATCCTTAATTGTTTGCTATACATAGTTTTCACTAAAGGGGCCCAGCTTTCCCTTCATTGCAGGGTTGCCAGGAGCTTGTGAGCGCAGTTCAGAACGGATCAGTTCAAATTTCAGAACTGCTAGCCTTTCTCTCTGCTTCAGTTTGCACTCACAAATGGTTGGCAACTTTGGGAGGAACGGCTTTTACCCCCTTTAGTGAAAACTATGTATAATTCCCTACTAAATCGTACACATTTTTCATCAGTGGTTAGCCCTGTTTCTTTTTAAGGGAACCTTTCCGAAAACGTATCGGCCATTATTAGCAAAAACATTAAAGAGTTAGATCATCCTTGGTTTTATAACATGAAATTGCCACAATGATTGTAAAACCAAACTTTGCGGAAACCCGGGGACTTTCAGTAAATCGTAGTTTTAATTAAAATGTATTACGAATGGTCAGGAGGCGGCCATTAGGCTCCTATATGGCGCGATAGCATTACGTGTCAGCCTAATGGCGTCATGGCGGGCGCGGAACCTACCTATAGTTCTTATATCATATGTGTTCTAGGCTAAACCAATTCGCTTTGAGCATGAATCATTTAAAGGGAAAAGTATTGGTGGGAGTTTCACATCTCAATAGCGACATGGTTTATTTAGGAAGGTTATGCAAACGAACAGGAAGTGGAAGAAAATGCGTTTAAGGGCTGACGTCAGTAAAAAGTGTCACGTGATCCCTAACAGCCAAGGGCATTACCTCTGATACTTTCCACTGACGTCAGCCCATAAACACCGCCATTTTCATCCGTTTCCGCCCTCGTCCGTGTAATCTTCCTAAACAAACCCTGATTAGGTAGAAGATGGCAAACCGTTCCCCATTGAAATAACTGAGACACGTTTCTTAGATTAATCATAAGATAGGGGAAAAATATATAAATTAATTGATACGTTTAAGTTTAGGGTAGTTTAATTACTTAGAGAGAATAGTTAAGAAGGTGTCTGCATTTAAAATAAATATAAGTTAAATAATAAGAGTGACTCGATTTAGAAATAAATTAATAGTTAGGTTTAATAATAAGATAGTTAATTAATACGGTTAAAGTTAATATAAGGAATAACACAAATAGGTAAACACATCTTAATAATTAAATTGACTGGCTGGTCATACCCTTATCTCTATAAATCACGGTTCGGTTGCGTAGCGCGTGGTACCTGATGTTAGAAGATTGGCCAAGAAGAATGGTGGTGATCATCTCAAGATGGTGGAGAAACAAGGAGGTCGATAAGTTGGCTCCATGGTTGCGAGTCACAACGTGGTAACGATATCCGAGAGCGCGATTGTTCTACACGGGACTTAGAATATAAATTCCCGGCGAGCTAGTTAAATTTAACTGTGCCTAGGCATCTTTTACTTGTCGAACTTTACTAATGACTTAGGAGTTTGCGCGGATTCATATTCAGCGCGCATTACGATACTTCTCCAGTTCGCATAGTTTCTATCGCGAGACGATTTTAAAGATTAGGTCGAGAGGCTGGTGACCTCCTTGGTCAGCGTCCCAGAGAATAGATGTTACTATAAAATGGGAAATCTTATATGTCTCCTCAGCCTTGGAAACCAGAAAAACTGCAGTAAAATAGAAACCATTTCTAAGGGGAAATGTACCTTTTTCAAGGTTGGGAACAAGTTATTTTATATTATCATCTATTATATGTTGATCGAACCTCTTTCTTCGTTCGGGCCGAAAAGTGATTTTTCAGATGTTTGTGAGGTAAACCTCTTATGTTTCTATCCTAATGTCGATGGTCAGTATTGTCGAACAGTCGAGGTTGGAGAATGAGTTTGCAGGTGGTTTTGAGCCTTTCTACTTTTTCGCGCGTTTCCTATTGTTACTGATTTGCGAGGGTTTATTGACCAGACAGGGGTATAATGCCTGCCAGCATATTCTCAAATATTATTTTGAAATAAAAATGTTACTGACAGGAGTAAATCAGAAGTTCTAGTTTAAAGGTTAAGCCTATATAAAAATGTGTTACATAACCTACACGTAACCTTTTAATATGGGGCAGATAACTAATATACATCTGTGTATATATGAATTCCTTAGAACAAGCGATTATTATTGACTTCCCTTCACACTCAATTTGAACACCTTTAAAATGAGTTATAGGTGGGGGGGGGGGGTTTCTTCTAAACGCCATACATGAGCACAAATAATTAATTTCCAACTTTTCTAGAATATGGTTGTGAAAAAGCGTGCAAGCGAGAAAGAAATTAAGACAGTAATTGATGCGCTCTCCGCGCATAAAGATGCAATTTATCACATCAGCAGTAGAACTGTGACTGGCAAAACAGCCCCAATTTGGCTGAAAATTTCTAATGTATTAAATCAACTAAAAACGGGGCTCGCGCTTTATACAATCGTTTCCAAAAACTATTACGACTGCTGGAAAAGCCTTGGTTTTCAACAAAATACCGAAGATAGGGCCGACGATGTTTCGTCAGATTCATCTGACATTGAGTCTGATCAAGAAAGCCCCAACGACGATGATGCCGATTTCATCAAAGACAATTATTCTGCCTCAGCAAAGACTATGCGCTTTACAATGACACTAACTAAACAAGAGTACGCAAGAATGGCTCCTCAAAAGTCCGTATATAAATGCGGAGAAGTCGAGAGAATTAAGTCTCAGTGAGAGTACCTGGTCTTCCCAAAAGGTAAGTTTAGTGTCCGGCAAAATTATCTTCATTGCTTGGAAGATTAAACATTTTCCTATAGCTTTCATCATAAGTTTATAACTTATCTTATATAAGTATGTCACTTCTATTGTTTTACACATATTTCTTGATGACACCTTGTCGCAAGATCGACCATAGAATATGAACTGCCAAAACGTGCCAAAACCCAGTCAAAAATAAATATTCTTTGTAATAATTTTTATTGGCTACTTCGGGGTCACGTGTCGTCTTTAAACTCGGCCCTAAATTTGAATTGTATCCAATAGAAACCGTTTGCATAATAATGAGGGACTCTGAGCAGTTCCTGGCTGTACTACATTTTCCGTGAAATATTATAGTTCAGAGAGGAAAATTTTGGGTTTTCGCATTGAATAAATCGTTATTAAAAATACAATTTAAAATAAATAATAGTAAAACTTGAATCGCGAAAAAACTACAAAACATAAGATAAGTTATAAACTTATGCTTTGATCAAGAAGGAAAGTAACGGGGAGAAAGAAAAGGAGGGAGAACTTCCTAGGAATTCCTTATTTTCACTAATTGGCATCCTACGATGAAGGGCACATAAGTCTGCTCATTGCTTATTGGGCATTGCAGATCTAAAAACGTGAAATAATATTGTAGATGGGTCTGCAAATTGGGGCCTGTCTATTTGAGAGGCATGCCTGAAACAATTTAAAATTTTTGTCATAAATTTATATTTTGGCGGTTTACATTAATGAAAACTAAATTGAACCATGTGATCATGTGTTTAATTTATTGAGGGAAAATATTGCCAATTTTTAAGATAAACTGAAATCATAGTGCCACGAGAGATTTGTTTATTAGATTATTATTTTTACCACAAGTAAACAGCATGATTTACCTGTGGTTTTACTAGACTTCTACCTTTACTCGTTCTCTCCTTTACAGTTCTTACTTTCCTGCTATCTATTATTCGGCCGCTTCATAGATATAGCACGAGCGAGCACTCCAACAGAGCAGTAACATTTGACACATTACCCGCCTAAGATTTCATAGGTTAGGATCTTAAATATAAAATGTTATTACTTGATGGATGTGCTCACTCTGCCATTAATTGAAGTGTTATAATGGAATAAGAGTAGCAATTAAACCGCAGTGTGTAGGTTTTTTCATTAAAAGTGATTCTTTTTCAATAACATTACCGATATCATGTTTTTAATGAAAATAATATTTTAGGTGTCTGGTCACATATTCTCTATGATCATTTCTTTGCGCATATTAAAGAGCTTGGTCTGCATGGCGTCATTTCGTTCAAGCGCGCAAAAATTAGAAATCATGGCGCCCCATACGCCACATTTTTCGGATTTTGTAAGATCTGCCTCGCCAAGTTCTCTGGGACTATAAACGATAAGCCAGAAGGTACTTCCAGAGTTCTAATTCACTGCACGCTAGATGGGAATTATCATTCAAATCATCCACTAGGGTCTAAGAGGCCCCTCTCTGGTATAGCTAAAAGGGCAGTTCTCGAAAAGATGCTAGAACGAAATATGTCCGCGAAACTCATTCGTACTCTACAAGCGAGTGAAACTATGAGTTTAGGGGACCAGGAGCCACCAAATCTCCCTAAACCCAGTTGTATGCGTGCTGCAGCTAGTAAGGAAAGAAAAGCCAGACGTGTAGACGACGATCCTGTTTGGGCAGTGTACGCCATGAAGGGAGCGAGACCACACGACGACTTTATCCGTAATGTCTCTTTGGATAAATTCCACGTTCACTACTGGTCGGACTCTCAAATACATGTATATAGGGATTACCATAGAAGACACAAAAAAACTGCCAAACTTTCGATCGACGCGACAGGAGGCTTAGTTAAGCGATTTGAACGGCCCTGGGGCGAGCAAAGTGGGCACATTTTCTTATACGAAGCTGCTGTACACGATGCCACAACAAATGAAATCTACCCGGCCACGCAAATGCTCTCTGAATCGCATAATTCCAACAGTATTGAATTTTGGCTGGCTATGTGGCTACGGAATGTTGGTAACTGCCCTCCTAAAGAAGTCGTTTCCGATATGTCACTTGCGTTGCTGATAGCCATAGTGAAAACCTTTGCCAACTGCTCATCTCTTGTAGAGTATCTGTCTAAAACAGCCAAAATTGTTTTTAAAGAAACCCGAGGATGGACTGTTGATTCACTACTACCCAGTTGTTTTGTTCGATGCGACATTGCGCAGGTCATAAAATTAATTGTGAGCTTTTCCAGCTTTAGAAAGCATAATCGTCCTTTCAGACAACTCTACACAAGAGCGATGGCTCAAGCGGCATTAGCGAAGAACATAGACGATCTTCATAGAATATTCCAAGCGATATTTACAATCTGCCTAAGCGTTACCGATGGCAAATCGCTTTTGACAGAAGAGGCCACCCTTTGCACCCAGCGTAGAGAGTGGCTTCAAAACGTCATATCTCATGGTATTGACAAATGTCAGCAAGTTAACATTGACCGAGAAGTAAGTCATTCTTACGCCAGTGACGAAGAAGAAATGGCTACCGCACCCATTGACTCTCCGCCAGAAAGGCCAGAAACGGAAGAGTATACATCCGTATAGATGTTGGGTTTCAAGAATTATCAATTCTTGCAAGGATGAACTGGCCCAGGAGAATGAAGTTGGAGATAACAACCTGCCCTAGTGGACGATGTTTTGAGACTTTCCCGCTTGATTCCTTGTTGGACGGGAACAATGATCAATCATTTCGGTTTTGGGAGAGACGTTCCCACTAGCGCCCCGGTTGAGAGCAGTTACAATGATTTGAGAAACAGATTGTTTAGAGGGAGATTGCCGTTGAGGGTCGATGACTATTTGGAAACACGTATGAAGTGCATCGATGGAGGGATGAAGCTTTCGGCAGCTTGTAACAAACGTCCAAGAACTTTAGTCAATGGTAAGACTTGAATTTCAGCACTTATTTAAATCAACTAAAATCTTAATGATATGTGTACCCCATATATAGACTCTTCATCCGACGAAGAAATGGAACCCAAAATTGATAACGACAATGATTCAGGGGTTCCAATACTTGCAAGTGAATGTAACGATGAAGCCATTTTAAATCAAGCTACCTGCATTGCATGCGAACTGGATGGACCTCCTGGAGGAGATGGTGCCCTTGATTGCGCCGTTTGTAGGGTAAAGGATTTTTACCTCCCCGACTGAACTTTAGTTCAGGGGGAGGTTTTACACTGGTCGTGTCTGTGTGTCTGTCTGTCTGTCTGTCTGTCTGTCTGTGTGTCACTTCCTGTGTAAGCGGATATCCTGTGTAAGAGGAAATCACGTGACCTAGCTCGTGGAGCCAAAAGTCTAGAGACGTAATCATGCCAGCTTATCGTTCAATTCCGTTTAACGGGAATTACCTCCTTTAAGCGTGGCTGCCACATTGAGTTTCAGGTGTCGTGCAATTATATGCAACAGGACGTCTCCAATTGCATATTATCGCCTTTCACCATCCACTTTACGGTCAAACCTCGATGCTGGACTGTTGACGGCGATTATACGCAATGGGACGTCTCCCACTGTTATAATCACCTCCGACCATCCCCACATCAAGGTCCAACCTCTAGTGTCTGATTTCAGCGGGCCATATTAGCGAGGCGTCCCTCACTAATATGGTCCACATCAATCTTCCACTCTCCAAACATCGCCCCACCAATGGGTAAATTAGCGTTGCCTACCAAGTGCCTAGGGTTACGATAAACGTCTAGACTTTGAAGGGAGGGGGTGTTCCTCCCAACTTCATGGCCTCATCACTCGATTCATAAAGGCCTTCGAACGGTTTATGTACTACCTTTTTGGAGTGAATGCAAATGAGCCTTATGGTGTGATATCGTTTAGGGATATGAAATGCAATATTAATTTATTTTATAATTAAAAATATCAAAATGGTTAAACTTAATCTAATTAATAATTCAGTTGAAAAATCAATTTAAAATTCGAGATAGTTTAGAAGATATTTAAGAAATTGTCCAAAAATTTAGTGAAATTTGACCGTTTAATATCAGCTTGAGTTGGCAACACGCGCTAAGCTGTTTTCCATATATCATTTAGTCCAAAAAGCAAAGGTATAATGGGCTGTATAGGCTAAGGCTTTCTGCAAACTTGGGGTGGATTGAAGAATCTAAATAAAGGTACGTTTACACGGGCATCCAAGATAGAAATGATATAAGATTTAAAGCTGAGGCGGATTGATACAAAATGTTAAACCTCTTAAGAAAAATGATAGTGGTGAAAACTCTCCTTGAACAAAAGTACAGTAGGTTTCCCGTGTTTAAAAAACAACAATTTTGAAGAAAAAATGGACATCTGATGTTGGAAAAAAAAAATAGGCTTCAGTTTTCTCCACTATAAAACCAAGAAATATTTCCGATTTTTTTTCATAATCGAAATAAGCCGTGTACAGTGATCTTCGAGACGAGACGAGACGAGACGAGACGAGACGAGACGAGACGAGACGAGACGAGACGAGACGAGACGAGACGAGACGAGACGAGACGAGACGAGACGAGACGAGACGAGACGAGACGAGACGAGACGAGACGAGACGAGACGAGACGAGACGAGACGAGACGAGACGAGACGAGACGAGACGAGACGAGACGAGACGAGACGAGACGAGACGAGACGAGACGAGACGAGACGAGACGAGACGAGACGAGACGAGACGAGACGAGACGAGACGAGACGAGACGAGACGAGACGAGACGAGACGAGACGAGACGAGACGAGACGAGACGAGACGAGACGAGACGAGACGAGACGAGACGAGACGAGACGAGACGAGACGAGACGAGACGAGACGAGACGAGACGAGACGAGACGAGACGAGACGAGACGAGACGAGACGAGACGAGACGAGACGAGACGAGACGAGACGAGACGAGACGAGACGAGACGAGACGAGACGAGACGAGACGAGACGAGACGAGACGAGACGAGACGAGACGAGACGAGACGAGACGAGACGAGACGAGACGAGACGAGACGAGACGAGACGAGACGAGACGAGACGAGACGAGACGAGACGAGACGAGACGAGACGAGACGAGACGAGACGAGACGAGACGAGACGAGACGAGACGAGACGAGACGAGACGAGACGAGACGAGACGAGACGAGACGAGACGAGACGAGACGAGACGAGACGAGACGAGACGAGACGAGACGAGACGAGACGAGACGAGACGAGACGAGACGAGACGAGACGAGACGAGACGAGACGAGACGAGACGAGACGAGACGAGACGAGACGAGACGAGACGAGACGAGACGAGACGAGACGAGACGAGACGAGACGAGACGAGACGAGACGAGACGAGACGAGACGAGACGAGACGAGACGAGACGAGACGAGACGAGACGAGACGAGACGAGACGAGACGAGACGAGACGAGACGAGACGAGACGAGACGAGACGAGACGAGACGAGACGAGACGAGACGAGACGAGACGAGACGAGACGAGACGAGACGAGACGAGACGAGACGAGACGAGACGAGACGAGACGAGACGAGACGAGACGAGACGAGACGAGACGAGACGAGACGAGACGAGACGAGACGAGACGAGACGAGACGAGACGAGACGAGACGAGACGAGACGAGACGAGACGAGACGAGACGAGACGAGACGAGACGAGACGAGACGAGACGAGACGAGACGAGACGAGACGAGACGAGACGAGACGAGACGAGACGAGACGAGACGAGACGAGACGAGACGAGACGAGACGAGACGAGACGAGACGAGACGAGACGAGACGAGACGAGACGAGACGAGACGAGACGAGACGAGACGAGACGAGACGAGACGAGACGAGACGAGACGAGACGAGACGAGACGAGACGAGACGAGACGAGACGAGACGAGACGAGACGAGACGAGACGAGACGAGACGAGACGAGACGAGACGAGACGAGACGAGACGAGACGAGACGAGACGAGACGAGACGAGACGAGACGAGACGAGACGAGACGAGACGAGACGAGACGAGACGAGACGAGACGAGACGAGACGAGACGAGACGAGACGAGACGAGACGAGACGAGACGAGACGAGACGAGACGAGACGAGACGAGACGAGACGAGACGAGACGAGACGAGACGAGACGAGACGAGACGAGACGAGACGAGACGAGACGAGACGAGACGAGACGAGACGAGACGAGACGAGACGAGACGAGACGAGACGAGACGAGACGAGACGAGACGAGACGAGACGAGACGAGACGAGACGAGACGAGACGAGACGAGACGAGACGAGACGAGACGAGACGAGACGAGACGAGACGAGACGAGACGAGACGAGACGAGACGAGACGAGACGAGACGAGACGAGACGAGACGAGACGAGACGAGACGAGACGAGACGAGACGAGACGAGACGAGACGAGACGAGACGAGACGAGACGAGACGAGACGAGACGAGACGAGACGAGACGAGACGAGACGAGACGAGACGAGACGAGACGAGACGAGACGAGACGAGACGAGACGAGACGAGACGAGACGAGACGAGACGAGACGAGACGAGACGAGACGAGACGAGACGAGACGAGACGAGACGAGACGAGACGAGACGAGACGAGACGAGACGAGACGAGACGAGACGAGACGAGACGAGACGAGACGAGACGAGACGAGACGAGACGAGACGAGACGAGACGAGACGAGACGAGACGAGACGAGACGAGACGAGACGAGACGAGACGAGACGAGACGAGACGAGACGAGACGAGACGAGACGAGACGAGACGAGACGAGACGAGACGAGACGAGACGAGACGAGACGAGACGAGACGAGACGAGACGAGACGAGACGAGACGAGACGAGACGAGACGAGACGAGACGAGACGAGACGAGACGAGACGAGACGAGACGAGACGAGACGAGACGAGACGAGACGAGACGAGACGAGACGAGACGAGACGAGACGAGACGAGACGAGACGAGACGAGACGAGACGAGACGAGACGAGACGAGACGAGACGAGACGAGACGAGACGAGACGAGACGAGACGAGACGAGACGAGACGAGACGAGACGAGACGAGACGAGACGAGACGAGACGAGACGAGACGAGACGAGACGAGACGAGACGAGACGAGACGAGACGAGACGAGACGAGACGAGACGAGACGAGACGAGACGAGACGAGACGAGACGAGACGAGACGAGACGAGACGAGACGAGACGAGACGAGACGAGACGAGACGAGACGAGACGAGACGAGACGAGACGAGACGAGACGAGACGAGACGAGACGAGACGAGACGAGACGAGACGAGACGAGACGAGACGAGACGAGACGAGACGAGACGAGACGAGACGAGACGAGACGAGACGAGACGAGACGAGACGAGACGAGACGAGACGAGACGAGACGAGACGAGACGAGACGAGACGAGACGAGACGAGACGAGACGAGACGAGACGAGACGAGACGAGACGAGACGAGACGAGACGAGACGAGACGAGACGAGACGAGACGAGACGAGACGAGACGAGACGAGACGAGACGAGACGAGACGAGACGAGACGAGACGAGACGAGACGAGACGAGACGAGACGAGACGAGACGAGACGAGACGAGACGAGACGAGACGAGACGAGACGAGACGAGACGAGACGAGACGAGACGAGACGAGACGAGACGAGACGAGACGAGACGAGACGAGACGAGACGAGACGAGACGAGACGAGACGAGACGAGACGAGACGAGACGAGACGAGACGAGACGAGACGAGACGAGACGAGACGAGACGAGACGAGACGAGACGAGACGAGACGAGACGAGACGAGACGAGACGAGACGAGACGAGACGAGACGAGACGAGACGAGACGAGACGAGACGAGACGAGACGAGACGAGACGAGACGAGACGAGACGAGACGAGACGAGACGAGACGAGACGAGACGAGACGAGACGAGACGAGACGAGACGAGACGAGACGAGACGAGACGAGACGAGACGAGACGAGACGAGACGAGACGAGACGAGACGAGACGAGACGAGACGAGACGAGACGAGACGAGACGAGACGAGACGAGACGAGACGAGACGAGACGAGACGAGACGAGACGAGACGAGACGAGACGAGACGAGACGAGACGAGACGAGACGAGACGAGACGAGACGAGACGAGACGAGACGAGACGAGACGAGACGAGACGAGACGAGACGAGACGAGACGAGACGAGACGAGACGAGACGAGACGAGACGAGACGAGACGAGACGAGACGAGACGAGACGAGACGAGACGAGACGAGACGAGACGAGACGAGACGAGACGAGACGAGACGAGACGAGACGAGACGAGACGAGACGAGACGAGACGAGACGAGACGAGACGAGACGAGACGAGACGAGACGAGACGAGACGAGACGAGACGAGACGAGACGAGACGAGACGAGACGAGACGAGACGAGACGAGACGAGACGAGACGAGACGAGACGAGACGAGACGAGACGAGACGAGACGAGACGAGACGAGACGAGACGAGACGAGACGAGACGAGACGAGACGAGACGAGACGAGACGAGACGAGACGAGACGAGACGAGACGAGACGAGACGAGACGAGACGAGACGAGACGAGACGAGACGAGACGAGACGAGACGAGACGAGACGAGACGAGACGAGACGAGACGAGACGAGACGAGACGAGACGAGACGAGACGAGACGAGACGAGACGAGACGAGACGAGACGAGACGAGACGAGACGAGACGAGACGAGACGAGACGAGACGAGACGAGACGAGACGAGACGAGACGAGACGAGACGAGACGAGACGAGACGAGACGAGACGAGACGAGACGAGACGAGACGAGACGAGACGAGACGAGACGAGACGAGACGAGACGAGACGAGACGAGACGAGACGAGACGAGACGAGACGAGACGAGACGAGACGAGACGAGACGAGACGAGACGAGACGAGACGAGACGAGACGAGACGAGACGAGACGAGACGAGACGAGACGAGACGAGACGAGACGAGACGAGACGAGACGAGACGAGACGAGACGAGACGAGACGAGACGAGACGAGACGAGACGAGACGAGACGAGACGAGACGAGACGAGACGAGACGAGACGAGACGAGACGAGACGAGACGAGACGAGACGAGACGAGACGAGACGAGACGAGACGAGACGAGACGAGACGAGACGAGACGAGACGAGACGAGACGAGACGAGACGAGACGAGACGAGACGAGACGAGACGAGACGAGACGAGACGAGACGAGACGAGACGAGACGAGACGAGACGAGACGAGACGAGACGAGACGAGACGAGACGAGACGAGACGAGACGAGACGAGACGAGACGAGACGAGACGAGACGAGACGAGACGAGACGAGACGAGACGAGACGAGACGAGACGAGACGAGACGAGACGAGACGAGACGAGACGAGACGAGACGAGACGAGACGAGACGAGACGAGACGAGACGAGACGAGACGAGACGAGACGAGACGAGACGAGACGAGACGAGACGAGACGAGACGAGACGAGACGAGACGAGACGAGACGAGACGAGACGAGACGAGACGAGACGAGACGAGACGAGACGAGACGAGACGAGACGAGACGAGACGAGACGAGACGAGACGAGACGAGACGAGACGAGACGAGACGAGACGAGACGAGACGAGACGAGACGAGACGAGACGAGACGAGACGAGACGAGACGAGACGAGACGAGACGAGACGAGACGAGACGAGACGAGACGAGACGAGACGAGACGAGACGAGACGAGACGAGACGAGACGAGACGAGACGAGACGAGACGAGACGAGACGAGACGAGACGAGACGAGACGAGACGAGACGAGACGAGACGAGACGAGACGAGACGAGACGAGACGAGACGAGACGAGACGAGACGAGACGAGACGAGACGAGACGAGACGAGACGAGACGAGACGAGACGAGACGAGACGAGACGAGACGAGACGAGACGAGACGAGACGAGACGAGACGAGACGAGACGAGACGAGACGAGACGAGACGAGACGAGACGAGACGAGACGAGACGAGACGAGACGAGACGAGACGAGACGAGACGAGACGAGACGAGACGAGACGAGACGAGACGAGACGAGACGAGACGAGACGAGACGAGACGAGACGAGACGAGACGAGACGAGACGAGACGAGACGAGACGAGACGAGACGAGACGAGACGAGACGAGACGAGACGAGACGAGACGAGACGAGACGAGACGAGACGAGACGAGACGAGACGAGACGAGACGAGACGAGACGAGACGAGACGAGACGAGACGAGACGAGACGAGACGAGACGAGACGAGACGAGACGAGACGAGACGAGACGAGACGAGACGAGACGAGACGAGACGAGACGAGACGAGACGAGACGAGACGAGACGAGACGAGACGAGACGAGACGAGACGAGACGAGACGAGACGAGACGAGACGAGACGAGACGAGACGAGACGAGACGAGACGAGACGAGACGAGACGAGACGAGACGAGACGAGACGAGACGAGACGAGACGAGACGAGACGAGACGAGACGAGACGAGACGAGACGAGACGAGACGAGACGAGACGAGACGAGACGAGACGAGACGAGACGAGACGAGACGAGACGAGACGAGACGAGACGAGACGAGACGAGACGAGACGAGACGAGACGAGACGAGACGAGACGAGACGAGACGAGACGAGACGAGACGAGACGAGACGAGACGAGACGAGACGAGACGAGACGAGACGAGACGAGACGAGACGAGACGAGACGAGACGAGACGAGACGAGACGAGACGAGACGAGACGAGACGAGACGAGACGAGACGAGACGAGACGAGACGAGACGAGACGAGACGAGACGAGACGAGACGAGACGAGACGAGACGAGACGAGACGAGACGAGACGAGACGAGACGAGACGAGACGAGACGAGACGAGACGAGACGAGACGAGACGAGACGAGACGAGACGAGACGAGACGAGACGAGACGAGACGAGACGAGACGAGACGAGACGAGACGAGACGAGACGAGACGAGACGAGACGAGACGAGACGAGACGAGACGAGACGAGACGAGACGAGACGAGACGAGACGAGACGAGACGAGACGAGACGAGACGAGACGAGACGAGACGAGACGAGACGAGACGAGACGAGACGAGACGAGACGAGACGAGACGAGACGAGACGAGACGAGACGAGACGAGACGAGACGAGACGAGACGAGACGAGACGAGACGAGACGAGACGAGACGAGACGAGACGAGACGAGACGAGACGAGACGAGACGAGACGAGACGAGACGAGACGAGACGAGACGAGACGAGACGAGACGAGACGAGACGAGACGAGACGAGACGAGACGAGACGAGACGAGACGAGACGAGACGAGACGAGACGAGACGAGACGAGACGAGACGAGACGAGACGAGACGAGACGAGACGAGACGAGACGAGACGAGACGAGACGAGACGAGACGAGACGAGACGAGACGAGACGAGACGAGACGAGACGAGACGAGACGAGACGAGACGAGACGAGACGAGACGAGACGAGACGAGACGAGACGAGACGAGACGAGACGAGACGAGACGAGACGAGACGAGACGAGACGAGACGAGACGAGACGAGACGAGACGAGACGAGACGAGACGAGACGAGACGAGACGAGACGAGACGAGACGAGACGAGACGAGACGAGACGAGACGAGACGAGACGAGACGAGACGAGACGAGACGAGACGAGACGAGACGAGACGAGACGAGACGAGACGAGACGAGACGAGACGAGACGAGACGAGACGAGACGAGACGAGACGAGACGAGACGAGACGAGACGAGACGAGACGAGACGAGACGAGACGAGACGAGACGAGACGAGACGAGACGAGACGAGACGAGACGAGACGAGACGAGACGAGACGAGACGAGACGAGACGAGACGAGACGAGACGAGACGAGACGAGACGAGACGAGACGAGACGAGACGAGACGAGACGAGACGAGACGAGACGAGACGAGACGAGACGAGACGAGACGAGACGAGACGAGACGAGACGAGACGAGACGAGACGAGACGAGACGAGACGAGACGAGACGAGACGAGACGAGACGAGACGAGACGAGACGAGACGAGACGAGACGAGACGAGACGAGACGAGACGAGACGAGACGAGACGAGACGAGACGAGACGAGACGAGACGAGACGAGACGAGACGAGACGAGACGAGACGAGACGAGACGAGACGAGACGAGACGAGACGAGACGAGACGAGACGAGACGAGACGAGACGAGACGAGACGAGACGAGACGAGACGAGACGAGACGAGACGAGACGAGACGAGACGAGACGAGACGAGACGAGACGAGACGAGACGAGACGAGACGAGACGAGACGAGACGAGACGAGACGAGACGAGACGAGACGAGACGAGACGAGACGAGACGAGACGAGACGAGACGAGACGAGACGAGACGAGACGAGACGAGACGAGACGAGACGAGACGAGACGAGACGAGACGAGACGAGACGAGACGAGACGAGACGAGACGAGACGAGACGAGACGAGACGAGACGAGACGAGACGAGACGAGACGAGACGAGACGAGACGAGACGAGACGAGACGAGACGAGACGAGACGAGACGAGACGAGACGAGACGAGACGAGACGAGACGAGACGAGACGAGACGAGACGAGACGAGACGAGACGAGACGAGACGAGACGAGACGAGACGAGACGAGACGAGACGAGACGAGACGAGACGAGACGAGACGAGACGAGACGAGACGAGACGAGACGAGACGAGACGAGACGAGACGAGACGAGACGAGACGAGACGAGACGAGACGAGACGAGACGAGACGAGACGAGACGAGACGAGACGAGACGAGACGAGACGAGACGAGACGAGACGAGACGAGACGAGACGAGACGAGACGAGACGAGACGAGACGAGACGAGACGAGACGAGACGAGACGAGACGAGACGAGACGAGACGAGACGAGACGAGACGAGACGAGACGAGACGAGACGAGACGAGACGAGACGAGACGAGACGAGACGAGACGAGACGAGACGAGACGAGACGAGACGAGACGAGACGAGACGAGACGAGACGAGACGAGACGAGACGAGACGAGACGAGACGAGACGAGACGAGACGAGACGAGACGAGACGAGACGAGACGAGACGAGACGAGACGAGACGAGACGAGACGAGACGAGACGAGACGAGACGAGACGAGACGAGACGAGACGAGACGAGACGAGACGAGACGAGACGAGACGAGACGAGACGAGACGAGACGAGACGAGACGAGACGAGACGAGACGAGACGAGACGAGACGAGACGAGACGAGACGAGACGAGACGAGACGAGACGAGACGAGACGAGACGAGACGAGACGAGACGAGACGAGACGAGACGAGACGAGACGAGACGAGACGAGACGAGACGAGACGAGACGAGACGAGACGAGACGAGACGAGACGAGACGAGACGAGACGAGACGAGACGAGACGAGACGAGACGAGACGAGACGAGACGAGACGAGACGAGACGAGACGAGACGAGACGAGACGAGACGAGACGAGACGAGACGAGACGAGACGAGACGAGACGAGACGAGACGAGACGAGACGAGACGAGACGAGACGAGACGAGACGAGACGAGACGAGACGAGACGAGACGAGACGAGACGAGACGAGACGAGACGAGACGAGACGAGACGAGACGAGACGAGACGAGACGAGACGAGACGAGACGAGACGAGACGAGACGAGACGAGACGAGACGAGACGAGACGAGACGAGACGAGACGAGACGAGACGAGACGAGACGAGACGAGACGAGACGAGACGAGACGAGACGAGACGAGACGAGACGAGACGAGACGAGACGAGACGAGACGAGACGAGACGAGACGAGACGAGACGAGACGAGACGAGACGAGACGAGACGAGACGAGACGAGACGAGACGAGACGAGACGAGACGAGACGAGACGAGACGAGACGAGACGAGACGAGACGAGACGAGACGAGACGAGACGAGACGAGACGAGACGAGACGAGACGAGACGAGACGAGACGAGACGAGACGAGACGAGACGAGACGAGACGAGACGAGACGAGACGAGACGAGACGAGACGAGACGAGACGAGACGAGACGAGACGAGACGAGACGAGACGAGACGAGACGAGACGAGACGAGACGAGACGAGACGAGACGAGACGAGACGAGACGAGACGAGACGAGACGAGACGAGACGAGACGAGACGAGACGAGACGAGACGAGACGAGACGAGACGAGACGAGACGAGACGAGACGAGACGAGACGAGACGAGACGAGACGAGACGAGACGAGACGAGACGAGACGAGACGAGACGAGACGAGACGAGACGAGACGAGACGAGACGAGACGAGACGAGACGAGACGAGACGAGACGAGACGAGACGAGACGAGACGAGACGAGACGAGACGAGACGAGACGAGACGAGACGAGACGAGACGAGACGAGACGAGACGAGACGAGACGAGACGAGACGAGACGAGACGAGACGAGACGAGACGAGACGAGACGAGACGAGACGAGACGAGACGAGACGAGACGAGACGAGACGAGACGAGACGAGACGAGACGAGACGAGACGAGACGAGACGAGACGAGACGAGACGAGACGAGACGAGACGAGACGAGACGAGACGAGACGAGACGAGACGAGACGAGACGAGACGAGACGAGACGAGACGAGACGAGACGAGACGAGACGAGACGAGACGAGACGAGACGAGACGAGACGAGACGAGACGAGACGAGACGAGACGAGACGAGACGAGACGAGACGAGACGAGACGAGACGAGACGAGACGAGACGAGACGAGACGAGACGAGACGAGACGAGACGAGACGAGACGAGACGAGACGAGACGAGACGAGACGAGACGAGACGAGACGAGACGAGACGAGACGAGACGAGACGAGACGAGACGAGACGAGACGAGACGAGACGAGACGAGACGAGACGAGACGAGACGAGACGAGACGAGACGAGACGAGACGAGACGAGACGAGACGAGACGAGACGAGACGAGACGAGACGAGACGAGACGAGACGAGACGAGACGAGACGAGACGAGACGAGACGAGACGAGACGAGACGAGACGAGACGAGACGAGACGAGACGAGACGAGACGAGACGAGACGAGACGAGACGAGACGAGACGAGACGAGACGAGACGAGACGAGACGAGACGAGACGAGACGAGACGAGACGAGACGAGACGAGACGAGACGAGACGAGACGAGACGAGACGAGACGAGACGAGACGAGACGAGACGAGACGAGACGAGACGAGACGAGACGAGACGAGACGAGACGAGACGAGACGAGACGAGACGAGACGAGACGAGACGAGACGAGACGAGACGAGACGAGACGAGACGAGACGAGACGAGACGAGACGAGACGAGACGAGACGAGACGAGACGAGACGAGACGAGACGAGACGAGACGAGACGAGACGAGACGAGACGAGACGAGACGAGACGAGACGAGACGAGACGAGACGAGACGAGACGAGACGAGACGAGACGAGACGAGACGAGACGAGACGAGACGAGACGAGACGAGACGAGACGAGACGAGACGAGACGAGACGAGACGAGACGAGACGAGACGAGACGAGACGAGACGAGACGAGACGAGACGAGACGAGACGAGACGAGACGAGACGAGACGAGACGAGACGAGACGAGACGAGACGAGACGAGACGAGACGAGACGAGACGAGACGAGACGAGACGAGACGAGACGAGACGAGACGAGACGAGACGAGACGAGACGAGACGAGACGAGACGAGACGAGACGAGACGAGACGAGACGAGACGAGACGAGACGAGACGAGACGAGACGAGACGAGACGAGACGAGACGAGACGAGACGAGACGAGACGAGACGAGACGAGACGAGACGAGACGAGACGAGACGAGACGAGACGAAAGAGAGCTATAATGACTTAAGGGAGATAATCAACAAGCGCAGAATGTTATCACCATTTGAAGTCAACAGAGCAGCGACACGGCTTTCATTTATCACCAGAAAGAGACGGCCCGGCTACGAAGAATTGAAACGTGCAAGCAGTTAGTGTTTTCGGACTCGTCATATGAGATACCTACAGTCAGTAAAAGCTCGGCAGTTCTTCATACGGCCTCGTAATTGTAAACATAAAAGGAGCTATTCTAACGGTATGGAAATTAGTCTACTTTCAGTCTTTCAAGATATTTTTTTATCATAGGAGTGGAAGCTAACGTCTTGTAACCGGTTTGGAGAATAACCTCTCAACCAGCTCAATCCTTGGATTCTTCCAATGACTGGGATCACTTGTATGATGAAAATATCAGTTATGGTCCACTGTTAGCACGTCAAATCAAGAATTTCAGACGAAAATTGTACCGGAAGTAATTACCAATCATCTACCGACAATGGGTTGTAAATGGAACATTCAGTCTACAATAATCCTTGGTTTGTCCAAGAGGAACTTGCTACCATATCTTCGTCGTTTTCATTCCTTGTCTTCCTTGCCATCCCAGACTAAATTCTTCGTCTTTATCAAATCAGTGGATTATCAAAGATAATCACACAGTTCAGCCTATACTCAAGTGTTAATTAATATTACAAGAACTTGTATTTTACATTTTTACTTATAAAATAAACATTTCATTTCGTGTGTCTATTAAGAAATCTATGCCCTGCCGCATATAATTATGGGTAACGCAGGACATTTCATTTGGTGTGTGTATTAAAAAGTCTACGACCTGCCGCATATAATTATGGGTAACGCTGGACACACTTTTGCATTCTCTGAATCCTTGAGGTTAAGGGAAAATACTTAATACTCCGTAACCTAGATGGGGAAATAGAGAAGTGTGATTGAAATGCACACTGTTTCTTCTACTCTTCCAATACTCCACATTTCTTTTCATCTTTTATTTTAGGTAAGGTTAGGTTAGGTTAGGTTAGGTTATGTTACCTTAACGTCGGGGTTGGGGAGGTTATATTTTGGTTTCCCAACTTGTTTTTATTATATTTTATCATATGAAGTTCAATATAACTAAATGCAAATGCCAGACAGAAATTGCTGAAGTAAGCACGCTACATGATGTCGTAGTTTTTTTTCGTATCTGACTGAAATATTATGACAATTGAAAAGTAGTCGTTAACAATTTTAATTTACATTTGGCAGATCAAAGTACATCCTTTTCCACCATGCTCTAATCTTTTGGATCCAGAAGGCCCAGATGATGGACCATTAATTTGCTCTAATTGCCTTTCAAAATCTGGAAAGGAACTCCAATCAACAAAAGACAACACCTCGGTGGAAAATTGGAGGAACCTTGGAGTAGTAAAACCTGCCAGAAAAAGGCCCAGTAAATCCTATTTGACCCCGTGTCCCGATTTTAAAGAAACCGATTTAGCGGCATTGAAATCTTTGGCTATTAACATCCTAAAAAATAGCAATAAACTAAGAGCTATAAAAAGTGGAAAAACAAGGGTATGATTGTTAAATACCTGCGCGTTTGACAGTATTGTGCAGTTACTGGCAACAGTGTACTGCGACAATAACATTTTGAAGGTTTTTATGGAAAAGTCTGCATTGCCAACATTGAAGTTCGTGGATTTTTTATGAAACAAAAGAAAATTAATCCAAAGGTGTACGAGGAAAGAATGACCATACTTAGGAAAATATCCACAAGAAAAAGTATTCCAGGAGAAGATATGGAAGAAGTTTCTTGCCAACAGTTTGTTGCGGTGATGATCACGAAGCTGTTCGCCGACCTGGTTTCTTGTACAGAAACTACATTGTGCTTGTCCGCAGATTGCCGATCATCTGCCAAGACAATTAATCGCCCGTTAATTTCTTTGGAGTGCAATCCAGTAAGAATTTCTAAATTACAAGAAGTAATAGACGAGCATTTCAAGTCATTTCCCAGGCATAGTGAATGCTTACACGAAAATTGTGATAGCGTAAAATCCATAGAACAACACATTCATAGATGCCAGTTTGGAATTTTTTTGGAGTTCACATCTTTCGAAGAGGATTTACAATGTGAAACTCGCATGGTTGTACTATTGGCTCAAATTCCTAAAGCTATTAAAATAGAGGGAAAGTCTTTCGAGTTGCGTGGAGGTGTGGTTTTTCTTGGGGCAAACAACCCGAAAGGATTAGGACATTACGTATGCTGAGCCCTAAGACCAGGGAACAGATGGGTCATATATGATGATATGAAAGATGTGTACGAGGAATGTCCAGAAACAAGAGAGTTTTGCATTCACGTTTTGTTCTACACAATATCTCCATAACCCGAACTACGACGAAACCTCTACACATTATTATCCCTTGAATTCAGTACGGCATATTAAATACAGTCTCCAACAACCTTCTGTGTCGTTCTTTTGTTTTTAGTAAATTATCAAGTTAGATAAATAAAAATTATTTTCAGCCATTTACATATCTCATATAGCAGGGTCATAATTTTCCCAGGTAACCTTCACATAGACCGTTAAACCAACAGGATGAAGTAAATGCATGGGTATTTCTGTTTTGCCCCGCCAATTAAAATTTAAATAATTTTTGAATGCGAATGGAGCAAATTAAAATACTTATTAATTCTGGTGGAGCAAAATGAGGCCTAAATGATGGACATTTCGGTTTTTCGCTACGCCGAAGTTTGCGGGGGCTGAACGTTATTTTGGCCCCGCCAATTAAAAGTTAAATAATTATTAATTAAGGATGGTGCAAATATGTTCGATAAGTGGAAGCAACGGAGCATTATATAAACTTAATGAATACCGAATTTCGCGTGAATAGTGACAAGTGGGGGGGGCAAATTGTTACTTTGGCCCCCGAATTAAATCGTAATTAACTCACTAACGCGTATGGCGCAAATTAGTATAATGGGTGGAATTATTAGAGCATTACAGCGAGAAACTCAATTTAAAATTTGATGGAGGTCAGTGGACTGTGGGGGCAAACGTTAACTTGCCCCCCCCTAGTTTTATTTAATTATCTCTGTTCAGGGGGGAGAGCAAAATTGGGTTTTTGTGGAGCATAATAGAGCAATAGGGGGTCAATCGGATGGGCCGGTCACGAGGGGCTTTTAGCACGGTGGGGGGGGGGCGCGAAATGTTATCTTGCCCCCCCCCCCCCAATTAAAATCAAATGAACGACTTAACGGCGGCGGAGCGAATTTTAATATTAACGGAGCATTGTGGAGCAAAAAGGGAGCAAATTGGCTGTTTATGCAAATTTGGATTTCAGCGGAAGGCGGGGCCAAGTTGACGGAGCCGCATTGGCGTGAGCCCGTCCATACATGTCCGAATACTCTGCATTCGTGTAGTAGACCGTACCAAAACCAGATGTTGCTTAGGATACATGCACGGATATTTCGAAAATGTTTTGTCTAAAACCTTTAAAATGAAGGGTCTCATGGATAAACTTTTTAGATTACTTCATTACTTTTTCATGGATATTAAATAAGACTCAAATTAGTATTTAAATAAACGTGCTAGACTAATAACTCACTCTTTTAAAATAGCTTAAAGTATGGTGTACTACACGAATGCAGAGTAGTCGGACATGCATCTCATGTATGGACGGGCTCATGGAAATGCAATGGAAGCTCGGCGGTTGTATCAAGAGAACATTCCTCAACAACAAATCGACAAAAATTCACGGCTGTTGACAGGCGCTTAAAAGAAACTGTTGAACTTCAACCCGCTGCACTTCAAGCACGAGGCGTCCAGAGCACATCGAAGACCAAAGAACAACCCAAACTGCCCATAGGAATTTGGGTAACGTAATGTTAAATTTTTTTGTTTCGCCACTGGTAAAATTTTATTGTGATACTAAACTAGGGTTGTGTCCTCACCTTTCTACCACAAAAATAATCATTTAACCATTAAAGTCTGCGAATACAAATCAATTGACGTTTAGCTCGATAATGTTAAAGATAGGCCACATCGTTGGATTCTACAATGGAGTAGACTGTCTTCCCCCACCTGAAATCAGTTGAAATTTTGAATATTAGTAGACACACGATAGATAAAGATTCTGGGAAAATATCGTTTTGTAACTGCCATGGGATTTTTCTCAGCAACGATTTATATTACCCAGAATTTTGACATAATTTGAGGTGCGGAAGCCCAAAATGCCTGTAAAAGTGTTCAACCTGCCGAACAACAAAGTTTTGCAGCAAAGCAAATTCAAGGAGCGAGGCACAGACTATACAGCTAACTCGTATAGTCTTTGTGTTCTGAAAAAAACAAAGAGAAATAACACCACAAAAGTATACTGTAGTGGTTTTTATTAAGAAACACATTATTAGTAATTCGACGAAAAAAAACAATTTTAGTGGCATTATATTTCAAACAATGTTAGGTAAATCGTCCAAATCACCGGCATCGTCGCAACTACACGCAATTTATATTGATACCAGCTACCTCTATCTTCGTGTCGTTTAGAAACACATTAAATCTGTCGATATATCCATTTGCTAAAAACATCATTGTCAGCGATAGCACACTTCTGAGCACAATGAGTTCAATAACAAACTTTTGATGATAAACTTTTAGTCTCGTATCTCATTTGGTTCGCTTATGCAATAGTTCCAAATTTTTGAAAACAAGTTGGTGAAGCCATAAGAGTTTCTCAATTATATGAAAATTAAAGGCTACTTTTGGGAGGCCATAACACTGAAACGGTGCGGTTTGGGAACATGGCTCAAAAGGCTTTTCGACTCATAATAACCCAACGAATAAGCACCTTCATTTTTGCCAGACTTTTCAATAACACCCTGTATATTACAAAAACGAGCAGTTAGGATACTTCTAAGGAAACCTTACTTAGAACATAGTCCTCCTCTTTTTGAAACTCTCAAAATCCTAAATATATTTCAGATTTACAAATTTTGTTCTGTAATACTGATACACAAACAAATGCTTGAGAATGATTTGGCTATTTTCAGCTGGCTTTCAAATCTAGGTATAATACACGTAAAGATCAATGTTTAATAACTCCTTTCGCTAGAACTAAAAAAATTACAGTCATTATTCTATTATGGAATTAATCTATACAACTCTATAATCTTAACCATCAAACACAAATATTATTAAATTTAAAAAATTAGTAAGACGCTTCCCGATAATCCTTAATTGATTAGATAATTCTATACTTCGTTTTCGATATTGCAAAAAACCTTTTTTTATCTATAAATAATATTAATAAAGAAACGAAAGAAAGAAAATGAAGAGATGGAGGGTAAAAATAATAATATCAACAATAAAGAAAGATAATGAGATAAGTCGATGATGTGGCCTATAAATCTTATGAGATTTGGCCGTGTACTTAATTTTCTGTATTCAAGACACCTTAGAGTTAATAAATAAAAAAAACAAAACAAACGCAATATTAATTTATACTATAATAAATATAAAAATGGTTAAACTTAATCTAATTAATAATACAGTTGAAACATCTATTTAAAATTCGAGATAGTTTATAAGATATTTAAGAAATTGTCCAAAATTTAAAGAAATGAGATCGTTTAATACCAGCTTGAATTGACAAAATGCGCTAAGCTATTTTCCATATAAATCATTTAGTCAAAAAAGCAAAGGTATAAAGGGTAGTATAAGCTTAGGCTTGCTGCAAACTTGGGGTGGGTTGAAGAATCTATATAAAGGTGCGTTTACACGGGTATCCAACAAAGAAACGACCTAATTTAGATAAGAGATAAAGGCGCGTTCACAGGGATGATTACATTACATAGACATTGGAAATGTTTTTTTTTTCGGCTGAAAACTGAGAGAGTCCGCTATATGTACCGGGATGAACTGTTACCTTCTAGCGAAGTTGGAAACAGTGTATTTTGTCTGGTTTTTACACTGGTCGTGTCTGTGTCTGTGTGTGTGTCACTTCCTGTGTAAGCGGATATCACGTGACCGAGCTCGTGGAGCCACATTAAGTTTCAAGTGTCGTGCAATGATATGCAACAGGACGTCTCCAATTGCATATTATCACCTTCCACCATCCACTTTACGGTCAAACCTCGATGTTGGACAGTTGAAGGCGATTATACGCAATGGGACGTCTCCCACTGTTATAATCACCTCCGACCATCCCCACATCAAGGTCCAACCTCCAGTGTCCGATCTCAGCGGGCCATACTAGCGAGGCGTCCCTCACTAAAATTGTCCACATCGATCTTCCACTCTCCAAACATCGCCCCACCAATGGGTAAATTAACATTGCGAACCAAGCGCCTAGAGATCAAGAATCGTCTAGACATTGAAGGGAGGGGGTTTTCCTCCCAACTTCATGGCCACTTCGCTCGATTAATAAAGGATTTCGAACGGTTTATATACTATCTTTTGGAGTGAATGCAAATAAGCCTTATGGTGTGATATCGTTTATTTATTTTATAATTAAAAATATCAAAATGGTTAAACTTAATCTAATTAATAATTCAGTTGAAAAATCTATTTAAAATTCGAGAAGATATTTAAGAAATTGTCCAAAAATTTAGTGAAATTTGACCGTTTATTACCAGCTTGATTTGGCAACATGATAGTGGTGAAAACTCTCCTTGAACAAAAGCACAGTAGGTTTCCCGTGTTTAAAAAACAACAATTTTGAAGAAAAAATGGACATCTGATGTTGGAAAAAAAATAGGCTTCAGTTTTCTCCACTATTCTCCACTATAAAACGAAGAAACATTTCCGATTTTTTTCATAATCGAAATAAGCCGTGTACAGTGATCTTCGAGACGAGGCCAGACCAGACGAAAGAGAGCTATAATGACTTAAGGGAGATAATCAACAAGCGCAGAATGTTATCACCATTTGAAGTCAACAGAGCAGCGACACGGCTTTCATTTATCACCAGAAAGAGACGGCCCGGCTACGAAGAATTGAAACGTGCAAGCAGTTAGTGTTTTCGGACTCGACATATGAGATACCTACAGTCAGTAAAAGCTCGGCAGTTCTTCATACGGCCTCGTAATTGTAAACATAAAAGGAGCTATTCTAACGGTATGGAAATTAGTCTACTTTCAGTCTTTTAAGATATTTTTTTATCATAGGAGTGGAAGCTAACGTCTTGTAACCGGTTTGGAAAATAACCTCTCAACCAGCTCAATCCTTGGATTCTTCCATTGACTGGGATCACTTGTATGATGAGAATATCAGTAATGGTCCTCTATTAGCACGTCAAATGAAGAATTTCAGACGAAAATTGTACCAGAAGTAATTACCTATCATCTACCGACAATGGGTTGTAAATGGAACATTCAGTCTACAATATTCCTTGGTTTGTACAAGAGGAACTTGCTACCATGTCTTCGTCGTTTTCATTCCTTGTCTTCCTTGCCATCCCAGACTAAATTCTTCGTCTTTATCAGTGGATTATCAAAGATAATCACACAGTACAGCCTATACTCAAGTGTTAATTTATATTACAAGAACTTGTATTTTACATTTTTACTTTTAAAATAAGCATTTCATTTGGTGTGTCTATTAAGAAATCTATGCCCTGTCGCATATAATTATGGGTAACGCAGGACATTTCTTTTGGTGTGTATATTAAGAAGTCTACCACTTGCCGCATATAATTATGGGTAACGCAGGACACTCTGCATTCTCTGAATCCTTGAGGTTAAGGGAAAATACTTAATACTCCGTAATCTAGATGGGAAATAGAGAAGTGTGATTGAAATGCACGCTGTTTCTTCTACTCTTCCACTACTCTACATTTCTTTTCATCTTTTATTTTAGGTAAGGTTAGGTTAGGTTATGTTACCTTAACGTCGGGGTCGGGGAGGTTATATTTTGGTTTCCCAACTTGTTAATTTCTCCGAATGTCGAAAATAAATAAGTGCGTGTAAAACTCGCTAAGTTTCAATTTTGCAAAGCTTTTTTAAGCATAATAACGTCATTTAATCAAAGGAGCATAAGTGTATTTGTGACATTCGTAAAATCGAGTTCGCCAGCACGCGAGTATAGCCTACTAAATTTGAAGTCGGAAATAACTTCAGGCATGCAAAATACAAAGCAATTTTGATATACTTGGGAGAATCAGTTTTATGTATAGGGAAATACTTTAATCTTCTGACAAACTTACGAACAGTAGCTTAAGAATTGATTTTAATAACTATCACTGCTTTTCAAATTAAGTTTTTAGAATTCTCGTTCGTTTCGCAAATGTATTTCGCGCGAAATTGTTGAGTGTGTGCATGCGCAGATCGAACCAGGCTATTCGGTATATTACCATTCGACAGAAATCCCATTCAACCGAAAAAAATTTAAAATGTAGCCCAATTGGCGGTATTCGGTTTATTGGGATTTTAAAGGAAAATTTATAGTGCAAGTTATTCTGTTCATTGGCACTTTTTCCTATGGTAGGGTCGCCTAATTATGAATGCTACTAATTCTAAACACTTTCAGTTAAAAATGTATAACTTAACTTTGGTTGGGTCGATTTAAAGATGGAAGGGTTCATTTTGTAGATTAAGAATGGGGCTATTCGAGGAACGCAACTTCAACACTCTAGTAAAAGATCCGGACAAGATACGACCCTAATTAGCCTAATTAGTTAGACCGTTTTTAAGGGAATGTTTCCTTTAGTGTCTGGGAAATAAGGTTTTACGAGCTTCGGAAAAATCGCGGGCTTACGCGCTCGATTTCGACGCACAGTTGGAGTCCCCCGCTACAAAATAAACTTCTCAAACCCAGAAATTGGCCACAAACTCTTCGCGAAAACGTAATTTAAAAATATGTCTATAACATTCTAATGCTGAAAATATATGAAAAACTCCCACGAACCACTTCCGCGCCTCACCAATGGATTCAATGGCCGATTTTAAGAGGGGTTAGGCGGAATTAGCGCGCTCGAGCCGGTATTTGCGAAGTTATCGACGATTTCCTTCCTTTACGGTTCTATGCCAAAGCAATGCCCCCTCCCCCCACCTGTCCGTGCGTAGGGTGGGGGTAGTGTTCCATCCTTGTCGTGGTGAGGGGGCCCGAGTTCTAGGATCCGTCCTAGTTCCGCGAATTGGAACACGGCCGTCTCGCCCACAACCCGCCGACTCGCAGGGCCCGCCTGGGCCCTGGCAGCTCCCTCTGCCTTTGAGTCGGTCTTGTTAGGTCACGGTTACATAACTGGGGCCGTATGGCACTGCTGTGTGGGTTCTGGTCGCCAAGCCATATACCTTTCCTTCTGCTGCCTTAGCCTCATCACGTGTGTGCGGGAGCACTGGTCTGGGGTTCTTCGGTTCCCGCTCTTTGGCCTTGCTACCCGTTCCGGGCACGGTTTCGCGTGCGGCACTTTAAGGACAAATGATGCAGCCGCACGTATTGGCGGGGGTGTAGTGTACTAGTTTACGGAGCACCCCCTTAACAATCAAAACTGATGCCAAAGCAATGCAAAAAATTTAAATCGTCAATATGTTCGCAAATACTGGCTCAGTCGTATTTAAATTTGGCCAAGGAATCCATTGGTGACACTCGTTTGTCGTTCCGAGGCGTGGTTGTGGTTCCTTTTGCAAATTGTGGGATTTGTTTTACATGTTATAAGATAGTTCAGATTTAGAAGCAGGGGCTTCTGAATTAGAATCGTTCGTTCAGAATTAGAAGCCGCTACTGGTGTCTTTAAAACCGCATCCGCTACAAAAGTACGCGTCATGGAATGAGGAAAACTTGCGCAACGGGTCCGCGACTATTCAAACTTGATATCAGATAGTGAACTTCGTCGCCGAAAATTCCATAGCAAACGAGATCTAAGATTTCCTAAAAGGCGACCCTACCCTAAATATAAAACTGTTTTATTATAGTTTTATTTATAGTGCGTCTAATTATATAGTTAATATAAAACCTATTTAAAAACAAATGAATAAGATTTGAACCACCGTGGCGTCGAGGAAAAGCATCGGACTATCAATCGGAAAACCCTGGATCGATTCCCCGTTAAGGAAAGTTTATGAAATATAATTTAATAATTTATAAAGAATTGTTTACAATTCAGGATAGATCGTGGTAATTAAAACGACTTAAGTGCAACCAGGGTTAAAAATAAGGGTACTGGGTTGGGAAGTTATTAATGTAATGGAGATTACGTGTTTTCACGGTTGAAATACTGTATTTTACTAGGAGCAGTACTTTTTAAGGGCCAGTAGTAATTTTAGGGGAAAATTCGTTTTGTATTAAACCAACTAAACGGGACCAGGGGTGAACAAGCTGCCTCCGGCAGAATTAATACTCGTGCGGGTATGGTCAGTTCGCGGATTTCTTAAAAATTAAATATCATTACACGAGGTACGTGCTGATCAATGTTTCCCGTTTTTTTGACTTTAATTTGACATAGGTAACGTGATCTGAGTTTTGTTGACCAGTATCTTGGTTCGTTTAATTGTGCAAAGAGATAATTCCGGCGCATAGCCATCGCGCCACGGCCGTGTTGGGGTAGCGTAGCGTCGGCCGAGGACCAAGGGACAACGCCGACGTTTAGGAAATAGAAACAAATAAAAACATATTTAGAAAAGTGAGGGGGTATACATTTGAATATTATATTTTATATTATTAAAACAAATTTAGAAGGCCTACTTGAAATTAGTTAAGCCAACAGAACATGAAAAAAAAATTAACCCATATTTAAATTTTTCGACGGGAGCGTCCGTACCGTACTACTCGGTAGGCCGAGTTTTTAGTTCTCTTCGTTAGTCTTGGGGTGGTTAACCCTCTCCTATTTCTACGCGTACAAACTAAGGATTAAGGGTCTCGCGTATGTTGAAGAAAGACATCTCCAGTTGGTAAGCCGATTTTACCCTTTTTTGGGAGTCTTATGTAAAGAATCGAACCTTGGAAAGGGTACAATTTCTTATAGGAGAACCGGCTTTACATTGTTAAATTGTACTTGATCGAAGTTTGATGGTAGAGACGATAGACGCAAATTGGAGACGAAGACTTTTGCAGAGGGGAAGGCTAGGATGGCGTAGTTAGAGTTTAGTTTCAGGAGAAGTCGGTGCAATATTCGTGCGAGGGGGGACTTGGCTCCCCCGCACGAATAAAAAGGGGCTTTGGGTAGGGGAAAGGCTGTTTTTAGGTTAGATTTAGGTTTTGATGGGTTGGGAAGGGTTTAGATTTTGATGGGTTAGGTTGGGTTGGGATGGGTTTATATCTTGATGAGTTAGGTTTAGCTGGGATCGCCTTAGATTTTGATGGGTTAGGTTGGGTTGGGTTTAGATTTTGATGGGTTAGGTTGGGTTGGGATGGGTTTAGATTTTGATGGGTTTAGATTTTGATGGGTTGGGATTGTTTTAGATTTTGATGGGCTAGATTGGGTTGGGATGGGTTAAGATTTTGATGGGTTAAGTTGGGTTGGAATTGGTTTAGATTTTGATGGGCTAGGTTGAGTTGGGATGGGTTTAGATTTTGATGGTTTAGGTTGGGTTGGGATGAGTTTAGATTTTGATGGATTGGGTTGGGTTAGGTTGAGTTAGGCTATATTGGGTTAGGTTGAGTTAGGCTTGAGTGGGTTAGCTTCAGTTAGGCTGGGTTAAGTTAGGATAGAATGGGTTAAATGGTTTAACTATATCATTTTTAGCTTCAGTTACATTTTCTTTGCTTGAGTAGGTGAAGTTAAAAGTGCAAATAATGCAATAGGTTTAGATTTTGATGGGTTAGGTTCGGTTGGGAAGGGTTTACATTTTGATGGGTTAGGTTGAGTTAGGCTGGGTTGGGTTAGTTTGAGTTAGTATATGTCGGGTTAAATAGATTATCTAATCCTAGAGTGAAATGTAGACCAAGTGTGGAAAAGAATCACGGGATTGGATCTCTTAATGACTGCTAGTTTCAGTGTCACACTTGAATTTAATGTTAATCCCAATTTAGTATAGTAGAACCAGGCTTTTAATGCCTTCTCTCGTGTATTTCCGGTAACGTTTTAGCTAGTATGGAGCACGTAAAAAGGCATTTGTTTCACAACTTGGTATATTTTTACTCAGGTCCGCCCGGTCCATTAAGAAAATTGTGAAAAATTAATTGTCGGACCAAAAGAGAGACCTCCTTTCTTCACTCACAGCATTATACCACAAAAAACGTGTTTTAGAAGTGGTCTTATATATCTTAAATTTACTCTACAGCTTTCTAGGGTATCTGTAGACTTAGTGCACCAGAAAGCGAAATTTTACGTCACAGTCCTTAGTTTAGCGTTGTATGCGGAAAGCTAATGCGTTAATTGTTTATTGAATATATTTACTTACGGTTGTGTAGGCCATATCCCAATGGCGTTACTTGGTCTACAAATACTCTAGAGTTTTCTAAACGCCGATATGTTTTTACTGTTGGACCTTGACCTTGCTTATCTACATTTTAATTTATTGAACTTAAAATCACGTCATTCTTTTGAAATCTTTGGCGAAGCTTGTTGTCTAGAAATTTGGTTCGTTCAAATTTCAAATTAAGTTTGATTCGTTTGAATACAATTTATTGGTAAGAAAGTAATTTCGAATTTGAATTATTTGTTTGAAGTATTTTTATTTGGTTATTTTTGCTATATTTTCATTGACTTGAATTCTAATTTTATTTTTATTACTGTGTTGTGACTGAAATATTTGTTTGAAAATCAAAAGGTTTTTCTGATTCTTTTCCTCTGCAGTTAATTTTCTTTCCTTAGAAGCGTTATTTTACGATTTACTGATTGATTTTCTGATATATTTTGGTTAACAACTTCACGAGTTTTATTTTTACTTCGAAGATCGAAGTATTTCCTATTTTTTTTTTTTTTTGGTGTGTTAAGAGTTACTTAACACAATCTTGAGATTATTCCGTTGAATTTATTCAAAATTAATTAGGATTATTTATTAGTGAGTTGGTGTATTATTTACTTTGAAAATTTAAATCTTTTAAAAAATTGGAAGGAGACGAATGTATAAGTAAAGAGGAATTGAAAAAGCGTAAAGCTAGGGAGAAAATGAGAGAGAGCAGAGCTGTTCCAGAGTATCGTAGGAGGGCAAATGAAAGAAGGAAAGTTTTAGCGGCCCAAAGGAAAGCCAGTATGTAATCGAAAGTGGCTATTACTTCTGTTACTAATAAACCAGCTAGTTTAGGGTTGTTGGTATACTGAAGCCATGCATAGGTTCAATGTGATATAACATTTTACCTATTCGTATTACTGGGTCTACAAATACTCTAGAACCTTCAAAATTCTTCTATTGTTTTAAAAGAAGAACCTTGACCTTGCTTATTTTACACGATATCTTATTTATATTAAAATTAATTCAAGTCCTGGACTCTGGCTTTCAAAATTTGTACCCTCGTTGGAATTTTGAATTCTGATTCTTTTGCATTCAACTTTATCTTTGTATGAAGTATATTTTTGGTTTATATTATTGGTTTAATATATTTATGTTTAATTGAAATATTATTTCTTTTTACTTCCAATCTTCGTCTTCCACCAATGCCATGAATTTTAATATTTTTAGTAAGGTTAGGTTACATCACCTGGGTGTCGGAGAGGTACAATTTTGGCTTCCCAACTTGTTATAATTTTCAACCATGGGTCGTTTATTGAAGCTAGAAATTTAGAGGAATCCAATGTTGGGAAGTATCGACTAGAACTATCTTCTTGGCAGTTAAGAGTAGAGATAGCAGTTTTATAACTGAGAGTTATATTGCCTATTCTATTACAACTATTTTGTATTTAAGTTTCATGAGATAAAAATTGCCTAGCTTTTATTTACCCAATTGAATTAGTATATTATCCGAGGATGTTATCAACACTAATTAAAAAAAAAAAAAACCAAATCATTTGGAATCGTTGAGCTCGACTCGAAGAACGAAAGAATTTGGATCGCTTTGTTGAGGCCACATAATTTAAAAGGTTTCAAATCTAAGATTGTAAGTAATTTTAATTGTATTTGGTCCATATATTGAAGATTCAATTTCAAGGGAAGGTGAAGATATTTTTGAAGTGTACACATAACCTGGTTCGATTCGGACCTGGTCAAATTCATCTCTCATCAAGCTAGCGAATTTAATCACAAGAAATTAAAAAATTAGCGAGACTGTTTTTACATCGACTAATTAAAGGAGTGTATGTAAAAGAGCAATCCTCAAAATAGCGGTTGTCAATTCAGCGATGACCAAAACCGCAGTTTGGCATAAAAACAACTCCCAATACGACAGAGTATCAATTAAGCAGTTTTTTACTTCAGCTGTTCCCAATTCGAAGTGTATGAAAAAGAGCAATCCTCAAAATAGCTGTTGTCAATTTAGGGGTGACCCAAAACCGCAATTTCGCATAAACGCAATTCCCGATTGGGCTTTTCCTAATACGGCGGATTATCAGTTAAGCAGTTTTTTTCTTTCAGTCGTTTCCCAGTTGGGAGTGCATGTAAAAGAGCACATCCCAAAATAGCGATCGCAAAAACCGCAGTTCCCAATTAGGCTCTTCTTTATACGACGGAGTCAGTTCAGCGGTTCCTAAATCGACCGTTCCTCTAATTAAATTATCGTATATATTGTGTTACGAATGTCACTTGGCTGCAGCAGCGCCTTAACTATAGAGATTGACCCTTGTCAAAAGTAAGAGGTAAATATAACAGCAAATTTTACGGTTAGCACCAGACTCATGGCGTACACTAGATAGCGTTCGACTTCGGATCAGAAGCTTGCAGGTAAATCTAAGTTAAATATAAATATATGGTTAATACGTTACTCATATTCATACGCTATTGAAATCGGTAAAAATCAGTTAGACTTTACGAAAAATTAAAAAAATGTGGACAAGCTTTTATTATTTTTGTAATTAGTCTCTTTTATTCCCTTCCGCGATTGATTTTTAATAGTGAACTTATTTCATTAGTCAATTCCTATAAAATATATACCTTTAAGCAGAAGTAGATGAAACCCTCCTTTGAAGTCTACTACTCTAATGTTCGATATAGCGCTCCTCTCTGTATGGGTAAAATTCCCAATTTTACGAGATCGGAGGGGTCCTACTTCATACCCCCTGTCTACGGAAAATTGGAAATTCTCTCTCTCCACAAACGACGACGTTTTTTTGAGGAACTCCAAGGCTGCTAGAGATATTCGCTCGACGAACTCCCGCTCCGAAAATATCTACCGTTAGGAGGCGTACGAATCGCGCTTTTTGAAATTAACCCATACAGAGAGGGGTAGACAAGACCAGGGAGTAATAGACTTCTAAGGAGGGTTTCATCGGCTTCTGCTTTAAGTAAATGCTATAACTAAGATTTGTAGGAAAATAATGCATGCGCCATACATCTACAGAGTAATTTTAAATTTAGCGAGCGTAGGCGTGAGCTAGATCTCATCGGCACAATGTTATGTATTGGATGATTATAAAGGAAGTAAACGTTGGGTCACCACAACAAAAATCTAAAAACATTATAGGAAAACAGGAAATTTTGCATAGATACCGTCATCTTATATATTTTATAGTGAACCCTATAGTATCTTTATTATAAGAATATTTTTTTATGATATGAAAAATATAACAGGGAAAAAACTCGGCAGATCACCCCACCCATATATTTAAGGCTAATCTAAAAATGTTATTTTGTGTTGGGCAAGGTTAAGTTAGGTTACGTTAAGTTTAAGTATATGGGGATAGGTCTGACTTTTGCTTAAAGGATAAATACTAAAATTATAGGTAATTATAGGTTTCAAATATGAAGCTATATTTAAAAGGTGTTTACCGCCTAATATCTCATTTTAAAACTAAACAGATTGAAGAAAATGACACTTGACCCCAGTTCCTTACACGTTTTCACTTAATTTTTATAGTTTTTGAGCACCATCCCCATTAAAATATTCATTTAACTTTTGTAGTTTTTAAGTACCATATATATATTAAAAATATACAATCGAGAATGTTTCGGAAACCGCCCTTTTGAGACACTGATATTTTGGGAACCGCTGTTTTGAGAATCGCTATGTTGAAAGCCTCTATGTTGAGAAGCATCTGTTTTGGGAGGCAGCGATTTTGGGAACTGCTGTTTTGAGAACCGCTCATTTGAGACGCCGATGTTTTGGGAACTGCTGTTTTGAGAACCGCTCACTTGAGACTCCGCTGTTTTGAGAACCGCTCATTTGAGATGCCGCTGTTTGGGAATTGCTGTTTTAAGAACCACTATGTTGAGACGGCGCTGTTCTGGTACTTGCTCTTTTGAAAACCGCACAACTGGCAGTAGACCATCAAAGAAATCGCCTTACCCAACGAGGGAAAAAATCACCTAACTGCTACAAATTCCAACAGACTTCGATCAAAAATAGACCCATTGAACAAAAGTGAACCAAAGGCATTTTACATTTTGGTCCACTTCTGTTGAATTCCATTTTTTTCATTTCGTCTATTTGGTCGAATTCTGGATAGCCAATTTCTTCGTTATTCTATGGAAGCAAATTGAAATGAAAAATAAAGTTAGCGAGATCAATTTGGCAAGGCCGAAATCGAGTCATGTTGCGTGTTATAACGCATCACTATTTCCTAACGGTAGGTCAAAAGAAAGCTCCAATTAAATTTATTCCTTTTAAATGAGCCGATGTGTTGCATGAGCGGGAATCTCGAACGATATAGTTTATGTGTTTTAGGATACACGCGTAGTATTAAATTTATTTAATTTGAAATTTCAACTAAGAAATCAAGGAATAAAAATAAAGATTTTCGATTTCCAGTTTATAAAACTATCTAATTCAACTCATTATCTTGATTCTATAAACAAAAGAAAAAACTAAACTGAAAATGAAAGCGAAACAAGGTTTGACCAAATTCAATGATTTGGGATAACAGACATTCGAAAAACGCTATGAAGTTTAATTCTAGTAAATTCGAATAAACACTCTTAAGCATCATTTTCATGGTTGCTTGAACGCTAGATTTTTCACACGCGCGTATTTAAACGAAACAGACATTTCACGCGCACCTCAGGATTTCAAGCACTAGTGAATTACGAGCGAAAACATTAAGCTAGCAGTTTCTCCACGCGACCATGACAATGGGGCTTTAGTCCATGTAAGAAAGATTGATAGGATATGGCAAAGCTTAATTTTAACTTTAAAAATTTGGGATAAAGCGGAAAATTTTAAATTTCTGGAATTTCTTCGAAGATTGTTCACAATTACTCCAAAAAAAAAGGAAATACACGGAGTTTCTACGGCACCAAAGTCCTGATTGCCATAATAAGGGAGACACATCTACGGCAATTAATTCCGGATTGCGAAGAGAGTTTTAACCAAGGGTTAGTAGCCAAAATGTTCAGTCATAAAATAGTTAAACTTAAAAAAATATATATATATATATATTCTAAAAAGGTATATTTCAAAAGAAAATATACGTCCAGTGACTTAAATCATAGAAAATATAGTATATATTTTCTATGGTTAAATTTACTTTTTCTTCATATTAGCAAACGAACATAGTTCGTTCTTGTATAGCTGACGTTTCGAGTAATTTACCTTTGGTGAGGAGCCAACGAACCCGGGGCTAAATAAACATGAAATTCGGTGGCCGAAACGATGAATCTCTGAGCTTCCTTCAGATTTTCTAGAATCTGCCAGAAGCCGCTTAAAGATCCAATCTATTAGCTTCCCTGAAAGTCGGATGACGGAATCGGAAAGAGGATTCAAAGGCGAATTCCCGGAATATTCTGGAACTAAAAATAAATAAGCGGGAAACTTGAATGTTGAATCTAGAAATTTTGGTTTTAGACGCGTGGGGCTGGGTAAACAGAGCAAATTACAAGCAACTGTATGGTTAAAGAGTGAACAACGATTTAGTTCATTTTAAAAGATATTAATTAAAATACAAATTTTAAAAATATTTTGGGACCAGACTAGTTTCGGGAACATCAGCGTTCCATCGTCAATGGGTAAGACCCGATTTAGAGGAGCGTTCGCCTATATATAACAATTGATTGCATTTTTTAAAACAATGCTTTTCCATTTAGTCAATGTTCCAACAGCAGAGCCAAGGTCGCGATTCAAACAGTTGTTTTTATCGATAGATTTTTTAATGTAGAATGCTTCATGGATGTCGATGGCCTTAAACTTATTACATTGTTTGTTAAGTTAGCATTGTCGAAATAAATATTGTAAGCAATAACGAGTAATGTCTTAACACTAACGTTGATGGTACTAATATCCGAGTTGGTCGATCCAGTTATTATACAGTCCTACAAAGTTCATTTAGCGTGCACAAAGGCCAGCATATCTTAAAGCCGATGCTACTTGTCACCTCAACCTGCTACATCATCGACGGGTGCATTCTCAATCTTGCGGTCAAATTTAGAGACAACCTAAGGAAAATGATATTGTTCTGGCTGACAGAGGTTTCCATGACTCCAACACCATGCAGTAGACTTGGAAATGCCGTCATTTCTATCTAAAGGTGATACTGACGAAGTCAATAGTTCACGAAAGATCACGTAACTGACGTTCATAAGATGGCCCGTTGAAGTCAGAAATGGCCACCTATAAAGTATCTTCAGGTTTTTCAACACCTGATACTTGTCCCGATGATACCGTATGTCACGGAACTTCTATACGTATGTGCTCTAACGCGTACCATCCAAAATTGCTCATTGAAAGTCAATGGAAAGAAATGGTGGAAAAAATGGAAGCCAATGAGAATGAGTAGGTGCGGGAGGAGACAGGATTTTAGTAGGGTTTGCTATTTGTGTCGCGACACGATCAGGAGCTTCGAAAATTATCTCCGTTACTACGCAGAGGAAAATACGCTGTATTTAATAGTTGTACGTTACTAAAGATCGGTGTTTGGACAAGATAATTCACAAATAGCAGTTAATCAGTTAATCATAAATATTAATCGGTGAAATATTCGCGATTACATGGGATTTATCATAGACTACCCATTTATAATTAAAGATGTTTCGAAGGTTGACATAATAAATATTAATATAAATAACTTCCAGTAAAAAGATTTCACTTCATTCATGATAAAGTAAGTCATATTTTATTGCAAAATAAATATTGTTATTGGTTATTACTTAACAATACTGGGCTTCCGAAATTTTTAAGGTTTCTTCCTAACGTTTGATAAAATATTATCCACAATGAAATACAAGGTCAGTTTTACTCGGGTTGGGACAATAGCAGGAGCTTCTTAAATTTCCCCGCTACTTCAGTGCAAAAACAGCTAATATAACAACAGATTAGCGCTACAATAGCGTCATTATTGTGGGGCGTATGGTAACGTATAGATGTCGGAGTTTGGACAAGATACTTCTGATTATTTTATCTTTATTCATAATTTGAAATTATAAATGGGTAGTCTATGAAAAATCCAATGTAATCGCGAATATTTCACCGATTAAATTTTATGATTAACTGATTAACTGCTATTTGTGAATTATCTTGTCAAAACACCGATCTTTAGTAACGTACAACTATTAAATACAGCGTATTTTCCTCTGCGTAGTAGCGTAGATATTCTTTCGAAGCTACTGATCGTGTCGCGACCCAAATAGCTGACCCTACTAAAATCCTGTCTCCTCCCGCACTTACTCATTCTCGTTGGCTTACTAAGCTTACTGCAGCAGTAAGACTATTTGCAAGCAATAACGGGGAATGTCTTATCACCATCATTGATGGTACTTATATTTGAGTTGGTCGATTTAGTGATTATACAATCTTACAAATTTAATTTTGGGTACAAAAATGCCACCATATCTTCAAGCCAATGCTACTAATACTATTGGATATATCATTGAAATTACTGGTCTATACTTTGCCAACGGTTGCAACAATGACACGCGTATTCTCAATCACGCGGACCGAGGCTTCCGTGATTCCAACAACCTGTTTTCCGATCTCGGAGTAAACGTCATTTTTAAGGTGAAAAGCAAGTTGGCACTGACGAAGTCAATCGTTCACGAAAGGTGAAAATCCTAAGTCAGAAATAGCCACCTGCAAAGTATCTTCAGGTTTTTTCAGCATCGGATACATGTCCCGATGTCACGGAACTTCTCCGCGTCTGTTCTTCACTAATTAACGCGCACCACTCGGAATTGCACATTTAAGGTCAATGGGAAATAGTGGTGGAAAAAATGGAAACCACCTCGCAAATCCGGTTAAAGAACTTGTAGAACGTCAAAGAATCTTGCGTAAACTTTCTCAATGGCGGAAACTGTACGAAATTAACCTAGGAGATTTTCCTTCTTAGCGAGGAAGACGTGTGGGGTATTGTTATAAGTAATTTTAAATGAAGACGCGCCGAATCGTACGTCGCCTTAGTTGAAAAAGACAGGGCCCTCTTGCATGTACGTGTCATGAGATGTAAATTTTTCGCCATGGCTGTTCATCAAACCCTTATTCGTGGAGTTGGATTAGATTTGATCGCGCAGTGGTATTGCAATTGTGAAGAGGGTGCCTTACCTGTGGGTACTTTAGCTCACTTTAACAGTTTCATTGGTAGCTTCGCTATTGACGCCACGAGGAGCGTGGCAACTGATACGAATCTAAATTGGGCCTAGTTTGCGAAGATTAACCCAACATTGTACAAATATTTGCGCCACTTTAGTAAGGCTTGTTACCTGACATTGCTTCATATCATATGTCTTATCAATAAACAAACATACCACTCCATTTGTTTACGGCCTTATTATTGCTCCTAGTTTCTTGACTTACTTCTGCAAAGCAAAGACCATCAAATGAAGCTGTATAATAGCTGTAGGGTCATTCCATTCGATATCGACCAGTCATGACACCATGGGTTAGCCGATTTTTATGAAACTTTCAAAATATGTTGAGACACCGAAAATAATACGTTCTCCAAAGTATTGGCTAAATATTTTGATTAGATCGACTTTTGCAACGATTTAAAAAAAAGCCAGATTGCATTGCCCCCTCCAATGTTGATCTTGCCCCTCAAAAACATTTAGATTGCCCCCTCTATTGGGGAAGTAAAGATTTCCCGTGCTAAACACTCAATAATTAATAAAATATATTTATAGTTATCCTTTACATTGGAAGAAATATTTTATAATAAAATCTTGAAACTCTAAAAATGTATTTTCTTAGGAACTACTATGGTAGGGTCGCCTTATTCTGAACGCTTCTAATTCTGAACACTTTCATTTAAAAATTTATAACTTAACTTTGTTGGACCTATTTAAAGAGAGAAGAGCTCATTTTGTAGATTAAGAATGGAGCTTTTCGTGGAGCGCAACTTCGACTCTCTAGGAAAAGACCCGGAAACCGGAGAAAATACGACCCTAATTATCCAAACGCGATAATTAGCCTAATTAATTAGACCGTTGTTAAGGGAATGTTACGCTTTAGATGGGAAATGAGGTTTGAAGACCTTCGGAAAAATCCCGAGCTTACGTGCTCGATTTCTTCGTAAAGTTTGAGTTTTCCGCTACAAAATAAACTTCTCGAACCCAGAATTTGGCCACAGACTCTTCGTGAAAACGTAATTTCAAAATATGTCTAAGAATTTCTAATTCTTAACGGCGCGCAAAAATATACGAAAAACTACCAAAATTTGCTAAAGGAATCGAGAAGCGAGTGTCACCAATTGATTACTTTCCCGAAATTTACAGGATAAAGGCGGAATTAGCTCGATCGAGCCAGAATTTGCGAAGTTTTCGACGATTTCCTTCCAAATAAGGATTGCTTTACGGGTTCATATGGCAAGGCAATGAAAATTTTTAAATTGTCCATAACTTCGCAAATGCTGGCTCGATCGCGCGAATTCCTCCTTTTTTCAGTTAAATTTGGCCAAGGAAGCCATTGGTGACGCTGGTTTCTCGGTCCGAGGCACGGGAGTGATTTTTGGGATTTTTTTTACATGTTATAAGATAGTTCAGATTTAAAAGCAGGTGGTGTACATAATTGAAATCGGGGCGTTCAGAATAAGAATCGTTCGCTCATAATTAGAAGCCGCTACTGTCATCTTTAAAACCGTCAAAAGTACGCGTCATGGAATGATGGAAACTAGCTCAACGTGTCCGCAACTATTCAAACTTGACATTAGGTACTTCGTTGGTAAAAATTTCATAGCAAACGAAATCTCGGATTTCTTAAAAAGCATTCAGAATTAGGCGATCTTACCTAGACTTAGTTCATTATGTTCATATAGAAAAATTTTACTGCTATAACAAACCACGGTACTTTAAAGAGGTGGTTTCTCATCATCGTCTAGCACCTAAGAAAGATTAATAGGATTAGCCTTCAAACTGTCAAAACATAATACATTTAATCGCTTAAACTAAAACTAAAAGTATACTTCAAACGCATATAGCCCAAAACTAAAACTAAATTTGAAAACATAAACCGCGAATCTTAGCCCTTACTAGACTGGACTCGCCGTTGGGTTGTAAGAATTGTCTATGTTTAACGTTTTAACTAAAGTTAAGTCTAAAAAAAGAAAACTGACGGACTATTTTGTGGACATAAAATGCAAAAATGAACGTAAATAACGTATAATAATAAAATAATTTAAGAGTCCGCTAGTCAGCTACTGCATGGTTAAAAGAAACAGTTTATTAAATAAATTTTTTGGGAGAGCTTTCGGACGTACTAGACTACCAGTGAGTAGTGACTCCCTTTTCAAACCTTTTTTGCTCTAAGATAACAAATTTACAAAAATAACAAAAATACGACCAATAGCTCTCCTAAAAACATTTATTTAATTAACTGTTACTTTTTAAAAATGTAGTAGCTGTCTCAACTCTAGTGAATTATTTGAATATTATTATGCAATAGTTGGGGTTGTACAATACTTGTGGGTAGGTCGACGTATGTATTTGAAAAATGAAAATAACTTTTAGAGAAAAAAAAAACATGTCCCCCCCTCCCATCTGAAAAAGGTAATGAATTTGAAAATAAATTATAAGGTAGGAATAAAACCAAAAAAAAACATCACATTTGTGGATTTTGCCCCCTCCCAATCTGAAAAACGTTCCTACGCCACTGCATAAAGTTGATTAAACAATCCTATTCTAAAATACATTTTTCTGTTACGACACGGATGAACCAATCTTAAACCAGTCAGAGGCACTACATACTGCCCAACTTCAATATCTTTAAGTGTGATGATCTTGACCGTAGTATAGTTTTTAACAACAGAAATTAAATATATGAAAAACTGAAAAAATAATATTTTGATTTCTTAAAAAACTACTCTTAGGACCCAAAAAACTATATCAATATTATTATATTCTGGAAGCCCTTGCCAAAAGCTATTGAAAAATGACAATTTTTAAAAAATTATACTTACACCTTGGACCGCGGGCCATAGAATGAACTCCCCCCCCCCGAAAATTATTATTATGAGTTTAGACGTCAATTACGGAATATCTGTTCATCATAAGTCTTTGAATTTTACACCACCGTGTTCGTCGCTTCATTTTATCGAAATCATTCAATTTTCGAGTGTGTAACTTAATTAAAAATTTAATTATTAAAACGTTTCTGAAAGCTACCGAAAAGGGCAACGGCGAAAAGCCAAAATCGGGCTTTTTTTTAAAATCGTTGCAAAAGTCGATCTATGTTGAAAGTTTCATAAAAATCGGCTGATCCATGGTGTCATGACTGGATGATTTTTCATGGAATGACCCTGTATAGTCTGTGCACAGCCCCTACAACTTTTTTTTCTGCACAGCATAGCCCATGTAGCACAAACGAGTTGGCCAACAGCAGTTGGGGTACTGTCGGCCATACTAGTTGGGGCGCCAGTTATATATTCGTCGAAATGTCCGGCATGGCCAACCCTAACATTTTCGGTTGGCGTCAAGGGCTTGGCCAACCTTTGACCAAAACATGGCCAACAGTGCGTTTTTTAGTTGGTATTGATGCCTTAGCGAATCTTTAGCCAAAATATGGCCAACCCTTTGTATTGCGGTCGGTTTTTAAGCTTTACGAATGTTTGACAACCATAAGACGACTTAGACAAAAATGCAAAATTTCCTTTTTTGGCTTTTTTATGATACTTTACCAACCGTTTGACGCCACCTTCCCGACCCCGCGGCTCTCCCTTCCCGACCCCGCGGCTCTCCCTTCCCGACCCCGCGGCTCTCCCTTCCCGACCCCGCGGCTCTCCCTTCCCGACCCCGCGGCTCTCCCTTCCCGACCCCGCGGCTCTCCCTACCCAACCCCGCGGCTCTCCCTACCCGACCCCGCATCTCCCTACCCGAACCCGCGGCTCTCCCTAGCCGACCCCCGCGGCTCTCCCTAGCCGACCCCCGCGGCTCTCCCTACCCGACCCCGCGGTTCTAGCTACCCGACCCTGTTGTACCCCCTTCCCGCCCCTGTTGTACCCCCCTTCCCGCCCCTGTTGTACCCCCCTTCCCGCCCCTGTTGTAACCCCCTTCCCGCCCCTGTTGTTAAGTAGCGGGACTGCTTCTTCCTGCTTTAGAAAAAGTTTAAATATACGTTCTAAGAGAGCTTTCAAATGAATATTTTGCTCGTTTTGTTTATAAATGGATATTAAAGGCACTAATATCTTATTTAACGATTATTTAATTAACTATTTTTCTAAACCATAAAGTAGCAGTTTCATTACTACAATAATATTAACATCTATAATATCTGAAATTTTACTTTTCTCAAAAAATCCACAGGGGGCTTTAATGCTTGATACCGTACTGAAGCCTTGCAAATTTACAATTAGAGCTTCGAATGCTCGCGCATCCCTATTTTTATTCTTACCAACAATTACTTTCTTGATCTTTAAACTTCTGAACTCAAATTTTTCATTTTGGCCAACCCAGTTAAAAAGCAAAACTAACTCGTGCGAAAATACTTTCGTCAAGATTGTTCTTGTGGAATCCGCCATTAATCTTCCACCCCACGTCGTAAACATTCGAACCTATTGAGAATGATATTAATTTGTCAAAATTTAGAATGAAAATGTAATTTTGACAGTATAATTTATCTAGTTTTTTTATCAACTTTTCCTAAGCCAAAACCTTATGGCTCAAATGATAATGAAAAAGTTTTTGTATAATCATGATGCGGTAGAAGATTGTTTTACTGTCAGGATATCAGAGCCATAGAAAATGGTATACCCGTTCTTAAATTAATCATAGTCAGGTACTAACCAATTTTCGCTTAAACTCTTTGTCAGTAAGAAGTTGTTCCAGATTGTCAAGTTCTTCTTTAGTGTCTAATGGAAGCTGACAATTCTCAATTTCTTCAATAGCTTCCGTAGGTGTAGCCGCTTGTTGGGACCGCAGGACACTTTCCATTTTAGTTTTTATATCTCCGAGCATTATAAGAACCGAATTCTGGAATTTGCGAGGACTCATTTGCAAAGCTGATGAAGAACCATCTAAAAATATATGGATTTAAAATTGTGTAACAAGAATTCGGAAAAAAATGGGCTTACCAGAATGACCAATAGAGGAATTTAGATCTTGGTTTCTTGAATACCCAACAGCGGAATTTTGTTGCAGTTCTTTATAACGTAGCTCATGGCTTCTTGAATGACTAACAGCGGAATTCTGTTGCAATTCGTTATAACGTAGCTCTTGGCTTCTTGAATGACTAACAGCGGAATTTCGTTGCAGTTCATTATAACGCAGCTCTTGGCTTCTTGAATGACCAAAAGGGGAATTTTGTTCCGGTTCGTTATAACGTAGTTCTTGGCTTCTTGAATGACCAAAAGGAGAATTCCTTTGATGTTCGTTATAATACGGTTCTTGGCTTCTAGCATAGCCTTTTGGGGTCAATTCTCGTTGTTCGTCACACCCATAATTGTATGGATGGGGTCGTTGATCTTGGAGAATCGAAACTCTACTTCCAATAAAGTTTAGGTCTTCTTTATCAATGTTTTCATAAGCGGAATTTGATCGATTTTCTCCCCTGTTACATATTGACGGACTCCTTGCAGCTATAAAGTGAGAAATTTGTGGTGAATAAGAAGGATACATAGATCATAATTTAGGATTAGTAGTATGATAGAAAATGTAAGCGATGTTTATCTTATTTCAAAGTTTTAAGAAATTAATCGCAAAATATTGCATTCATTTTTGGATTATAAACTAAATCCCTTTATAATTCATAAAATAAACTATGGTCTAAAAAGGCCACACTTTTTTTAAGTTATTTTCAGAATCGTCACACAATATTATATTTTACACGAATTTAGGCGACGTTTTTGTATGCAGTTTAAATTCTAAAATTTGGTTTGGTTTGACTTTCAGCTTATAGTAAATTCGAGTTGATCATATTAATTCAGCCTTCAACAGTGCTATTCCGATTGAGTTTTTTAAAAATGTCGCCCTTGTGGGGTGTGTGATGCCATTGTGAACTGAGGGGCAATAAATTCTCTTGAAGACATTAGCTGTTGTTTTTTTGTTTGATCTAAAATGACTTGCATTCAAACTTGAGACAAATTTAAACACGAACAAAGTGTCCAATAATTTGTAACTCTAAGGGCTTCCCCGGGCTCACCTCCACCCAGAGTACGGTTTTTTCAAGGTGATTCCAAAAATTAACGAAACTTTAGATTATTTTTAAAGGAACGAGCTAAAACATAAGTTCCAAGTTAAAAAACTAAAACATTAATTGGCGATTCCAAAAATAAATTATATTTTTTACTCTTAGTTTCCCTTTAAGCTGATTTCCTTTCAAAGTACTTATTGTGTAAGAAACACCCCCACCCCAATGGTGCAAAGAGATATTACCAAGTGGGTGTTCTTGATGAAGTTCATGAACTAGTGGCGTTGCGTTTTCTCGTGGAACTTCGTCATTAAGTGGTGAACTGATTTGCAAGTTATCTATTTCAGATGATGCCAAAGTTGGTGATTGCTCTTTCTCAGTCACGTTATGATTAGAATTTCTAGTCTGTTTGTCTAAAAAGTAATCTATCAGTTAGTTTTTTTTATATGAAATTTAAAATTACCATCAGCACCTTGGTCTTTTGAAAAATTAGCTGCCTCAGATAGCGTTTGACTTGAACTAGAGTGATCTTTAAACAGAAATAACATTTTTACTAACCATATTGAAACGGGTTGGTTAGTCCCCGGCATGCTACAAAGGTACCCACCCGTGAAAACTTTACAATCATTCCACGGGCGGGATTTGATCCCACAAAGCGGAACGTTGTGGGTTCAAATCCCGCCCGTGGAATGATTGTAAATTCTTCACGGGTGGGTGGGTACCTTTGTAGAGTGATCTTTGTACATATAAAATGTTGGGTTATAATTATAATATATAGAGAATTGAAAATTTTGTGTGGATTACCTATTATCAGTGAAATTTTAGGTGGAAATGGAACCTTTAATTTTTTCTTTGCTTTTTCTTTTGAACCAGAAATACATCCTTTTTTTGGTAATTTTGGTGACGTTTTTCCCGAATCTGTACTAGATTCGTCGGAGTCCGATATTGTTTCATTTGTAGGTTCAGATGCATTTTTGGCGCATAATCTTCTCCCACGTAGTCCATGTTCTGATTCACTTCCTAGATCCGAAGTGTATATAGCTCTTGAACACCTATTACGAGCCGTTAAAAGATTCACTACAATTAAAGAAATAATAAAATTACAAATTCGCATAGAAACGCCCATCTACACGTACTTGTTCTGAACAACACCTTTCCTTTATGGCTAGTCCAGTCTGAAGATGGATTTTTTTTTCTTTCACCAATTTTGTGACATCGCTAGATAGTGGCCATAAACAAGTTTCATCATCTTTAAGCCAACATTTTGGCACCACATCAACCGCCCCTTCATCAGTGAAACTAAATACTGCATACATCTGCAAATAGACAAAACATCTCTTTCTCGGCACAGGAGCGAATTCAATATAATTATAAAAAATATTTAGCTATAATGAAGCATAGGGACAACTGAAACTAACATTTCATCATCATTATTACGAAATAGAAAACATTTTTGTATTAAATTTTCATATTGATATGTTTTAAGTCTATTACCAATTTTTCCATGGAAAATTCCTAAACGAGAAGATGGTAAAGGGTACTCAAATATATTTTTGTTAAAATGGCAAACTTTACCGATGATCATAATCTTTTTTCTATTTGTTTCGTAAATGCCTTTAACAATTATTACATCGCCACTTGATATTTTAAAACAATTATCTCCATTATAAACACAAACCGTGAATTTGGGGGCCGCTACTTTTTTTAAAGATTTGGCATGAGGTGGTATAGGCATGCTCTGGTCTTTAAATCCTTTAATTATTTTACTAACTGAAGGTAAAATATTTTGCTCAGATATTCTTTTAGCGAGTTGTTGAAGGGGCTTATTGGGAGTTCTTAACTGTTTCTTTAAAAATTGAAGATGATTTTCGAAAGGAAATGCGCTAAATGAATCTAAACAACCATAGTTCCTCACATCATTTTCTAAATGAGTTAGCGCGTGAACATTTAAAGAGACAAAATCCCTACCATAGAATTCAGGAGACGAGTTTACAAATAAATCTAACAATTCTCCGGCATAACTTAGATAGTCTCGTATAAGACACGTGGATGACAAAATATATATTGCACATTGAAATAATCTGAAGTGTTTCAAAACATTGCTATCCAAAACCCCTTCTAATAGAATAACCCCTGTGTATAATAGAAATTTACGGAATTCGGTCGCTTTCCAACGCTTAATGTGCTTAAGAGATCTTGGTTTCCTCGAAAACTCACATGGAATATATTTTTTTAAAGGATTCTAGTTTTGAAGATAACATTTTGCTAACACGATTGCTTAAACGAACTATTTGTCTGCCTTCCTTAACCCAAGCAATTAATATTCTACGCAGAACGCCAAGGCAAACCAAATGCATATAATCCAGAGGAAACTGATTCACAATGTCAATGTCTAATCTAAGTAATGGAGAGGGCTCTCCGCGTAAATGATGTTCTTCCTGCACTTTATTTCGAAACGATTCATTGGTACGCAATGGAATTTGAGTTTCGTCTCTTATAAACACCGTTGTATTTTCAGGGCGACAACCCCTAATTGTGCATTTTTCACAAGAATAAAACCCAGTGTGACCCTTTGTACCTTTCACGTAAGCTCTTGCAGGAGTATCAAGAATAAAAGGACCTTTAAAATTGCACGCGAATATTTTATCTCCATATTTAAAGCCCTCATCAACTAGATTAGCATAGTCAATAAGGAATGGGTTCAAAAACTCGTTCAAACAACCAGGCTTTTCTTCACCACAAAACACTCCAACTGGAAACACAGTTCCAATAATGCCATTTTGGAAACTATAAACAGAGACCAAAATTGGCCAGAAACTTATAGCGCAACTTTTATATAATGGCATTCCGTCAATATTTACAGCAAATGAAATATCTTCAGAATAATTAGGGTGTGAATCTATAAACTTTGAAAGCCCGTCATTAAATCCTATATGCCAATATTCACCATTTACTATTTTTCGAATACCACTCGTATATCTTGGAGTTTTGAGGAGTGTCCTAGGGTCTTTTGGTAATTCCTCCTGGAAGCCGTGATCTCTCAGAATTCCTAACAATCCACTAAGACTACTCCCATTAACTCTATGTTCTAATGCCCAATTACGAACATCAGTGAACATATCTCTCGGATTTTCTACAACTGAAGTTTCGGAACTACTGGAACTACCGCATTCACTACTAAAACTATCAGTCGAGATTTCTATATCGTTAACCATACCATGATCCACATCCTCAGCTCTATTATTGGCCACTCTATAAGGCTCCTCCTCATTAAACAAATGTTGCGGCTGTTCACCAATTTCAAAAGTTTGGTCTCTACTATTAGCTCGAATAGATTCATTTGGTTCTATTATATTTGAACTTGCCCTATTTAAAACCTCTTGAACATAGTTTGCCCTCCTTCTCCGTTGATGGCGATCACTTAAGTTAAAATCTTTATCATAGTTTTGACCCAACCTCTTACTTTTTGAAAGCATATTGATTTTAATTAGAGCCAAGCAAAAAATACGAACCTTTTAATTGGAAGAGTGAAGCTTGAAATAAACTTTGTCTTCAAAATCAATATTTGAAAAATCCTAATAAATAAAATTAGTTACTTTTGTTAGGCTGCAGGAAGAGAAGACAGAACTACGTTTGGATACACACCTAGCGGGGATGACACCGTGTTAAGAGATGAAGAGTGTGACTCTGTAAGATCAGGACTTTTAGCTCCCTTTCATCTTTAAACCCAAAATACTAAAAGTCCTTAAACCAAACTGCCAATAAACGCCTAATTTTAAATTTAGACAATTTAGAATGATACAAACTCGTATCATTCCGTAAAATCAATCTTCAATATAACAAAACGAATACCAAGAATACAAATCTAAAATTTAAATCAGGAAAATCCCTCTTTTTTTCCATTCAATAGAAACTCCTTCCTGCGCTGTATCAAATAGGCGGAAACGCAACTTTATTCCTCCAAGTCAGTCGTGACAAAATCCTATTAAAAAAAATGTTAGGCCAAATAAAGATTCATAAAAATACCTTAAAATAACGAATTTCAACCAAATATTTTAAAAATTTTCACCATCCTTTTCTATTGAAAAAATTATTTTAAAATGTTCCTCAAAATCTATTACATCCTCCCTTTTGAATGTATTCCACCTTCTTCACAAGGCCTCCTATATTTAATCAAAGCTAGTGCACGCTCCTCAAGCAGGGGGATTTAACTTTTGATTTTCATATTAGAACATTTTGTAAAAAATTTAAATAATTTTTATAGATTGGCCTGGTTAAGTAAGGATTTTTTATATATTCACGAAATATATTTGCTAAAGTACTTAAAAAATAATTCCATTATATAAAAGATTGTTTTAGGCTCTAGGTCGGCTGAATGCTTTCTGAATTATAATATACAGGATGAATTGTAATTACAAAAGCATTAACTTCTGTAGTTTAAATAAAACTTAGAAATCTCACTTTAAATTTCGACTGACAGTCAATGGTCTAACAAAACTCCCGAATATCCTAAGCTTTGAATCAATTGAGTATTAACGGTCGTCTGCTTTAAAATATCTAAACACTCCGTCTATCTCCGGAAATATCGCATATATAACTGGCAAAACGGGCACTGGATAAATAGCAGACGCCGGCTATGGAGACCACCAGGGCAGGGGGGGGGGGAATAGTGGAAAAAATATCTTCGCTAAATATAGGAGGCGTTGGTCAAGGTTATCCTTTCTTTGTACCCCGTGGAATGTTTTAAGATTTAATCACTTCTAATTTAATTAAAACATTTGCTAGCCTCTGCTTACGAAAAATCTTGTAATTGAGAAATTATATAATAAAATAATGATTTTTTGCCTAATTTCATGCTAAAACCACGGAACAATAGCTTTTTAACAGTTGAACCAAATTTAATTTTAATTAATTCCGATATTCTAACTTCTAAGTAAATTCTACTACTTATTATAAAACAATTTTTTGTACCGCAACTTCCCCTAAATAATTAATCAAGTATTAAGTTTTAAATAATATTTAATTTGTACCTGTAAATCCGTAGGTTAAGGCTTAACGTTTCCTCCACGCTAAAGCTCATTCACGCGGCACGAGACATGTTGGTAACTTGGGGTCCGAACAAAAATGGCGATAAGGATAGGCGAAGAGCGCTGTGCCGCCGCGCGTATGAGGTGTAGTAGTTCCGAGAATGAACTTGGAGAGAGAGGTCACATGACCGCACCTGGGGCTAACAGGATCCGTTTATTTGGGTTTGGACAAGAGGAACTTAAAAGGAATTTACCTTAGTGCCGAAGCTACATATTTAATCATGTTTGGAACAACTTTAATTATAACATTAACTGGTCATTAACCGGACCGAATTAATAATGCTATACCGCCGATTTTTTAAAGTTTCTCCATCTAGTACGACTTAGAGTAAGACGTTGTGTAAACTTACCTTGATAAGAAGTACGGATTTTTTTCTCGTGTTTTTTTATTTTGGCGAAAAATATTTCCCCCCAGCCAAGAAAAATATTTGTTTTTGCTGTGGTAAACATAGCTAATACCGCAAAATGGGTTTTTCCGTTAGCTTACCTTATTATTTTTTTTTTTGCTTTTTGCTGCAAAAATATTTGATTAAAAGTAGGCATATATTTACAGCTAAATCCCGCGGTTTCGCGAAAATTTGCCGAACCCATTTTTTAGCCCCTCTTAATTTTTTATAATGTTAGCTTAAATGTTAATATCAAAAAAACACAAATAACTTTTTTTAGCCTCAATTAATTGGCTATATACTTATTAACACACGACAAAAGCTTCAGCGCAGTAACGGCACCTATCACTCGTTTCGGCAGCGAATACAATTCGAACAAGTTGGGAAACCAAAATATAACCTCCCCGACCCCGACGTTAAGGTAATCTAACCTAACCCTACCTAAAATAAAAGATGAAAAGAAATGTAGAGTATTGGATGAGTAGAGGAAACAGCGTGCATTTCAATCATTATTCTCTATTTTACGGAGTATAAGTATTTTCCCTTAACCTCAAGGATACAGAGAATGCAAAAGAATGTCATGCGTTACCCATAATTATATGCGGCAGGTCGTAGACTCTAATATACACACCAAATGAAATGTCCTGCGTTACCAATAATTATATGCGGCATGGCGTAGAGTTCATAATTGACACACCAAATGAAATTTATTTTCTTAATAAATATGTAAAATACATGTTCTTATAATATAAATTATCATTAGAGCATAGGCTGTACTGTGTGATTATCTTTGAGATAATCCACTGATTTGATAAAGATGAAGGATTTAGTCTGGGATGGCAATGAAGACAAGGAATTAAAACGACGAAGATTTTGTAGCAAGTTCCTCTTAGACAAACCAAGAAATATTGTAGACTGAATGTTCCATTTACAACCCATTTTCGGTAGATGATCGGCAATTACTTCCGGTACAGTTTTCGTCTAAAATTCTTGTTTTGACGTGCTAATAGAGGACCATTACTGATATTTTCATCATGCAAGTGATCCCAGTCATTGGAAGAATCAAAGGATTGAGCTGGTCGAGAGGTTATTTTCCAAACCGGCTGACAAGACGTTAGCTTCCACTCCTATGATAAAAAAAATATCTTGAATACTGAAATAGACTAATTTCCATACCTTTAATATTTATATTTATGTTTAGAATAACGAGGCCGTATGAAGAACTGTTGAGCTTTTACTGACTGTAAGAATCTCATATGTCGAGTCCGAAAACACTCACTGCTTGCGAGTTTCAATTCTTCGTAGCCAGGCCGTCTCTTTCTGGTGATAAATGAAAGCCGTGTCGCTGCTCTGTTGACTTCAAATGGTGATGACATTCTGCGCTGGTTGATTTTCTCACTTAAGTCACTATAGCTCTCTTTCGTCTGGTCTCACTCTACACGGCTTCTTTTGATTATGAAAATAATCGGAAATGTTTCTTGGTTTTATAGTGGAGAAATCTGAAGACTATTTTTTTCCAACATCAGATAACCATTTTTTATTCAAAACTGATGTTTTTTTAAACACGGGAAACCTACTCTACTTCTGTCCAAGGGGAGTTTTCACGACTATAATTTTTCTTAAGAGGTTTAACATTTTGTATCAATCCGCCTCAGCTTTAAATCTTATGTCGTTTCTATCTTGGATGCCCGTGTAAACGTACCTTTATTTAGATTCGTCAATACACCCCAAGTTTGCAGCAAGCCTTAGCCTATACTGCCCGTTATACCTTTGCTTTTTGGACTAAATGATATATGGAAAACAGCTTAGCGCGTGTTGCCAACTCAAGCTGGTATTAAACGGTCACATTTCATTAAATCTTTGTTTAACTAAGAGAAGCACTCGTAAACAATAAACTATACTTTCTCTCTATTAGCTGGAATTCAATGGATATTCCTTATCATTCTACTGTTTAAGAAATAAAATTTTTGTTTATCATTTTGAAGCAATTAATAAAAATAGGCTAAGCTTATGATTTCACCCTTTTGTAACCAATTCAGGCACCTTACTCTCTATTACTTCATATAATTTATCAATATTTCATTATTTAAATCTGTGTTTAACTAGAGAAACTCTCGTACCGAAAGAAGTCTTATCAAATTTTGTCAAAGTACCTTTGTCTGTATTAATTCGAATTCAGTGGACGGTGTAAACGCACTTTTATTTAGATTCTTCAATCCACCCCAAGTTTGCAGCAAGACTAAGCCTATACTGCCCGTTATACCTTTGCTTTTTGGACTAAATGATATATGGAAAACAGCTAAGCGCGTGTTGCCAACTCAAGCTGGTATTAAACGGTCACATTTCATTAAATTTTTGGGAAATTTCTTAAATATCTTCTAAACTATCTCGAATTTTTAATTGATTTTTCAGCTTCTTTATTAATTAGATTCAGTTTAACAATATTATTATATTAAATTAAAATTTAAATGAATTATACGCTTCAATTCACTAAAAGATATCGCGGCATAAGGCCAAAATAGTTAGGGCATGGAAAAGGGGTATATATAGCTTTCGCTAACCTTTATTCACCGAGCGAGTAACCGAGAAGAGTTGGGGAAAACCCCCCCTTCTCAACGTCTAGACGTTTATCGTAACCCTAGGCATTCGGTAACTGCACCACAAAGACCCGTAGAGGGAGGAGATGACTGGAGTGGAAGGTTGATGTGGACTATATTAGTGAGGGACGCCTCGCTAATATGGCCCGCTGAGATCGGACACTAGAGGTTGGACCTTGGTGTGAGGATGGTCGGAGGTGATTATAACAGTGGGAGACGTCCCATTGCAAATAATCGCCTTCAACTGTCCAGCATCGAGGTTTGACCGTAAAGTGGATGGTGGCATGCGATAATATACAATTGGAGACGTCCTGTTGTATATAATTGCACGACATCTGAAACTCATTGTGGCAGCCACGCTTAAAGGAGGTAATTCCCGTTAAACGGAATTGAACGTTAAGCTGGTATGATAATGTCTCTAGACTTTTGGCTCCACGAGCTAGGTCACGTGATTTCCGGTTACACAGGATATCCGCTTACACAGGAAGTGACACACACACAGACACACACACAGACACACACACACACAGACAGACACACACACAGACACGACCAGTGTAAAACCTCCCCCTGAACTAAAGTTCAGTCGGGGAGGTAAAAATTAGAATTGGGTAAAAGTTACAATGTTCCTCTTTCCCAACCGTTTGGTTTTTTGGAGTCGGTTAAATGACTCGTCAAGATTGAAGTGTCGGGCTTCTTACCTTTATGGACCTATTTCCCGACTAAGCCTATATGCCGACCAAAGCGACTAGAACCCGACCGTAATACCAAAGCTTTGTGCTACATGGGAGGTGCCCGAAACATTAAACATTTCTACAGGCGTTTTCATCTATTTTTGATATTTGTAATTATCAAGAAGTTCATTAATAACATTATTTGACCCAGAGGTCTCCCTACTGTTGTTTGGTCTTCTTAAAACTAGTTGCCGTAGATAGAGGACATATACCCTATATAGTAGGCAAAGCCCATTAAAAGTTTAATAGCTCTAATGACGTAACTAAACGTACTTCTCTAAAACCCTTTGACAAAGATCTCCCGATAATCTGTATTCCATTTTACCCAACAATATCGTTTCCTACAGAGCATCTTTAACTTTAATAAAGCCTTTAGGCCTATAAAAATCTCGTGCTAAAACCACTCCCTAAAAGACCCTATTACACCAATTAAAAAATCAAGTGTAAATCCTATACCAGGGGTGCCCAACACTCGGCCCGCCATGTTTCAATATGTGGCCTGCGATCGTAATATATTCTTAACGGTTTTGCGGCCCGCGCCAAACTCTATGGAAATTTGAATTCCGATTGTTTCGTATAATGGGAATTTGGAAAGGTTCTCATTCTCTTCGAGGAACAGCGGCATCGTGACCTTGAATTTTCCTTCTTGTGAGGTTTCATTATTTTGGAAATTTTTTTCCTGCCCTGGTCATTGCCTTTCAACGTCTGCTTCTCTTCACGAAGTTAACGTGGCACGAAACCTACGAATTATTGTTCATTGAAGGAAGAAATAAAAATAAAGATAATTTTTTCATAATGCAAATTTAATTTAAACTTGCTTCCCAAGGTCTAGTTGGAATTTTCGAATTTGGCTCTTGAGCCGAAAAGGTTGGCCACCCCTGTTCTATACAGTGTGATTGTTGCAAATAAAACATTGGCCAAAAAGAAGGTAGCCTGAACATTCGTATCAAAGAGCAAACACGATCGAATAAAAAAAATCGCCCTAGTCACCCAAACAAAATATTAATTTCGACAATGTTATTTTAAAAGAAAACGATGTAATAGTTTTAAGGCCATTGACATATGTGAAGCACACCTCATTAAAAATATATTTTTCTAAAAACAACTGTTTCAATCACGACCTTGGCCCTGGTGTTGAAACACTGACTAAATGTAAAAAAGTATTGTTTTAAAAAAATAAATCAAATATTATATATTGAGATCGGTGTTTGGACAAGATAATCCACAAATAGTAGTTAATCAGTTAATCCTAAAAATTAATCGGTCAAATATTCGCAATAACATTGGATTTATCATAAACTTCCCGTGGATGATTTCAAATTATGAATAAAGATAAAATAATCAGAAAACCCCGACCTCTAGTTATATTAAACGGTTCATACCAAGGAGGAAGTTTCTGAAACTAGTCGGGTCCCAAATGTTTTTAGAATTTGTTTTAATAAGTATCTTTTAAAATAAGCTTTTAATTCTTGTGCACTTGAGTAAATTTTTAACGGTACAGTAATTTTTGGCAAATAGCTATCAACTAACTTTCTTTCTAAAATACATTTTTGGTAATTTTTAAGTAAATCTAGGAATAATTAAACATTCTGGCGATGGGAAGACCACTATTGGATACAATATCTACTTTAAGAAACCCAAATGGAATTTGACTAGCGTGTCAACAAACAAGACAAATAATTATGTCATATAAAAATACATAAAAGAAAAATAAATCACCTTTTAATTTACATATTATCGCGCGACTTTTAAATCACTAACTCTCATACCTTAAAAATATTTAAATCGTAATTTTTAGATGTTTGAAGTAAAAACTATGCGTAGGGGCAGACAGACTGGTAATATATTTTTCGTAGCCCATTTATTATTATCACATTTCTCTTTTATTTGCATTGTAAAACTCCACATACGATGCCTTCACTTAAAGTGTTTAGAACGAGAAAATCTTGTGAGACAAATTTTGAAAAGTTACTCCTCATTTATTTAGTTAGATGTCGGGGTCGATTGTTAGCGGTTCAAATAAGCCCGATGAAGGTGGCAGTGCAGATGGAGAATCCAAACCAAAGTCGTCCGAAGTTACCACTATAACAGCAAACCTAGGAAACAAAGCAAAAGGAGATGAAAAAGAAAAGTAATTTTAATATTAATATTACTATTTATATACCCGATGGTTTAGTGGGAGGTGTTGCAATGATGGCTCTGGGTGTGTGAGGGTGTGTCTGTGTCAGTCTGTTGTTTCGGTTTGTACGCTTTACTATCGTTGACACTTTTGCGTGCCACGTTGAAATTAGTATTTGCCTTCAAGAATCAGGTTAACTCCTCACTAAGTGCCCCCACACAGTCTTGGGGAGAAGGAATTGCCAAAATTGGTCCATATTCCACCTACGCAGTCTATTTCACATGGACATCGAGTTACCAATTAGCCAGGACAGTCTCAAGTAAACTAGACCTCACATTAGCATCCGCTGTGGTATAGTCAACTTTACCAATTAGTAAAATTGACTAGATATCAGCTGGCACCTATGTTGTGTCTAGTTAACTTGCATGCACGTGTGTTAACATACACACATAGATATCCACTGGTTTCTATTCAATTGTATAGGGTAGGTCTAGTTAGATTGGGTTGGCTTAGGGCTGGTTAGGTTGGATTATACAAAAAATCCATTATTAAAGGGGAGTATCACATTCCCGTACTCAGAATCTTCTATACTTCCGAGGATAATGATTTGAAGGGTATATTTCGATCGAATGGGAAAAGATAAAACCATTCTGTCCGTTGCGATTAGTCTTGAAAACTCTCGAATAGTAGACAAGCGGCACAGTATCTAAAGAAAATTTAGAAGAACCATGGATGTTCTGTTTATTATTTCATTCAGTTACGGCACGATATCGTAATATATATTTGATTTTAAAGGACTACATATTTGTGGCATACAAGCGCCATATATCTAGGTGGTGATTATAAAGAATGCGAGAGTGGACGTGGGTTTGATCTCAAAGGCACGTTGTCATAATTAGCGCCTAAGCCATTGTAGGATAAAAGGGCCTTTAATGTTATGCGCCATATACCTTTATGGTGATTATATCTTCGTGGTACGATGTCGTTATCTGTGATTTTATAGACGTTAACGATATTTTCTCCTAAAGGGATGGAAATTATACAAAAAATAGGTTTTCTTCGCACTTGCATAAAAGGTTCTTGTCTGGTCAAACTCGTAAATGAAAAAAAAAAAAAAAATTGGTAGAGAAAGAGCAATTAAGTGTTTTTATTCTTCTCCTTCAAAGATTTTGTTCTAAATGTTTTACAAAAATCGGATGAAGTCAACCCATAGAAACAAACTTTTCAAATAAATTTATTTTTAAATTTGTTGATTGATTTATTTATTTATTATTGATGTAATGTACTACATGAATTATTTAATTCAACAAATTTATCTATTTTTGTGGAAAAATTTTAATCATACAGTAAAATATTTAGAAAACCAAATACCTTAATTTTAAAAATATTATGTTTCTCTTTCTCTAACAATTAATTTTGTCCCTGAACGGGTTTGACCAGACAAAGAACCTTTTTTGAGGGTACGAGGAATTTTTTTTATCACCTTCTCTATCTATTTGGATTGGTATGGACCATTGAAAATAGTCTAGATCAAATTCACCAGAATTAAATTTTAAAATGAGTTTAATTTCAGAACCAGAGATGAAAATGATGTACCATCTACATCGTTTATCAGCCTGGTAATATAAAATATATTATTATCTTTCTAAAAGAACTTTTAACGTCGATTTTATTTCAACGTAGTTTCGGTACAGCACATTATCCGACAAGATAATCATTTTAATCGGATGTTTTTGCGCTTCGATATCAGGCGCCACCAACCCAGGCATTACCGTTCTTTTAGGATGGATAATTCAATCTTTTGTCGATTTCGAAAATCACAAAGATAATATATGTGAAATCACCAATATTAACGAAACGTAAGTACAATATTGTTCACAAATTTAGAGCGATAAATTAAGAGTTTTAGATCGTTTATTTGCGTGGAAGCTACCGGTGTAATGGTAATTTACAAGATTTCTCTGGAAATTTACCGAAAATTACTAATTTGCAATTCACACTTTTTGAATTAAGAGTGAATAAATTGCTAAAGAGGTCAAACTTAAGTTTCAAACCATTAGAAGTCAAACTTTTCAATAGTTACTACTGTTTAGCGTTGTTAAAGACATGCAAATGTATTTTTCATGTATGGGTCACTTCGCCCTTTCTAAGCTAAGTCAAATGGTCAAGTATGTCATTTCGTTTTATCAACTGTATTGGTTTCTTTATAGTCACAAATAAAAATTATGAAAGAGGAATTCCGTATTTAAAATCACACAATCTCAAATACTTTCCATTTTGTGAATAAGAGTAAATTGCAGGGTAATTTAAAATTTCCGAAAGTCGCGGTAATATTTGTGTTAAAAATCAAATTGATTTGAAGGTGTTACTCCTTTTTTTAGTGTTTTCTCCAGTGTTTAAAATATAATTTTAATGTATTCGTTCTCAAAAATTGTTATGTACTCTTGTTGGCGAGAGAGAGAGAGAGAGAACCACCAAGGTGTGGTCCCAGCGCTCCTCTTTTTCACGAAGAATTTCGGAACTTGGCGCCGTGAATCTGTAGTTTCTCTCTTGCAACAACAAAAGAGTATTTTTGGGCAGAAAATGTGTCAAACAAAGGGGTTTAAGCCCAAATAATTATAGGAAGGGAGATTCCCTACCTAATAAGAAAAATGTTCCCAGGGTCACTGAGTGACCAAGGTAGGGGGCAAAGAAGTCCCCAAAACGAATATTCTTCGGAAACCGAAAAATATAAGGTTTCTGAAGAGTAGAAGGAATAAGAATTTAACCCGTGCTGGTTAGGCATCGCGCGCCTCTTGTTAAAATTCAAGAAAGAAACTTTGTGGGTTTTGGCAATGTGCGCCGCCCCAAAAATTTAACTATGTGCAGTTTATAAAAGTTTAAATTTGTTTTTGTTAAGTTTGAAAACGTTGTCCGAACTATTTTAGTGCTAGGCCCAGAGTTTCAATCAATAATTAAATACGTGTTTCAGTCCGCTAATTTTATTTCTTCACATCAAGCTTTCTCAATTAATAAAGCTATTCGGTAAGGGTAATTCCCTACTAAAGTCTACAATTTGAATTTTCGATGTAAACTTTTTCGTTTATTCTTGTAATAGGTTTCATAATATTTTCGTATTTAGTTTGAAAATAGCTAGTAAATAATTAATAATTAAGATTTACCGCCAAAATGTTTCCAAAATTACATATTATCAAGCTTTAAACAATCGAAGCTTTTCCGGTTTTATTTCCGTGCTTTTATTAGTTTCATATTAGAATACCCACTGAAATACTTCGCCAAGTTCATTTGCTCTTCCGACCAAATTATATTCCCAAAATTAGGACAATTCAGACGACAAAAATGGGACCCATGTACTGTTGAATCGTTCCAAAAGGAGTAATCTAAACTGAAGGTTATTGAATCATCTTTCGGCCCTTTTAAAGGGCTAGGTTCTCACTTTTCGAAATGTGTCAAACTTTGGTTTTAAAATATCAGTTTGAAAGACCAAGTAAAAAGGCTCTAAAAATTGATTTATTTTAGGTATAATATGGAACATGAAATGGTGGTTTCGACTTTCTAATCGATTTTCATGAGCTCTAGGTCTAACACGAATTTAAAACCTCGCTCGCGACGTGGATTAAGCCTGACCTATGCGCAAGATCAGTGGTTTTCAAACATATTTCGTCCACCGCCCACTTTAAGAATAAATATATTTATAAAATTTATTTAAACGAAATTATTTATTAAGAAATCTTAAGAGTTAAAATCTGAAATTAATTATAGTTCTAATATCTAAAGAAAAAAAAAAAAAAATCACAAAATTATTTCTGAAATTTATTAGCGAACTCGATTGTTAAATATATTCTATAACTAATTTTTTAAATAAATTAGAGAAATCAATTCTGAAATTCCGAATTCATTTCTAAATTCGCGAACCTTTTCCTGAAATAAGACCACCTTACGCCCCCTAATTTACTCTGAGCGTTCTACTCCCGCCCTGAAAGCCTCCAGCGCCCACAAGTTGGCGTTATTGGCTCCTTTGAAAGCCACTGGAGTACAGCCATCTGATCGTTACTTCGTTTGGAAAACTATTCCGTGAGATAGCTTTTTCTAAAAAAATTTAAAAAATATAAAATTGAATATATTACTAATTAGGGAGGTTTAATTTAATATATAACAAGTTGGGAAACCAAAATATAACCTCCCCGACCCCGACGTTAAGGTAATCTAACCTAACCTAACCCTACCTAAAATAAAAGATGAAAAGAAATGTAGAGTATTGGATGAGTAGAAGAAACAGCGAAATAGGCAAAATATTATATCACATTGAACCTATATGCATTTCTTCAGTATACCAACACAACCCTAAATAATTCTCTACTTAAAACCAAACCTAACTAGAGAAAAAAAAAGGAAAATAAATAAGATATAACCACATAGATTTCAAGATAAATAATCCAGTCCATAATTCAGTATTAAAACAAAAAAATCAGAATTAAGACAACTGAAATTAGCAATCTTTGGTAATATGTAAAATAGCCCTTACACGAACAATTTAAGTAAAGCAAATTATCAAATAAACGCCAAATAAGTCAATTAATTAAAATTAAAAATATTAATCTTACCACTACCAAATAGCGGGCAGAAAACACAGACATCAAGATAACATTAGCAAAATAAATTTTCAACACCGGTAATCCTGAGAACTAGATTCTACAAAATCTTCTGGAATAATAAATTTATTTTAATCTAAAAAATATAAAATCTTAAAAAAAATATCTATACAAATAACATATTGATAAACCAATTAAAATTAGATGCGAAAAACATTTAATCTCGATATGAGATTAAATACACAAGGTCAAGGTTCTTCTTTTAAAACCATATCAGAATTTTGACGGTTGTAGAGTATTTGTAGACCAAGTAACGTGAAAAGGCAAAATGTAATATCAAATTGAACCTATACATGGCTTCAGTATACAACACAAGTTGTGAAACAAACGTTATTTTACGTGACTACACACTAGCTAAAACGTCACCGAAAATAAACGACAGTAGGCATTAAAAAGCATAGTTCTACTATACTTAATTGGGATAAACATTAATTTCATGTGGGGAAAAGTGTGAAACTAAAACTAGCAGTCATTAAGAGATCCAATCACGTGATTCTTTTCCCCACTCGGTCTACATTTCACTATAGGGTGAACCATATCATATATACCAATTAAAACACAAGAAAATTCAATGTCAATCCGGTTTAAGAATGATAGTCAACTGTAAATTGTGGTATAAATAACCTGGTTCGATCTGCGCATGCGTACACGCAACAATTTCGCGTGAAATACATTTGGAAACGTGCGAGGCTTATAAAATATTAATTTGAAAACCCGTGCTAGTTATTAAAACCAATTCTTACGCCACTGTTCGAAAATTTGCCAGAAAAGTACAGTATTTCCCCATACATTAAACTGATTTTCCCAAGAATATCAGAATCGCTTTGATATTTTGCACGCGTAAAGTGGTTTCGGACTTGAAATTTTGTGGGCTACACATACTCGCGTGCTGATGAACTCGATTTTACGCAAGTCACAAATACACATATGTTCCTTTGCTTAAATGACGTTATTATGCTTTAAAGGTGTGCAAAATTGAAGCTTAGCTTGCACGCTCTTATTTACTTTAGACATTCGGAGAAATTGAAAAAAAAAAAAATTAGAACTCTAACGTTTTGGCCATTTAGATCTACCAAACATACCAGCACGCGTTCTTCGTAAATCTATTTATATCTTTACGCTGATGACGTGAATGCACCAATTAATATCCTTAAGAGAGCGCATTAGACGCGATAGATGCAAGGAAGTCGCCTAGACATTAATGGCGTTTTGCTTGAGAAATTGCAAATATTAATGAAGAATTTACTTCAAATCCAGCGTTTCTTGTGAATTATACCCTTGCGTATACGCGGCATTTTCGTGCGAAAGAAATTCGCTAATATAGCAAACACGCGAGCAATTGAAAAAATGAAATTGAAAGCGCGTGCTAGAAACTTGTTCTTATATCAAAGTCCCAATACATTGTTTCCAGCTTGGCTAGGAAGTAAGTTTATCCCGGTACATAAAGCTAATTCTCTCAATATTCAGCCGAAAAGAAAAAAATAATACTAGAAGTCTGTTGTTCCAGTCCCTGTACTCGGCCGGTTATTCTATTAAATACAAGTTTGTGGCAGGTTATTCAACATGTAGACCTCAATTATCATGTCTCCTATCCTACGTGGTAATAGTTGGTTTGTTATTCAATGGCGAATTATTAAAGATTGGGTTTAAAGCACATTCCAGTCACGGAACTCAAGTACATGAAAATCAAAGTAGGTAATGGAGAAGTTTAAGTTAGATATACGGGTACATTCGCTCCAAAAGTCAAGTGCAAATCACCCATAAGACCTTACATTATATGAGGCTTTTACGCAGGCTCTAAGGTTATGTACAAGTACGAAGCCCAAACACACGTGTATTAGCTCTCCTCGACACCGAGGTAAAGGAGGTATCACTCCACGGAGAGAAACGCCAGTCGAAGCAGCTAAGAGCCGCTGTCGAATTACCATCACACTAGTGAATTGGTACGGCGAGCGAAATGTAACCAGCTCTTCGATCCCAGCTTTTTCTCTGACGGCCGAAATAGTATTTCACGCTTTTATATATGCGATAAACAAAATAAAAAAAAACACCTACACATTTTAATAACTGAGGCTAAGCTAAAAAATTAAATCAACCAATTAAAATAGATAAAAAACAAGACTACTTCCATATGCGTAGAAGTTGAACTGTATTAGTTTTCCAATCCACCCTGAGTTTGCAGCAAGCCTAAGCCTACAATACCTTTATACCTATGTTTTTGGACTAAATGGTACATGGAAAATAGCTTAACGCGTGCTGCCAACTCGAGCTGGTATTGAACACACAAATTTCACAAAATTCTTAGACAATTTCTTAAATATCTTATAAAATAACATTTAATTTTAATTTAATTTTCAGCGAAATTATTAATTAGACTAAGTTTAGTAATTTAAGAAATTTTAATTATAGTTTAAATGAACATTTCGTTTCAATTCACTGAAAGATACCACGCGTTAGTGTAAAAAAAGTGGTATATAAGGCGATCGAAAAACATTATTAGGTATCTGTAACTTAAAGCTGTGAAGAAAGGGGAACCCACCCCCTGTTCAATGTCTGGAGGTAGTTATTACACCAGGCGCTCAGTGTAGCTACGAACGAAAATCTGACCCGTAGAGGGGGCGAGTTGATGGTTGATGTGGACCATATTAGTGAGGGACGCCTCGCTAATATGGCCCGCTGAGATCGGAAACTGGAGGTTGGACCTTGGTGCGTTAGGATGGTCGGAGGTGATTATAACAGTGGGAGACGTCCCATTGTGTATAATCGCCTTAAACTGCCCAGCATCGAGGTTTGATGTGGATGGTGGAAGGCGGTAATATGCAATGGGAGACGTCCACGGTTGCATAAAATCGCACGACACCTGAAGCTTATCCATGTGGCAGCCTGATTATAGGAATTCCCGTTGAACGGAATTGAACGATAAGATGGCATGTTTACGTCTTGAGTCCCAAGATTTTAGCTCTACGTGCTAGGTCACGTGATATCCGGTTACACAGGATATCCGCTTACACCGGAAGTGACAGACACACAGACACGACGAACGTAAAACCTCCCCGTGAACAAGTTCACTCGGGGAGGTAAAAACGTTATCCCTTGGAGATTTTTTAAGCGTATCTGAACGAGTGCGTGTCCTTAGCATCCTCTCTCGGTTTATGGAAATCTTTAGTTTACTATTTCTTTGTTAAATTTCAGATTTTCCAATACAACATCATTGCGTTTTGAAGAAGACGCCTTTGTGGACGATTTTATACAAAAAAGCCTATTATTTTCATTCGCTATGGTCGGCGTTTCAATTTGCCAGTTTTTGTTGAGTTTTGTCATCGTTTTCACGCTAAGTTGGACTGCAGAAAATCAGGCGCTTCGTATTAGAAAAGAATTCATGCGTGCCGTACTGAGACAAGACATCAGCTGGTACGACACCAACGAAACGGGGGACTTTGCCAGCAGAATCACTTCGTAAGTGGTGACTTATGTGGTAAGAATCAGGATTGATAGCAAATTAGTAGAGGAAATTTATATTTTCCTTTGATTAAGGTGATTTTTGAAAAGTCGACCTTTTTTTGTTAATTTCTATGTGATACGACATTTCTATCTATATACGTACATTGGTACTAAGGTTTTTCGTCGTCGTTCTTTATTCCGTGTTTATGGAGGCGATGTTGCCGACGGCAACTTGCCGTATTAATTCCTAACCATTTCGATAATTTTATTCCTTTCTGACAAACTCTGTTACCGCTCAATAAAATTTTAACGGGGTCTCTTTTACCGCTCAATAAAATTTTAATGAGGTCCATATCTTTTTCTTAATCAAACTTAAAGTCGGGTTCAGAGCGCCATGTTAACTCTTTTGAGCGCCAGGAATGGGACTTTCGGTACACATGTTAAAATCCGATACAGAGAGCATTTAGAAGCGGAGTTGTAATTAAATTTTAAAGAGACGATTTATACTAAATAGTGCTTATTTTCGCTTCGCGTGGAAACATTGAAACTAAAGGCGATGGACGTCGAACAATGGAGAGTTAAGGCGGTTCGCATGGAAAAATTAAAACTTAAGGTGCTTCGTGTGGAGAAATGGAAAACAAACTCGCTTGACAGGGAAATATTAAATCTTAAGGTACTTCTGGATACATTTACATTTCAGGCGCACCACATGAAAACATGGAAATTAAAATCGCTTCGCATGAAAATGTAGAAACGAAAGGGGCTTCGCATGGAAACACTCGCGTGCAAACATGTAAACTAAAAGCGCTTCGCGTGCAAACATGGAAACTTAAGGCGCTTTGCGTGGAGCCATTGAACCCAAAAGTGCTTGGTATAGTAACAAGCAAATTAAACGCGGTTCGCATGGAAATGTGGAAACCAAAGGGGCTTCGCATGGAAATATTCGCGTGCAAAAATGGAAACCAAAGGAACTTCGCAAGCAAGCCTGAGAACTAAAAGCGCTTCGCGTGCAAACTAAAGGCTCTTTGTGTGGAGCCATGGAACCCAAAAGAGCTTCGTGTGGAACCCAAAAGCGCTTGGTACATGGTAACATTTAAATTAAAGCAAACATGGAAACTAAAGGCGCTTCGCAAGCAAACATATCCGAATTAAAGGCGCTTTTCATATACATAATTCAGATCATTAAACATAAACGAAAATAGTTATTAAAATGTATTTTATCTGATTTTATTCAGTGATCTCATAAGAATACAAGATGGAATTGGCGAGAAAGTGGGAGTGTGCATCTATTTCTATTCAACTACCATTATCTCTTTAATGGTGGCAATGTACTTCGGTTGGCAGTTAACATTGGTTATCTTGTCCATACTACCAGTTGTTTTGGTACCTCTGACCATTATAGCGAAAGTAAGCCAGTTTTGAATTTAATTTTTTCAATGAGGTGTCAACTCTATGGATATTTCTTATTATATATTAAATCCAGTGATGGGCGCGCTCCTTGCAGCTCCGCTCACTTGGAGTATTTTGAGTGGAGATGAGAGTTTTTTTGTGGTATATAAGAGGAGCGCGAGTGGAGAAGTACTAAAATTTCCTAGGAGAGGAGAGTTGGAGAGGAGAGGCACATTTTGGGGACTCCAAGAGTTGAGTAGAAATGAGAGCTTACTTTTTTGAAGCCTTCAAGAGATGAGTAGAAATGAAAGGATTTTTTTGGCACTCCAAGATATGAGTAGCAATGAGAGAATATTTTTTTTGTGACCCCAAGAGATGAGTAGAATTGAGAGGCATTTTTTTTTAAACTCCAAGAGATGAGTAGATAGGAGAGGTTATTTTTTTGGGATTCCAAGAGATGAGTAGAAATGAGAGGCATTTTTTTGAACTCCAAGAAATGAGTAGATATGATAGGTTTCTTTTTTTCGATTCCGAGAGATATGAGTAGAAATGAGAGGCGTTTTCTTTAAACTCCAAGAAATGAGTAGATATGAGAGATACTTTTTTGGGATTCCAACAGATGAGTAGAAATGAGTGGAACTTTTTTCGGACTCTTCGTACAGTGATCGGCCCGCTCCTTGCAGCTCCGCTCACTTGGATATTTTGTTTATTTTAAAAATTTCTATGGGTGGTGGTTTCAGGAGGTGGTATATTGGGCTATTTACCCTTGGATCCAAGTTTTTGGCGCAAAATTTAAATTATATATATGGAAGGGTCGCCTAATTCGGAACGCTTCTAATTATGAACCCTTTCATTTAAAAATGTATAACTTAACTTTGGCTGGGAATAGCTTATTTTGTAGGTTAAGAATGGAACTATTCGCTGAACGCGACTTCAATAAGATCCGGAGAAGATACGACCCTAATTAGCCAACTACGATAATTAGCATAGTTAATTAGGCCGTTTTTAAGGTAATGTTTCCCTTTAGGGTCCCGGAAATAAGCTATTACGAGCTTTGGAAAAATCCCAAGCTTTACGCTTTGTAAAGTTTCCCGCTACAAAATAAACTTCTCAAACCCAGAATTTGGCCACAAACTGTTCGCGAAAACGTTGTTTCAAATATATCTAAGAATTTCTAATTCATAACGGTGATCTGAAATATACGAAAAACTCCCAGAAAAAGCTAAAGGAACCACTTCCGCTCCTCGAATCGAGAAACGGGTGTCACCAACGGATTCCTTGGCCGAATTAGGAATGGAAGGCGGAATTAGCGGGATCGAGCCAGTATGTGAAGTTATCGACGATTTCCTTCAAAATGAGGATTCCTTTACGGGTTCTATCTAATAGCTCTGATTTAGAAGCAGGGGGTGTTCAGAATTGGATTCGGAGTGTTCAAAATTCTAAGCCGCTACTGCCGCCTTTAAAACCGCGTCTACGCCAAAAATACGCGTCATGAAATGACGAAAACTAGCGCAACGGATCCGCGACTATTGAAACTTGATATTAGATAATTAACTTCATTGGTAAAAATTCCACAGCAATCGAGATCTCGGATTTCTTAAAAAGCGTTTAGAATTAGGTGACCCTACCCTATATAAAACGAAACCCATATTGATATTTTAGCACTATTTGAAATTCTTGTGGGTGTGAAAGTTTAAGCCTCGTGTAAATACCAATTTGGCTAATCTGAGCTTCAAAATAGGACCATCACTATCGTAGTAAAGCCAAAAGCGTGTGATAGTGTTAAGATCGTTTATGAATGGGGCTCTTAAAGGAAACATGAACTCTGACAACAAGTGCTTTTTTATCGGTTTAGATTTTAGAATAATAAAATAACGACAAAATCAATATTAAATTTGAAAGTTCCTAACTGCAAGGTACTAAGCTGAACTTGCTTCTTCGGGGATCGACTGTATTTCTACTTATTTGCCGCCGACTCTCGCGTTATTATGCTTAGTACCTAATGGAAATTAAGAAAGGTGAGCATTTAGTTATTGGAGAGGAGATGAGAGGAGAGGAGATGAGATGATAGGTAGAGTTGAGAGTTCCGAAAATTTCTAAAGGAAGGTGAGCTTCAAGTTACTGGAGATTAGAGGAGATGAGATGAGCGGTAGAGTTGAGAGTTCAGAAAATTTCTAAAGGGAGGTGAGCTTTAATTTCCTGGAGAGGAGAGGAGATGAGAAGGAGAACTGACAGCTCACAAAAGGCCTAAATAGAGGTGAGCTTTGAATAACTGGAGAGGATACGAAATTATGAGATGATAGGTGAGCCCCGCGAGGCCTTGCAAAAAAGAGCGGAGAAGAATAAGAGCTCCAGAGTTTTTTAATGAGAACATGTGAGTTTCAACTTTGGCGCCAACTTGGTTAATAGGAAGGGAGAGCGGGAGTGGAGAGCCATCTTGGAGGGCGTTTACATGAGGGGAGGGGCTATAATATAGATTTTATGGAAGAGAATCGGGAGATGAGTGCCTTTAAGTTAACAACAGCAAACGGGGGCAGGAGCGGAGTTCCTCTCCAAGCTCAGGAAAGAGTCGTGAGCTGGAGCGTGAGCAGTAGATAAAATCCAGAAAATGCCCATCACTGATTAAATCGTTTGTGAATTTGCTATCAATAAATTCGGAATTAAGGTAAAAGTTTCTGTCATTTTGGAATTTTTTATCGTGGATGTCAATAGTCTTGACTTAATATAACGAATGTGTACATTATTTGGAAATTTATAATCGGTCTGATGATCATTTGGTAATTCGTAATATTGCTGATTTTTTTGAGTTCGCTCAAAGTTTCAAATTGGTGATCATTCGAATTACATCAAATGGATACCCTGTCCAACATTTCAAATTCGATGAAATGAAAAATTTGTCAAAAAATTTGGATACGGAAAAAAATTTATTCGTTATGGATAGTTTCAAATTATATAAAATGGAAACCTTATTGATATTTTCGAATTCGATCACTATAAATATGAGCCCAAATCGTCTAATGAGGATGTAAGCTAAGATTTTGGAAGCTAGACTCGCAACGACGCTAGAATTCCTATGGAACTATATTTTTTTTAATACAGCGAAACAGGTCATCTAAATTAAAGACCCAGAGCCAATTGGATATCCCAGCGGAAAAATTATTTTATATACCTATTTCATAAGTATAATATGACATGAAAAGCTTGCTTTGTCAGATTCAGACTAAAATATCGGGGAAGGATCTCTCAGCGTATGGCAGGGCCGGAGCAATAGCCGAAGAAGTTTTTTCTTCCATAAGAACAGTAGCATCGTTCAACGGAGAAATGAAAGAAATAAAAAGGTAAAATATTTCCAGTCAGATAAATCATTTCGAAAAACAAATCCTAAAACGATTTTTAACCATTTCAAGATATGGTCAGGAATTATTAACTGCTAAGAAAAACGCTATTAAACGAGGATTATTGACAAGTATTTCGATGACCATTGTCTGGTTTTGTATTTATGCCAGTTACGCGCTGGCATTTTGGTATGGCTCCAAATTAGTCTTGGATTCACGCTGCACTGCTGAAGAGTATCGTTCGAGTGATCTAGTTATTGTAAGTAAATTCGAGATTTTAAGTAAAAATGGCTAACTTATTCCAGAAAAGTGATTAACGTTGTTGCTAGCCAGGACGAAACAAAAAAATACGCTACCATCTAAAAAACTATTCAAATTCCTCTAAAGGAAACGTGTCTAAAAATGAAGGCCATATTTTATAATTTCACCTTTTCGCTGTTTTTGGTTAAATTGTAGGAGATATAACTAAACTTACAATTAAAATGTTATTAAGCTTAACTATCATTTGTTGACAAAATACTTAATATTCTACATTATAATTACACATATTGTAACGTCACATAATAATAACTACTCAGGATAAAATAAAAGTAGTACATTTATTTAAAACGTCAAACACGGAACTAACAAATCAAACATAGCAATTAAGGCTTCTTATACCACCGGTATCGTATCTTAAACAAGTTGGTCAAGCCCCTAGATAACTAGACCAACGAAATTGTAAAAGAGGCTGAAAGTAATGATGCTATAGCAGGAGCGTGTTATGCATGCATAAACGCTCTTTAAACAATATGAATGGCGTCTCGAGACTCCTTTAAACACGAAGATGCGGAAATTTCTCGAGCCGACTATATGACCGTGAGCGTTGTTTAGGTATGTGCCTATTAGCGCAGTTTCTCATTAGCGCAGTTTCCTATTAGCGCGATTCCCAATTGCGCCGTTTCCCATTTGCGCCGTTTCCGTTATGGAGATAAACGTTTTTTTTTAATTGACTTGCCGTGAATCGGTAGCGGAGTGGACGGCTTCTAACCAGAAGGTAGTGAGTTCGGGCCTACTTTCGGCAAATCATGTGTATTTATTTTCGATTTATTTGGTTCATGCAAATTTTAATAATAATGGTTGTTCATTTTAGTTTTAAGTGTTGTTAGCAGTTTCAGATAATGTAGGAAAAAAACGAAATAGGTTTTGGGGTCATTTTTGGGTACGTGTTTCTGTTCAGTTTTGCATGATATTGCTGTTTTCCGTGTTGTGGTCAGTTTTGTGAATTTTACGTCCGGTTTAAATACATATTTAATTTTAATAAGGGTCAATTTATTTTATATGCTAAAAAAAAGGACAAAATGGTTCTACTAAATTACAAATTTTCCATTTAGGTAATGCTCATTTGTTAATTCTCTTTTAGAAAACATCGTTTTTAGTGGTTTAGGTTAGTTCTTCTGAGACAATAAATTCTGAAACTGGAAAAAAATTTAGGAAAGAGTGGATTGCGCGTCTAGGACATAGCGGTTATTGGGAAACTGCGCTACTCGGAAACGGCGCAAATGGGAAACGGCGCTTATAGGAATTGCGATAATGCGAAATTGCGCAAATGGGGACGGCGCTAATGGGAAACTGCGCTCATGAGAACTGCGCTAATAGGAACTGCGCTAATGGGCATAATTCGTTGTTTATGCGATATATTGAAAAAGACGTACATTCGAATGTCCCCATTTATGAACAAACTCGTAGTCATTGCAAACTCAAAATATGTTTTTCACATCAAACTCAACACGCAGAAGCTCCCTTATTATCTCGTTCACGACGACTTGTTTATTGTTTTCGAGTTTTCATTACCGGCAAACTTTAACCGAAACATTCATAAGCTACCTTTTTAAATCGTTCGCGACGAAATGTTTCTGGATTGTATATCTCTGAAGATATAATCGTGTACTTAAGTGAAGTAATCGAGGAACTAATATAAATAATAAATGATAAAAATGTGTACAATGTATATACTTATAAATATATCTAAAGTTAAATTAAAATGTGATATACATTAATGAAATGATGGCACGGTTTGTACTGACCCGAATCAGATTAAAAACTCTTTATACGTGGAGTGATGACAAATCACTACGCGTTATTACGAAGAGTGATGACAAATCACTACGCGTTATTACGTAGAGTGATGACAAATCACTACGCGTTATTACGTAGAGTGATGACGTATCACTCCACGTAATACAGATGTAGTTGGGGGTAGGAACGTAGCTATCAGTGCATTTACCCCCTCGTCGCTCCTAAAAAAAGGGCAGATACTCGCGTAACGTCGCGGTGTTCCCTCTTTGCGTTGTTCTACCTTCTTTCTCGACAGTTGAGAGTTTTCTCTCTGGTGGGGGCTGGTATAGAATCCTTGGCGCCATGCGATAAAACCATACGTACAAACGTAAACGTTGTTCGAGCAAATATTTAAAACCTTTTTTCCCTTTTCCGTTCAACAGGTATTTTTTTCGATCTTAGTCGCGGCTTTATTCGTCGGTCAAACTGGACCTTATATGGAAGCATTTTCTATGGCAAAAGGCGCCGCTAGTCAAGTTTATTTTATTATTTCTCGAGTAAGTGGCCAACGCATTAAGAGAAAGTCTGGTATTTATAAATTGTCGAAAAATTCACTAGAATTGAATTGACTATGAATCGTCTCTTGAGTGGCGAGTAAACATTGGAATGTCAGCTGCCTAAAGGAACAGTGCCCGTATTACGGAAAAGAATAATCATAGAAAAAACCTAAAATATTCAAAAATGCCAAGTCTCGCAACGAAATGCTTCCAGCGTCAAAAATTCGGAGATATAATGTAAAGCCAAGTCAGTTATTTTATTTCTTATGATGCACCCATTCAACCACATTGTCATAAATTGTTTCCTAATTAGGTATTAACGTACATTTACTGACTGTATTAATATAAGACACTCTATTTCTATAATAAATATAGTCACTTGGCACTAGCAAGGCATCATAATAATATCAATTTATTAGTGGTCTGAGAAGGTATTACCTCCCAGCAGCGCTTTATTTGTTGCATCGCGATTGCCAAGTGACTATATTTATTATAGAAATAAAGTGTCGTATATTAATACAGTCAGTTAATGTAAGTAACCAATTAGGAAACAATTTATGACAATGTTGTTGAATGGGTACATTATATAACACAACTTTTTACGCTGGAAGCATTTCGTTGCGAGACTTGGCATTTTGGTACATTTCATGTTTTTTCTGTGATCTCACTTCTTTTTACATAGTGTTTCCCCATTTTTTTTACTTTTAATTATACCCTGTGTGGCTTTAAAAAAACAAATAGAGAATAAAAACGGCTAAAGTTGATAGTTGAATTTGCTAATAAAATCACTTTTTAGCGATAGCATACTTCTAATCGCGATAAGTTCAATAATTTCAAACCACGACTCAGTAAAAAAAAGCCGTGTAAGGTCTAGCATATTTGATGGCAAGTGATTTGATATGCGGTGATAATTTGATTTATCTGCGTTTAGGTGCAACACATCTAGACCTTGTCCAAAATTTGATTTATCGACGATTATGGGCAAACATAATTATACCTTGTTAATAAATTTCTTTCATGACGCTTATCGAATGTAAATGCCTTAATTTCACGACGTTTATGGGATATAAACACTTTGCCTATAATTTGAGTCCACGATCTTTATGGGCTAGAGTATTAGCAGGACATCATGTTTTTGTTTTAAGGATCTTGCTGTTTTTGAACAGAATGGTTTTTGGCTGGATTATATTTAATCTAAAAGCCTGAAAAAATATCATCAGCTAAAATGTTGAACCGCAATGGTATATAGTTGTTTAGTATAATATAAATTAAGCATTTTGTATCAAAATACCAGACTTCTGCCATAACTATCAGAGTTTCGTCGCTTGAATTTTCTCAAACAAATTTCATCTAGGTACCAAAAATTGATAGCAGTTCTCAATCGGGATCCAAACCAACAGAATTTGTTGGACACGTTAAATTCGTTAACGTAAAATTTCGATATCCGTCTAGAAAATATGTGCAGGTAGCGTAGAAATTTTTTTAAATATAAGTTTGAAGAATTAAATTAGTTCATGTTTATTTTAAGGTTTTGCAAGGACTGAATCTTGTGGCAAAACCAGGGGAAACGATTGCTTTAGTAGGTTCAAGTGGTTGTGGCAAAAGTACGGTGATTCAATTGCTTCAAAGGTTTTACGACACCGAAGAAGGAGAGGTAGGAAAACAATACTGTATCAATTGAGAATATGTTGCAGATTATTTCCTTAAATAGAGAGGAGAGCTACTCAAAACATTATTAATAATAATAATAATAATAAAATTAACGTGCGGAGATGACTAGTTAGCACTTTGTACAAAGGCATCATCAGATCTGTTTTTAACATACGAGAAACTCAATATAAGAAAATATGCATTTTATGTCACGTGTCAATGCGCGTTTCCTATTTTTATCATTATTAATATTGAGAATAAAGAAGACCCACAACACTAGGTAGACCTTTAGGTCAAGTAATGTTAAAAATAAACTTCTTAAAATTTCCAAATTTTTGGTTTGGTTGTTATCTCTGATAGTATTTACGCTCTTTTAGCGCGAAATCTGTTTATTAATATCAAAAACCTGCGGACTACAAAGGTTGGAGGATTTCTTCCGTAATGCTAGAGATAGGAGGACATGTCGGCTTCAAAGTCTGATTAGACTATCATCCCCCACACGAATCACGCTGATACTTGGAACAAAGATGTATAAAGGGTAAATGATGATTCTGGGAAAGTTTCGTTTTGTAACTGCCACGGGACTGGCGCGTACGACGAGGTAAAATATGTGAATAATAGGCCAAAAACAGTAGAAACCGCCTGTAAAAGTGTTTTATGTCTCGGGCACCTATGCTGTGCAGAAAAAAATATTCTAGGGGCTGTGCAAAGACTATACAGCTATTATACAGCTTCATTTAATAGTCTTTGTTTTACGGAAGTACGTCAAGAAACTAGGAGCAATAACAACGCCGTACGTAATTGGAGTTATAACTTTATTTTATTTATAATACTTATAGGTTCTTACAAAAGTATCCAAATATTTAAACTATGTTGGGTAAATTATCCAATTGGGCTGCATCTTCGCAAACTTGGCGCAATTTAGATTGATACCAGTTTCCACGTTCCTCGTGCCGTCGATAGCCAGGGTACCAGATGAGGCTCAAGTACCCACAGTTAAGGCACCACCTTTACAATTGCAATACCATTGCGAGATCGCGTCTAATCGAATTCCATGTGGTACGTATCGAATAAGGGCTTGATGAGCAGCCGCCGATGAAAATTGACTTCGGACATGTACACGCAAGAGGACATGTTCTACTTTGCACAAATCAACGTCAAACGACCCGGTTTTCTCAATTGTTAAGGCGGCGTCGGACTCGGCACGTCTGCATTTAAAATCACTCAAAACAATACCCTGAACGTCTTCCTCGCTAAGGACCGGGAAGTCTTCCAGGTTAATGTCGTCCAGTTTCTTCCATTGAGGTTTACGCAAGATCCCTTGCCGTTCGACAAGTTCTTTAAGGGGATTTACCACGTGCGAGGTGGCTTCTATTTTTTCCACCACTCTTTCCCATTGACCTTTAATTTTTTAGAACTTCTAGAATGTCTGTGAAAATGCCGGAACTTTCTGTAGACTGTCTTGTGTCAAGTTCAAGGACGTGTTTCGTATGGAAAACTCATACACGCACGCGAATCAGAAACAACGTCCGCTATGAGATATGGTTACGTAAGTCCGCTATGAGATATGGTTACGTAAGTCCATCTTTGTAAATAACGACACCAGAATGTGCAGCAGTCATCTAGTCAATGACGAACTTGCTGATGACGTTATTGACAATATAAGTGATGTTAATAGTTCCGTATCTCTTAGTTCAACTGACATTGAGCATTTTCTTAAAGGTCTTAGCACGTACATTGAAGACCGCAGAAGGCGCGTTATCGAATCGTTTATCACAAGTGACAATGACTCCAAGGTGCTCATGTCCCTCTCGCAAGACCAGTTCCGCGATTTACATTCCACCGTCGAAGACAAGCTGAAGACCATTAGATCATGTTCCTCAAAGACGGCTGTAGCCTTACTACTGATAAAACTACGTATCGGTTTGTCCAACGCAGTATTATTCGTTCTATTTCAAATGAAAGAGTCCCCAGTTGGTAATTGCAGCATTAGAAGAACGTTTCGTACCGCTACATTACGGTCTTCACCATATTTCAAGAGAAGAATTGATCGCCCACCACCAATCACCTGCAGCAGTAAGACTATTTGCAAGCAATAATGCGGAATATCTTATCACTATTGTTGATGGTACTTATATCCGAGTTGGTCGATCCAGTGATTATACAGTCCTACAAAGATCATTTTGCGTGCACAAAGGCCAGCATATCTTCAAGCCGATGCTACTTGTCACCACTACCGGCTGTATTATTGAAATTATTGGTCCATGTTTTGCCAATGGTCGAAACAACGACGCGCGTATTCTCAACCATGCGGTCAAAACTAGAGACGACCTAAAGGAGTTCTTTAAGGAAAATGATATTGTTCTGGCTGACCGAGGTTTTCGGGACTCCAACACCATGCTTTCAGATCTCGGAGTAAACTTGCAAATGCCGTCATTTCTGTTCAAAGGCGAAAAGCAAGTTGGAACTGACGAAGTAAACCGTTCACGAAAGGTGACATTCCTAAGATGGCCCGTTGAAGTCAGAAATGGCCACCTGCAAAGTATCTTTAGGTTTTTTCAGCACTGGATACATGTCCCGATGATACCCTATGTCCCAGAACTTCTCCACGTCTGCGCTTCCCTTATTTACGCGTACCATCCAGAATTGAACATTAAAGGTCAATGGGAAAGAGTGGTGGAAAAAACACCTCGCACGTGGTAAATCCCCTTAAAGAACTTGTCGAACGGCAAGGGATCTTGCGTAAACCTTCTCGATGGAAGAAACTGGACGACATTAACCTGGAAGACTTCCCGGTCCTTAGCGAGGAAGACGTTCAGGGTATTGTTTTGAGTGCTTTTAAATGCAGACGTGCCGAGTCCTTCGTCACCTTAACAATTGAGAAAACCGGGTCGTTTGACGTTGAATTGTGCAAAGTAGAACATGTCCTCTTGCGTGTACGTGTCCGAAGTCAATTTTCATCGGCGGCTGTTCATCAAGCCCGTATTCGATACGTACCACATGGAATTGGATTAGACGCGATCTCGCAATGGTATTGCAATTGTAAATGGGGTGCCTTAACTGTTGGTACTTATGCTCACGTTAGCAGCCTCATCTGGTACCCTGGCTATCGACGGCACGAGGAACGTGGAAATTGGTATCAATCTAAATTGCACCAAGTTTGCGAATTACAGCCCAATTGGATAATTTACCCAACATAGTTTAAATATTTGGATACTTTTGTAAGAACCTATAAGTGTTATAAATAAAATAAAGTTACCACTCCAATTACGTACGGCGTTGTTATTGCTCCTAGTTTCTTGACGTACTTCCGTAAAGCAAAGACTATCAAATGAAGCTGTATAGTCTTTGCACAGCCCCTAGAATATTTTTTTTCTGCACAGCATAGGTGCCCGAGACATAAAACACTTTTACAGGCGGTTTCTACTGTTTTTGGCCTATTATTCACATATTTTACCTCGTCGTACGCGCCAGTCCCGTGGCAGTTACAAAACGAAACTTTCCCAGAATCATCATTTACCCTTTATACATCTTTGTTCCAAGTATCAGCGTGATTCGTGTGGGGGATGATAGTCTAATCAGACTTTGAAGCCGACATGTCCTTCTATCTCTAGCATTACGGAATAAATCCTCCAACCTTTGTAGTCCGGAGGTTTTTGATATTAATGAACAGATTTCGCGCTAAAAGAGCGTAAATACTATCAGAGATGACAACCAAACCAAAAATTTGGAAATTTTAAGAAGTTTATTTTTAACATTACTTGACCCAAAGGTCTACCTAGTGTTGTGGGTCTTCTTTTAAACATTACTACGGTATCAAAGGGGTTTTCATTTCTTTCGTTATTTTTATACATAGGTACCGTCAAAGTTTTTTTAACTTCTAATTCTGAATAGAAATGAAAATTGTTTCAAAATGTTGAAACGTTTAAAACTTAGAGGTAATTCATTTATAGAAATTTTGTTTAGAATTATACACTTTGAATAGGATTATTAAGTATTAGAACAGAGAATTAACATTATTACAAATAGTAAGAATTAAGAGTAATGACCCATTTCAGGATTGGCATATCATGATAATGGATGTCCGAAAAGAAGATTTACAGCTCCTGGGGTATATAGGTTTATTGTAAGCCGTATTACAAAGAAATTCACCCTTTGATATCAGGGCAGCTCCTTTTGGAGCTCAGCGAATATAAATAAAATGTACAAAGAAAAATTAACAGAGCAAATCAAATCAAAAGGGGAAAAGAACTACCACAAAGTTATCAATAAACATATTTACAATGTACTGTCCCCGTTTGACAAAAATAGTTGTCTAGTAACTTACAGTTCCGAAAAACACAAAAAACCATTAAGGAACATTACAACTCCAAAACGTTATTTATTTTATGTTTCTTGGTGAAAACATTAAACAAGAATAGCAAAGTAAAATACAGTAAAGGGCATTACGTATACCAAACCTTTAGTATAACATCTGTATACCCAAAGTGTGGACTTATAATTTACTTCCCTAAATATTCACCTTTGATTCAAAATTTACAGAAAAAACTACAGAACGATGAGTGAAAGCGTCAGGGCACCGATACTATTATTTTTAAATCTTTGGCCATACCACATAATCCAAAAAAAACACCCTAAAAATTTAAACTTGCCCCGCCTTTTTTCGGAAACGTGCTGTATGCTTGCACCATATTGCAAAAACATGTCCAAGTCCGAGAGCCCCACCAGTTCATTTAGCGACTTCGATGCGTTTTAGCTCTCCACTCCCGCACCGCCGAATCTACCCCCTCATAATCGCATTCAAGGAGGAGGTGCATGGGGGTTTCACACTGAGAACCACATAGACGACATGTGGACGACACCCCTTTAATCATTTCTGCCAGTCTTCCACCACAGGGTAAAGACCCTGTTCGCACTTGAAATAGTAGGCTGGACGCCCACGTACCGTCATAGCATGACTCGACACAAGGCTTTTGTTTATATGCCCCATATTGTCTTAAACTAGGCTTCATGCCTACCCCGGCTCGCCAGAGCTTCTCATGGCCTGTCATTATTTCGGTCTTTACGCAGAGAGCCCATCCCTCGTAACTGATCGCACTACCCCGCACAGTACCTGTGCCAATCTTTCGGTCCAACTGAGCTAAGCGCTTTGACCAAGTGGAGAAATAACCATTTAGACGAAGAAAACTATACATTAGTTTGGCTATTCGCTTCTCTTCAAGAAACTTTGAGCGCCCCAGGTAAGAAATTTTACTTCTGGCCTCTCGTACCTCCATTGTTGACCATCTCATCTCTCCAAACGACCCCGCTTGTAAAAGGTCCTTTCCAACTTCGAATTGTTTGCGCTCCAGCACCGTAAGCACCCGACTGGAGTAACTCATGACTTCATTGAGATAAGTAGAGACTGGAACGCCGATCGTTTTCCAAAGTGTTCGGCCGACTGTGTATCGATTATAAGAGTGGGAGGCAAAATTCCTTACCATCCACCGAACCCTATTACTCTTGGCTAAAATTTTCCCCTCCATCTCCGAAAGGTAACCCCCTTTATTCGTCAGCGTAATGCCTAGGAAAGTGTACTGCGACACAATTTCCATCTCCTGGCCCTGCAAATAGTATGAACACGGAGTCTGTCCATCCCCAAACGGTAAAACATTGGACTTTGCCATACCAAACTGCAAACCATGGGAGTTTGCATACGAGGAACAAATATCCAGTAATGCCTGAAGATTCGTAGGTGAGTTTGGGCATACCATAATATCATCCGCGTACATCAAGCATGACAGGGGGGCGGATAGCGATTTTCGCCCTCCCAGCGTAGCACCACACCCCGTACTTTACAGCTGCCCCGCCAAATCATCCAGGAAAGCAATAAACAATAAGGGGGACAAAGGACAACCTTGTCGCAGACCAACCACGCTATCTACCATCGGCGACGTGATATTTCCAACTGAGTAAGTGTATAGACACTCCGAGTACAAAGCCTACAAGAACTTTACGAACTGAGGTGGGATCCCTTTGTCAATTAAACACTTCCATAATTTGGGACGATCCACGCTGTCATACGCCTTTGTGAGATCTAAAAAAGCTAATTCCAAGTTCGTCTGCTCCAATTGCGAAAATTCTATGAGGTGAGTTAACACAAACAAATGATCAACAATACGTCTCCCCTGACAGAAACCCCCTTGTGATTCATGCAAAAGGTCATTCATTTCCAGAAAGTTACTTAGTCTAGCATTTAGGAGCAAAGAATAGACCTTGTAAAGAGTTGAAGTTACTGCGATTGGTCTGTACGAATCAAGGTCGACCTCATCTTTCCCTTTCCCTTAAAAATCAAAGTAACTCTTGCAGTAAGCCAGTCGGTGGGAGGACCATGGCGATTTTTAACCTCATTTGAAATTCGGCACAGAGCGGTCCTTGCTAGCGGACCTAAAGCCTTTAAGCATTCGCCATAAATCCCATCACGGCCAGCAGCCTTGCCCGATTTCAGATTACGCAATACCCCTGTCAGCTCATTCACCTCAAAATTCGTCATGAGATCCTCACCCCCTTTTCTCCCCGAATGGACACCAGCTGGAGGTATATTTGGGGAACCGGAATACGCTAGAGGGCCAAACTTTGTGGGGCTCAAAAGTTCCTGTTCTATATCCCCCACTCGGCAATACGTGCCGCTATATCCGTAGTATTAAATAAGATCGATCCTGATATATCCCGAACACCCCTGAATCTCTGTATAGCCTTACTCTGTTCGCGTAACTTTTTAAAATACCGCCAAAACTGTTTACCTTTGCACTTTCCCGCTGTCATAGTATCCCTCTCCATACCTCTGTTGGCCGTGTTGATTTTTTGGGCTATGAGGACTTTCACTTCCCGTTTCACATTCTGGTACCGCACCCATTTTCCCCGTACCTCCTCCTCTGTTGGTGCTTTCCGCGAACAAGCATGTCGATGATCTCTATTCAACAGCCTCCGCTTCTTGAGTAAAGCACCCACCTCCGGATCCCACCACTTTTTAGGGGTATGCCCGTTCCTCAGCTTACCAGACACCTTACGCTGGGTGAGTGTGCTACCCATCGTTTCCTTCACCGCCTTCACAAAAGATCAATAATCCTCAAGTCCGTCCTGAGCCCTGTTTCCATTTCCAACATAAGATTCCCCATAGCTTCCTCATCCGTGAAGTCCCAGAAAACCCGTACCTCCCGATCAGAAGGCACCAAACGAGTTCGCGGGACGACCCTAGCCCCCGAGCGAAATTCCACCACTATAGTGTTCTGATCGCTAGCTCCACTGATATCCCCCAATTCATCTATTTTAAACCTAGAAATGTTATCCACCAAAACGTCATCAAACAACACGAAATCCACAGTCGTGTGAGAATCACGGCCATGCCAAGTGAATCGGCCCTCACAGTGGGGGAGGCAATTACCTATATGTAGACCATTTGTTTCAACAAAGGCCCGCAGGAGTTCACCATTCCCGTCTTCCCCATCAAACTCCTCCAGGTGTCCGTTAAAATCCAACATGATACACACCTGCCGGCCCCTCGCACGTTCGCTGGCCACATCATCCTGCAAACACTGATAAATCCTGGAATTCCAGTCTCTCCGAACCTTCCCCTCCCCGGAAGCACAGTAAACCACGGAGAAACTAAACCCGTCAAGTCCTTCCATACGAAAGCAGAAATGCTCCTTGCAGCTCTTCTCGATGTTAATCATGACAGACCTTCTGCATAAGACTCCTATACCACCACCCTTTTTTCTCCTACCAGCCTGTTAACCCCTGTCCATTGTATGCCTGGAGGTAACGGCGGTTCAGCCCCTCCCACCAGATGAAACTTGGCAATCCCCATGAAATCCAGATTTTCCCTGATCATTATCTCGCCCTATTCTTTCCATTTCACTACAGTACCACCCTGAATGTTAAGAAGAGCGAACTGCACTTCAATCGGTTATTTTTGACTGCGCCGCTTACCTCGTTTAGTACGTTTAGGTCTCGTACTCTGAATGCGCAGTAATGGTAGAGTGTAGCCCCCAAGCCCGGCACACGTACCCTCGCGATCGAAAAAATCAGGATCATTGTGGTTAAACCCGCTAAATGTAGCGGTGCCCTGTGGCAAAACCCCATCGCTCTGCACAACAGAGGACGATTCATTTAAGGGAATATATACATTATTAATAGTATTTTGACCCCCCAAATTACCAGCCTGAATGTTATCCGTAAGATACAAGTCCCTTGGATCGAAACAGTCTTGAGTTGGGGTCGCAAAGTCCTTACTGCACTAGGATGAAAACCAGAAACAGAAACAGTGGCGGTCGAGCAGTCAGCGGGGCCAACGAGTGACATGGACTCCAAAACTGTAACAAACGATTTAAAACTTGCCATCGCAATGATCGCACCACCGGACCCACCAGCCACTCCACCCCCACCACATCACCATAAATTACTGTGTGTATCAAAACCAGCACGGGCACTGCCACAGCCATCTGGACCCTCACCTCTGCTCCCCAAGCCCCGTTTAAAACTACTACTTTGCCAAAGAGCCCTTTCGGGCGGAAAACTCAACTGCTGAAGAGAGCATAGGTTAGGACACAATATCACATTTCCCCTAGGCTGCCACATACCACCACTGTTCCCAAAACGCCCATATTGCACTAGCTGAGTGGCCCCACCTCCGACGCCGGAGAAACCCGCCAGAGGGACAGTCGAGGAGGACTCCACAGGCATGTATCTTAAATCTAGAATATTGGCTTTACCACAAGTACCTTTGTTATGTACCCTCACCTGTGTTAAACCATTCTCACTTGCCACCCCCCCTCAAATCACCCCACCATGCAAAAGGTGAGTCCACTCTCTATAATCCATATTTACAAACATTAAGTTCCCATCACCGGTATACTCATAAACCCCAAAGTCACAAACCTCCTCTATATCAGTATCTACAAATTTTATATTTGAATCAAAAACAGTTGTTAACAACAGCCTATTATCTATATCAGAACCTGAATGTGCAGTCACAGGTGCTTTTCCTAGGTTTCCTGATGTTGACTCTTCTTTGAGAAAATAACATGTCCTGAACGGTGGGCCTTATTGCGGTACCAAAAGAGCATTCGTTCATGAAGAGAGCGGTCAGGACGTAGTCGAACTTTGCGCACTTTATCATCAGAGCTGGCATTAAGGTTTTTGGCATTCCAGATCTTCCATTTCAGCGCCAAAAGCAATAATAGTTGACTTCTCCGTATCACCCTCAAGTGTGGCATCGCGTACTTTGTCTGATTTGGTCATTTGTTCCTTTAGAATCGTTATAGTAGAACTGAGCTCGCTCATCGCTTCACGGATTTCCTTGTTTTCCGTTTCTAGCTGTACCTGTGCTTATTCCATTTCCTCAAACCTCTTATTGTGAGCCTCATCCCTAGTCTCAAGATCAGCTACAACACGATCCTGCATTCGGGATACACACATTTCAAGATCTACCTTAAAACTAGTGTTCACTTCAGTTAATTTTTTAAAGTTCTCGTTCATTAGAGATTGGTGAGCCACCAGTTTCCTGTCCATTAAAGATTCAAAACCCCCCATCATGTCATCCATCGTGAAATGTGCCATATGTTGATCTGAGACCGCGAGGGACTCACATCGAGCCACTGATAAGTCTGATGACGAAAGTACTTGAGAACTACCCATATTTGGGGTATTGCCTCCCGAAGCTGCAAATTCCTCTACAGTATTCCGAGAACCCACCTCCAAGCATTTAGAACACAAAAAGGAGACTTCTGTTGATTTTGCAACTGGGTAAGTTAAATTCACACACTCTACATGGTGCTAAACACTACATCGTGTACATTTAATCCAGTTATTTGGTTTACCAGATCCATATTTAACGGCGTATCCACGCGTCTGCATGTTTTACACTTATTTATATCAGACTGATATTTTTGCCGGCATCCTTGTCCAGTCCAAAAATCCGCCAAAAATATACCGGAAATTAGGAGAACAAACTATGGTGGCCGAGGCTTAACTACATGTACAAAAATTCGGACACGGCAATTGCCTTATAGAGAAAAAGCCCTAACCGACTTTGTAATGAAATATTTCGTTTTGCTCCTTTTCCACCTAGGAACGTTATGTAAAACAAACAAAATACCAGAATATCGAAAAATTAGTCAAATTTTAATTTAAAAGACGAGCATTTTTTCGACTCCGCCGTTTGCTTCCTCCTTTTCACCTTTTTTGGTGACATCATGGCATCCTTATTTATTGCATTGATCCATCTTCCAATGAGCACATCCTTGAGGAGATCCTGTTGAGTAATGATCGATCTCTTGTGCTTTCAGAAGTCTAGATATTTTAGGTAAGGACCAATCACCAGACGTAAACGTCAAATTAACGGTATCGAGATCCAGAATATTAAGGACCCTTGGATCATAAACGGTGGAAAGTTTGGAAGAACTAAAATATGCATGGCTGCAATTAAGTGGATGGATAACAACATTCGCTGCTCTCATGCATGTTAACTCGAAGTCTGTAACAATATGATGGAGCATTACGTGAGGTTATATGGAAGTTATGACGATGAATTAAGCTTTTAATTTTTAACTTAACAATAGCTCTTATATATTAATATATTAAAGACGAATGATAGGCCGTGACGCCTAAAATCAAGTGAAGCGAGTCATTTTACATATTAACAAATATGCAGAAAATGTTTTTACTAGACTGACCTAGAATTATTACATGGAGAATTTCTACCTTCGGTTTCTTTTGTATTTTGGGGCGTTCTTTCACGTGGTGAAGTCTCCCCAACTCTCCCTCACGTGCTTTCGACGTCATCATGGAAAATGGCCGACCAAAACTACATAATTGGCAGTAGCGTCTGTTGTATTGTTCGTAGTTTTGTATTTTATTTTAAATACTATTTTAAATACTTTTTAAGTATTTTGTATTTTATTTTAAATACTTTTAAATAAATGTATTTAGTATTTTATTTTAAATACTTTTAAATAAATGTATTTAGTATTTTATTTTAAATACTTTTAAATAAATGTATTTAGTATTTTATTATAAATACATTTTTTCTAGTACTTTAAACAAAATACTGAATATTATTAGAGAAATACTTTATTTATCAAAAAATATCCGTACAACTAAATTGTCCGTAGAAAACATCATCAAGATGCAAGCGGAAGGAACACGCTTGAAAAATTCCGGTTATGACCGGTAGGGTAGGGTCGCCTATGTCTCAAAGCTTTTTAAGAAATCCGCGACCTCGATTTGCTCTGGAATTGTTAGCGACGAAATTAAGAATCTAATATTAAGTTTGTATAGTCGCGTACCCGTTGCGCTATTTTTCATCATTCCATGAAGAGTACTTTTGACGAGGACGCGGTTTTAAAACGGCAATAGCGGCTAATTCTGAATACTCCCTGCTACTCTCTTATAGCCTATATAAAAATAATCCCAAATTTGCAAAAGCAACCACTTGCGCACCTCGAACCGAGAAATGAGTGTCACCAATGGATTTTTTGGCCGAATTTACACTAGGAGAGGCAGAATTAGCGCGCTCGATCCAGTATTAGTGTTTCGCGCCATAGCGAAACACTTGCTATTTGTGATAGTGCCAAAATCCCAGCAAAGTTTGTCTCTCTTAGAGATTGAGTTTTGGGAGAGGAGGAGAATGAGGAGGATGAGGAGAATCAGGAGAATTCTATTCTGTTCATCACTTTCCAACTGACGAATCACGTACCGAGGTTACGCCCTCTCATTAATAAAACTGGTAGCGTGAAAGGCGCCGACACTCAAGGAACCTCCTACTCTTCAATAACCCACCATTACTACGGGAGCCTACCTCCTACAAACCGTCCCCAAAAACCGAGACGGTAACTTTGTACGCATTGAAATTTCACGTGGCTCTAACAAAAACGAATCACAGCCGGGCTAAACAAGCAGATTGAAACTACACTGCGCGCTGAAAGACGACCTCCGCTCCCTACATTTATTCTGGGATGGGGAAAAAAACACCCCTTTAGCTTTATACCCACTGAATTTAGTAAGTGGAATAAGCCAGAGAGCCGCGGAAAGCTATCGTCCTGACGCCATCATTTTTCTCGCATTTCCTACTTTAAATTATAATATCTTTACCAAAATACCTAAGTATGGGTGTTATTTTTGTTTATTTCCATTTTAAAATGTGGGAATTGTGCATTTTACAAGTTATTTTTTCCATTTGGCCTTTAATATACCGTAACATCACGTTTAATTTTGTTATACAAAGGCTTAGTGGAACAAACTCGATACTACCGCTATCACGCACAGCCAGCGCCCAGCGGCGTTAAGCTAATGTTTTACTATATTTGTTTTACCATATTTTTTTTCAACTTAAATTATTGTTTAAATAAATTATATAATAAAATATCATTCGTCTTCGAATATTATAATATGTTATTTAAATAAAATTATAAATTCAAAATAAATTTAATTATTTAAATTATGACTAAAGTTAGAAGGCGCCACTCAATGCTCGGAGAAGGAAGAGGGCAAGAGGCCCAAGGCAAGGTTCGTGGAAATATTTTGCTATAATAGGTTGGCTAATCGGGCGCGTTTACTCTTCGACTTTTAACGATTTTTCATTGGCTGTTATTTAACGTCATCACGAGCCCTCTGAAGCAGACAACTTTTACGGTTTACGCGGGAAGCCATTTGTTTTAGGCTCTCTGCCTGTTCCAGGCTGAAGAATTTGGATGTGCCGGGAGTGGTGGCGCACTCCTGTAAACTGGCGTCTCAGTGGCAAGGTCTGGGTGTTGTCCTGCTCGAATCGCAGGTCCCTTGCCCATAGGGAGTGTTGCGAATGGTCCGCGACGGAATGGTCCTTCCTCTTCCCCATTCCCATCTCCTTCCGTCGCGTGGGCAATTCCCAGTCCTAATCCCTGCGTAGTTACTTACCATAACTGAGTTGCTCAAGGCCTTACGCCTTGGCGCCACACCTGGTTCGCAATCGCGACCGCTTTCCGGGCGTAAAGACGTTACGTTACACGCCGAAAAAAAAAAAAAAAAAAAAAAAAAAAAAGAATTTGGATGTTTGACGCCGGAAAATAATTAGTAAGTTAATAGTTTGTCATTTTTTCCAAGTTCAGATTTTGTTCGGATAGGAAGGATAATGTAATGAATGGTTTTAACACAAATACCATTCGTAAACCAAGATATAACTACATGGTGGAGGCAAGGCATAACATACAGGCATGGTGTAATCGAATTTTGTAGTATCTGTACAAGATCTTATTATTATCAGATATTCTAATACCTCTTCTAATATCTTATCTATTTATATTAATGCCCTTAGTAGGATTCGCGTGATAATAATGGGGAAAAATCCAGGAATATTAAGTAATAATTGCAATACTATTGACCAAAACTGTGATGAGTATTTAGTATCGAAAGCTCTTAAATCCGCTAATTTAGAAAACGAGACGCTAGTAGATCTTGAACCGGACACTTTTGATTTTTCTAAATCAAGTGAAATTAAAGTAAGAAGTCCCCAGAAGGCACAACCAATGCAACCTCTTGGTGCGAGTTCTTCATTATTGAATAGTAACAATATTTATATTTCCAAGTCAGCCGCTAATGTTAAAAGACCCAATGACGTAAATGACGGTGAAATACTAGAAAATGAATACACTAAATTAGAAGAGAATGGGTTAGAGTACCTTGCGGGTTGGGTAGCAAAAAGCACTGTAAGAGTTATCCTAATTTAGATCTAGTAGATAAGGAAAAGAAAGATCATAACTATACTTTACCATCGTAAAGTACGGTGGATACACAGTGCCTTCTAATTTTTTTTCTCAGGAAATTAAAAAATTTGACCAGGTATTCCTAAAATATTTGCCTAATAAACTGTTAACTAATGAATGCAATATTGTAAAAAACATAAGTCAAAAAATCTTTCAAGAAAATGGTCTCGTTCCTATTGAAATTATTCAAAGTTTTGTAAAGATTAGAATTTGTATAAGAATGAAATATTTGAATAGTATTAAATCAGTTCCTAAATCTAAAGAATGTGATGACAATTCTAGGAAAAAGACCAAAAAGATGAAAAAAATTATAACATAAACTTAAGTGATACCCTACTGTTTTATTACAAAAATGTTTAAAATGGATCTCATAACTTTGTGATAAGTTCCTGTTATTAAATTAGTGATAATAAATAAAGATTTTAAAGTTTTAAAAGTGCTGTAAATTTATAAAACCCCAGAATAATAGCCAATCAAAAAGAAAAAATTGTTTCAATAATTAAATAACACATAAGCAAGGCTCTTTTTCGAAAAACGCGCGGTGCGGAGGGCTCGTGATGACGTCATACCTCGCTGGGAAACGAGAGAGGAAAAAAATTGTTGAAACGAGTTGCCCGATTCAGCCACCCTTGGGCCCAAGGTTTCTAAAAGCCTTGAAAAGGGATAAGGAAGCGCATGTTTTAAAGGGATATGAAAGTGGATTTTTTAATATTTTAAATTTGTAACAATCTTATTTTAAGAAGATATCCGCGCTTTTTGAATAGATAATGAAACTGATATTTGAATTTGGTGCGCATGCAAACATCGTTCAATATTTTTTGAATGCTTTTTATCACACGAGTTTCTTTAAAGGGACAGATATTAGATATAAACCAGTTGGGCAGCCGCCCACCTAGAAGGGAGGGCTATTTGTGACAGATATTACAACTCAGAATGGACAGATATTAAATTACATCTGGCAATGGACAGATATATAAGTTTTATTACAACTCAGAATGGGCAGATATAATTTTTTATTACAACTTGGAATGGCCAGATATAAAATTTTCAAATCAGTGCAATTCAGCCAAACCTTTCACAAATAACTCTGCCCTTTGAAATAAATATTTTCTGTTTCATATCGTAGTATGTCACAAGATGATTTAGATTTTTATTTCATAGTTCCTTTCACCAAAAAAAATTTAGAATGACTAAAATAAAGGGCAGAGTTATTTGTGAAAGGTTTGGCTGAATTGCACTGATTTGAAAATTTAATATCTGGCCATTCCAAGTTGTAATAAAAAATTATATCTGCCCATTCTGAGATGTAATAAAACTTATATATCTGTCCATTGCCAGATGTAATTTAATATCTGTCCATTCTGAGTTGTAATATCTGTCACAAATAGCCCTCCCTTCTAGGTGGGCGGCTGCCCAACTGGTTTATATTTAATTTGCGAAGTTATCGGCGATTTAAAAATTAGGCATTGCTTGTGCATAGAAACCATAAAGGAATCCTTATTTCAAAGTTAATCGTCGGTAACTTCGCAAATACTGGCTCGAGCGCGCTTATTCCGCCTTACCCTCAGTAAATTCGGCCAAGAAATCCATTGGTGACACTCATTTCTCGATTCTAGGTGCGGAATTGGTTCCTTTAGCAAATTTTGGGAGTTTTTCAAATATATTCGTGTTCCCAAGTTCGATTTCGCACCGTTCTAAATTAGAAATTCTTGGGCGTATTTTAAAATTACGTTTTCGTGAAGAGTTTGTGGCCAAATTCTGGGTTTGAGAATTTGCTACGAGGATATAGAGTCGGTCTGGGACCGTGCCTTTCGCTAGGCCTTAAAATTACATTATAATTCCGGACAGTTTTGGTTTTAAATGAATATCTTTAATTTTCCTCGCTTTAAGTCATGAAAAAAGGCCTTATTTTAAGCCTCGGTTTCCGGCCTATCCGTAAAACATTGCTTCAAGATCGTAGGAGATGGTCTTGAGAAGATAAGACCCTAATTACGGGGTGCCATAATTTCAACGTTTAAATTAATGCCAAATTTGGGGAATGACTTAAAATGTGACTCCGAAAATAAGCTCTCATTGTTTTTAGAAAAAATGTACGAAACAAAACTGACTTTCTTTCGAAACTTCAAACTTTCTTACGCGGAAAGTACATTCGTGGCATCGGTTCGACGGGATATTCGATGATTAATCTTAGTTATAAAAAACCCTCTACGAGCGGCCAATTCCGGACGCCTCGACACTAGCATCGATTAGTTATCAATTACCCGCGAAAAAACCTAATTAAAAGACCTAAAACTACGCGCTTTCGGGAGATCATTATTAGGCCTATTATATTTATTATTAGGCCTAAAATATCGAGTGAAGATGGAATTTAACGATCAAGGTATTTTAACTATTATTTTTATTTGATTAAGCGGAACAAGGAGTAGGATACGTATTATTTTCCGTGATACGATTAAAATGAGCGTTAAAAAGCTTTTACTTTAAATTTAAAGTATAAATATGCGTTGGAAATTATAATTTAAAACGGGTGTCCGGGCATTAGAAGCGGGTGTCCGAACATAAGAAGCGGGTGTCCGAACATAAGAAGCGGGTGTCCGAACATAAGAAGCGGGTGTCCGAACACAAGAAGCGGGTGTCCAAACATAAGAAGCGGGTGTCCGAACATAAGAAGTGGGTGCTTAAATGTTTGGATCGATCGTTCTTTTTCGTCCGATATTATAATAATTAGCTATTAGCTTTTAACCAACGAAACATTGGGGCTTCCATTCGTCACACTACCCCTGTAAATTTCTTCTCTGATAAACACGAAAAGACCAAATTTTTATTGCTGCATTGAGGCGCGTTCAGTAATGAAAACTAAAGTGCGCGGTAGGCTGCCGACTCATTAAACGCTCCCCTCCGGCATTTATCGCTGAATACTTTTTTTAATTTAGTTAACCTGATTTGTCACAGGAGGACACCACCTTACGGCGAAAAAATAGTGTATAGGGATATGTCTAACGGACGCCAAAACCTTTCTCCCGAAAATGCTTATGACGTTTTTCATTGGGACTGCACCGAGAGTGCTTCAAATTTTCTTGTAACGTCAACGCTCGCGCTCCGAGGCCCTTGGGGTGGTCTTGAAGCGACCTCCCAAAGGAATACATGTTCTCCAGAGTCACTCTTTTCGCGCACAGGCACCCGGCTGCCGGTGCTTCATTACTTCTATCTTCCATTGAAGATCGGAGTGCTCCCAAATCATTACTCCGTTTCTCAAGCTGGAGCAGCTCGGAGTGCTCCGCAAGAGAGTGAGCGGCCCAATGGAAGACGTTACTTCATCTCGGGAGTGCTCCTTTTCCCTAATGAAAGACAAAAAATATTCAGAGCACTCCCGGAGTGCTAGGAGTAGCCCAATGGAAAAGCCATTAGTTTTCTGTACAAGGGTGTAATGAAAATTGCGCCAAAAGGATGTAACAAGTTTATTTCCACTTCCAAGGAAAAGGATAAAATCTAGGAAAAAACTATTGACCCATACACCATTTACACAAGGTAGATTCCGATGCCGCCGATTACACGTCGGCGCGCCGTTAAACTTTGCAATATTTTCGGAGCGCCGCCGCCGCCGTTTAATTCTTGGCGCGCCATGATCCGTGAGACTCAAAAGTCGAGCGTCACTCTGCCAACAGGGGTCTGCAGCTGTCGAATGGCCACTGCCACGCAGTGCAGGCACGGTGAGAGACCGTTGGTCCGTGGGAAACCACGAAAGTAAAAGTACAATTTCTGCCCAGGCTTGGTCACGGGAGAGCAGAAAGACGCGACATGGCAGTCCTGAGCTGACCACGTGACGTCATACGCCGATAAACGCCGCCGCCGATACGCTCATGGTTCACGCCGCCGCCGAAACTAAAAAAACACCGTCACACCGCCGCCGGATTTTTTTCCGCTGCGTCGGAGTCTAACACAACGACGTCCCTTCAAATGAGAAGCGTGAACCAAGCGAACGTCGTTCTTCGGAATTCACAAGGCCTACAATCCCCTTGCTTTTACCTTGATTTTAAAGGCCCGACCCTAAAAGAAATAAATACACTAGCGTGCTAGATTCCACAAAATATAAAATAATTTGGAAAAAACAGGACCAAACTGAAAATTCGATAGCGGAGAAATATGGAAAATGTTGCGGAAAAATATGCCTTGGTCATATTCCGTAAATTTTTCCAAGAAGAAAATTTCTCGCTTACAGCCTTATTTATGGATAACCCCTTTTTTATTGTCATTGTCTTTATATAACTTGATTCTAAAGACACGCATATCCACTAAATTTATACTTTTTATGTATATTTCGGTAAGGTGTCTTTTTCAAACGAACGGCATTGGCTCGATACTACTTGCTTGTTTTTCAATGATAATGTTTATTAATGCAGTTTTAAATAAGAAACCATTTAAAACTACTCCGGAAGCTCTACGAGCAACAGAACAGGCGCTATTGCCAATTATGTAGTTTTGGTCGGCCATTTTCCATGATGGCGTCGAAAGCACACAAGGGAGAGTTGGGGAGACTTCACCACGTGAAAGAACGCCCCAAAATACATAAGAAACCCAAGAGAAAAATTCTCCATAAATTAATTCTAGGTACACCAGAAATTTTAGCTAATTTCATCAACATCACTTCCATCATTTTCATGTAGTTCATCAAGTATATGCGCTAATTTACGTTGGAAAGTGACAACGTTTTCTTAACAATTGACCGTTGTAATCACTACTTCCTTAGCGAAATGTTCTGTAATGTTTTTCTTCATGTAAACAGCTGAATATGGTTCACAGTTGGTACCATCCAAGTAATTTTCCATTAATAATATTAGATATTGCACGGTTGTCAGTTCTTCATCATTTACTCTTCAATAGTTTATAACTTTATTAAACGCTATGTCCTTTACGTCATCCTTGGGTCTACCAGCTTTCTTCACGGAAGCTGAGACGGAAGTAATTTCTTCAGAATAATATTGAGAAGGTATTTTTTTACCTGTACGAAAGTTAATGTCACAAGTCTTATGATAAATCGCATCACTAGCATGAAGATCATTCGACATTTCTATTCTCCCCTTCACCTTTAAACTCCATTCATCATTGCGCTTAGAGCAGATGCCCAAAATTGACTCGTCATATATTTTAGTTCTAACTGGATATGCTAGCTTTTTCGTGAGACCCGTTTTCGAGACCCGTTGACCACAAAACAAGCAGTTTTCTTTAGAAACGAAATGACTAATTGTAGAGCATAATCTTTGCGCGACGAAGCGGAAGCGATTTTCTGGGTTTGTTTTATTTTCACGGGATTCGTAAAATTTGACCGGCAGTTATTGTGAATTTTTTGTCCCACTTCTAAATCATAATTAGGTACATTTCTCATCTTACAAGCATTTTTAATACTGAGTATGCCTTTCTCTGTTAAGCAACTAGAAGTTGAATTAGACACGACCTGCAAATTGCAAAAAACAATAATATCGCGATCCATTTTAAAGTTAAAACTAATAATACTCGACTATTATATTCAGCCATTACATTGAAACAAAAACTAAAATTTCAGACTCGTAGGAAAATACTTTTTATGGTTTTTAGCATACCACGTGATATAGCCATGGCCAATGAGAAAAACGCAAGCATCATCGGAAAATCACCCTAGATTTACGTCTACACATAACCGCGATTTTTAGGGTCTCGTATATAGTCAGTATTTTCTCTTCGGACAAAACTTTGTTTAGGGGGTGTTACTCAACCCTGAATATCTAAATAACCGCTGCTTTATCGTAAAACAATGTCAGTACATGTTTTGTAGAGGAGAATAAGAGCTACAATTCTGTTATCGTAAAATGGTAATCAGATAATTAAAACAGAAGTTATTAATTAATTAGTCATTTTTACCCCCAAAAGGGGAGTATAAGTGGGGGAAGGAAGCGAGTTACACCGAGAATGTTTTTTTAAATCAGCATATTTTTTCATTAATAATCAAAAAAGAACAATTCTCTTTTTTCCGTGTCTCGACTGTACTAAAGGTCGAAAACCTAAAGTTTTTGAATGAATTTCCATTACTTTTTTTTTTATTCGGTAATAAAAGCAAAACAATATTGCGCTAATCCTATTCCGTAAGTTGTAGAACAAAGTTAGCTTAAAGCTCATATCTACGAGCTATCTTTGAACGTTCTCTTCGTGAAAATATTATTTTTTATTAATTTCTTATTCACAATAAACTTCTTCACTTTAAACACTAGATTTTGATCGATGGTCTGAATATTAAAGAATATCACCTTGGGTATCTTAGAAACCACATCGGAGTTGTGGGACAAGAGCCTATATTATTTGCGACTTCAATTTACGAAAATATCAAATACGGTTTTCCGGATGCCAAAGAAGACGACATCGTCAATGCGGCCAAAACTGCCAATGCTCACGATTTCGTATCAAAACTACCGCAAGTAAATATAATTACATAAAATATACGATTATATTTTGAAACGGGTTAATAGATTAAAAGTCGTTTCAGAAATAGTATAACCTTCATTAATTATCAATTGTAGAAAGCTCCAAAATAGTCTAAATAAGCGATTCGATAAAACAAAGAAAATGCGAGCTAATTCCTATCGAGAGCTCGTTCGGAAGCGTACGATTCGTGTTATTTCGAAAATGCGAGCTAATTCCTATCGAGAGCTCGTTCGGAAGCGTACGATTCGTGTTATTTTAATCGGGGTTTCTATCGATAGGAGGGAGATATTATGAATTTGCCTATTACATTTGGCGTTTAATCGGAGTCGATCTGATGCCAAACCCACGAGTTTCATCTTTAGAAAATGGAAAGATTTGTTAGGCATATTTTATATGTAGTGTACGCCTGTTTTACATACCATTTCTACATGCTCCCGTAGAATAACGAAAGAAATCGGCTTAGTCAATGATTAAAAAATTTAACTTGGTGCAAAATTATCCAAATTAGAAAATTCCTCAATTCGACCAAAATAATAATAATAATAATAATAATAATAATAATAATAATAATAATAATAATGATAATAATAATAATAATAATAATAATAATAATAATAATAATAATAATAATAAAAAAACTGAATTCAACGAAACTGTATCAAAGACGTTTTCCATTTTGGTCCGCTTTAGTTGAATCCAGTATTATCAATTTGGTCTATTTGGTCAAATTCAGATATAATATTCCAATTTGAATAATGTTTCACAAAAATATAAGATTTATCTTCATTGGGTATAGTTCGATCTCTGTAGTTATTCGATAGTAGTATATCAAAATGAAGAGCTAAACTGACGACACACTGGGTAAAAATAGCCTAGCGAATTTTTTCAATTTCTGGTGATCAAGTTCGCGAGATTGGTGCGAGATCAATTTTACAAGGCCCGAATCGAATAGGTTCCTTGTCTTCTTTAAAGAAAATAAAAATTCGTATCTGTTTCAATCCGAAATTGTACTACTATTTGTTTTCGGCGTGCTATTCAATTATTATTTCTAGTTTATTGGCAATTTAATGTCAAAAATTTAAAACTCAAAGATAAAATATTTTGATTTTTACCTCCCCAACTGAACTTTAGTTCAGGGGGAGGCTTTACACTGGTCGTGTTTGTGTGTCTGTGTGTGTGTCACTTCCTGTGTAAGCGGATATCCTGTGTAACCGGAAATCACGTGACCTAGCTCGTGGAGCCAAAAGTCTAGAGACATTATCATACCAGCTTATCGTTCAATTCCGTTTAACGGGAATTACCTCCTTTAAGCGTGGCTGCCACAATGAGTTTCAGGTGTCGTGCAATTATATACAACAGGACGTCTCCAATTGTATATTATTATCGCATGCCACCATCCACTTTACGGTCAAACCTCGATGCTGGACAGTTGAAGGCGATTATACGCAAACTGTTATAATCACCTCCGACCATCCTCACACCAAGGTCCAACCTCTAGTGTCCGATCTCAGCGGGCCATATTAGCGAGGCGTCCCTCACTAATATAGTCCACATCAACCTTCCACTCCAGTCATCTCCTCCCTCTACGGGTCTTTGTGGTGCAGTTACCGAATGCCTAGGGTTACGATAAACGTCTAGACGTTGAGAAGGAGGGGTTTTCCCCAACTCTTCTCGGTAACTCGCTCGGTGAATAAAGGTTAGCGAAAGCTATATATACCCCTTTTCCATGCCCTAACTATTTTGGCCTTATGCCGCGATATCTTTTAGTGAATTGAAGCGTATAATTCATTTAAATTTTAATTTAATATAATAATATTGTTAAACTGAATCTAATTAATAAAGAAGCTGAAAAATCAATTAAAAATTCGAGATAGTTTAGAAGATATTTAAGAAATTTCCCAAAAATTTAATGAAATGTGACCGTTTAATACCAGCTTGAGTTGGCAACACGCGCTTAGCTGTTTTCCATATATCATTTAGTCCAAAAAGCAAAGGTATAACGGGCATTATAGGCTTAGTCTTGCTGCAAACTTGGGGTGGATTGAAGAATCTAAATAAAAGTGCGTTTATACGGGTATCCCACCGTCCACTGAATTCGAATTAATACAGACAAAGGTACTTTGACAAAATTTGATAAGACTTCTTTCGGTACGAGAGTTTCTCTAGTTAAACACAGATTTAAATGATGAAATATTGATAAATTATATGAAGTAATAGAGAGTAAGGTGCCTGAATTGGTTACAAAAGGGTGAAATCATAAGCTTAGCCGATTTTTATTAATTGCTTCAAAATGATAAACAAAAATTTTATTTCTTAAACAGTAGAATGATAAGCAATATACATTGAATTCGAGCTAATAGAGAGAAAGTATAGTTTATTGTTTACGAGTGCTTCTCTTAGTTAAACAAAGATTTCTATAATGAAAGATTGATAAGATATATGAAGTAATAGAGAGAAAGGTGGCTGAATGGGTTACGAAAAGGTTAAAACATAAACCTAGCAATCTTTATTAAGTGGTTCTAAATTGATGAACAAAAATTTAATTTATTAAACTGTAGATAAGCTATTTAAGAAATTTCCCAAAAATTTAATGAAATGTGACCGTTTAATACCAGCTTGAGTTGGCAACACGCGCTAAGCTGTTTTCCATATATCATTTAGTCCAAAAAGCAAAGGTATAACGGGCAGTATAGGCTAAGGCTTGCTGCAAACTTGGGGTGGATTGAAGAATCTAAATAAAGGTACGTTTACACGGGCATCCAAGATAGAAACGACATGAGATTTAAAGCTGAGGCGGATTGATACAAAATGTTAAAACGCTTAAGAAAAATTATAGTCGTGAAAACTCCCCTTGGACAGAAGTACAGTAGGTTTCCCGTGTTTAAAAAAACATCAGTTTTGAATAAAAAATGGTTATCTGATGTTGGAAAAAAAATAGGCTTCAGATTTCTCCACTATAAAACCAAGAAACATTTCCGATTATTTTCATAATCAAAAGAAGCCGTGTAGAGTGAACTTCGTTGGCAGACCAGGAGACGAGACAAGACGAGACCAGACGAAAGAGAGCTATAGTGACTTAAGTGAGAAAATCAACCAGCGCAGAATGTCATCACCATTTGAAGTCAACAGAGCAGCGACACGGCTTTCATTTATCACCAGAAAGAGACGGCCTGGCTACGAAGAATTGAAACATGCAAGCAGTGAGTGTTTTCGGACTCGACATATGAGATTCTTACAGTCAGTAAAAGCTCAACAGTTCTTCATACGGCCTTGTTATTCTAAATATAAAAGGAGCTATTCAAGTATAAATATTAACGGTATGGAAATTAGTCTATTTCAGTATTCAAGATATTTTTTTTTATCATAGGAGTGGAAGCTAACGTCTTGTCAGCCGGTTTGGAAAATAACCTCTCGACCAGCTCAATCCTTTGATTCTTCCAATGACTGGGATCACTTGCATGATGAAAATATCAGTAATGGTCCTCTATTAGCATGTCAAAACAAGAATTTTAGACGAAAACTGTACCGGAAGTAATTGCCGATCATCTACCGAAAATGGGTTGTAAATGGAACATTCAGTCTACAATATTTCTTGGTTTGTCTAAGAGGAACTTGCTACAAAATCTTCGTCGTTTTAATTCCTTGTCTTCATTGCCATCCCAGACTAAATCCTTCGTCTTTATCAAATCAGTGGATTATCTCAAAGATAATCACACAGTACAGCCTATGCTCTAATGATAATTTATATTATAAGAACATGTATTTTACATATTTATTTAGAAAATAAATTTCATTTAAGAAATCTACGCCATGCCGCATATAATTATGGGTAACGCAGGACAATTCATTTGGTGTGTATATTAAAGAGTCTACGACCTGCCGCATGTAATTATGGGTAAAGGCCCATTTACAAAAGAGTGGAAAGCTGAAGGGTAATCTGATGCATGGAGCAATAACAACAGGAGGCATAGGTTCATACATCGTTTGAAAATGAGATTTTGGAACCTATGCTTCCTCTTGTTATTGTTCCATGCATCGGCTTACGCTTAAGCTTCCCGCTCTTTTGTAAACGGGCCTTTACGCATGACACTCTTTTGCATTCTCTGTAACCTTGAGGTTAAGGGAAAATACTTATACTCCGTAAAATAGAGAATAATGATTGAAATGCACGCTGTTTCCTCTACTCATCCAATACTCTACATTTCTTTTCATCTTTTATTTTAGGTAGGGTTAGGTTAGATTACCTTAACGTCGGGGTCGGGGAGGTTATATTTTGGTTTCCCAACTTGTTTTTGGTTGCTCCAAATAGGTAAATATATAAAAGGGAGGAGTCCTTTTTCGTAAGTTGAGCGTCGACGTCACCTGTGACGTTTCTTGTGCAGAAACACGGCGCCCGTAGTCAGAATGACAAAATTCTAAAGATCTCTAGTTTTACTCTCAAGCTTAACGCCTGATTTCTCCGCCCCTGCGTTCTTTTTACATCCGGAACTCTAGGGGATGAGTGACGTCTAAAGTGACGCGGCCGCTAAACTAACAACTTGATCAAGCCGAACTGAGCTTTTTATATATTTATCTATTAAAAATTAAATTTAACAAGTTGGGAAACCAAAATATAACCTCCCCGACCACGACGTCAAGGTAATATAACCTAACCCTACCTAAAATAAAAGATGAAAAGAAATGTAGAGTATTGGAAGAGTAGAAGAAACAGCGTGCTTTAGAATTACGCTTCTCTATTTCCCATCTAGGTTACGGAGTATAAGTATTTTCCCTAAACCTCAAGGATTTAGAGAATGCAAAAGAGTGTCCTGCGTTACACAGAATTATATGCGGCAGGTCGTAGACTTTTTAATGTACACGCAAAATGAAATAACCTTCGTTACTCATTATTATATGCGGCAAGGGGTAGATTTCTTAATAGATACACACGAAATGAAATGTTTATTTTCAAAGTAAATATGTAAAATACAAGTTCATGTAATATAAATTAACACTTGAGCATAGGCTGTACTGTGTGATTATCCTTGATAATCCACTGAATTGATAAAGACGAAGGATTTAGTCTGGGATGCCAAGGAATTAAAACGGCGAAGATATGGTAGCAAGTTCCTTTTGGACAAACCAAGAAATATTCTAGACTGAATGTTCCATTTACAACCCATTGTCGGTAGATGATTGGCAATTACTTCCGGTACAGTTTTCGTCTGAAATTCTTGTTTTGACGTGTTAATAGAGAACCATTACTGATATTTTCATCATACGATTGATCACAGTCATTGGAAGAATCCAAGGATGGAACTGGTCGAGAGGTTATTTTACAAACCGGCTGACAAGATGTTAGTTTCCACTCCTATGATAAAAAAAAATATTTTGAAGACTGAAAGTATGGACTAATTTCCAAACCGTTAATATTTATACTTGAATAGCTCCTTTAATGTTTAGAATAACGAGGCCGTATTAAGAACTGTCGAGCTTTTACTGACTGTAAGTATCTCATATGTCGAGTCCGAAAACACTCTCTGCTTGCATGTTTAAATTCTTCGTAGCCAGGCCGTCTCTTTCTGGTGATAAATGAAAGCCAAGTCGCTGCTCTGTTGACTTCAAATGGTGATGACATTCTGCGCTGGTTGATTTTCTCACTTAAGTCATTATAGCTCTCTTTCGTCTTGTCTCCTGGTCTGCTAACGAAGTTCACTGTACACGGCTTCTTTTGATTATGAAAATAATAGGAAATGTTTCTTGCACTTTTGTCGAAGGGGAGTTTTCACGACTATAATTTTTCTAAAGAGGTTTAACATTTTGTATCAACCGCCTCAGCTTTAAATCTTATGTCGTTTCTATCTTGGATGCCCGTAACGTACCTTTATTTAGATTCTTCACTCCACCCCAAGTTTGCAGCAAGCCTTAGCCTATACTGCCCCGTTATATCATTGGTTTTTGGACTAAATGATATATGCAAAACAGCTTAGCGTGTGGTGCCAACTCAAGTTGGTTATTAAACGTTCAAATTTCTTTTAATTTTTGGACAATTAAATATCTTCTAAACTATCTCGAATTTTAAATTGATTTTTCGGCTACATTATTAATTAGATTAAGTTGAACCATTTTGAAATTTTGAATTATAATATAAATTAATATTGCGTTTCATTTACCTAAACGATTCACTTCATAACGGTAATATATAAACACTTCGAAGGGCTTTGTTAATCGAGCAATGTGGCCATGAAGTTGGGAGCAAAACCCCCTCCCTTGATCTCTAGGCGCTTGGTATGCAAAGCTAATTTACCCATTGGTGGGGCGATGTTTGGAGAGTGGAAGGTGGATGTTGACCATATTAGTGAGGTACGCCTCGGTAGTATGGCCCGCTGAGATCGGACACTGGAGGTTGGACCTTGGTGTGGGGATGGTCGGAGGTGATTATAACAGTGGTAGACGTCTCATTGCGTATAATCGCCTTCAACTGTCCAGCATCGAGGTTTGACCGTTAAATGGTTGGTGGAAGGTGATTATATGCAATTGGAGACGTCCTGTTGCATATCATTGCACGACACTTGAAAAATTATGTGGCAGCCACGCTTAAAGGAGGTAATTCCCGTTAAACGGAATTGAACGATAAGCTGGTATGATAATGTCTCTAGACTTTTGGCTCCACGAGCTCGGTCACGTGATATCCGTTTACACAGGATATCCGCTTACACAGGAAGCGACACACACACACAGACATGACGAGTGTAAAACCTCCCCCTGAACTAAAGTTCAGTCAGGGAGGTAAAAATTTTGACTACCTTTTGCACGGATTAGACTCCGACGCCGCGGAAAAAAACCCGATGGCGGCGTGACGGTGTTTTTTAAGTTTCGGCGGCGGCGCGCCGAGTTTTTTCCCTAGGGGTGGCGTGAACCATGAGCGTATTGGCGGCGGCGGCGTTTATCGGCGTATGACGTCACGTAGTCATCTCAGGACTGCCATGTCGCATCTTTCTGCTCTCCCGTGAACAAGCCTGGGCATAAATTTTACTTTTACTTTCGTGGTTTCCCACGGACCAACGGTCTCTCATCGTGCCTGCACTGCGTGGCAGTGGCCATTCGACAGTTGCTGACCCCTGTTGGCAGAGTCACGCTCGACTTTTGAGTCTTACGGATCATGGCGCGTCAAGAATTAACCGGCGGCGGCGGCGTCAAAAATATTGCAAAGTTAAACGGCGCGCCGGCGCGTAATCCGCGGCGTCGGAGTCTAGCACGGATTAGTTGATAAATGTGCTTATTTGTTTGAATTATCAGTTTATAGATAAAGCCAAGAGCCTATCATATATTCATATTTCTTCGTGGTTAAAAACTATCTCTAGATATTGTAACGCGCATTTATAGTCAATTGGACCTGTACCCTATTTACATAAAAGTGTTCGCCCCTTATATCTGTCATAACCCCGATAGTGGGCATGACCCCATTCCTTTGTCTAGGGATAATAGGAGACCATAGAAATTCGTGGTAAAAAGGATAAAGAAAAGATAGCCAAAGGCGAGGGAGAAAAAGTTTGTGATATTATAATAAAGAGCAGAATGTGTATTTTTAAATACATAGATTTTGAATTTTATCTTATTATTTTTTTAAGTACGCGAATATTTCATTACAATATAATGATCACAGTTTAGTCGCAAACATATTATCCGAAATCAAAATACTAAAATGAAACCAAAAGATATTATCCTAAATGGTTATACACTGTAAAAAATGCAATGTTTTTCATGATATATTAGAGCATTTGACTTTGCTTTGAGAGAGAAAAGTGACACTTACCCGTCCTTAAAGACACAAAACAGGAATAACTGTTGAAAAGTTAATACACACGATTAATAAGTTTTATTTCAAATTGTTCACTTTACATTCAAAACGTTTTTAAATTATAAATTAATAATTTTCCAGATCCAATTACTTTTACCCTGATATAATCCCGCTTAAATTACGAGGGTAAATTAAAGTTTTAGAATTCTAGACACGAGTTTCACAATATACACAATTGCGATCTAATATACACCATACACCATAAATATTTTGAGAAAGTTTCTATTTTCTCGATATTGGGTTCAGATTATCTCGAAAAAAATAGAAACCTACAGAAAAGGGAATAAAAGGTGAAGTTTTGCGTTTCATCTCGCTACACTCAACTGGTCGTGATGGGAATGTGCAATACCACTCTCCACCTCTGTGTTTTGAATACCTTCATATTTTACCCAACAACTCTTCCTTTCCATATGTTGCATACTTTCATGAGACAGCGTGTTCAATAATTTTCTTTCATTTCAAAAGGGTTATCAAACGCGAGTCGGCCAACGAGGAACTCAATTAAGTGGAGGACAAAAACAAAGAATAGCCATTGCTAGAGCCCTAGTCAGAAACCCTAAAATACTGTTACTAGACGAAGCTACTTCGGCTCTTGACACTGAAAGTGAATCTATTGTTCAAGCTGCTTTGGATAAAGTATGTCTTACTTAATAATTGAGGCATACGATCCAAGAATGTTTTCAATTTCCTCTCGAACAGAATGCATATCGTACCTTTTGGGCAACCATCTTCACTAAGATATATAATCAAAGAAAACTATGGGATACGGGTTCGATTTGACTTACTTTTAATAAAAGCTTTTCTAATAACATTTGATCGGACTTATTGAAATAAAATCGTGGCCTAAAGTCGTCACAAAGTATATATTTTCTTTGAGTTTGAGATGGAAATAAATATTCTTGGCTTAAGCTGTTTTTTTATTAATTTGTGGAAATAAATTCAGGCAGGCGAAGGTAGAACAACCATTATCGTTGCCCATCGTTTATCAACTATTAGGAACGCCGATAAGATCGTGGCAATTGAGAAAGGTCGAGTGAAGGAAGTGGGAACCCACGAGGAGTTGATGAGTGCCAAAGGAATTTATTACGAACTGGTTAAAGCAAGGGTAAATAATTAGTGTATACTTTAAAGCACAAATTTATTGTTCAATCGCACTAATATAATTAAAATGTTTTATTAGTACTAGGTTCAAGAAAGGTCTTCAAATTGTTTATAAAATCTGAAGAAAGATTTCGATTTTCATATTTAACTAGTACACTCGTACTTTACGACGTTCTAAATTTGGCCTCCTAGTGACGCTCTTTATTTCGCAACATATGGGTCGGGCTCAGCTCACCTCGTCTTACTTAATATACATTAGTATCGAGCTCACCTCGGGCTCAAAAGTTAACCACGTTTTACGTGGACCTCACCTCAGGCTTGCCACTTCCAATATTATACGCACAGTCTCAGGTTGATCGCTTTATTAATTGATAGCTCAAGCTCGCGCTCCAAGAAATCTATCATTTTACTACAGCTCACCTCGGGCTCGGGCTCACGCAAATCTCACGATAGGTCTCAGCTCTGGCTCAGCTCGGGTTCCAAAAAAATCAGTTTTTTACTACAGCTCATCTCACCTCACCTCAGGCTCGGGCTCGAGGTAGAACGTTTACAGCGTATTTATTTACAAAATATAATTAAATTTAAATATGATATTATGATAGAAGAAGAGTAATAAGCGTAATTGATACGAAAAAAATCGTATTAAAAAAACTAGGCATATTCTAACGACACTTGAAAGAGGAGTGTCCCGCGGGTGACGTACGTCGCTAAGTAACTTTAGTTTTATTTTCATTCTCTCGAATATTCTACAAAGATACCACATACACCATGTCAAGCCCTTCATTTTCGAGCCTCTAAGCTATGTTATTTTAAAGCATAAAAGATCATATATGTTTAGTTTATTGGACAATATTTCCAATATAAAAATTATATAACGGGGGTTAAAGGTTAGAGCCCTTTCCTAAGTATTATGGTAATGCATAAAAGCCTCATTGCTTTTTCGAATATATTACCCGAATATATCTACCCTGGCTGGTCTCGGGTCGGGATTCGTGGGAAGGGGCGACGTTGAAACGAGATAAATCTTAATAGCCCTGGTCAGAAGCCGATGAAACCCTCCTTTGAAGTCTATTACTCCCGGGTCTTGTCTACCCCTCTCAGTATGGGTTATTCTCAAAAGGCGCGATTCGTACGCCTCCTAACGGTAGATGTTTTCGGAGCGGGAGCTCGTCGAGCGAATATCTCTAGCAGCCTCGGAGTTCGTCCAAAAAACGTCGTCGTTTGTGGAGAGAGAGAATTTCCAATTTTCCGTAGACAGGGGGGATGCGGTAGGACCCCTTCTAACTCGTAAAATTTGGAATTTTACCCATACAGAGAGGAGCGCTATATGGAACATTGGAGTAGTAGACTTCAAAGGAGGGTTTCATCGGCTTCTGATATTTGTAATGGAAAGAGCCCGGGCTCACGTGTGAGCCCGGGCTCCTTCACATAATTTGGAAAATGTTGGGCTCACCTCGGTCTCGAGAAATAAAAATATATAAGCTGCAGCTCGCCTCGGGCTCACAAATTTATTCGTCTGTTTATACGCCTCACCTCTTGCTCATTTTTCCATAAAACAAACATTTTTCCCTGGCAGATATCAGAGGAAAACCAAAATTTTGATTCGCTGACTGAAAGAAACATTTTTACTGCAAAAATGGCTAATTAAAATTTTTCATAATATGTAAGACTAAAATACTTTCTCATGACGGTCAGTTACTTCGAGGGCATTTAGTAACATGAATTATCTCTATTTTTAAAAAGTATTTCGTTATTTAATACTGTGGCAAATAAATTAAACATGTATGATGTTAGAAGACATTAACAGACGGTATAATTTAAACTACGTATTTAGGCTACCAAAAAATTGGCTTACAATGATGAAGAGGAAATTGAAGATCTTGATGATTTTGATCCCGAAGAAAACGTAGATAAGAAATGGCCCAGACCTAACGTATTATCAATGCGTAGAATAAGTACAACCAGTTTATCATCCGTTGGCTCAGTTGACTCCACCTCGCAAGTGCCTCCCCATCATCCACCTATGCTATCTAGTCAATCGATCTCTTATAGCATGTCACAGGAAGAATTTGCGGAAGTAAGTTTGGATTTTGATTATAAAACGTAATCAATACTTATAAGAACAAGTTTGTAAAACCAGAATATTAGCTCTCTGAGTACCACCAAGAAAGGATCGAAGATTCACTGCGAATTTTTAAGGGTTGCGATGTGGCAGGGATGAACTTCAAATAGTTTGAGTGGCTTGTAAACATTTTGAAACGTTGTTTAGTGACGTCGATCAATAAAATTACTTTTATGACATATTTCCTTCCGCTACGAGCAGTAATATCAAATTATAAAAGCTTGTAGTGACTAATGGTAAACGAAAAATAACTAGTTTGAGACAATTATAGCGTATATGTTTTCTATATTTACGATCTAAGACATTTTGATTCTTTAATCTATCTAATAATATATTCTACAAGTTAGTAATACAAAATCATCCGCACCCAGTTCGGTAAAAGTTTCGGGCATGGGATTGGTCATAAGTATTTCAGTAAAGTTTTCAACCTCTCTTGATTACAAATAAATAATATAGTTAGCGAGAAATGTTCATGTACATAGAAAAACTATGGGTTGGACTGTTGGAGGCTCGTGCATTTGAATTATCCTAATAGCCCGGTGAAATGATATGAAAAAAGGCTTCTACCTAGAACAAATTAGGGACAGGCAAATTCCAACGGAAATGTAAAGTCTTAGTGGTTCTTGTTAAGGGAAAAAAATTCCGGACTTACTGGATGATGACCATCAAAAGGGCTGCCATTTTGGAAATGTCAGTTTTTCGCAAAATCGTAGCTTTGTTTTATTTTTATGACCATGGTGCCAAATACCGAAATTAAAACACTTGAGATAGAAGTAACATGGTTTATTTAAAGTGTAAAAATATGTGCCTTATTTTAATGTACAGACTTTCAATATATCGTAGTTTAAAATAGTTTTGTTTCATGCTTTAAAGTTGTTTTTCCCCTCAATTAATTTTATGTAAACTTGTTTTCCCTCGCGTGAGCGGCCAAGCCATTAATCATATCCCAATTTTTTGGTCCTCTGTTGTGTTCTTGGACTCTCGTGTTAAGGGTTCTTTTAGTTTCACATACGTAAGAGGAATTACAATCGTTACAAAGGGTATTGTAAACCACGCCTGCCGGATTAGATTTTTTTATTTTTGTTATTAATGTTATTTTTGGTGGGATTATTTAAGAAATTTTTAATGTCAGGAACTTAGGGTTCCGTTTATGGGCCAGATTAATATTTAAATGTTAAAATTGTCTTTCTAATTTTTCACTCTTATTTTTAGCATAAAGTAAGGCTTAATAAAAATTAGGTGTTGTGTTTTTGTCCGGGAGATTCTTACATTTTTGTATATTGGATGCCGTTCTAGCTTGTTTAATTACTTTCACGGGGATATTACTGCGGATAAGTTGTTTTTGAATTATGTGCTTGTTGTTGGACCCTTCGGGAACAATATATTTGTTAAGCCTAAGAAACATACTTTTTGCAAAATTATTTTTAATTTTAGACTATGGTAACTACTTGTATCTCATGTGTTTTAATCTCGTTGTTAAAACTGTACAAATATTAAATGGAGAGGGTAAAAACTCTAACGGCATATGATTCGATATCATTGGACTTACCATTCGAAAAATACACTTATTTTAATGATACGCTATTTTGAATTTTCGATCAATTTTTTCCTTTAAAAATCAGAAAGGAACATTTGAAATATGCTATAAATATATAGGAACAGAAATGCTACTCGTTACATAAATTATTTTACGTGTCCGACCATCCATTTTTCATCTTTTGACTCTTCATTGAGAATTACCTCGATTTCTTTATAGACTTTAATATAAAAGTTCCATCGTACGCGTAAAGCAAATATTCGTAATAGATGACGACACATGTATTAATTGTGACTCGCCATTATAAAAAAAGGTTATGTGAAAAAAGGAATCTAGACGATTATTAACGCAAATGTTTCTCAGGGGAGGGGGATGAAATATTTGATGACACTTCAGACCAACTGGAGTAACTAATAGTTCATAAGAAATGTGTTTATTTTACTACAAACGATAGTATATAGACTATTCAAAATATAAGAGTGTACAATCAACTTCGGCTGCAGCAGTTTAAACTAGAACCAACAACAAGTTCATAAAGATTAAAAATGATCTATTACCGATAAATCCCCTTCAACTTATAGTAAGATTTTATGTACCAGTAAATGCCCAGAGGATCTCGAGTTCGAACTAGCATCTTACCCACAATCACATTTTGCCGATGTCCTTTGAAGAAAAAGAATTAAAACAAACCTCTGAATGAAAGTCCAAAAATAATAAAACCTAGTGGATCGCTTCCAACACGTGATCAAATCTGCTATATTATAGACGGCGGACACCCACTTTATTTTTTAGCAAAGGCACTCGACTCACGACAAAATTTACAATCAGTAGACTAGAAAAGTGACATACCACCATGGAGTTAAATAGCACAGTGGTTTTTGACCGTTATTAGAAGATGTACCTAGTATGGAATGTCAAGAACAAACGCGAAGAGCAACCAAAAAAAAACAGGTAGTCATACTTCAATGTGAGACGATTAATAGTATTAATATATCGGTCTTCTTAGCCAATATTAAAAACACTAAATTCTTTACTGTAAACTTGGTTAGAATAGGTTAGGTGGCAGTATGAGATTAGCCCGATTTTTATATTTCTCAAAATAGAAATGTAAATCGGCAATTCGTGATGGGATAACTGAATCATGAGCATTGACAACTCCATTGAACCCAGGAAAAAATATAAACGATCCTAAGTGTACATAAAATAATCAAAAAGAAGAGAATTCCGGATCTTGAAGAATTGGGAGATATATTGCTGCTGGCCAGGATTTAAGTGACCAGACCTATGGTACTTGGCTACATACCTTACACAGTTTAAAGAAAGACTGAGGGTAAAATATTGGTTAAGCATCAAACTCGGGTTACGACATCAAAAAGGCCAAGAACTATAATTTAACGTTCTTAAAAGTGGAAGACACATATCGGAGTATTCGGACTCAGAGTGGATAGGAGATAAAACCTACCAAACGGAACACGATAAATCTCGGCCGTGCGACGATCGTTAATCCGGTAATAGTATCGAAAAATGAACGGTAACGACTTGAGGCACAGAAAAGTCAATACGTCGCTAACAAACCGACGCACAACGAAAGGGGCTAGACTCATGATCACTAGCCGTTGGGAATACGGGACATGGCCTGCCTTGTTCGCTCGAGGGCATTTTAAGTAAAACCGCGCTGGATTGACTCGATAGCTTGTATGTCTTTCTTGAAGTACGGCTTCCAGACGAATAAAGCCGCAGGTACGCTTGGCCCGATTTCTGACATTCGTAACACGGTTATCCCACTTCAAATCGCTAGAGAAGATGACAGAGCGTAGACACGACTAACGCGTTTATAGTTGATGGTGGCCGGGGTCTACAGGAAATTTTCGAATTATGCCCATTAGCGCAGTTCCTATTAGCGCAGTTCCCATTAACGAGGTTTCCAATAAGCGCCATTCCCATTTGCGCAGTTTCCCATTTGGTCAATTTCCCATTAGCGTAATTCCTATAAGCACCGTTTCCCATTTGCGCTGTTTCCCAATAGCGCCGTTTCCCATTAGCGCAGTTTCCCAATAACCGCTATGTCCTAGACGCGCAATCCACTCTTTCCTAAAAAATTTTTAAGCCTACCTTCACAAGGGTTTCCTGATTCAGCATTTATTGTCTCAGAAGAACTAACCTAACCTAACCTAAACCACTGAATCGCGTTCAAAAACGATGTTTTGTAAAAGAGAATTAACAAATGAGCATTACCTGAATGGAAAATTTGTAATTTAGTAGAACCACTTTGTCCTTTATTTTAGCATAAAAATAAATTGACCCTTATTAAAATTAAATCTGTAATTAAACCCGACGTAAAATTTACAAAACTGACCACAATACGGAAAACAGCAATATCATACAAAACTGAACAGAAATACGTACGCAAAAATGACCACACAATCTATTTCGGTTTTTTCCAATTTTTCCTACATTATCTGAAACTGATAATAACACTTAAAACTAAAACAAACAACAATTATTATTAAAATTTACGTGAACCAAATAAATCGAAAACTATTACATATGATTTGCCGAAAGTAGGCCCGAACTCACTACCTTCTGGTTAGAAGCAGTCCGCTACCGAATCATGGCTAGTCAATTAAAAAAACGTTTATCTCCATAACGGAAACGGCGCTTATAGGAAACGGCGTTAATGGAAAACGGCGCTTATGGGAATTGCGCTAATGGGAAACTGCGCAAATGGGAACCGCGCTAATAGGAAACTGTGCTTATAGGATACTGCTCTAATGGGAAGGGCGCCGAGAAACTACGCTAATAGGAACTGCGCTATTAGGCACATACCAAATTTCCTAGGCTAATGACCAAGTTACTGCTCTTTTTTACGTTCAGCCTGATTTTATTGGCTTTTCCCCATTTGAAAACCGCATCAATGTTAGATTAGAAGACAGTTTTTTCATTGGACGACCGAATCGCGAGAGGAGTGTAACTGTCATCGGCGTATTGATATAAATCGTAATCACTGGTAAGAGACGCTGGCAAATCAGCAACGATAGTGTTGAAAAGTAGAGGACCAAGAATAGAGCCGTGAGGCAATCCGGAGGGAACCGGTAGCAAATTTGAGAATTGTCCCCGAAGAACTACGCGTTGTTGACGGTCATCTGAAAGAAAATCTTAAAGCCAGTATAGTATACAACTGGAAACACCAGCACGAGCCAACATAAAAACGAGTATTTTATGGCAAATACAGTTTCCAACTTCGCTAGAAGGTGACAGTTTATCCCGGTACATAAAGCTGATTATGTAATGTACATTATTCAGCCAAAATGGAAAAAAAAATCATTTCCAATGTCTATGTATTCGCGCCCTGTGAACGCGCCTTTATCGCTTAACTAAATTATGTCGTTTCTATCTTGGATACCCGTGTAAACGCACCTTTATTTAGATTCTTTAATCCACCCCAAGTTTCCATCAAGCCTAAGCTTATACTGCCCGTTATACCTTTGCTTTTCTGACTAAATGATATATATGAAAAATAGCTTAGCACGTGCGGCCAACTCAAGCTGGTATTAAACGGTCACATTTCTTTAAATTTTTGGAAAATTTCTTAAATATCTTATAAACTATCTCGAATTTAAAATTTTATTTTCAGCTATATTATTAATAAGATTAACTTAAACAATTTTTATATTTTTAATTATAATATAAATTAATTTTGCGTTTCATTTCCCTAAAAGATATCACACCATAAGGCTCATTTGCACTAATTCCAAAAAGGTAGTATATAAACCGTTCGAAGGGCTATATTAGTCTAACTATTTCAGTTATCAAGCGCCGCAGGTCCATTGAAAAAACATTTCGGTTTCGGATGAAATTCGAGTTTAGATAAAGGTATACACCCTAGGGTGTGTATACTTATGTAATAAAATAATAAGAGAGAGCAACATTCGTAGAACATATTTAATTTTGTAATATACGTCCAATATGCACGGTAAATCATTAACTATAAGCCGAACACTAATAACATTGCTCCTTGAAACACGTTGAAAAATGTCAAAAAGACTCATTGATACGTCTGTTCCGGAAACCCGCGAAATTGGAGACAGGAAATTAAGTTTTTTTTGCGTCCACGAAAAAAATAGTTTGACCATTTTCGCTTAGAGTGACCCTCTCCTTTTTTTTATCAATTTTCCTTATTATATCTTATGGATACGGTTTAATGGAACTGAAAATTAATAGACGTTCTGTATTGCGTAGATTTTGCACAGAAGCAAAAAGGAAGGAAAAGAAATACAAGAACTACCAAAAAGAAGATTGCTTGACCTGATGAAACCGGAGTGGAAGTATACAGCAGTTGGTTGCGTCGCGTCCATCTTAATGGGGCTCTCAATTCCAGTGTACGGAATCATTTTTGGAAATATTTTAACTGTAAGATAATTTTTCTAATTAACTTGTTTAAGGAGGTGTTGGGCTATATGTTAAACTTATGCGATAAATTAATCAGACGGTATTTTATGTAGGATAAATACAACTTTAATATAACTTGAGTAAGATAATGAAATATAACATATGGTAAAATACTATTAAACAGGTTATAAAATCAAGAGAATATTACCGACAGTTAAAATGATCTTATATGTCAATTGATCAAAGTAGGCTATTCTTTTCAACAGTAGGGGTCAGCTAGGCTGTGGTTCCTAGAATCCCTTTCCATCAGTTTCATTTTTACCTTACAATAACTCACATCTTGGAGAGAATGTATAATTTCGAACTGTCCTAGTAAAACATGGTACCTTACAGTTCGTATTTACAATAAAAAAGTAACTCCTTCAACTGCATGCGTTTGTTTTTAAAAAAATTATAGTATATTATGTTGCAAACGATAGCGTTATAGCATCTTCGTCATTTTGACCGAGCCATTTTTCTGTCGAAAAAAATTTCCCGAAAGCGAAACATTTACTGACTCGCAATAATTTTTGGGTTTTTTGCTTTTTTATGAGAAGATTCTTCAGTAACAATATAACGTAAATTTGGGCGAACATATGCTCGTAGTGGGACAGCTAAAGATAAAAAAAAAAAAATCAAAAAATCCTGACACTAAAAGATTTCAAAGCGAATTCCGTTGAATTAAATCTTTGATATTGTTCGGATATCTCGTCTACTTAATTTAGAGTATTCGGTAAGAATAAAGTGAGAACGGAGTTAAAACATACAAACACGACTTTCAATAAAAAAATATTAACGGTTAAATTCGCAGATTGAAAAAGAAAATTTGCGCACATTCCGAAATGGGTGCCACAGTATAGGGAGGGGAAGAATCCCGTACCTTACGCTATCGCGTAAAAATTGTTAGTAACTCTTCGAAGTGTATTTGTTCTTATCGAGAGGCCAAAGATTACGTAGTTGGACTCCCTGACCTTTGGTCCGAGATGTCACTTCTAGGAGTAAGTGAAACGCCACTTCTTATTAACGGAGCTGGAACTTACTTGGTGTGTTGCACCACTATGGGATACTGGCGTTTTCGAAGCCAGCCGGAAACCCACACAAAATTAAATATACAGCTTTTAGTAAGACCGAAAAAATGAATACACAGTGTTAAATAATTAGTCCGAGGTAATTGAATAAGGATAAAACTAAAACCAATCCATTTGGTCTATAAGTTTACAATAGAAGAACTTGTTTTGCTTTTTCTCTCGCTGGTTCAACCCTAGTGGGGTCTAGGTACTTTATTCCCTGCGGCGTTGGCAATGGCGTTGTCCTTGGCGTCGTGCAAGAAGATGAAATACGTCATCGAATCGAAAAAACTTCGTCTCTTACCCACCAGACATCGCGACATGATGTCCGATATAAATTTAAAATATATACTTGTATTTAAAATATATGACTCGTAGGTGGTCTCCCTCCCAGGCTAGTGTAGCGCTCCACGCCGCAGACTTTACGATCGAGTGTCAGACGCTGATCCACGTTACCACAGATTCTTAATAAACTGTTAGAGAAAAATCCCTTATATCTTCAGAGGTATAATATACAGAAAACATTTTGTCGTTATTAAGGGGTTGTCGCGAACGAGATAAAAAGGTAGCTTATGAATGTTTCGGTTCAAGTCTGTCAGAAATGAAAACTAGAAAACAACAAACAAGTCGTCGCGAGCGAGATAGTTAGGGATCTTATGGGTGTGGAGTACTCTAGTCTGTCAGTAATGAAAACTCGAAAATAGACAAGTCGTCACGAACGAGATAGTAATGGAGCTTATGCGTTTTGAGTTCTAGTCTGTCAGTAATAAAAACTTGAAAACAATAAACAAGTCGTCGCGAACGAGATATTAAGGGAGCTTATGCGTGTTGAGGTCTAGTCTGTCAGTAATGAAAACTTGAAAACAGCAAACAAGTCGCGAACGAGATAGTAAGGGAGCTTATGTGTGTTGAGTTCTAGTCTGTAAGTAATGAAAAACCTGTTTTCAAAACCATGCTTTGAAAAACATGGTTTGAATGTTTCTTCACAATCGGGGATATTCTAATGTACGTGTTTTCCAATATATCACATTAAAAAGCTCACAGTCATATAGTCGGCTCGAGAAAGTTCAGCAAACTTCGTGCTTAAAGGAATCTCGAGACGCCATTCAAATTGTTTAAAGAGCGTTTATGCATAAATATAAAACCTATTCTTATCCATGGTTTAATTATAAACTTAATTTTTTACTTATAGAAGAAATTGCACATGGAAGAAATTTAAAAGAACTTTAATTTAAAAGTTACAATAGGAGCTTTCGAGCTCGTGGCTCTTTTTCAACTTCGCGTCTCGTTAATGAAAAAGAGCCACGAGCTCGAAAGCTCCTATTGTACTTTTAAATTTCTTCCATGTGCAATTTCTTCTATAAGTAAAAAATTAAGAGCGTTTATGCATGTGTAACATTAAGCTCCTTCTATAGCATCATTCCTTTCCACCTCTTTTACAATGTCAGGAGTCTAGCTATTCCTATGGGCTTGACCATCTTGTTATTATTCTCGTTGCGGTGTATCTCGAATTTATGGGATTAATTATTATTGAAATGATTTTTGAGAGATATATTATTTTTTACTGATTTAGCGGTGGAATTAAGTCGGATCTATTAATTCTCACTGAAGGGAAATTGATATATTCTTAATACATTTTACGTTTTGTCTACAATTTGTTAAATTTATAATAATGTGTATTGCTTTCCGATGCAGGCTTTGAATAAGGATGCATCCATAGCGCAAAAGGAAACCAATATGTATTGCTTATTTTTCTTGGGCATGGGAGTTGCGACGGGTTTGGCTGTATTTCTACAAACGTTCATGTTTACGATTTCGGGTGAAAATCTAACATCCAGACTAAGAGAACAACTATTTAAATCCATCATTACTCAGGTATATGAAAAAAAAAAATCAGTATATTCAACAGTAAATTATGCTTCAAGGATACAATAATACATATTGGCTGTGATTCTGGAAGTTGAGACGTCAGAGTTTAGCGCGAGAAGAGAAGAAAAATTGGAAATAGCTGTTGAGATATGAAATAAAGTAGTTGAGGCAGGAAATTACTCGCTTTCCAGAGTATTGTCACGATATTCGAACATGTTTGGAAACTCGTTAAATATTATTTCCCTTCAATAAAATAAAGGCAAACCGTCTATATCATTTCCTACCGATCGCTGATTCATTGATTCCCGATCTGTAAATGGCGTCTCCCAAATCTGACGGAATAAAATTTATCTTTAGAGCTCCAACCAGGGTGAAATTTTTGTCGTTTGTAAAAAGTTTTAAGTATGGTTTACTCTCAGAGAAACTATTAGCCCTCGGCGCCATTTTATACAAATTTCGCGAGAGTGAATACGACTCTTACCATCGTCACCACAGTACTCAAGGCTGCATACTTGAAGCACAATTTACTTTTGATTTATGTTTAAAAAATGGTCCTGTAGTCATTAATTGAAATTCTTAATCAATGCTTTTGCAAATGAAAAGTTCTTACCACTGACTTTACACAAATATTTGAGCAGGAAATTAGTTTCTTTGATGAGTCCGAAAACGATACTGGTTCATTATGTTCAAGACTCTCGACTGATGCGGCACACGTCCAAGGGGTAAGAATTTCTTGCCTTGATGCCTGCAAACTAAAACTTTCTTAGAATAGCAGTAATAAGTATAAAAGTTAAATATCTTGTACCAATTGTTTATTATTTAGTATAATAGGCCTTTCTATAAAATAATCTTGGAAACGGGTAAAATACACGCTAAAAGGCACCCGTTTGTATTGAACATGTAGCGTTTTTTCAAGGTTGATTCAAAGTATAGGATATTTATAATACTTTTTCCAACCTTAAAACTAACAAAAAGAGCCTTTAAATACCACCCGTTTCTACGGCAGATGTTGCCTTTTTTTAAGGTTGGGACGTAGTCAGAATTTATATTATCATCTATTGTCCCTGCTGATGTACCGCTTTTGTCAATTTTCGAGAACAATCTTTTAAAGTGAGGCTGTCACGGATTTTTCATGAGTCCAAATGGAATTGAGTAGCATTTTTGGAAAAATTATTAAAAAACGATTGAAAATATATACTTGTCATAAAAAATGCCGTAAAAGTAAAAATCTATTTCACCATTATAAAAAATTTTTAAATAAAAATTCCCCACAATTCTGTCATTGCACTATGGTCTCGCCAGTTTTAGCACGTAATACACCGGAAAAACAAATATTCTAACGGCCTCAGTCTAGTTTGCCGGGAAATATATGAGGATTGGCTGATTTTTGTCTTGCGCAAAGGCTGATTTTTGAGTTACGAAAAATAAAAAAAAAAAAAAACTGTAGCTGTCTTCTGCTTTAGATGGTCTGTATTATTTCCAAATGCCTATGGCGATATCGGTAATATCAATTTTATTTTATCAAATCCCGGTGTATTGGCGTAAATCGTTAGCATTCATTAAGGTATATGCCCATATGCACATTGAATTCCCAATGGTTCGAATTAAAAAATATATTTTCCCAATTGATCGAACTATAATTTTCCAGTCCCATTGGAAAGAATTCCATTGATCCGACAATTTTTTATCGATGATTATACAATGGGAGATAAAGAATACAATATAAAATTTAAATTTGTTTATTTCATCTTATTAACAGCAGTTAGGGGGAAATTATGATACTCCGACCCCTAAATATTACTGGCTATGGGACCATTAGGGTATGTACCATTTTCTCCCAAATATTTCGCCAAAAATTATCTATTCCCATTTCGCCCAAAAGAATTTTGGGCCCAAAATAATGAAGGGGGTTCTTCGTGGGGTCAGACTGAGTGAAAAAGGTTTTTGAACCTTTAGTCTCACGCGCTGCGTTGCGTAGTTATGAGCCCTTGAAAATAGTCCTCAAAAATACGAAAAACGACCGAAAGGTGTACGTAAGATTGTGCCTTTGACCATTATTGTTTTTCAATTTAATTGTGCATAAGCTAATTATCGAGAGATAAGTTAAACAAGGTGTTTATTTACTAAAAAAGCGTATCAACATGTTTAGGAGTGTGCAATCATTAACTTTGGTCAGAAGTACTTGTACTCAAAGTGTGGTTTATTACGTGTGTTGTGGGTGTTGAAAAGGGAATTTTACAAGATACCATTAATTACCATAATTATCAATTGTTTAATAATCTGAATCAGAAGTATTTACAAAAATTGTTCGAAATGCATTCCGTCAGCGTTGATACACACTTGAGCCCGTCTAATAAATGATTATCTAACTCGTTCGAAGATCCCTTGTGTGTTGCGTAGTGTTTCGCAGGCATTAATAATCCTTTGGCGTAGATCTTACACGTCACGCACTTCACTAACATAAACAAAGTCCTTAAGGTGGCCCCAAAGAAAGAAATCACAAGGGTTTAGGTTCGGATATCGGGCTGGCCACTCATTCGTTCCGCCACAATCAATCCACCTCAAATTGAATGTTTCATTAAGGAAGGCCCTGACTAGGAGAGAAACATAAGGTGGTGTCTCGTCTCAAGGCCAATGGTACGTCTTCAAGAAGATCTAACAGATTGTCTTGAAGAAACGGGAGGTATGCCTCACCATTAAGCCTTGGCTGCAAAATGAATGGTCCAATTAAATGGTCACCAACAATTCCGCACCAGACGTTTAAGCTGAATTGAACTTGGTGAGCCCTAACACTTGTAGCGTGGGGGTTTTGTTTCGCCCATTGATGCCTGTTGTGCATGTTCAATATGCCGTCACGAGAAAAATAGCCTCATCCGTAACTAAAAGATTTTGGGGTAAGTTGATGTCTTGATGTTGAGCGATAAACCACCGACAAAAGTCCAGTCTTCTCCGTAATCAACAAACTATCCAAACTGTCGACAGACGTTTGAGGGAAGGTGGACATATCCAACCGGCGGGACGAGGTGCTGTAGCTCCAGACGTTCCTGAAGAGGTGGAGGAACAAGTACTCACCATTTTCGACGAAGATCCAGGAACAAGCACTAGGCGAGTTGGACGCCAATTGGGAGTAAGTCACGTTCTTATCTGGTGAACATTCCGAGGACATCAGTTTCACCCTTACCATCTACAGAAAGTCCAAGCCCTTAACGAAACGGATTACCCGAGCAGACTGGACTTTTGTCAGTGGTTTATCGCTCAACATCAAGACATCAACTTACCCCAAAACCTTTTAGTTACGGATGAGGCCAATTTTTCCCGTGATGGCATATTGAACATGCACAACAGGCATCAGTGGGCGCAACAAAACCCCACGCTACAAGTGTTAAGCCTCACCAAGTTCAATTCAGCTTTAACGTCTGGTGCGGAACTGTTGGTGACCATTTAATTGGACCATTCTTTTTGCAGCCAAGGCTTAATGGTGAGGCATATCTCCCGTTTCCTCAAGACAATCTGTTCGAGCTTCTTGAAGACGTATCATTGGCCTTGAGACGATACATGTGGTTTGTGCACGACGGTACACCACCTCATTTTTCTCTCCTAAATGAAACATTCCCTTTGAGGTGGATTGGTCGTGGCGGAACGGTTGCGTGACCAGCCAGATCTCCGGACCTAAACCCTTGTTATTTCTTTCTTTGGGGCCACCTTAAGGACTTTTGTTTATGTTAGTGAAGTGCGTGACGTGGAAGATCTACGTCAAAGGATTATTGATGCCTGCGAAACCATACGCAACGCACGAGTTAGACAATCATTTATTAGACGGGCTCAAGTGTGTATCAACGCTGACGGAATGCATTTCGAACAATTTTTGTAAATACTTCTGATTCCGATTATTTAACAATTGATAAATATGGTAATTAATAATGGTGTCTTGTAAAATTCCCTTTTCAATACCCGAAACCACAGTTTGAGTTCAAGTTCTTCTGACCAAAGTTAATGATTGCCCACTCCTAAACATGTTGATACGCTTTTTTTAGTTTTTTTGTTTCACTTATCTCTCGATAATTAGCTTATGCACAATTAAATAGAGAAACAATAATGGTCAAAGGCACAATCTTACCTACACCTTTCGGTCGTTTTTCGTATTTTTGAGGACTATTTTCAAGGGCTCATAACTACGCAACGCAGCGCCTGAGACTAAATGTTCATAAACATTTTTCACTCAGTCTGACCCCACGAAGAACCCCCTTCATTTTTTCCAGACCTTTCTAAAACACCCTGTATAATCTAGCAAAAAAAATAATCGAACTATCTCATACTCCTAAACCCTTCTCTAGATGGCACTGCGGTTTGTTCTGCTAATCACGTGACCTCCTGGTTTACTACTTCCTTTAACACGCGGCCGCCCATCTTGTTTATTTGATTTCAAGTGTATACTTTTGCAGACTTTTTCGTTCACCTTACGTTCGAATATTCTCCTTAAATACGTTCCAGATATAATTTACGTCATATAAATGGAAAAAATTACCTATATATTTTTGAAGTTGCTTTAACATTAAGGGGTAATATTCTGAATACGGCGTTTTAGTAGTATGATAAAATTAAAAATATAAATATGCATTCGAAAAAAAAGTCACAGCCTCAAGTTAAAGAAAACTGCATTCTGTTTAATAACTTTCCATATTTTAGGCCACTGGCTCAAGAATTGCCACTATCTTGCAAGCGATGACGACTTTAGTCACGGCTATTGTAATTGGATTAATTTTCAATTACAAAATTGGCCTGGTAGTTCTAGCTTTCATTCCTCTCGTTTTGGCAGCTACTTATTTCGAAAGCAGAATTGTAGCTGGACAGCTAATTAACGAGAAAAAGGCCTACGAAGATGCCACAAGTGTTAGTATAATTTGTCGTTCGTTTAAGTTGTATAAAAAAAAACTGATTATAAGTAGACTTAATAGCCTTTATCGAAGCAAATTCCGAGATAAAGTGTGGGTGACGAGAACCCAGATAAAGGGCGGGCGATGAGAAACGAGATAAAGGGCGGATGACGAAAACCGAGATAAAGGGAGGGCGACGAAAACCGAGATAAAGGGAGGGCGACGAAAACCGAGATAAAGGGAGGGCGACGAAAACCGAGATAAAGGGAGGGCGACGAAAACCGAGATAAAGGGAGGGCGACGAAAACCGAGATAAAGGGAGGGCGTCGAAAACCGAGATAAAGGGAGGGCGACGAAAACCGAGATAAAGGAAGGGCTACTAGAACCGAGATAAATGGAGGGCGACGAGAACCGAGGTAAAGGGCGTGTGATGAGGAAAAAACCAAGAGTGAAAATTTGAAGAGTGGAAAATCGAAGAGTGGAAAAACGAAGAGTGAAAAAACGAAACGGAAATAAACGAAGAGGGGGAAAAACGAAGAGTGAAATATCGAAGAATGAAAACCGAAGGATGAAAAAAACTAAGACTGAAAAAAAAACGAAGAGTGAAAAAAAACGAAGAATGAAAAACGAAGAATGAAAAAAACTAAGACTGAAAAAAAACGAAGAGTGAAAAAAAAAACCAAGAATTGCAAAAAAGTCGAATCATCTTCGGGCTCTTTTTTTTTTGTTCAATTTCAGTTATTTTTTCAAAAAGAATAATAAAGAACAACAGCAACTCCCCATAACAGTCTGGGTATATGTAATGTTAAAATTCTTCGTCTCTTTTATTGTAAATTGGTATTATATTATTAAAATAGGGTAGTTGGGGATAATTTAACGTAAAATTCGTGCTCACAACTGTAAATCTTGGGAATAACAACGAATGGAAGGTGTCTGCCAAATCTATGACTTTCGTGCCGGATATGAAAGCCTTCCCCGACACGAAAATTGTGAACGGTAATTATTTTAAATTCATAATTATGTTAGGAAAATATTAGAAAAGAATTATTTTGTAACTGCCATGGGTATAGTGCTGGTGGAAAAATGAAATTCCTATATACACTTGGTCTACAATGAATCTAAATAGTCCAGTAGATGGGTTTCACCTGCCGCGTATTCCTACAGTACGGTTTGCTAGCTTTACATCGGCAAGTGCAAAGGCTATATGGCTCATTTGAATAGTATTTGGTGTATAAAAACCCGAAAAATGAATAGAGAAATTATACCAATTAGTAGATACTGGAGTAGTATCTTTAGTTTATTTTTATTTCATATTTAACAAAACACACTTGTAAAATATTTAAAGGCATAATTATGCATAAAACACTTTGGGTTTATACGTTTAACGTATGTTTGGTAGTTCTAGACATGCTCAGTGGCATCTTCACCAAGACAACTGATTACGCTGCTGACGTGAGCACATGTCAAACTACCACCTTTGCAATTGCAATACCAGCCTTTAATGGAATTTACACGTGTCCCGTTAGGTACATAACGAATGAGAGCTTGGTGAACAGCTGAGGTGGAAAATTTACCAGGCACACGTATAAGAATTAAGTCATGTTCAACTTTGGACGCTTCGATGCCGAAAGAGACTGACTTCTATACAGTCTAAGCCACATAAGAGTCAGCCTGACGCACATTATTTTCCCGAAGTACCCGGGAAGTCTTGAAAGTCAAAATCTCAATTCGTTGCAGATTATCGCGCTCAACTAATTACTAAAGAGGATTTTCTTTCTTGGAGAATGCCACCATTTTTTCGACGGCGTCTTCCTAGGATGTGATGTAATTCAGGGTGGAATGCGTTCAGCAGTTTGAAGAAGTTTCGGTACCAATGTTAACACTCTTAAATACGGTTTTGGAATAAACAACACATAGTCTGCAAAAGACCATTCCTAGTTTTAATCAGCCACCTGAGGTAAGTTACTTGATTTCCTGTGTGTTCACTTGCAAGTCATAATGCTTGATCTAGCGGAAACATGAATTCCAGTAATTATTTCAATGTTAAGCTCTACGTTATCGAGATGCGTGAAGCACATTCGGTTGTGCTGATGAATAAAGATTGCTCTTTCCACAAATGTACTTGTTAGCACTCCGGCTATTACTCTGGTGCATGTTCTAGCACGGCAAATGAAGCTTGTCTTTGACAGGGGCCAAATAAAGCTGCAAGCTTTATGGCAATGGTTTTGATCACGTACATTTTCGGGCTAACTGCGACGGTTGTTGTTCTTGTGACCCTGCTGGCACCGCTTCTTGAGAACTCGACTGCCTTGTTCTTGGGAGCTTGCTTGGATTGGTTCTAGGAAAGGTGTTTGTGCTAGACCTCGTGGCGTAGATGTCTCATGTACTGGTGACGTTGATGGTTTAGGTACTGGTGACGTTGATGATTCAGGTACCTGTGACGTTAATGGATCAGGTACATTATTTTTCTTAGTTTTTGTGGTGAAAACGATGATGTCGAAGAGCCATGACCACTACTGAAGAAAGATTTGCTAGCATTTAAGAATCTTTAAAACTTTAGTGATGAACCCATTTTATTACGTAGTAATAACCGCTTACTGAAACAAAGAAAACGAGTAAAACTAGCTTTTGAGTGAGTACCTATATCTCTAATTGTACTATTATTATGTTTCCGATTACTCGCGTAACATTTATTTGGAGCCATCTCCAAATTCAAAGTGACGCTCACTTAAGATCATGGTTCAAACCAGATATTGCGGTGGGCGAAAAATTATTAAACCTGTTTTTTAAACATTTAAAATAAAATGCTAAATCCGGTTTGGACCATCATCTTAAAAGCTTTCCTAATCACTAATTGTAAGGTGAGCGTCACTTCGAATTTGGAGATGGCTCCAAATAAATGTTACGTGTTTAATCGGAAAGTTAACAATAGTACAAGTAGAGGTATAGGTACTCACACAAAGACTATTTCTGTTAGTTTTCTTCGTTTCAGTAAAGGGTTATTGCCTCTTAGAATTAAGGGCAAAACAACGAATATTTGTCTAAAATACTCGGGTTTATCACTAACGTTTTAAAGGTTCTTAAATGCTGACAAATCTTTGTTCAGTAGTGGGCATGGCTCTTCGACATCATCGTCTTCATCACAAAAAACTAAGAAAAATAACTTGTACCTGAGCCATCAACGTCACAAATAACTGATCCATCAACGTCACAAATAACTGATCCATCAACGTCACAAATAAATGATCCATCAACGTCACAAAAGTAACTGATCCATCAACGTCAACAGTACATGATCCATCAACGTCACCAATACCTGATTCATCAACGTCAACAGTATCTGAACCATCAACGTCACCAGTACCTGAACCGTCAAAGTCAACAGTAGATACATCTACGTCACGGGGTCTAGCACTAACATCTTTCCTAGAACCAATCCAAGCAACGTCCCAAGCACAAAGGCAGTCGATTTTCAAGAAGCGGTACCAGCAAATTCATAAGACATGTTTCATTTGAGGTGCTAGTACACGCACCAGAGTAAAAGTCGGAGTGCTAACAAGTATATTTGTGGAAAGAGCAATCTTTATTCATCAGGACAACCGATAACGGAGAGCTTCCCATTGAAATGATTACTGGAATTCATGTTTCCGCTAGATCAAGCATTATGACTTGCAAGTAATTTACAAGTAATTTACCTCAGGTGGCCAGTTGAATCTAGGAATGGTCATTTACAGACTATGTATCGTTTGTTCCAAAACAGTATTTAAGTAGGCTAGCATTGGTACCGGATCTTCTTCATATTGCTGAACGCGTACTATCCTGAATTACGTCTTAAAGATTCCTGGGAAGACGCCTTCGAAACATGGTGACATTCTCCACGAAATAAAATCCTCTTAGGTGAGTAGTTGAGCGCGATTATCTGCAACGAATTGAGATTGTGACTTTCAAGACTTCCAGGTACTTCGGGAAAATGATGTACGTCAGGTGGTTCTAAGCGAATTTAAAAACGAAACGCGCTGAATCTTATGTGGCTTTGACTGTAGAGAAATCAGTCTCTTTCGGCGTCAAAGCGTCCAAAGTTGAGCATGACTTAATTCTTGTACGTGTGCAAGTCAATTTTACACCTCAGCTGTTCACCAAGCTCTCAATCGTTATGTACCTAACGTAAATGCCATTGAAGGCTGGTATTGCAATTGCAAAGGTGGTAGTTTGACGATAGGTACATAGGCTCACGTCATCAGCGTAATCTGCTGTCTTGGTGAAGATTCCACTGAGCTAGAGCTACCAGGCATACGTTAAACGTATTGTTTAAGGCATAATTGTGCCTTTAAAAGTTATACAAGTGTGTTTTGTTAGATATGAAATAAAAAATAAACTAAAGATACCACTCCAGTATTTACAAATTGGTATAATTTCTCTATATAATTTTCGGGTTTCTTATACACCAAAGACTTTTCAAATAAGCTATATACTCTTTGCACTAGCCCCTGTAAGCCAGCAAACCGTACTGTATGTATGCGTGACAGGTGAAACCCTTCTACTGGCGTTTTGGACTCTTTCGAGGCATTGTAGACCAAATATTTAGAAATTTAATTATGCCATCAGCACTATACACATGGCATTTACAAAATAATTATTTTCTAATATTTTCAAACATAATTATGAGTTTAAAATCATAACCTTTCACGATTTTCGTGTGGGGAAAGGCTTTGATATCTGACACGAAATCATAGATTCTTCCTATTCTTTACATTAATGGAAGACACCTTCCCAAGATTTACAGTTGTGAGCGCGAATTTTACGTTCAATTTATCCCCAAGTACCCTATTTTAATAATATAATACGAATTTATCATAAAAGAGACGAAAAGTTTTAACATTACATGTACCCGGACTCTTATGGAGAGTTTCTGTTGATCTTTATTAAATGAGATTTTATAATTATTCAAAAAAGTGTAGGATTTTATTCAAATTGAGTTTGCTTCTTAATAAAAATTAAGGATTTTGCTCAAGGCGTTTTGGTATATGCCCATTGGACAGAATCCCAGTGGGTTGAATTCCCAATGGTTCGAATTAAAAAATATATTTTTCCAATTGATTGAATTCCACTGATCCGACAATTTTTAATCGATGATTATACTATGGGAGATAAAGAATACAATATAAAATTTAAATTTGTTTATTTCATCTTATTAACAGCAGTTAGGGGGAAATTACGATATTCCGACCCCTAAATATTACTGGCTAAGGGACCATTAGGGTATGCACCCTTTTCTCCCAAATATTTCGCCATAAATTATCTATTCCCTTTTTGCCCAAAGAATTTTTGGCCCAAAATAATTTATTTGCATTTCGCGCAATCCTACTTCACCCAAACGTATTATAATTTGGCCCAAAATTATCGATTCCAAATTCCCCAAACTAAAAATTCCCCAATCGTTTTATCAGTTAGCTTAGAATTATCTATTCCCAACCTAAAAATTCCTCTTCCCATTTTGCTTAATTTTATTAGGTTGGGTTTGGTTATCAAAACTAATAAAGGAAATTTGCTGGGTTGGGTTGGGCTAGGGTAAATTGGGTTGGGTTAGGTTATCAAAACTAATAAAGGAAATTTGTTGGGTTGGGTTGGTTTAGGGTAGGTTGGGTTGGTTGGGCTAAGTTAGGTTGGGTTAGGATATCAAAACTAATAAAGTATATTTGCTGGGTAGGGTTGGTTTAGGGTAGGTTGGGTTGGATTTAGTTAGGTTGGGTTGGGTTTGGTTAGGTTATCAATACTAATGAAGTAAATTGTTCTTTAGATTGTGTTGGGGTAGGCAGCGTTAGGTTGGGTTGGGTTAGGCTACCAAAACTAATAAATTAAACTGATCTTTAGATACATCAAGAAGTGCGTTCAGAATTGATTAAACGGGCCTAAGGAACTGATCAAGAGGATATTGTTCGCGAAGGCATTTACCTTGGGAATGGATTGGGCGAAATAAGAATTTGGCAAAATAATCGAAATGTTATTTGGCGAGATGGAAATTAGAGGAAATGGATATTAGGCGAAATGGGATTGGGCCAAATGGGACTTGAGCGAAATAGTAATTGAGTTATATGGGTTTGGGCGAAATAGGATTACGCCAAATGGGAATTTGGCGATATGAGATTGGGTGAAATAGGACTGGGCGAAATGATAATTGGGCGAAATGGGAATTAGGTGAAATGAGATTGGAGGAAATGAGATTGGAGGAGATGAAATTGGATCAAATGGGGGTAGACTCTTACTAGTACCTGGGGAGTTCAGAAAAACACTCAAAAGAATCTACGACCATTAGAAAAGGGAGCAAAACTTAAATGAAACTTTCAAATCTCCGTGTTAAAATCCCATAGGTTGGGTTGGGTTGGGTAAGGAACTCTTGTATTTTAATATGGAGATTTGAAAATTTCAAATACGTTTTACCAAATTGCTGTTGGTCGTAGATTTTTATAAGTATTTTTCTGAGCTCTCCTAATTCTAATTAGTCCATAACCGTGTTAAAATCCCATAGGTTGGGCTGGTTAGTCTAGGCTAGGTTGGGTCCATCAAATCGTTTGCTTACAAAGATTTAATCTTTGTGCTCCCGGGAATTTAATTATGTAAATCCCATCGGGTATATTTGAGTAAAGAATCTTGTCCCAGTGGACCGAATCATAAACCGGGAGAAGTGCGGGTTTTGCGGTCGAATGGGATAGGCAGTCGGTTCATTGGGACTATCGGTCCAATGGGATTCGGTCGAATGAGAATCGACCCAATGGTACATAAGCTTTGTTTTAGGTTATCTATTATAATAGGTAGAATATTTTTTGTTAGAATGTGAATTTTTCATCATTTGAAAAAATGCAGAGTTATTTTATTTGACAACTTTTCTGTTTAAAGATTTTTTTCAAACCTGGGATTTTGTTGGTTTTAAAATAACTAATCTATAACAAAAAGATGATTTAGTTTAATTTCAATGGGCAACTGTTTTCAAATATAGTACGGTTATTGAGCATGCACATTAAAAATTTTTGGGCTTTTGTTTGGTTTAGGTTATATTTTATATATTACTTTTGTCATCACATTCTATATCGATTTTTGATTGAGGTAAAAATTGTATTTCGGTAAAACTGCTATTAGCTATTTTTTCGTTTTTGGTAAAATTAAATTTCTCACTTTCTGGTTTAACTTTTTTGACCCTCGACATTTTGTTACCGCTATTATGACCGTTAAAAGCGGTACATGTATATCCATCTCGCACTGTTTTTTGGCGTGTAAACTATTAGCTACAGTTTATTGTTATTATTTTTAAGAGATGGGTGGCCGGACAAATCCGGCCAAGCATGTCGACTCATAGTTCATTGTACAACCCCAGTCTTAAAAATTCCGATTTCTGTGATTAAGTGAAGAATTTGCTTCACCGGGATGTCAGAAATCTCATGGGTTTCCATTTGATGCATACCAAGATGCTCAAACCTATGTGCCAAATAGTTACCACAGCTACACAGAACATGGGAGGAGGTCTCCTCCTCAGTAAGGCAAGCCCTGCAGAGCGGATCGTCACAATACCAATCAGGTGGAGGAGCCTGTTGAGTTGACAGAGTCCAGATAGTAGACCACTGACCAATCGAATACTGGACCTAGAGAGAGCGAGTAAATCCCTCGCTCTTTGCTTAGACGGACAAGGATGAAATCCATAGTTTGTTTTTGACCATCCATCTCAAACCAAAGTCTTAGTTAGTAATCAGTCATGACGGAGTTGGTTTCGCACCATGCCAATCAGTGCAGAGACAGTGGGCTCTGGTCCAAAGTATCTACCATCCTCCCCCCCCCCTCCTGGAAAGGATGTCGGTCTCCTCATTACCTCGATAGCCTTGATGCCCAGGTACCCATTAAAGGTGAACCTTATTATGGGTACCTAGCATCGAAAGTAAATCTAAACAGCTATAAACCAGTTTTGAGGAAATATCAAACCTATTTATAGCCTTAAGAGCAGCTTGGCTATCAGAGAAAATCTGAATAACCTTGCCACGGTAATTCTTCTTAAGACAGAAGTTAACACAGAAGCATATGGCAGATATTTCAGAATGAAAACACTAGAATAGACCAATAGGCTTTTCTAAAAACTAACCTTTCCGGTTTGGCAGTAGACCCCCGCACCTACGCCAGAGTCGGTCTTGGAACCACCAGTGAACCAGATTAGATCGCCCTTTGTTCCACAAATGGTTCCAAGAGACCAGTCGGTGCGGCTAGGAAAGCTCACATCGAACGGCTTGTTAAAGTAAAACATTGTGGCAACATTATCAGAACCCATTGATAAAATGGGTAGCTGATTGGAGTATTGTCGGGATAATTTGGTGGCTACATTCCCAGTTTGTATGTCGCCACCACCCATTTTGGTATAACCTGTAGGCACCCATAACAGCAGTTTCCTCTACATATAAATGTAGAGGAAGAAAATTCAGGAGAATTTCTTGAGAAGCACTGGGTGCAGTTTTCATGGCCCCTGTAATGCTCGTTTGGGTCGGTTTGATCGAATCTTGGGTGATCGACCGCGTCCGAAATGATCGAATCTGTCTTGATCGAATGGCTTCTGCTCGTTTTATCATTTGATGAAGATTTTGTCGTTAAATTTTGATAGAGATTTATATACTAAAAATATTAGGCCTCTTATTAGCTTTTTATAATTTAACAAAAGTAAAAACACCCCCAATTTACATTTTAAAAATAATACATAATAATAATAATAATAATAATAATAATAATAATAATAATAATAATAATAATAATAATAATAATAATAATAATAATAATAATAATAATAATAATAATAATAATAATAATAATAATAATAATAATAATAATAATAATAATAATAATAATAATAATAATAATAATAATAATAATAATAATAATAATAATAATAATAATAATAATAATAATAATAATAATAATAATAATAATAATAATAAAAGAATTCAACTTAACAACAATTGATTTAAAATGGATTCCTTATCGTTTAAATATTTGTAATCCATCAGAAAAAACAATTACAAACAAATATTAAAGTAGTCTAGAAATAAATTTAAAATAAAGTCATGAAGACACTGAATGCCTCGCGTATAACGGCTAGCGACCAATGAACTAAGGCCCATAGTTAAAGAGAGATCTCCACGAGACTTCCAATGGAAATCGATTGGCCGCTATCCCTAATACGAGTAGATTTCAGGCCCTCCATGAATCCCTCTAAGCCTATTTTCATGGTTTTTAAATAATTCCTAGTTTAAAGGGAAATTTGGAGCTAAAAAATGGTTCACTTTATTTTCAAAATTAACATGCCAAAAAAGTATTCGAGAATCTTTTCCAGAATTTTTAGACACGTTTTTGGCGTTTAAAAGTTTGGTATTATTTGAATTTTAGTAAATAAAATTTAGGACCAATCCTATTATTTCAGCCCTTAATTGCGCTTGTAATACGTATCATTAAAAAATGGGCCAGCGTTTGAAGCCAAGATCATAGGCGTCAAACCCCGGCCTATTCTTTTAATGTAAGAGCATTACAAGCGCAATTGAAGGCTGAAATAATTTGATTGGTCCGAATTTATAATTATTATTATTCAATTTTTACCAAATTGAAACACCAAAAACTTGTCTCAAATTCGGAAAAAAATTCTCGAATACTTTTTTGGCATCCGGTGATTCCGAAAATAAATTCAAAATGTGTACCATTTTTAGTTTCAAATGTCCCTACAATGTTAGTTTGTAATTTTTATTAATGGATAAGGACTATTTAAACGATAAGGAATCTATACGAATAACATGTTGTTAGGCTGCATTCTCCTATTAATAGCATTTTGTTATAAAAAAATGAATAAAAACTTAATACGAAAGGTTATTTTTTGAATTCAAAAGTTTATAAATACCCCATGAACTTAGCCTGGAAACTAACCCAACCTAACCTGAACTAAACGACCGATTCGCGTTCAAAAGCGAAGTTTTCTAAAGGAGAATTAGCAAATGAGCCTTACTTAAATGGGCTATTTATAATTTGGAAATGTCCGTACCCTAGACCACTGTCTGTCCTTTATTTTAGCAAATAAAACAACTTGACCATTATTTAAATAAATCTGTAATTAAAATTGACCGAAAATAGGGAAAACTGACCCACAACACGGAAAACAGATCTGAACATGCAAAATTGAACAGAATCACATAAAATTCCCCTATACCTATTTTGATGTACAATTTAAACTGAAATAAAAACAAGTTTCATTTAAATTCGTATAAATCCCCTATACCTATTTTGATATACAATTTAAACTGAAATAAAAACAAGTTTCATTTAAATTCGTATAAATCAAGTAATTCAATTATTATAACATACCATTTTTCGAAAGTAGGCTCGGACTCACTATCTTCTGGTTAACAGCCGTCTATGCTAAACCGGATCACGGCGGCTACCTCAAAAAACCTTTATCTCCTTTAACCTAACCTTTTTCTTTTAAATATTTTTTTAATGGGAGCGGGGATTTTTTTCTTTTAACGGGGGATTTCACCCGGCAAATAATTTTGGGGGATTTTGGCACCTCCTAAATTTTATATATGTGATATACTTGATCTCATTAAACCCCTTATTTCGTACAGAATTACTTTCGATCATTAACGACTAATTGCGCCCCCGGCACAATTAATATCGATCCAAGAATATTCGATCATTTTTTAATATACCACGATTACACAGGCAAGTCTTTGTAATCTATGTAATTCAAACTGCACTGAAGTAAGTTTGACTCTCGACCACCAGACCACAGCTGCGTATGAAAGCATGGATTTGATGATCAGGGTGTAAATCCAATTGACAACTCTTGGGATAAGCACCCAAGTTTTGCCAATGGTACGCCTAACTCTCCAAAATACACATTAGCCTTTAAGATACTTTGATCCAGATGGGCCTTAAATGTCAGCTTGTAGTCCAAAGTCACCTAGGTAGTTAACCTCAGTAGACTTTGCTAAGATAGACCCGAAAAAGGATATACCATTAAACGACGCTTGTACCATCTTCCTAGTGAAGGATACAATTAAGGGCAGTTTTACTGGGATGGACTGTGAGGTTTACCTCCCTACGCCTGTCTTCCACAGATGCGAGAGCGTTTCTCATTAAAGCCGTAATTTTATTTGGAAACTTCCTAGTAACAATTATTGCAACATCATCAGCGTAACCAAAGCAGCGGCAGCCATGTCTGTTTAACACCCGCAAAAAGTTCATCCACAACCAAGCACCACAGCAACGAGGAGAGAACCCCTCCTTGCCGGCACCCACAGCTAGTAGATACCTTAAAGTATTCCCCGAACAGAGGCTACAACCATCCGATTAGTTACCATTGATTTGATCTAAAGACACACTGTGTCATTGATTCCGAATCTCTTCGCAGCCTTAAGTAAGATTGCACTGGACACTTTATCAAAAGCACCCTCTATATCAAGAAAAACAGCGAAAGCTATTTCCTTGAACTCAATGGCTCTTTCAAGGCAGCTTACAATACCGTGAAGGGCAGTTTCAGTTGATTGCCTTTTTGATAGGCAAACTGAGCATCAGAGAGAGGCATCTCTCGTACGTGTCTGTTTACCAACCTTTCCATCACTTTAAGAAGGAAAGAAGGAAGTTAGACCGATTGGTCTAAATGCCATAGCCTCAAGATGATTAGATTTCCCTTGCTTAGGAATGAAGATTACCATAGAATGTTTCCAGGATCTTCGAATATGCCTAAGTCCTATATAGTCTACATAGCGCAGGACCAAGGTAATCAATTCCTTCCTGCAGAAGTCTTCCTTCTTAGCTCTTTTAAACCTTAAGAGAAGAAGGCCCACGTCATCAGAATCTGCTACCTGGGAGTCTGGAAAGGGAACACTTAACATATGTGAGAGTGTATCCTTACCAGTATTAGAATAACTACCATCTTGTAACTTAATAGGGTCAAGATGTTTAATGTTATCATGTGCCATGATTTTCATCAACTTGGCAGTGTGGGGTACATCAGCGATACCCTCACAGAGTCCTTCCATGAGGCTTTCTTTGCCTCACGGGTGGCTTTATGATAAGCGGTGTGGGTCTCCCTATAAGTTTCCCAGTCGCCAGTTCTATTAGCCCTGTTAAAGAGACCACGAGTAAGCTTGCGAAGACTACCATTATCTTTGCTAGGCTCTCATAGTGGTTGACCAATTTGGCAACCTCCTGCGATGGAGGGTAGTCAACCGCATCATATGGCAAGTAAGCCGACGTCATTGTGGGTTCATTTTCCCCATCCACGGTTGAGGAAATGAGCCTTACAACAGCTGTTTCTCGAGACTGGTAGATTGTTAGAGGAATGGCATGAATGCCCTTATGCATAGTAGAGGTAGTCATAGAAAACGTTACCAACGCCTTAGAGGAACAGGATCTTGCCCTTATTTATCCCAAGGTTCTTTTTAGGAAGGTTATGCCTACGATGACGACAACGGAAGTTCCTCACAACTTGACTGTAATCGGCCATTTTTCTCTAGCACCCATGACGTCAGTGAAAAGTCTACTCGAACGCCAAAACGGCCGCAAATGCAAACAGTTAACCCTGCACCAATAGCCCTCAAACAATAAAAAAATAAAACGTGACGTCATTGAAAAGCGCTTGTAGCCCCAAATTGAAGGAGAAGAGACATTAATTGTGACGTCATTGAAAAGCGCTTGTAGCGCCAAATTGGTGGAAAAGAGATATTAATTGTGACGTAAAGTAAACTGCGAAATTTGAATACTGTTTTTTTGAAACATTAGAAAACAAAGTCACAGCCACAGTGAAATAGGGTATATGTTTTATCTGAAAAGAGACAACAAATATTTAATAAAATATTGTTGGTTTTAATTACGTTACTGTCAGTCAAAATACATTGTATATAAAAAAATATGCCTTAACTGAATTAGTATTTTCTTTATTAAAGTCACTCTTTAATATGACTGACATCAAGAATCCATTCAGGTTCCATAAGAATATGGGAGCATAGCTTTAGCCTCTGGTACCATCCTCCCAAACTGTGTAACAAAAGTTCGTCTGCAATTTTCGCAACATTTGTACGCTTAGATCTTTTTTCGGTCGGCTCCATTTTTATTGCCCAAAATATTATGTCAAGGTCGTTAGTGGCGCAGGTTAATAATAGATGTCAGGAGCGATTTACTTGAAAAATCGATTCGAAGCAGACGAACTTTTGCTACAGAGTTTGGGAGGATGGTTATTGAATCGCGACCCTCCCATATTCTTATGGAACCTGAATGAATTCTTGCTAACATTAAAAAAAATTGCATTTCCTAATTGCGGTAAATCCATTCCAAATTGAATTACCGCCATTAGGAAGCGCAAATTTTGTAATGTCAGTCATATTAAAGAGTGACTTTCATAAAGAAAATACTAATTCAGTTAAGGCATATTTTATTGTATTTAATGTATTTCGACTGACAGTAACATAATTAAAACCAACAATATTTCACTGTGGCTGTGATTTTGTTTCTTAATATTTCAAAAAAAATAGTATTCAAATTTCGCAGTTTACTTTACGTCACAATTAATGTCTCTTCTCCTTCAATTTGGCGCTACAAGCGCCTTTCAATGACGTCACGTTTTATTTTTTTATTTGTTAGAGAGCTAATGGTGCAGGGTTAACTGTTTGCATTTGCGGCCGTTTTGGCGTTCGAGTAGACTTTTCACAGACGTCATGGGTGCTAGAGAAAAATGGCCGATTACAGTCAAGTTGTGAAGAACTTCCGTTGTCGTCATCGTCGGCATAACCTTCCTAAAAGAACCTTGATTTATCCAGGCTACATTTTACGATAATAGGCTAATAAAAAATATACCTCTACAGTATTTGTCACTAGTTAAGATATAGTTAATTTTCATAATAAATTAAATGTTCGTATTGAGACAATCTTAGTGTCATTTGTTTAAAAAAAATATCGAAATGCTAATGAATACCTAAAACCTTTATATTGGTGAATTAATATCTTTCAATGGGTAGCTCACTTCCTCTAAAGATTGCGTAATCTCGGCCTATCGTGTAATGATCTAGTTTTCTTATACTTTTTAACTGTACACGGCTAGCGGTCCCGTTCGGGCCCTTGAGCGGAGGCGATTTATCAATGCTATGAGACAACACAGCTAGGTAAGTCCACGCAATTGTCCCCTTCAACGGGTTTCGATGGGAGTAGGGGTCAGGAAGGACCGACTAATTGCGGATATTCCACAATGCTCGCCGTGGTTGAGGGACCTGTGGGCTCACCCAGACCAGTCAGACATTGCCTCCGAGACGCGGACTACTGGAGCCCGCCCCTCTCAAGGCAATCCTAGCTTACTTCGATCGGATTATGCTCTAGCCCTGTAATATTGCAGTACGTGATGCATATTCCGCGTAATATTCGCGTAATTATAGATTACATATATATATTTTTTAGCTATGTTTCAATCACTCTTGTATTGGTTAATTTTTACATTTTCTCGTTTAGATTGCTGTGGAAGGCATTGAAAATATCCGAACGCTTACTTCTTTACATTTAGAAGGGAGCTTTTTTAAAAACTATTCTGCTGCTTTGATTAAACCCCACAAGTTCGTATTTACTTTGAAAGACACTCTAAAAAATTAAGAACATACTTTTACTAGTTTTATCGTCATATTAGGGGCTCCCGTAAGAAATCGTATCTACGTGGGCTTTCTTTCGGAATATCGCAGAGCATGCCGAACATTGCATACGGCATCGCGATGTACTATGGAAGTGTGCTTATAACTAAGGGTGAATTGACCTTCGGAGACCTCTTCAAGTAAGAATATTTCGAGCACTATCATACGCTTTCGTAGATATGAAATTTGACCATATTTGATTATCTATCGATTAATATTTTTTGGGTAACAGCTTTCTATCCAACTAAGTTAAAAATGATTCATAACTTAACATTTAATGAATTAGACATTTTAAAGGGTAGAGAATCATCAGAAAAGACTTATTATTGATCATCATTCCCTCTTTAGAGAGAGATTTAAGAGGAAAATGAAGTGAATTTTATTGATTCTGCGTGTAAAAACCAGACACGTTTGGGTATTGATGTGTAGTGAGTTTTGTTGGAAGTACGCAGTTGATGATTAAAACTGTTTATTAATTATAACATTAACTATACAATGTGGTCACTCGTTACTGTTCTTACTAAAATCATTAGTGTATAGATTGGAGAGCTGCTACTGACTGCTTGATTAGGTTTATTGACGTTGCCTTTTATAATTAGTTTTTTTGGTGAAATGTTATTTTTATCAGTCTATACGATTGTTATTTTGTAGACCACCAGAAGCCGATGAAACCCTCCTTTGAAGTCTATTACTACCCCTCTCTGTATGGGTTAGTTTCAAAAATCGCGATTCGTACGCCTCCTAACGGTAGATATTTTCGGAGCGGGAGTTCGTCGAGCGAATATCTCTAGCAGCCTTGGAGTTCGTCAAAAAAACGTCGTCGTTTGTGGAGAGAGAGAATTTCCAATTTTGCGTAGACAGGGGGTATGAAGTAGGACCCCTCCGATCTCGTAATATTGGGAATTTTACACATACAGAGAGGAGCGCTATATCGAACATTACAGTAGTAGACTTCAATTGAGGGTTTCATCGGCTTCTGAGACCACTGATAACATAACAGGTATTAAACCATTTCGGAGAGAAGATGCATGCTTCCCCCCTGGGTATCCCAGTGCATTGAACACCCCATGCTTCCCCCCTGCTTTCCCCTCTTTGGCTCGGTAGGGCCCCATATCTCCTTCCCCGTATTGACAGTGCTTTGGCTCCGTATAACGCCTCACTTCGAGGGCCCTGTACCCTCCCCGTATCTCTCCTTCCCCGTATTGACTGTACTTTTTCATTACCATCTTTTGGCCGCCGTCTTTCTTTTTGCGAACGAGCGTAGCGCCATCTGAAGTATTTTTCAGGCCCCAACTTTTGACCGCCATATTTCTTTTTGCGAACGGAGCGCCATCTTAATGTGTTATTTGTTTATTTCTATTTACGAATTTTTTTTTTTTTCATTACCATCTTTTGGCCGCCATCTTTCTTTTTGCGAACGAGCGTAGCGCCATCTGAAGTATTTTTCAGGCCCCAACTTTTGACCGCCATCTTTCTTTTTGCGAACGGAGCGCCATCTTAATGTGTTATTTGTACCCTCCCCGTATCTCTCCTTCCCCGTATTGACTGTACTTTTTCATTACCATCTTTTGGCCGCCATCTTTCTTTTTGCGAACGAGCGTAGCGCCATCTGAAGTATTTTTCAGGCTCCAACTTTTGACCGCCATCTTTCTTTTTGCGAACGGAGCGCCATCTTAATGTGTTATTTGTACCCTCCCCGTATCTCTCCTTCCCCGTATTGACTGTACTTTTTCATTACCATCTTTTGGCCGCCATCTTTCTTTTTGCGAACGAGCGTAGCGCCATCTGAAGTATTTTTCAGGCTCCAACTTTTGACCGCCATCTTTCTTTTTGCGAACGGAGCGCCATCTTAATGTGTTATTTGTTTATTTCTATTTACGATTTTTTTTTTTTCATTACCATCTTTTGGCCGCCATCTTTCTTTTTGCGAACGAGCGTAGCGCCATCTGAAGTATTTTTCAGGCCCCAACTTTTGACCGCCATCTTTCTTTTTGCGAACGGAGCGCCATCTTAATGTGTTATTTGTTTATTTCTATTTACGAAATTTATTTTTTCGTGTCCGCCACCAAAAGGATCGTGAGGTTGGTAGCCCACCGCGCTAACCATTCGGCCATAGAAGCATTGGTTATTAGAGCCTTAAAGTTTTATTTAAAGTCCATTTCATGCCCCAGGTCGGTCAATATTGGTCGGTCAATATTGGGCAAATTCAAGCCCTTGGGGGATGGGAGCAGACTTAAACTTGTAAATTAAAAACTTGTTTTAAAGGAACAAATTGTTGAAAAAATCTAAACACTAAACCATAAACACGTTTTACTTTAACCAAAAGCATACTTTTAGATTGTACTTTTTTAGCAAAAACCAAGCGTTTTAATAATTTAGACAAAAACGTTGTTTGGTGTTATTTTAAACCTCTCTAAATTATGGATTTCGTGTCCGTACCCCCGTTTCGATTCAATGTCATTTCAATGGAAACAGCTGAAATTTACATTTGCACTTTTTTGTATAGGGTCGTCATTACAGATCAACAGATTTCGGTTGGTATAACTTGTATTTTCGCAAAAAAAATTATGTTTTTACAATACTTCTATTAATCAGAATGGACAGTGTTCTAGACAGCAGCGGGGGTCACCCAAAAAAGAGGATGAATCCCTCCATAACACTATTCCCATTAAGCTAATATCAACTTTAAATATTAACCCTCAGCACAATATAAGACTTGTCTATCGCCAATTTAAAAATGCTTTTCGTAAACTTTTGAGCATACAAATATAGGGGTGATTTACCGATGTTGGCGGAGAAAACAAAAAAACTTGGAAAATTTGCACAAAATTTTTATTTTAAAAATGTTGCATCACTTAACTATTCGATCAAAAAAATACCACTGAGTTAAAAGTAAGATATTTATTATGCCAATGACATCGTTACTAATTACAATAAAACGCCGCTAGGAAAGAACTGTACTAATTAAATTATGTTTACCAATTATATAGTGAAATTAATAGGCCAGATAAAAAAATTATACAACAAGAAATTACCCAGTTGATTTTTTAGGTTAGTAATTTTTGAACACCAAAAAACATCTTCGATTAATTCATTTGTTCGTTTATGGTCGGAAACATCCTCCCCGCCAATGACTTGTTCATTTTGGGTTAACTTCCATATTATAAAGCATTTGAATTGCTCTTCGAAGGATGGTACCGCTGGGAAGACGAAGTGCACATGACCTGACTTTGCCATCTCTTCCTGGAAAGGTTTCCGTAATTCTTCCCATTTGCCAAACTTGTCTCGGTTGATTTTGGTCTCCAACCAGTACGATGTCTCCCTGTTTGAACTCGACTGGATTCTTAACAGCAGGACTCGCATGTGCAGATCTTAATTCCATTAGGTAGTTGACTCGCCATCTGCACCAAAATCGATTTAAAAGAATCTGACGATGTTTTAGCCGTCTTGTGAGCTGCTTGTTAGTCAAATTTTCAGGATTAGCTTTGAAATTTTTGTCTGGTAAGGTCAAAAGTCGTTGGCCGACCAAGAAGTGCGATGGCGTAAGAGGCTCAGGTTCTCCGGCTTCAGTGAATGTATGTGTCAAGGGTCTTGAGTTTAGGACAGCCTCGACTTCGGTAATGGTGGTACAGAGTTTTTCGTAATTGAGAGAGGTCTTGCCCAGAGTTCGTTTCAGACACGTCTTAATGGAGCGGACAAGCCACTCCCAAAATCCGCCCCACCAGGCAGCACGTTCCACAATATAGACCCACTTGATGGCCCTTGATCCAGCATAGTCTTTGACTCGGTCTGCTCTTAATGTGTTGAAGACTGCTTTAAGGTCTTTTTCAGACCGTTTAAACGACTTGGCGTTATCGGAATAGATGGTGTGACAAACTCCCCGCCTTGACAGGAAACGACGAAAAGCCAATAAAAATCTTTCTGCACTGAGGTCGGTTACGATCTCAAGGTGGAGGGCCCGGGTTACTGCGCAAGTGAAAAGTGCGATGTAGACCTTGCTTGCCTTGTCACTTTTGACATAGAGTGGACCCGCAAAATCCACCCCGGTAATTGCAAAAGGTGGTGCTTCTGTCACTCTATCGGCGGGTAACGGTGCTATAACTTGATTGCCTGGTTTCGCTTGGTAACGTCTGCATATATAGCAATGCCCCAGAACCATTTTAACTAGATTGCGTCCTTGTAGAATCCAGAATTCTTCTCGTAGTTGCGTGATGGTACTATTTAGGCCACCATGCATCGTTCTCCAGTGGCTATCGATTACCAGTAATTCGGAAAGCCGATGCTTTCCTGGTAGGAGGTAAGGGTGCTTGTTGTGAAAGGTTAGATTTGAAAACTGTAAACGTCCACCCAGTCGTATAAGACCCCCGTCAAGGAACGGGCTGTACGGGATAAGCTTGGATGACGACAACAGTGGGCTGTTGTTTTCCAATGACTGTTTCTCTTCTGGGAAAATATCGGTTTAAATGGTCTTGACCCACTGGAGTTTAGATTCGTTGATCTCTTCGGCTCCCAAAGGACCCTGCATTCGAGTTCGATTTCTGGCGTTATATATGAAACGTAAAATCCAAGCGGTAATTCTGAACACTTGGCTGGCGGATTTGTATTTCTCAAGGTTAAGCAGTGGTTCATGGTTCTCAACCACGCAGGTAAGTATGATTTTTGATCGCTTTTCTTCCAGAACGGCTCCTGACTCTTCTGGTATTTTGAACTTGTTTTAGGCCACGTTTCTCTTTGTTTTAACAGCCAAGCTGGTCCCTTCCACCAGGTTTCATGGTCGACTAGATCTTTTACTCTGCATCCTCGAGATGGTAAATCCGCAGGGTTTTCGTGACCTGCACAATGGCCCCATCGTACCGGTTCTGTCAGAGACTGAATTTCATTAATTCTGTTTTCGACAAACGGTTTCCCTTGCTTCGAGAGTCCTCTGATCCAGTACAGGACGATTTCTGAGTCATACCAACAATGATACTCGGTAATTTTTACTTCAAAAACTTCCAGACTGTATCTTAGTAACCTGGCGCCTATCAGTGCCGCCATCAACTCTAGCCGAGGGAGCGTCAACTTCTTTAATGGTGCAACTCGTGTCTTGGACGTAATTATGGATACTCCCTATGGTTTATAGCCAGTAGCGCAGTTTCCCGAAAGCGCATTTCCCAAAAGCGCAGTTCTCCAAATCATTTCTCAACCAGAGACGTCCACGAAATACTCGTATACTTGACCCTAATACCTTGAACATAAGACAAAATCTTTCATTGTTAATTTTTAAGTTAATTTTAAATCTCTTTTTAAAAGAGTTCGGTACATAATGTCGAAAATCATAATCTCGAATGACAGATTAAGTACCTACACTACCGTAATCTAACCTAACCTTACCTATGCTATTTAACCTTACCTAAAATATTTTTGTAAATTTTCAGCATTAAACGTCCAAAAACTGAGCCCGCAATTATAAGATAATGAGTTTATACGAATGACAGATTAAATAGCCTAACCTACACTACCGTAATCTAACCTAACCTTACCTATGCTATTTAACCTTACCTAAAATATTTTTGTAAATTTTTAGCATTAGACGGCCAAAAACTGAGCCCGCAATTATAAGAAAATGAGTTTATATGAAAAAACCCTTTTGGAAATGCGCAAATGAGAACTGCTCTTTTGGCAACCGCGCTTTTGGGAAACTGCTCTTTTGGCAAAACTGCGCTTTTGAGAAACCGCTCTTATGGGAGTGCGCAAACGGAAACGGCTCTTTTGGCAACTGCGCTTATGGCTACATACCACTCCGATAGCCCCTGTAACTGTTTTGTAACGTAAGTATGTCACCGCGCCATATGCGTTCTGACTGGCGTCGCAGAAAATGTGTATCTCTGTATGGACTGGCTGATCTTCATTGGGTGTAAAATAGCACCTTGGGATTGCAATTCGGGGAATCATGGCGATATCTTGACACCATATGTCCCATGCTGATTGTAGGTCATCGGGTAGCTTCTCATCCCAATCAATTTCAAGGATCCATAATTTTTGGAATAAGCACTTGACGCTTATGAGGACTGGTGATAGTAGTCCAATAGGGTCGAAGATTCTGGATATGGCTTGGAGAACCCCTCTTTTGGTGTCTTTCTTGACCAATAGAAATTCCAGTAGGTCGGATACCTCAAAGTGAAAAAGGTCGTGTTGGGGTTTCCACGATATACCCAAAACCTTGAGTGTTCTTGTTCGACCATCTTGGTCTGTCAGTGATTCTTGTGGCGGGTTTTCTGCGCTCCATATCTGCAACAGCTCTGTGGAATTTGTTACCCATTTTCTCAAGTTCATCTTAGCCGCTTTCAGGATGAAGGTCGACTCTTTGTATATTTTATATGCAGCTGCTACCGTTTCTTCTCCGCTTACAAAGTCATCTACGTATAATTGTTTTAAAAGTAGCGCGCAAACTTCAGGAAACTCGTCTTTAAATTTTTCAAAGTGATATTTTAAAGTGGCGGTTAGTAAGAATGGACTGGCGGTTACTCCAAAAAGTACTCTGGTCATGCGAAGATGCACAAACTTGGGCTTCTCATTGGTTTGCGGTAGTTTTTGTATCCATAGGAATCGTACGAAGTTCCGATCTTCTGGGTCTAGTGATATTTGGAGAAAGGATTGTTCGACGTCTGCCATCAATGCAATGCGATGTCTCCTAAACTGAAGCAAAATGACTAGTAAGTCCGGGTTTAAATTTGGACCAGGCATGAGACAGTCGTTTAACGATGGCGCTCCTTTCTCATTTGACGATGCTTCATGTACGACTCTTATCTTGGTAGTCATTTTTTGTTCTCGCAAGACCGCGAAGTGTGGAATATAAAATGCTTGGCCTTCCTCCATATTTATTTCATTTTCTGGAACTCGCTCTATTATTCCCTTGACTTGGTACTCCGTAATGACATCTTTATATCTTTGGTATAGATTGTTATCTTGATGAAAACGTTTTATTAATCCGTACATTCTCCTGGTAGCGACCGGAAGGTTGTCTTTTAGTACTGGATGACTGCTTTTCCAAGGTAACCGGACTTGATAGCGACCTTCCTTAACTTGAATGGTAGATCGGTGCTTCTCAATTATTTCGCAGTCAGACATGGAAAACTGTTCCTCTTTTTGTATCCCAAGCGATTCTAAATCCCAGAGCTGGCGTAAGCAGGTGGATATGTTTTGTTCTTCAACGGCTGATAACATGATGGTCGTTGATCGGACTGCGACATTAACCGATACTGGAACCGGGCCTTGTAAGGACCAGCCAAAGATACTCTTGACGGTAGCAAGCGAACCTCCAAGTCTCACGATGTCTCCCGGAACCATGGACCAGTAATGATCTGCGCCAATAAGTACACCCAACTCGGTGGGTGCTGCCATGCCATTAACTTCTAATTGATCGGTGATAACTATACCTCGTTCCTCCAACTGGCGTCTGATATTGGTTCACGGAACGCTGACAAGCGCGCCGCAAATAGTCGGGACTTCCAAGACTTCGAACTTGTCACAATTTCCAGGGTTCAGTAAGCTTCTTAACGTAATTTGAACTCTTCGCTGCTTGTGTAAAACTCCGTCTTTCGTACCGAAAGAATTGATCATGACTGTATCTTCTGCAATGACCGGTAAATCCAATTTTCTTGACAAGTCTTCCCGTACGAAGGACTGTTGAGCCCCGTTATCAAGAAGACATCTTACTAGAGCATGATCAGCTTGATTCTCGATTCGAGCCATTATGGTTTGTAGGAAGACTTGCTCGTAGTGTGATGCAACTGGGGGCAAAACAGTCATCTGTATTGCTGTGGTTTTGATTATCCCAAGTTCGGATTAATTTTGTACTCGTTTCTCCTCTGAAGATTCATTCTTGCAAATTGACGTGTGATGTCTTTTGCCGCAGATGTGGCATTTAGATCCAGATTTACAGAGACGTGCCATGTGACCAGCACCGAGACAATTGAAGCATCTCTCTTGCTTCATGATAGCGCTCATCTTTTCTTCAAGGGAGCTTGACTTGCATGCTTCGGGCGTATGACTGGGGCTTTGACAATAGATACAAACTTGGGAGACTGTGGTACTTAAGGCGGCTGCTGTCGTTGGTCTTCTAGGATATCTTTTCTCAAATTGATTATTCAAAGTTGACCGATTTCTTACAATGTGATTATCTGGACGTCTTTCAGGGTAAGTCTCTTCAGTCTTGCAGACCACCGTTCTCTCTCGACTTTCTACTTCTCTCCGGAGGTGTTCAAGTAGAGAGGATACATCCCAATCATCCTCGTTATTCAACTTCTTCGTGTACTCCAGCTGTATATCGGATGGTATCACGCTCATAAGAATGGAGTATAGCATACTGCAGAAGGTTATGTTTACTCCAAGTGACTCGAGGCTCTTTATTTGGGTGTCACAAACGTCAGACATCTGGCGAAGTCCTTGAACGTCGCTGGACCTCTTAACGGATTGTAGATGCGTTAGTTTTTGCATGTGTCTCTGCATGGCTACCGTTTTTCTACCAAATCGGTTCTTCAGTATTTGAATAGCTTTCTCGTAGTTTTCAGAGGTCATAGTAAGACCAGATATGGCGCTGGCGGCAATTCCCTGCATATAGGACCTCAGATAATTGAATTTCTCGATCTTCGCCAGGGTCTCGTTCTCATGAATGGTGGTCTTGAATTGACCCCAAAATCTCTGCCATTGTGTCACTTCTCCGGAAAAGGTTTGAATCGTCAGACGGGGCAATTTTACTTGAACTCTTGGTACCCCTTGCTCTCTTAATGATCCATCTCGAGCGTAGTGATCGCTTAACACAGCAGAGTTCGCTTCTTCTTTACCGGCAAGTCTTCTTCGTATCTTGCCCTTGATACCAATTATCTCCTCACCATACTGCTCGACGACTTGTGTCTCCTCAGTAATTTCGTCTTCGTCGTCCTCTATTAGGTTTAGAATTTGGTCATCCAACTCGTTAAGTCTCCTATTCTTGTCATCAAGCTGCTCGATAAGTTGCTCGGCTTCTCCTTGGTCAAATTCCTCCTCGTCGAGTAGTTCTTTTAACTTGTTAATAGTCTTGGTTATCATGGTACGTAGGGCTCCTCGTATCTTCTTCAATTTATCCATCCCGTTTACCAGTGGCATTTAACTTGAACCGACTTCGCGTAGCAATGTTGTACTGCTCTGGACAACTAACTTAACTACGCGACTTTGGTGATCACAAACTATTTCGCTTACTCAAGTTTTCCCGGGTTTCGGCACCAAGAAATGTTGCATCACTTAACTATTCGATCAAAAAAATACCACTGAGTTAAAAGTAAGATATTTATTATGCCAATGACATCGTTACTAATTACAATAAAACGTCGCTAGGAAAGAACTGTACTAATTAAATTATGTTTACCAATTATATAGTGAAATTAATAGGCCAGATAAAAAAATTATACAACAAGAAATTACCCGGTTGATTTTTTAGGTTAATAATTTTTGAACACCAAAAAACATCTTCGATTAATTCATTTGTTCGTTTATGGTCGGAAACAAAAAAAATATATATATATATATATATATATATATATATTTACAGAAAAATATATACAAAAAAAAGGCCCCTATGGACACGTCGCGGAGCACAGGATTGTCCGCGCTCCCTCCATTAACTCCCACTCCTGAGCCTCGAATAAGGCGCGGGCGTCATGGGACATCGGGGGGGGGGGGGGAGTCATGGGACATCGGGGGGGGGGGCGTCTGCCGCCACCAAACGGCCAACTCTTCGAGTTCGGCGAGCACCCTGATTTAAAAAAATGGTATTTTAAATTGTGGTAAAAAGAATTAAAATCTAAGTTAAGACGTACCGACTCCCGTAACAATCGGGCAAGTGCAAGCGTGGGGGCCAGGTGCCTAACCACGACCGCCCGCACTTGCTCAAGCGCCGAGGCCGGGCGTCCGCCGTAAGTTTCCTCGAACCACTCCGCCAGGCGGTGGTAATGGGCCAGGATACTAGAAAATACAAAAAATTATTATAGTTTGGGTTATGTTTCCACCTGAAAAAATCAGAATACGTACATGGTGGCGTACGCGTTAGGTGTCTCCCCGGCCAGCCGGCGCCATGGTGCCTCGTGTCCGCCCTCGGCCGAGCAACCGGCCTGGTGGTCGGGGCGCTCAATGACCGGTGGCCGGGGTGCGGCGTCCTCCCGGACAGCTCCCCACGGGACACCGTCGGGCGAGGCCCTAGGCGAGTGAGCCGAGCCGCTGGGGAGGACGGCGCCGACATCGGTTCTTGCTTTATCCAGCTAAAAAAGGGGGAAATCAACAAAATTTTTAAACTAACCTCATTTTATGTTAAGTTATCCACCACCGATATTAAAGATATGCGGGATTTTACGCTAAGTTATCTTCAAGAATTACAACATGTTACGCGACGCTAGAACTAAAAATAATTTTAACTTACATCTTAAACCCCCCGCTAGAATTAAAAAAGCTAAACCTCAGCTAAAACTAAAACCGCGGAAACTGAATCTGACCAAACTAAACCTCGTCTAAAATTACACCAAGATTTTAAACAATATTTAAGAAATACGCTAAGTTATTTTCCCCAAGGTTAAAGAAATACCTCATTTTATGGTGAGTTATCCTCCACCAATATTGAAGATATACGTTAAATTTAAAAGAAATGCGGGATTTTACGATAAGTTATCTTAAAGAAATACACCAAGTTACGCTAAGCTTATGCCCCGACTTAGGACAAGTTATTTTATAGAGCAAAAAAATGATTACGATACATCAAGAAAGCTGTTCATCGTTATCGGTTGCAGATTTGAAGTCGAAAGATACTCCAAGCACCGAAATCCGCGCTTTTTAAGTAAAAATTGTCAGAGGTAGGGGTCGAATTTCCTCCCCTTTTGACCAGGGACAATGAGATCCAAACCAATGGCTAATAGTGAGGGATCGGGTTAAGCTTAGACCACATCCCACCATTTTTAATAACCCCAAGCGCTGAAACATTTTTCTTCCCCGAAATCGTACCCCTCACCCCGCGTGTGGAAGCCCCACGTTTCGATTTTGACGAGAAAATTAGCTGTCATCAAACCACATGTATTGGAACCTTGGTATTTACCACCTACAGTCGGCTGCTCCCTTTCATTTTTAACCCCTTAGAATTCAAAAGTTTTTACGGTTTTCCAAACGTCACTGGTGGAACGAGAGGGTTTTATTTTAAAAGCACTTCCAGTAGATGGTTCCCTCGTTTTTATTCAAAAGAATTGACCCCTCTAAATTCCGTTTGGTATTACCCGTTTTTGTGTCCTAAGATAGATTTTTCGAGAATGTTGTTTTTCTTAAACGTTCCGTTTCTACGACGGAATATTTCCCGCCAATATTCCCCAATTTTCCCGCCAAAAAACTAGCCCCGCTTCCTATAGCCAAAAAAAAATAGTATATCGGACATATCACTAATGAGGTTGAAATTATTTTCTGGTTAATAAATGTTTTCTAAACCGTATATTCTGCAAGTGGTGTAAAGTCTGGTTTTCACGAGACCGAAATTTTAAGGCTGAATGTCGCATTTCCGCCGCGAAATTCCGTCCGTTTTCGCTTACGCGACGGCGATTGGTTTTCACGTAACCATTTTTGGTGAACCGAAAATTTTTGGTTTTACGATTTTTAACAATTGTCTATGTCCTGTCCTTCATATGTCTATGTCTATGTCTATGTCTTCTCCTAATTATATCATGTATCAGGTATTTACTCGGGTATTTAAATACATGCCCTTTGTAAAATAAAATTTACTTACTGCTGCCCTTTGTAAAATAAAATTTACTTACTGCTAAGTCCGAATTTCGTCCCTATACTGGACCAACAGTTATCCTTCATGGTTGAGTCTTTATACTCTTTTAAACTCCCATCATAAAGAAATCTATGTTTCCTTATTTCTTCAATAAATTCTTCGTTGTCAACAGCTTTTTTCGATACTTTCGACATTCGAGCGTCCGCCATTTAAAATCTACTCTAGAATCTCGGAAAACCTCGCCAACGACGAGATCTCGCGTGGGAAAATCCAGGGGTATGATTGGCTGCGGAAAGTTTCGGCCGCTAAAATATAGAACTTTTCTCTAGTCGCGCGGAAAGAGACTTTTCGTTTCGGCCCGCCGAAATATTTTCAGCCGCGGCAAGTTTTCGCCCGGTTTTGCCTCAATTTCCGCCCCGTGAAAACCAGCCTTTAGGAATATAAATAAATAAATATATTTTCAAAACCTCAATTATAAGTTAGCACCAAAACTACTCGTTTGCATAATCTAGATCAAAACATCATTTGGCGTTGCTTTCATCATTTTTAGATTGACGATTTCGTGCCAAGTCGACAGAGGAACGGCATGTTAATCCAATGTGATACGGCGATTTTAGATTTACTCTTTTTGAACGGTGTTGATATTTTCAAAACTTCAATTATAAGGCGGTGTTTTAGCAACAAAACTACGTGTTTAAATCATCGGCACAATAACATCATTTGGGGGTGCTTTCACCATTTGTAGATTGACGATGTCGTGTCAAGTCGGCAGAGGAATTGCATGTTATTCCAATGTGATTTTGCAAATTTAGATTTACACTTTTTGAACGGTGTTGATATTTTCAAAACTTCAATTATAAGTCGGTGTTTTACCACCAAAGCTACTCGTTTGTATAATCTAGACCAAAACATCATTTGGCATTGCTTTCACCAGCTCTACATTACCAATTACGTTTCAGTCCGCCAGGGGGATTGTATGTTATTCCAAGAAGATACGAGGGTGGCACTGTGGCACACTCTTTGAATCGCGCTAATTCTTGTTCTTCGTGATCTTGAAGCACGCAACCGGGTATATCGCGTATATTTTTTGGAACCAACTGTTGGGAGTCTTTTGATTAGTCGGAGGCTCTCTTTTTAATTGAAGGAATCTTTCACAGTTCCGAGACATATCCCGCAAGTTTTAATAATGAAATCAGTTTTATTTCTTATAGTAGAAAAATCACTTGATTTTACTTTAATGCTTTTCTTTTTTTTTTTTCTAAATAATCTGATTTTAGGATTACTGAAAGCGTCATACTGGGCACGATGATGATAGGAATGGCCGTTGCATTTGCCCCAGACTATCAACGAGCCAAAATTGCCGCTTGGCGAATATTCAAACTGTTAGATTTGAAATCTGCAATTGACCCCTTTTCTGTAGAAGGCACAAAGCCACTATGGCGAATTAAAGGAGATGTTAAATTTAAAAACGTTTATTTTCGGTATCCAACTCGACGAAACATTCAAATCCTTCGAGGAATCAGCTTGAACGTATCGGCTGGACAAACTGTTGCCCTAGTGGGTTCGAGTGGCTGCGGCAAGAGTACGTGTGTACAATTGCTTCAGCGGTTTTACGATGCCGAAAAAGGTGAAATGGTAAGTTTATATTGAACTAGAATTATAAAAATGAACTACACTTCCTAATAAAGTAGTTCAAGATGACTCGAGGCTCTAAAAAACGAAAATTTATTCTACTCGTAGGGAACAATCACTTAGCTGAATATTACTCGGAAACTTCATGTGTAAATAATATTCGCTTGACAATTTAGTAATTTACAAGTATCATTTATATACTCCATGAAAATCTGTTTATTCTTGAAAATGATTAATGATTTTTGTTGGGGATGTTATAAAAGCGGTTATTTCTATTTGCCCGGAACTTTGCAGGCGTGTCACAACATTCACAAGATTGAGAGTGCCTCCAATATTTATTCAGTTTCGTAGATAATTTTGTGCTTTTATTAACTGAATTTAAAATTGACAGTCTCCATACTATAAATCTTGAACTTCTTATGAGAAGTGTTGTTTTATGTCAGTAACCAAGTTTTACTGTACAACGAATACGAACTCAAATGTAAAAAAAAAAAAAATGAGAAAACTACAATTTCAGTCTTTGGATGACGTTAATATTCGTCAACTTAATCTGGGCTGGCTGCGGTCGCAAATTGGAATAGTATCTCAAGAACCGGTACTCTTTGGCTATTCCATCGCCGAAAATATTGCGTATGGCGATAGTTCTAGAGAAGTTAGCATGGAAGAGGTTATAGACGCTGCGATTAAGGCAAATATCCATGGCTTTGTTTCTCAACTACCCTTAGTAAGTGAAAATATTGAAATATGTATTAAAATTAAAGCGATATTGGTCATAAATGCCAGAGAACATGGCCAAAAACAATTTGCGAGCCTCCTTGGTTAAATATTTTTACTATTAGGATTGCCTCTTTCTCTGTCATTACGAATAAAGCAAAAGATTTATATAAAAAATATATATAATATATATTTAATATATTATACAATTTTTGTTTTATTTTTCCCAAATGAGTCCAATTTATTTTTTTATACTAGATCAAAAACACTTAAGAGCCCGGGATAAGATAACCATCCTTTTCGGCTCCGTCAACTTGCCCCCCCCCCCCGACCCCCGAATCGAAATTTCCCATCCCCATAATTTTGCTCCCCTTTTGCCCTCTTTTGCTCCGTTATTCATTAATTTTGCACCGCCGCCCCTTTGAAGTTATTTAAATTTTAATTGGGGGGGGGCTAAATTAACATGCTGCCCCCACTCCTAATCAATCCCCTTTTGATGGGGCCGCCCGATTCGCATTGATTTGCTCCGTTATGCTCCACAAAAACTATATTTTGCTCCCTCCCCCTAGCCGAGATAATTAATTTTTATTGGGTGGGCCAAGAATACGGTTGCCCCCCCCCCCCGTCCACCAAACGCTCTTAAACTTTAAATATAGACTCTCGCATTAATGCTCCAACGATTAGAACCGTTAGTACAATTTGCTACGTAAGCGTTAATGAGTGAATTATAGTTTAATTCGTGGGCCAGATTAACAATTAGCCCCCCAAATTCCCCGATTAGTCCCATATTCTAAATTCATAAAGTATCCAAAATGCTCTGCTGACCATTTCTTCCAAACATTTCGCTCCATACTTAATCCGAAGTTATTTAATTTTTAATTGGCGGGGCCAAAGCAACGTTTGCTACCCCCCAAACTTCTTCGAAGTCAAATAATAAAATATCCATTATGTAGGCCTTAATTTGCTCCACCTAACTGCGCTGAAATAAATTTTTGCTCCGTAATCAATCAGAAGTCATTTAATTTTTAATTGGCGGGGCCAAAGTAGAGACGAGTCGGGCCCACCATTTTAAAGACCCGACCCGGCTAGACCCGAAAAAAAAATTCTAAAAAAAACCCGACCCGGCCCGACCCGAAAAAAATTAAAAAGAAAAAAACCCGACCCGGCCCGACCCGAAATTTAAAAAAAAAAAAAAAAAAAAAAAAAAAAACAATCCGGCACGATCCGACCCGAAAAACGGCGCTGACTAGTCCGTGAAAAGTCTGAAGATGACGTAGTTTCCTCTCTCGCTTCTGTAACCAAATATGCTAAGTTGCTAACAGTTTTTTTTGGTGCGCACTCACGTGACATACATACATCATCTAGCCTTAGACTCTTAGCTTTAATGTTTTAGTCTGCTCTATCCTTCTCTAGCAAGGAGTCACGTAGCATGCGCGAAAAAGGACGCGCATTAGAAAATATATTAACAGCCAAGCGCGAAAAGAAGGGGGAATTGGACGCAGAAGCTGAGTTTGAACGACACTCGTTATAACGTGTAGCCGCCATTCCATCCCCCCTTAATATTCCCTGGCGACGCCAAGGAGGAAAATGAGAACTACACTCATAGGTCACGGCAGATACCACACTGTGGGAGCGTGGGGTTTGGGATGGGATGGTTTACAAGCCTTAATTCCCACGAAGTAAGACGTTTTCCTGCAACGTGCACCCAAGAGCTAGGGCTAGAGGTACATATAGAATTGTAGATACTAGGCTACTAGCTAAATCGTATTTAGAGATTAGACTAGAGTCGAGCTATTTCATAAATAAGTCTCGCGAGTCGGGACTCTCGCCTAAAGAAATCGCTTCATTTCTCCCTCTCACGAAAATCAAGCTTAAGTATGAGAGCCCGCCCGTGAAAAATAAAGCTTACTCGACCCAACTCGAACATTTTAAGGCGAAGAAAAAACCCAACCCGAATATTTAAGCCGAAGTAAAAACCCAACCTGAATATTTTAAGGGGAAGAAAAAAACCGACCGGGCCCGGGCCCGATTAAAAATGAGCCCGACCCGACCCGATATGAATTTCACGAAATAAAAGCCCGACCCAACCCGGAATAATTTTTTTAATTTTGTGCCCGACCCGACCCGAAACGGGTTCGGGTCGGGTCGAGTCGAAAAAACCCGATTTAATCGGGGGCCCGACTCGTCTCTAGGCCAAAGTAACGTTTGCCCCCCCCCCCATTATTCATATATTTTTTCGAATTATTTATTTGTAACTAAAACAATAAGGCTAAGGCAATATTGATACCTACACCTCTATCAACGTCTAAAATCAATGGGGTTTCATGTTCCCTTTTGCATGTTTGTCAAATTCATATAGCAACATTCACTTTGCTTTATTCCTGTTGTCACATTAACCTTGTCGCACTCACTTTGTCGGACTCTTTGTCACGCTAACTTATTTAAGTGGTTTTCGTGTTTCTCAAGTTATCATATGTTACTACTTGTTTTATGTTTTTTCCAACGGCGGCAGTGTTGCCAATGGAAATTCCGCAAATAATATAAAACCTACAGACATGGGTTCAACATAAGGGAAGATATAGATAAAAGGTATTTGGATGTGTTTAAGTGCAGATAATAGTTTGAAGTTTATCTATTAATAACAAGTTATACGTATTAAAACGCAAACTATCTTGGATAAGAAAATATACATTGCTTTTATATTGCGTAGATTTATCGAATTATTAAAAGTTACAAAAAATCCGAGCACTAGCAGCACCTAATTGTGCAGAGTACAGTTAGAGGATGAGAAAATCCTTATATAAATGCCGTAAATATGTTAATAAATTTAAAAACATATTGATACTACGTTACGAGTTAGTCAGTCAAAAGTGGTAAATAGTGCTTTGAAAATAAAGTTAATTTACATAAAAATATAAAGAAAAGCACACAGTTCAGTTTTTTGATTAGTGACAACGCAACTCTAAGTCAGCAACTGGGTTATAATCTTATAGTAAAAAAAATTGATCGTAGTACACACAATCGGGAATTTCGTGAGATAACCACTCATTTTATTAGGTTTTCGTCCGCTTGCGCAGTATGCCATTCAAGCTGTCCACAAGAGGGACAGGCTAGTTTGAGTGCTTAACTAACCTAACCTATATCCTAACTTATAATATAACAAGAGGGACAGGTTTGTTCGAGTGGTTAACTAACCTAACATAAACTGCAAATGGAAACCTGCGCAAAAGGGAACTGCGCAATTGGAACTTTACCTTTTATTATTTTACAAATGGAGAAATAAAATGGACAAAATGATTTGGAACCATGCCTTTAAAGGCAAGCTATGCCTTTTTTATTTTATTTTCGGAATCACTATGTCAAAAAACGTCTTAGAATCTTTTCGCAATTATTAGAGACGTTTTGGTTTATTAATTCATGTATAAAGTTGGTTAAGTTTGAATGTAAGTGAACTATAAAGACCCGTAACAGTAATGTTAAAAATAAATTTCTTAATATTTCCAAATGTCTGGTGTGGTTGTCATCATTGATAGTATTTATTATTGCACCACGAAATCTTTTCATTACTATCAATCATCCCCTGGGAACAAACGTGGGAGGATTTCTTACATAATGCCAAAGATAGGAGGAAGGGTCGCTTTCAATGTAGGAATACAATATCAACCCCCACATAAATCCTGCTGAAACTTGGAACAGTTATGTATAAAGGGCAAATGACGATTCTTGGAAGGTTTAGTTTTGTAACTGCTATGGCATTAGCGCATACGACGATATAAAAAAATGGAAATAATAGGCCTAACAATACCAAAAATAGATGAAAATTCCTGTAGATTGCGATACCATTGCGCGATCGCATCTTATCCATTTCTACGTGGTACCTATCGATGATGAACCGCCGCTGCAGAAAATGGACTTCGGATACGTACAGGCAAGAGGTCATGTTCCACCTTTTGCACTTCAACGTCAAACGACCCGGATTTTTTCAACTGTTAAGGCGACGTAGGATTCGTCTGCATTTAAAATCACTTAAAACATACCCCGAACATCTTCCTCGCTAAGAACCGGAAAGTCTTCCAGGTTAATGTCGTCCTGTTTCTGCCATTGAGAAGATTTACGCAAGATTCTTTGACGTTTAAAGGAATTTGCGACGTGCGAGGAGGCTTACATTTTTTGCACCTCTCTTTCCCATTGACCTTTAATGTGCAATTCCGAATGGTGCGCGTTAATTAGAAAAGTACAGACGTAGAGAAGTTCCGTGACATTGGGTATTACCACGACATGTATCCGGTGCTGAAAAAAACCTAAAGATACTTTGCAGATGACCATCTTTGGAATGTCATCTTTCGTGAACATTTGACTTCGTCAGTCCTAACTTGCTTTTCACCCTAAAAATGACGACATTTGCAAATTTACTCCGATATCGGTAAGCATGTTTTTGGAATCACGGAAGCGTCGGTAAGCATGATTGAGAATACGCGCACCATGGGCGAAGAGTTGACCAATAATTCCAATTATATAGCCAGTCACAAGTAGCATCGGCTTGAAGATATGCCGACCTTTGTGTATGCGAAATGAACTTTGTAGGATTTTACATTCACTGAATCGTCCTTCTCGGATATAAGTACCATCAACGATGGTGATAGGACATTCCCCGTTATTGCTTGCAAATATTATTACTGCTGCAGACGATTGGTGGTTGGTTATTAAGCTTCTCTTGAAGACCATAATTTAGCGGTACAAAACGTTCTTCTAATGCAGCATGTACCAATTTAATAGTGTTCATGTCTGTGGCCTCTTTCGTTTGAAATAGCACGGATAAAACTGCGTTGGACAAACCGATACGTAAAATTATCAGTAGTTAGGCTACAGCCGTATTTGATGAACATGGTCTAATGATCTTCATCTTGTCTTCGACGGTGGAATGCACATCACGGAACAAGTCTTGCGAGAAGGACATAAGCCCCTTGGAGTCATTGTCACTTGTGACAAACGATTCGATAACTCGCCTTCCCCTTCTGCGGTTTTTAATGTACGTGCAAAGACCTTTAAGAAGATTATCTTTGTCAGTGGTACTAAAAAGTGAGAAACTTGATTTTTACTGTCCGTTATCTCATCAGCAACTTCGTCATTGACACTGGTGTCGTTCTTTACAAAGATAGACTTACGTAAACGGATTTTTTCAGCACCGGATACATGTCCCAATAATACCATATATCACTGAACTTCTCCACGTCTAATAACGTGCAATATCCAAAAATGCACATTAAAGGTTACGTGTCGAATCCTACGTTATATTGACATTGAATTGTGAAAGGTGGAAATATACCTCTTGCGTGAACGTGTCTGAAGTCAATTCATCAAGCCCTTACTCGATGTGTACCACGTGGAATTGGATTACATGCTACCGGGCAATGGTATTTCAGTTGTAAAGGGCTGCCTTAACTGGTGCCCAATTAGTCGATTTACCCAACGTGATTTTAATATTTGTGTCGCTTAATTAAGGTATTGTTACCAGACATTGCTTTATATTACAAGTCTTATAAATAAACAATATCATAGCACTCCATTTGTGCACGGCGTTATTATTGCCTATAGTTTGTTGACTTAGTTTCGCAAAGCAAAAACTTAAAAAATATCTGTATAATAGGTGTATAGTCATTGCCCGCTAAATCAAACATTTCTACAGGCGTTTTAATATATATTTGGTATTCTTAGTACTAATATTTTTATATTTTATTTCGTCGTACTCGCCAATCCCACGGTAGTTTCAAAACAAACCTCACAATCATCATTTGCCCTTTATACGTAACTGTTCCAAGTTTCAGCAGAATTTGTGTGGGGGATGAGTATTTTTCGACTTTGAAGCCGACCCATCCACCTTCCTTTTGCATTATGAAAGAAATCCTCCAATGTTTGTACCCCGGAGATTATTGATATCAGGAGCATATGAGCCAAGCCTTTAAAAGGTAACGACATTACTCTTTTTTTTTTTTTAATTTCTCCCCTATAGCTTAGGGGGAAATTTTATTCCAGATCACTGTTTCGGGCGTGCTAGCGACACGTAGTGATATAAGAAGGAGTTTTAGGGACGTGGCCCAATCATCGAATTTTCGTGGTTGGGGAACCTTTGAATCCGCCGATAAACGAGCTTTTTTGATTTAAGACAAGTTTACGCTATCAAAAGATTATATTTTTTTATTAAATATTTTCCAGAATTGCTTCAATATATTACTGAGCACTTTTGTACTTTTTAGTTTTGCGATCCGCATAGCCGTGCTCGCGATAGACTTCTAAATTGGGCCTAAGTAAATTCGGTAGTAGTCAACCTGCACAATAATATTTTTTATGCAAATATACGTTTTAAACGCTTTGTTTTAAAAGCCTTCGATCTAAATAAAAGAAGGGAAACGTTTTCACTTCGGGGAAGAATAAATAACATATGTCATATTAATACAACGCTACCAAGATTTTCGACGTTTCTTCGAGAAGCTTGGAGTAGCCGCGGGCCCGCGCTTCTATTACGTGGAAATCCGCGAGTTAATTTATCCTAGGTATCCGCTAACCGGTTTTTACTTTGTTAAATTCTACGCTTACCAGCTTGTGGAACACTATTTGCGAAAGATTCGATTCTAGTAGGCGCTGCGCCGCTGATGCTTTTGTTGTCTGCTAAGGTGTTGATCTCTGTGTGAAGTGACTCTAAAATTAAACACCTCGGGTTTTCGACGACCGACAGGGTGGCGGTAGTTTTCCCTTCAAAGTGAGTCCCTTAATTACAGAATTGACCCAAAAATATATATTTTTAATTAGGGTTATAATACGAACGTAGGCGACAGAGGAACTCAGTTAAGTGGCGGTCAGAAACAACGGATTGCTATCGCCCGTGCATTGGTTAGGAATCCCCGGATTTTACTTTTAGACGAAGCTACGTCCGCCCTTGACACCGAGAGTGAAAATATCGTACAAGAAGCGTTGGACAACGCCAGTAGGGGTCGAACGTGCATTGTTATAGCGCACAGGCTTTCAACCATTCAAAATGCTGACAAAATTCTAGTCATACATCACGGTAAAGTTGTCGAACAAGGCAACCACATTCAGCTATTAGCTCAAGAAGGATTATACAACAAACTACATTTGTTACAAAGTGGAGGGTACGACCATTATTGAAATTTGTTACGAGCTGATTAAATAATGAACCATTATTATAAATTGTTAAGTTACAATATTTCTTCTACAAAATTAATATAAATTTTATACTCCATAAATAAGTATATATTTAAAGGACTTATTATACAAAAAAAAAGGTTGCTTCGCACCTTAAAAAGGGCCCTTATCTAACTCGAATCAAACCCGTGAAGAGGCACAAATTATTTTTTTAGAGAAAGAGCAATTTAATGTTTAAAATTATAGTTAGTAGATATAGTCTACTACTCCAAAGATTTTATTATTATTAAATATTTTCAAAAAACGGATAAAGACGACCTAGGCTCTTCCTCGTTCGTCTTTATCCGTTTTTTGGAAAATGTTTAATAATAATAAAATCTTTGGAGTAGTAGAATATATCTACTATAATTTTAAACATTAAATTGCTCTTTCTCTAACAATTAATTTGTGTCCATTCACAGGCTGATTCGAGTTAGATAAGGGCCCTTTTTAAAGGAGCGAAGCAACCTCTTTTTTGTACTATTTCTGTCCCTTTTTACCAAAAATATACCCTTTTTCCACATTTCCACTATTTTGCTTTATAGATCTTTTGAATCTTAATTCTTAATAATGTTGAATAAAAATTATAGCGTTTAAATGAGCCTTCAATCTATACGTAATTCAGAGCCTGGTACAAATCTCGAAAGACAGAGATTAACTAATCTAACCTTACCTAAAGCAGTAAAATAGGCATGGGTTAGTTCAAGGGATTAACTAACCTAACTTCATCTTACCTAAAATAATACCAGAGTGACGGGTTAGCCCACGCTAGGGATTAACTAATCTAACCTTACCTAACTTTAAAGATTACCAGATGGACGGGGTAGCCCGAGGGATTAACTAGTTGGAGGTATGGGCTAATTTAAGGGATTAACTAAACTAACCTAACCTTTAAGATTACCAGATTTAGGGTATCCCGAGGGATTAACTAAATAGAGGTATTAAGTAGTTCGAGGGATTAACTAACCTAACCTTATCTAAAATATTACCATAGCGACGGGTTGGTCCGAGCTATAGGGATTAAATAGTTGGAGGGATGGGCTACTTCCAGGGATTAACTAACCTAACCTTAAAGATTATCAGATGGACGGGGTAGCCCGAGGGATTACTAATCGAACCTAATATATTACAACAGGGACGAGTTAGCCAGAGCTAGAGATTAACCTGTTAAAGTGACAGGTAGTTCGTGCGATTAACTAACCTAATCTAATCATACCTACATAATCTAATCTTAAATTTTATAATATTGAATCGCATCGACAAAGAATGGGCATAGAAGACGGAACAATTATTTAAAGCAGGAGAACATATTTCAGGAGACCAGAAGTATGTGGCCGTTTATTTAACTCGCTGGCATGAACTTCCGTTTCGCCTATCCTCTTTAACATGCTAAATCTTTATTTTTTAATATAGGCTTACTTGAGTTCCGCGATTATGATGTTCTTTAGATCCAGACTTCAATAATTGGCCAACTACTTAATAGCAACGTCATTACGTAGTAGTAATGACGGTGCTATTAAGTAGTTTGCCAATTTCTAGGTAATGTGATTTAAGTTCAATGATCTACTTTACCAAAAAGATCGTAAGAAAGAGGTCTATTATCACCGCCACAATTCTAAACGCTATCGTAAACCACCCACTGGTGCAGTGCATCTATAAGTACCGAATCTGTAAATCTCGCTTATATAGGCCGAGAAGAGATACATTATTAAAGTTAAAAAAGCAAATGATAAGATCTTGCCTACTTTTTAATTACGGTGAATTAGGGGGAATTTAATGGGATACTCATGATAAAATATAATAGTCAAAATTAATGAGCTGAAGAACCCAGTGTATATAATTTTCAGTTATCAATAAAAAATACCATTAAAAATAGCTTATCTACTGTTTAATAAAGTAAATTTTTGTTCATCTATTTAGAACCAGTAAATAAAGCTGGTTTAGTTTTACTTTTTTCGTAACCCATTCAGTCACCTTTCTCTCTATTACTTCATATACCTTATCAATCTATCATTATTGAAATCTTTGTTTAACCAAGAGAAGCCCTCGTACTCAATAAACTATACTTTCTATTAACCCGAATTTAATGGATATTCCTTATCATTCTACTGTTTAAGAAATGTTTGTTTACCATTATGAAGCAATTAATAATGCTCGGCTTAGCTTTAGATTTCACCCTTTTGTTACCCATTCAGGCACCTTACTTTCTATTAACTCTAATTCAATCGATATTCTTTATCATTCTACTGTTTAAGAAATAAAATTTTTGATTGTAATTTTGAAGCAATTAATAAAGCTCGGCTAAGCTTATGTTTTCACCCTTTTGTAACCCATTCAGGCACCTTGCTTTCTATTACTTCATATACCTTAATCAATATTTCATTATTTAAATCTGTGTTTAAATAGAGATACTTTTGTACCCGAAAAAAGTCGTATCAAATTTTTTAAAAATACCTTTGTCTGTATTATTTCGAATTCAGTGGACGGTGGGAAGAGGGAAACGACGATTTCAGTTATCAAGCGCCGCGAGTTCATGGAAAAATGCATTACGGTTTCTGATGAAATTAGACTTTAGATAGGGTTTACCCACTACAGTGGGTATACTAATTACCATTTTTGGCGAAGGTCTAAAAATATTTTTTTGTCATAATATTTTGAAAGTTTTATATTTTTATTTAAACACTTTTTAAAAAAACCTTCAAGGACAAAATACAAATGTATCCAAAGGTGCAAGTTTTCAATAGACATTTAGGAAAACCGGTAATAATATCACTTTAAAAATCCACCTTAAACATTCTTATTTAAGTACTTTGACGAAAGAAAACGCGAGAAACAATTACTTTTACTATATAATAACCATACAGGCTATTAAAAATAGTGATAAAGAATGTGGCGAATCTTTATTTCCAAAAAGTAAAAAACAGTGATTATCAAATATTTTTTTTAATGAAGTATTTTTTTTTCTGTTACAAAAGTCTCCGCTTAAGAGGGAATTGAGCAATTGGTTAAATCTGTGTTTAAATAGAGATACTTTTGTACCCGAAAAAAGTCGTATCAAATTTTTTAAAAATACCTTTGTCTGTATTATTTCGAATTCAGTGGACGGTGGGAAGAGGGAAACGACGATTTCAGTTATCAAGCGCCGCGAGTTCATGGAAAAATGCATTACGGTTTCTGATGAAATTAGACTTTAGATAGGGTTTACCCACTACAGTGGGTATACTAATTACCATTTTTGGCGAAGGTCTAAAAATATTTTTTTGTCATAATATTTTGAAAGTTTTACATTTTTATTTAAACACTTTTTAAAAAAACCTTCAAGGACAAAATACAAATGTATCCAAAGGTGCAAGTTTTCAATAGACATTTAGGAAAACCGGTAATAATATCACTTTAAAAATCCACCTTAAACATTCTTATTTAAGTACTTTGACGAAAGAAAACGCGAGAAACAATTACTTTTACTATATAATAACCATACAGGCTATTAAAAATAGTGATAAAGAATGTGGCGAATCTTTATTTCCAAAAAGTAAAAAACAGTGATTATCAAATATTTTTTTTAATGAAGTATTTTTTTTTCTGTTACAAAAGTCTCCGCTTAAGAGGGAATTGAGCGATTGGTTCAGAAATCATGGGGTTCTGTAAAATTGTTACGGAAAGTCTAAAGCACGCATAAATAAACGGTTGTCTCTTATTAAAACTAGAATAACTGAAGTATTTCAGGAAATAGCATTTTAAACAAAATTGCTGAAGTAAATTAAATACTAATTGTTAAAATAAAACTTATTTCATTGCGATCCTAATACTCCTGGTCGATTTCTATGGCTTAAATTTCAATTAATACTGACGCAACTAAAAATGTTGCTTCGCACCCTTAAAAAAAGTTATTTCCTTGGTTGAGGTCAAACGCGTAAAGGCACTGAGGTGTTATCCCATTGGATCGAATCCCATTCGACCGAATTGATAAGATAAGAGATTCCGCCAAAATACAAAGTTTTTATAGTTTTATTGGTGATTTCTCACTAAAGGCAATCGTCTATTATAAAAATAGTTACCAGGTCAAAATAAGATAAGCGCAAGATATTCATCCGAAAATTTCGAGTATTATAATGCATCAGTAACAACCCTTTAATTTGAGGTTAAACCCTAGACAAACTAGTATTGATATATGAATTAGTTCAGAAATCTGAATGGTTTAAGACTCATAGTGTGAGAATTAAAATAAAAGTAAAGGATTAGATCTCAGAGTCAGGATATCATAATTGACGCCCTAGCCTTTGCGGGATATATAATAGCCTAAAATGGAAACTCTATTAACCTATACAGGAGGCACGTTATTTCAGCCTTATCAATAAGGCTAACTACACATTATATTTTAAAATCGAATAGTAAAACCAAATCATGCATTTAAAAAAATCTGCATTATCAAAAAGTTTTATTACAATGCCTATTTTAAAATTATAACACTCAAAACAAAACATAACTAATTCTGCATTTTGAAATTCTGCTATCTCTTTAAATATTATGGGGATACCAGACTCAGTGGCGGTGCCAGGATTATTTAAGGTGTAGGCTAGAGCAAGTTGGGGCCCTTTCCCGACCCCGAACAAACCAGATAATTTTGAACTGGAGTTTATTGATTAATGGGAATGTTTAACAACATTTCCAAAAAATCATTTCATGAAAAACACAGATATCTTTATATCATACACAATTACACTTTCCCTTTTTGCTCATCTTTTTTTACCCTTTTGGGCACTGGCAGACAGATGCTTTTTACTGTACATTTTCTGATTTACACTGTAAAAAATTAAGGTATTTTTGGGGTCGTTTTAAACACCTTAAGGTATTTATTAGTACTACCGACGGCGCTTAAACAAACCCTAAGAATTTTTAAGGGTTCTTTTCAATACCATTAGGGCATTTTCGAGTATTTTATGAGTAAATAAGGCCTTTTTTAAAACCCTAAAAGGTATTATCAAACCAAGCTCGTGAAATTACTTTCCTAAGCCTACTTTTGTCAAATTAGGCTTAACAATCGGAAAACCCCGCGAAATGAAAACTACGCTGGAGATTTTATTCCAAAATCATTGTAAGTCTTATTATACATATTGTTGATATTAATGTTTTATTGGGATCTTAATTGGAGAAAAGTAAAATATCTAATGTCATTAATAGAACGTAAACTAAAACAAGCGCCGCAAGGTTTAAATTGTATTTTTGGGGATTCAAATGTTAACGCTCGGGAGACTAGAACCCAGCGAATTATCTGTTGCAACCTTGACGAGAGAATAACGCTTGGTGCCGCGTCACTTTTTGGCGGAGGTGATATCTATCTCTGAGTGAGTAACAAACGAGTGGAAGCTTGTACCTAGCGCACAATAAGCGGTAAGCGCGTTTGAACGGGAAAACGGGCAGTCTCTTTCACCTCCTTCGTTTAAGTATTCTCTCTGTTCTCTTCATAGTAGAGACGCGACGCGACCGAGCCATCAATTTAGGCGCAAACTTAACTTGTATTTAACTCTTTGAAATCGAAGGTTGCTGAAAGGCAGATTGAAAGGTAGGCATATCTATTAATTTATATATGTTATAAATTTTCAAGTTTCTAACATATGCAATAATTCCTTCACGAGTATGTTAGCTGCTTAGCATAATCCTATCAAGCTTAAGCCTTTGCTAGTTATTTCAACTTGAAGGAGTGAAGGACTCATATTTTTTCAGGAACAAACTGAATGTGATTCTGATATAACTGAAAAGGGAAAGTTTATTCTGCCGATCACTGTACTAAAAGATAGAATAACATGGTATGGAGTAGGTTTTTAACAACCATTAGGTACGGTTTAAACATGATTAAACATAATATAATCAAGAATAAATCTAAACGATGAAGCTAATCCTAATCTTAATTAAAATTAATCACAATTTTACCAATAAAAGTGATTAAATTTATTTAAAGCTTTATGACTGATTGAAATTTATTGATGATAGAATCAAATTAACTATGATTAGACCAATTATAATTAAAATGGATTTTTCGTGTATTATTAATACTAGATCAGAATTTAATAATTACTGGATTAATTTCTCTTATTAATAATTCGTATTATTTTTTTTTTTTTTTTTTTTTTTTTTTTAATTTTATATCAACAATTCCAAATTACATTGCATATCTCGCCCACCCACTAAGCTTAGCTTGTTTCGGGTGAGCGGCTTACTTTACATCCTAACAATTAATATTTGTTTTAGTAGTAAGATTAGAAAGATTACCAGGTTATAATTACTTGTCAAAAAATATAAATTTACATATGATTACGTAAAGAGAAAAAACAAAAAACAAAAAAATATTACGATAAACGACGCATTATGTTATCGATTCCTATATTCTTAATACTTGAGTTAACTATTTTTTTAAATTGGCTGGTTGATTTACTTTTAGTAGAGTTTAACTGCAAAATATTAAAAAGTTTTGATCCAATATATTGAATGTGCCCTTTACCAATTTCTTTAAATACGCGTGGTACCTTTAGATCACATCGCGCTACTGATCTGGTATATGGGGGATTTATGGGTAATTCGATAGGATTAATAAACAAAATTGTTTTACGATACTCCAACGCCACACTTAGCACAAAGAGCTCCTTAATATTTAAAACCTTAAAGTCAGTGTAAGCGAGATTAGTTGGATAGTGGTAATTTTGTTTTAGGCATGTTCTAACTATTCGATTTTGTGTCCTTCCAATTTTATTTAGTAATGACTTGGTACAGTTCCCCCAACACGTAATATCGTAGGATAGTACAGATTGTACCAACGCGCAATAAACGATCCTCAAAGTACTTTTGTTCAAAAATTTTTTCAAAAGACTAAATTTATATAATAAGTACCGTAATGTTTTAACCATATTATCAAGGTGAAAATTCCACCTCATATGCTGATCAAAGTGAACACCTAAATATTTAATACTCTGCACTCGAGTAATAAGGTCAGTACAGTCACAATTTTCAGTCACAAAATCAGTGATGTTACATTGTTTTTTGTGTATCTTTAAAGTAAACAAAGTGGGTTGTCGTACTTTTGTTGCTGAAAAAGTAATTGCTTTGGTTTTATTCGAGTTTAGACTTAATAAATCCATATCCAGTAACTGCTTAGCCCTTTTCAAACCCAGATTAGTTTTTTGAGTAACCAAATTCCAATTTTCATCAATAAACACTAGGACAGTATCATCTGCGAAAGATATTAGAAAATCAGCGAAGTTAGCCTCGCAAAAATTATTTATGTATATCAAAAACAATATGGGACCTAATACTGTCCCTTAACTAATTCTTCCGTGCTTAATTGTCCATCAAGTTTGACATATTGCGTTCTGTTTTTTAAGTAATCTGTGAACCAGTCTAGTGCCAAGCCTCTAATCCCGATATTTTCCAATTTGTTAAAGAGAATTTCATGACTGATTGTATCGAAAGCTTTCGCGAGATCTAAAAATACAGCCCCAACCTTTTTATTTTTATCTAAGTTTTCTATGATTATGGAATTAAGGAGCGCCATAGCGTTCGCAGTCGAGGAATTCTCTTGAAATCCAAACTGGGTTTTACAAATTATTCGATATGAGCTTAAATAGTTAACTAGTCTAGTCTTCATGCATTTTTCTATTAATTTAGAAATATGGTTTAAGATGGAGATTGGTCTATAGTTACTCAGTAGTCTGTGATCACCTGATTTATATATAGGGATAATTATAGCCTTCTTACAAGTATCAGGAAATACTCCAGTCTCGAGACTTAAATTTATTATATAAGTTAGTGGTTGAGTAATATTGTCTCGCACCTTTTTTAGTAGTCCCGTGCTAATGTTATCATTTCCCATAGAGGAAGTAGTTTTCAAAGCATTGATATGTGATTTCACCTCAGGTGCTAAGAACATGGAGTTGGGGTATCGTTTGCATTCGACTGGTCCTACGTATCTATCATCAGGCCTGTCTATTTTATCCGCAAGATTAATACCTATATTGGTGAAGTATTCATTCAAATGACAAGCAGCTAATTCCGGGTTTTTCGCAACATCTACATCTATTTCATTCACTTTCAAAGTTTTTATCGTTTTTTTATTCTTAGCACGAGCCAAAACACTGTTAATAATTTCCCAGGTTTTATTACTGTCATTACCCGCTTGTTTTATTTGATTATCATATTTCCATTTAACCTTTTTTAAAAGTATACTTAGATAATTTCGGTTTTAATTCTAAGTTAAGCGGATTTTTTATAACTTTTTGTTTGATTACATTTCTTTTGTTTATACATCGAATTAGACCTTTAGTAATCCAGGGCTTTATCTTTCTATCCGACCCTTTGTTATTATTAACTTTTTTAGTCGTTGTAGACAAATTTACATAGAAGTTCAGAGTATCATAGAATTCAGCAATCGCGTCATTAACTTTAGTTTTATTATAAACATTTATCCATGGCTCAAATCCAATTAATAATTTTAATTTATCATAATCAATAATTTTCAAAGATTTTTCTTTCTCGGGCGTGTTATTCGTTAATAGTGCAATCTTGACGTCTATCTTGGCCAACGTCGCGAAATGGTCTGTAGTGTATGTTTTTAAGACCATGGTGGTGGGGATTACCTCCGGGGGTGCTTTAATAAAACAGTGATCAAGACAAGATTTACTAGTAGGTGTTACTCCAGTATATATGGTAGAAAGCCATTGCCATTTAGGATAGATAAGTACTCATTCGCACTATCATCAGGATCCCTAATATCAATATTCATATCCCCCATAATTCTCACGTTATACTTACTATTAAGACTGATAACGTATCTTTCAAACGAATCTAAAAAAACTCTTTAAATTAGAAGAGGGAGATCTATAAATTGCAATGACTTTCAGAATACAATGATCGAGATTTAAATCAATGTCTAATAAGCTAATATCGTGAATCTTAACTTCGCTAAAGTTAAATGAAAAAGAGTTTTTAATAAAAACCAAAATTCCATCATTCTGGTTTAAAAATTGAGTAGTTGAAATGTGGGTGTAATTTGTTAAGTTATACAGGCTAATTTCTTTATCTAACAACCAACATTCAGTTAAGATTATCAAGTCAAAGTTCGCTTCAATGCTTTCCAAAAGTACACACAGTTCATTAAAGTTTTTTGAAACACTTCTAATATTTAGATGAAAAAACGGTACACCATTTTTATTTTTATATATTTCGTAAGTCAAATCATTTGAGTAAGCAACTCTCTCTTGTTGCAAATAAGAAAAGTCAATTTCATCCAAAAAATGTATGGTCATTAAAAGGTATACATTTTAATCATTTTATAGACTTAAAAAATTAATTATCTGAATTATATTACTTTGGGGTTCAAGGTCAAATCATCCATATCTCTTACATGAATAGCTTGGGATCCCTCTTTAACCCTCAAATAAATATGCCCATTTTGAACCCATACAAATTTTACACCATTATTTTTGGAGAACATCTTTGCTTCGTATAATAATTTTTTATTAATGGGTGTGAGTTTTTCATTAATAAAAATTCGCTCTTTTTTTAAGGAGTTGTCAACGTCAGAAGCAAATAATCCTGTAGATTTAATTTTTTTAAACTCCCTAAGCCATACATAAGGGTATTTATCATTAGTAAATTTAATTGCAATAAATCTCGGTTTCAATTGATTTACATTTTTAGCCGGAAAGCGGTTAATATCAATAATATCTTTTTTCTTAATTCGTAATCCTAAGGCAACAGCTACATTACCAGCAATCTCTAAGAAATCTTCATTTTGTTTTTCCTCAATACCAGCTATCTCAACCATATTTTTAAATCGGCTTTGATCAATTTCATTTATTCTAAGATCCATTGTCGCAACCTTTTTTTCTAGAACATTGTTCTTTATTTTAAGGTCAGCGTTCTCCTTTTTAAGATTATCTATTAGACCTGTACAGTTCTGCAGATCTTTACTAAAATCATCGATTTTATCGAAGCAAAATTGCACTGCCTTTTCAAAGTCTTGCATTTTATTTTCAATTTGGTCTAATTTATTAAGCTTCATATCCATGTTATTGAGTTTTTCAAATATTTTTAAAAGATGTGTATTATCTGACTCACTGGTTATTTGATCCTCGCCTGCTTCGCCAATTTCACTCAAATTCTTTTCAGCAGATTTGCAGCTATCGCATCGCCACGTTGTTTTCTTCGAACCAAGCTTTCTAATATTTTCCTCACTTTTTAGAGTAGTACATTTAGCGTGAAAGTACTGTGCACAGAAACCCTTGCATTGTATAATTTCTTTGATGCCAGCAGAGGCCAGGGAATATTTGCATGAGCCGCAGCTATCTTCCATTGTTACGTAGTTAAACCGATAAAAAATAACTTAGTAATCTTTTGAAACCGGCCGCGATTAATCTAATCCATCTACAAGGAGCGATCTTTTTTTGCGACCGCTCTCATCGACAGTTTAAAATTAAAAATTCGTATTAAATAATTAATAATTCGTATTAAATAATTAATAATTCGTATTAAATAATTCATAATTCGTATTAAATAATTAATAATTCGTATTAAATAATTCATAATTCGTATTAAATAATTCATAATTAGTAATATTTAATTCATAATTAGTAATATTTAATTCATAATTAGTAAATAAATAATTCATAGTAATATTATATAATTCGTAATTCACAATTAGTATTTAATGGTTTATTATTAGTAATTAAAGACTCATTATTAGTACTTAATGACTCATTATAAGTATTTAAAAATAATAAACTTGTTGTAAAAGGCTTATTTGGAACCCATAAATTTGTGATTAAAACTAACAAATTCATAAAAATGTGATAAAAACTAAACCCATCAATTTGTGATAAAAACTAACGTATTCATATATTTGTGATAAAATTCCATTTCTCAAAATCCATAAAACCCATCTTTCTCAAAATGCATAAACGTCTTATAAAAAGCTTTCTTTTCCAAACTAATGAACTTCTTTTAAAGACCAAAATCATAAACTTGTTATAAACCTCTTTTCCAACCCATAACTTTGTACTAAAATTAAAGTTTACAAACTTGTAACCTCGTGAAAAACCAATTTCTCAAAGTGCATAAACTCGTGTTAAAACTTTTTTTTCAAATGCATGAAACCATAATACAAATCTGGATTTATTTTGATTTTTAAATCATTGTGATGTATGATAACCCATTATTTTGTACAAATAAATCTTCCAGGTTTGCTACTATTTAAATAATGAAAGAAGTATCTTTTATTTTCCCGAAAAATACCTTATATGGTGCCAATTAGTACCTCTTATGGCCAAAAAGGTATTTTTTCACACCACCAAAGCGAAATTTTGAACTCTGGATAAATACCTTATTTGGTGCCAATTAGTACCTCTAATTGCCGAAAAGGTATTATTTCGTACCCCTAAAGCGAAGTTTTGAAGTCTGGATAAATACCATATATGGTACCAATTAGTATCCCTAATGAGCCAAAAGGTTTTTTTTCGAACCCCAATAGTATTTTTTTGAAGTCTGAAAAAATACCATATATGGTGCTAAATAGTACCCCAAAGGTCTTCATTAATACCCCTAAAGTAGGGTATTAATAAGTACCTAAAAGGGTGCGCCTGGGGTGGCAAGCAGAAATACCTTTAAAGGTATTTATCCGACCCTTTATTTTTTACAGTGTAATTAAGAATCAGTTGATTCGTTGAAGAACAGGACATACACCGTACGCACCTAACACATTTAAAAAACGAATGCGAATGCGCGAATATTAGCATTAGCAGTTTTACCATTAACGGTTTAGTAGTGAAAAGAAATGACTTGAACCGATAATTACTCTCGTATGGGATAGCTGCAAAAGTTGAGCACTGGGGTTATGATCCTAAGTTTGAATTGATAGCTCAAGCCTAATGCATTATAGAAATTGTAACTTTTCGGATATCTGGAATATGGGAAGTGGGTTTGAAAGAAGATATGCTACTGATTCTAGGGGCTTGGTAAGTTTTTAGAACGGGCTATTTGAAGATAATTCCATTCTTACGCCTTTCAGTCATGTTATTTTAGTTAAATTGGAAATATAATCACGAAAGAAAAAGACCCGCTAAGAAATTATAAAAGCGAGGGCAAAGCCTCCACCCATGCTGGTTAAAATGCAATAAAGCTACTCGTGCTTGCGACATTTGGCACTCTTAAAATATTTCCTTTTCTCGTAGAAAATGGATTCCTTGTGGCTACCATTTTCTCGTTTTTACTGGAAGGCCAGTAACCATCTTTAGTTATAATAAAAGTAGCCATCCTCGTTTCTTTACAACAGCTTTTTGAAGTTTCTTTCTTAAGCTAAATTAGCAACAGTTTAAAGGGTATGGGACATAAAAAATAACCTTTATCAAAACTGGTTAATAAATCAAATATAAAAAAGTGAAAATGTAAATTCATTTGATGCCAATTATTGCAAATCTGTTTGCTTTAGGGCCCACTTTCGAGAAATTCGAGGCCCTTTTCTCCAATTTTGGGACCCCTGTCATATTTTCAAGTAGGCTACAGCCTACTTAGCCTGAGTGTATCGCCGCCACTGACCAGACTCTTTCCAACAAGTTGTTTTTGAACGATTTAAACTGTTTAAAATGCGTAAAAAGTATCAAAACTCACCAAAGGTTTCGCGGTAATTTTCAATTAATTATCAAAGCTGCACACTATAGTCTCGCTTAGCCTAAATCTGTTTCTAAGAAATTTTAGATTGGAACATTTCACGAGAAAAGTTAGTTGCTGATGCCATTATTATATCATATAAAAATGGCTCATGAACTGAACTAACTCTTGTGGGCGCGCTATTTATCGAAAATGACCATATCCGACCCATCACTAAATAACAATAGATATGGACTAATTAGGAACTGGAGAGGTTAAACGGTTTGTTCCCCTTTAGTCCAAAAACGTTGGCCCAGTGGGGGCTTCATAGACCAAATATGATGAATTCCCAATTCGTCCAGACCAAAAATTCCGCTTCCCATTTCACCCGAAACGTTTTCACCAATTCCCCTTTGAACCAAAATATTCCTGCTGCATTTTTTAATTCTAAATAGATTACATTAAATGTTAATTTAAGCGTTTTAGAGTTTTATTCATTTGAAAAATGGAAATCGAATGGATTCAATCGTCTAGAGAACAAATAGTCCCGGTAGTTCGCGGGAAAATTGGGTACGGTCAAGGAAGGTTGGGTTCGGTTTGGGAAGGTTCGTTTAGGGAAGGTTATCTTCGGTGAGGAAAAGTTGGGTTCGGTTAGTTAAGGTTGGGTTCGGTTAGTTAAGGTTGGTTTAGGCTAGATAAGGTTTGGTTGGATTCGGTTAGGTAAGGTTTGTTTGTGGTTGGTTAGGTTGGGCTCGGTTTGGTAAGGTTGGGTTAGGTTTGATTAGGTTTGGTTGGATTCGGTTAGGTAAGGTTTGTTTGTGTTTGTTTAGGTTGGGTTGGGTTCGGTTAGGCTGGGCTCGGTTTGGTAAGGTTGGGTTTGGTTAGGGTTGTGATAGTTAAATATTAAAATTATGTATTTTTTTTGGAAAATGAATATAAAATAAGCTTTGAAAATGCCTTTCCTTGAAAAAATTGACAAATTGGGACGATTGGGTGTAGGCTTAGTGGAAATTAGGTCAGTTTGGATTGGGATAGTTTGGATTGAGCCAATTGAGATTGGGCGAAATGGGAATCGGGCCAAATATTTTGGGCAAATCGGGGTACAACCGTTTAAATCTACGACCAGCAGAAGAAACTTTCAAATCTCATAGGCTTGGGATAGGCTGGGACGGGTTTGGTTTGGGTTACATTTGGTTAGTTTGCGTTGGGTTCGGTTGGATTGGAAGTCTATGGGATTTTAATATAGAGTTTTGATAATTTCACGCATTTGCTTAACGTAAAATTTTTTAAGTATTTTTCGGAACCCCCTGGATACTAATTAGTCAATGACTATTTTTATTTAGTGGGGATTTGAATATCGTCATCTATTTCTTACAAACATCTCTTTTGGTTCACACGCTCTTCAAGAAATTGACTCGTTTTAAAAAAATATTCTTAATTTTCTTTGAGACTAATTTCGTAATTTCAATAATTAACCACGAATATCTTTTAATACTTTGGGAAAATGTAATATTTTTAGTCTTGTTTTACCATTCCAAATTGCTTAAAATAAATTGTTTCCATAGGCTAGTATCTCTTTTATGAATTAATTCTAGCAAATACCTTAAAACTGCAGCCGAAACATTGTAACGTAATGAATATGACTTAAAAATACAAATAAAAATCGGCAATTCGCTTTATAAAGTTAAATTTAGGTGATTAAAAATTTTGTTTTTCTAAACAACAAGTTTTCGTAAATATTTCACAAAATAATTTTTGGCTAATGCTCATTTTACTTGGCCATTAAATTATTATGAGGGAATCAAATCTTTTGTTGATAAGATAGAATCTTTGCGTTCCCGGGAACTTAACTTTTTTAAATTCCATCGGATATATTTAAGCAGAGATTCTTGTCTGATTTTATCGAATCCTAGTGCTGGTTTTTCGATCGGATGGGATTGTCCCACTGGACCGAATCCGCCAAAGTGCGGGTTTTCGGTCGAATGGGATTTGGTTCGGTCGAATGGGATTCGGTCCAATGGAATAGGAGCGTCCAGACGTGAGGTCCATCTAGGCTTTTGGTTAGGATTGGTCGGTTAGGTTAGTTTCCAGGTTAAATTAATAAGAGTTTTCAGGTTAGGATAGGTTAGGCTACTTCTATGAAGTTCAAATACATTTTATAATTTATTTTTCCTTTTTTTTATTGAGTCTTTTTGAATGAGATAATAGACCAAGTAGACATTACACCAGATATGAGGTTATGTATGGTTAAAGAACAACATCAACTCCCCTTAAGAGTCTGGGTACACGTAATGTTAAAAATTTTGGTCTCTTTTATGAAAAATACGTATTTTATGATTAAAATAGGGTAGTTGGTGGATAATTTAAACGTAAAATTCGAGCTCACAACTGTAAATTTTGGGAATAACAACGAATGGAAGGTTTCTTCCATAATGTAAAGAATAGGAAGAATCTATGACTTTCGTGCCGGATATGAAGCCTTCCCCCAGACGAAAATAGTGAACGGTTATTATTTTATATTCATAATTATGTTAGGAAAATATTGGAAAATAATTATTTTGTAACTGCCATGGGTATAGTGCTGGCGGCAAAATGAAATTCCTCTATTTTTGGTCTACATCGCCTCGAAATGGTCCCCAACGCCTTTAAAAGTGTTCCACTTGTCAAGCATCATGCTATACTGTTTGCTAGCTTTACAGGGTTTGTGCAAAGACTATATAGCTTACTTGAATAGTCTTTGGTGTATAATAAATCCGAAAAATAAATAGAGAAATATACCAATTAGTAGATACTGGAGTAGTATCTTTAATTTTTATTTCATATTAAACAAAACACACTTGTATAAAAAGCACAAACTATTCATGTAACATTGTACATTAACGGATGTCTGGCAGTTCAAGCTCAGTGGCATCTTCACACACTACACGTAATTTTGACTGGTACCAACTGCCTCGATCTTCATGGCGACGATAACCAAGATACCAGATTACGCTGCTAACGTGGACACAAGTACCTATCGTCAAACTGCCACCTTTGCAATTGCAATACCAGCCTTTAATGGCATTTACACCTGTCCCGTTAGGTACATAACGAATGAGAGCTTGGTGAACAGCTGAGGTGGAAAATTGACCAGGCACACGTATACGAATTAAGTCATGTTCAATTTTGGACGCTTCGACGCTGAAAGAGCCGGATTTCTCTATAGTCAAAGCCACATAAGATTCAGCGCGTTTCGTTTTAAAGTCGCTCATTACCACCTCACGTACATCACTTTCAACGTCAACAGTATCTAATCTATCAGCGTCACCAATACCTCAACCATCAACGTCGCAATTACCACGAAAGCTTACGTCATCAAACACCATTGTCATAAAGCACAGTTGTGTTCGGCCCCTGTCCAAGACTTGCTTCATTTGCGGTGCGAGTACACGAACCAGAGTAAAAGCCGAGGTGCGAACAAGTATATTTGTGGAAAGAGCAATCTTTATTCATCAGGACAACCGAATGTGCTCCACGCATCTCGTTAACGGTGAGCTTCCCACTGATATAATTGCTGGAATTCATGTTTCCGCTAGATCAACCATTATGACTGCCACGGACATTGAGAAACTATTAAACGACCTCAGAAAGTGTGTTAACGACCTACGGACGCCGAGCTTTGACAACTTCATACAAAGTGATGAAGACTGTGAAGTATTAACATCATTGTCCCTGCACGAGTTCCTAGAGGTGCATTCTTCTATTGAGGACGTTATTCATACCATCAGATGCTGTTCATCGAAGACAGCTCTAGCAGTATTATTGGTGAAATTACGATTGGGTATCTCCAATAAGGTGTTATCAACTATATTTCATTTAACTGAAAGATCGGTATCAAACACGGTAAAAGCGGTTATTATGGCTTTATCGGAGCGTTTCGTGCCACATCATTTTGGCCTGCAACACTTATCACGTGACAATTTGATAAGAAACCATCAATCTGAAGCAGCTGTAAAACTCTTTGCTAGCAACAAGCCTAATTGTCTTATTACCATTGTAGATGGCACCTATATCAAGGTTGGAAGATCCAAGGACTATACAGTTCTTCACAAATCATTCTGTGTGCACAAAGGCCAGCATATCCTCAAGCCAATGTTAATGGTAACAACTACGGGTTACATAATAGATATAATCGGACCTTACTTCGCTAATGGCCGCAATAACGACGCGCGCATTTTAAACCATTCTATCAAAAAAAGAGAAGAACTCCAGTCTTTCTTTCAAGTTGGTGATGTTGTACTGGCGGACCGCGGTTTCCGAGACTCGAACAGCGTACTAACTGAACTGGGTGTGAGTTTACAAATGCCTCCGTTCTTGTCTAAAGGCGAGAAGCAAGTCAACACGCAAGAAGTTAATCGTTCCCGACAAATAACGTACCTCAGGTGGCCGGTTGAAGTTAGGAACGGGCATTTGCAGACGATGTATCGTTTTTTCCAAAGCCGTATACCAGTGCATATGTTGCCATTGGTTCCGGAACTTCTTCAAATTGCTGCTGCGCTTCTGAACGCCTACCACCCGGAATTACATCTTAAAGGTTCCTGGGAAGACGCCGTCGAGAAAATGTTGGCATTCTCTACGAAAGAAAATCCTCTTAAGGAAGTGTTTGAGCGCGATAATCTGCTTCGCAAACCGTCTAAATGGCAACGAATTGAGGATAGTGAATTTCAAGACTTCCCGGTACTTCGTGAAAGTGATGTACGTGAGGTGGTAATGAGCGACTTTAAAACGAAACGCGCTGAATCTTATGTGGCTTTGACTATAGAGAAATCCGGCTCTTTCAGCGTCGAAGCGTCCAAAATTGAACATGACTTAATTCGTATACGTGTGCCTGGTCAATTTTCCACCTCAGCTGTTCACCAAGCTCTCATTCGTTATGTACCTAACGGGACAGGTGTAAATGCCATTAAAGGTTGGTATTGCAATTGCAAAGGTGGCAGTTTGACGATAGGTACTTGTGTCCACGTTAGCAGCGTAATCTGGTATCTTGGTTATCGTCGCCATGAAGATCGAGGCAGTTGGTACCAGTCAAAATTACGTGTAGTGTGTGAAGATGCCACTGAGCTTGAACTGCCAGACATCCGTTAATGTACAATGTTACATGAATAGTTTGTGCTTTTTATACAAGTGTGTTTTGTTTAATATGAAATAAAAATTAAAGATACTACTCCAGTATCTACTAATTGGTATATTTCTCTATTTATTTTTCGGATTTATTATACACCAAAGACTATTCAAGTAAGCTATATAGTCTTTGCACAAACCCTGTAAAGCTAGCAAACAGTATAGCATGAATGCTTGACAAGTGGAACACTTTTACAGGCGTTGGGGACCATTTCGAGGCGATGTAGACCAAAAATAGAGGAATTTCATTTTGCCGCCAGCACTATACCCATGGCAGTTACAAAATAATTATTTTCCAATATTTTCCTAACATAATTATGAATATAAAATAATAACCGTTCACTATTTTCGTCTGGGGGAAGGCTTTCATATCCGGCACGAAAGTCATAGATTCTTCCTATTCTTTACATTATGAAAGAAACCTTCCATTCGTTGTTATTCCCAAAATTTACAGTTGTGAGCTCGAATTTTACGTTTAAATTATCCCCCAACTACCCTATTTTAATCATAAAATACGTATTTTTCATAAAAGAGACCAAAATTTTTAACATTACGTGTACCCAGACTCTTATGGGGAGTTGCTGTTGTTCTTTTTCGGTCGAAATTTTTATATATGATAGTTTTTAAATACAACGTGTTGGTAGCGAAGCGTATTAGGGGCAGGGCTATAACTCTTAATAGTTTCCTCCTTAAAGTGATTTCGATCAAATGATACTTCGATCAAATGATAATCGATCAAATGCGACTACCTTAAAAACCAAATAATTTCGATCATATGATATTCGATCATTTGAGACATCGTTCGATCATTTGGTATTCGATCAAATCGACCCAGATCGATGCGAAGCAATCACTTTTTCTATATATATAATTAATAATCTCTCGTCTGTTTACTAGAATTAAAATAAGGAATGCAGTGGGGCATTACCTATGATGGGATATGTTTCTTTGACTCGCGGTGCTCCATTTTATCATATTTCTAGAAAGAGTACGCCACAACTATCAGCATCAAGGCTTTATTTCTTAAACTTTTCCCCATCTTCATTTGGTAATTTTTTCATTTTGGAAGTTATCCGAGATAGATGTCTATTTCCTGAGGAATCTGTAAGGGGATTACGTAACGAATAACTAATCGCGACTCTCGCGTCGCCAAGAGCCAATTATATAAGGCTCTATCGAAGAACCCCTAGCGACATCTAGGTGATAATATAGAGATCTTGAGTTTAATTTTTTTATTTAGAAATTGTTAATTTTAAATATAAATACTTTAAATCACTGTTTAATTATTTGACATTTAAAATAAATCCAAATTAATTCTTACAAATGCGTATTAACCTAACATAAATTTTCCGACTACATTTGAATTCCCCGCCTTTTTTATCCTCAAGAAAGAGACATATTTTTGAAATCGGTACCACCGGCCTTATTTTTTTTTGAAGGATAGGCCTAGTATCAGAGAAAGCAGTGTCCGAACATTTGGTAGAGGGTGTCGGTGGCCAAATGTTTTTCGTGGGTAGCGCGAGGCTAAATATTTTGTGGCCCGAGCTCCTTTATTATAAGTGATATATAGATGAAGCATATCAGTAGACCTTTACATTTACATGTCAGTACACCTTTATGGTTAATGTTTCCCTTTAACTAAATAGGTCAAAATTCAGCCTAACAATAAAGTACATAAAACAAACTACTAACTGTAAACACACTCAGTGACGAGACTATGTAGACGATGGTAGCCGTGAATAGTGTCTTAAATAGTCTACTTTACGTTTCTTGATTAGTTTATGTTCTACAATATAATTATAAGTGTGATAAAAAGTAGCACTGTTAAAATTGCACGTAGACTTAAGTCTACCTCAGCCTTAAAAACAAATAAATATAGCGCGGGTATCGAGTGTCGCTTAAAAAACCCAAATGCAAATAAAGAACAAATTAATGGGATAGAATTTTCCAAATCAAGGTGAAAAACCTTTATAAATTCTCGGTTTCCCCTTCCGGTACCTCGACAGAACAGTTCTTTAAACTATAGCTCTTTCATAGTAAAGGGATTGTTTTACATAATTTTGGCTACAAGGAATTTTTATGTATGTTGTGGTCAAGTAGCAACACTTTTCTTCAATCACGAAGGACGCGACTAGCCGACAGACACGAAATAGTCAATGATTGTCAATCGGAAAACATACGTTCTCGAAGCTAGAATGTAATAATTTCGTCGGTTCATTTCAATTTAGATTAAAATATAATTATTATATTTCATTCTACGCGGTTTTCCAGAAACGTCTTATTTTTATCTTCGCATAATCTGTTTGAATAACAGTGTATTTGTTTGTTAATCAAGCTTAAAATTTTATCTCCGGCTATCTCGAATCCAGCATTTTGTAAACCGGCTTTAATTCTATTCAAAATAAATCAAAGTACCTTGCATTGGTAGGCCTGATTTCAATAATCCCTTTTTTCAAGTCCTATTTAATTCAATCTACCTTAGAGTCAACAATTGTCACAACCCTTGGGTTTCGGTTTAACTTACACTTTTCGACGAGGAACTACTACTAAGGTAAATTCTTGGCATATTGTAAGTCGAAGGATATGGCCAAGGTTAATATGACTAAATTTTAATTAACTCGAAATTATTCCGAAATTCAACTTGAATTTTTTTGTTTTCCATATCATAAAATAAACCTTTACAAAATTTTTCTTAACAAAGTTTTTTCTAAATCCTTAGTTGTGCGCCGAGCGTCGGGCTCAGCTCACCTCGTCTTACTTTATATACATTGGTATCGAGCTCACCTCGGGCTCAAAAGTTTACTACGTTTAACTTGGACCTCTTAATTGAGAGCTCCAGCTCGCGCTCCAAAAAAACTATCATTTTACTACAGCTCACATCGGGCTCGGGCTCACGCAAATCTCACGATAGGTCTCAGCTCAGGCTCAATTTACTTTAAGAGGGCTCAGCTCGGCTTCCAAAAAATAGATTTTTTACTACTCTCACCTCAGACTCGGGCTCAAGGTAAAACGTTTACGGCGTATTTATTTACAAAATATAATTAAATTCGGAGAGCCCGACAGGGTTCTATGTTATGGGCCCATCATCATCTGTAATGCAATTTCAAAAATTCGACCTTTAGCCAATCAAAACGCTCCATTTTCCCATTGAAATAACATTAAAATCCACTCTTTCGATGACATGTCCCTTGCATCGCAGAACTAAAAGTGGAATTATTTGTTACAGTTAAAATTAATTTTATATAGTAGAGCAAGCTTCGAATGTGGCGCTTTTTCAAGTTTCATTAATAAATATTCAGTCTAAGTATTTTAAAATTAATTTTGAAGTTTACCCATAATTTGCTTTTTAGCTAGTTTCGGTCATGGCCAATTCGTAATGTTATTCTACGGGTTTTGGTTTTTTGAAAGTGGCTTACCTTTCAGATTTATTTTCTAATACTTACAGAAATTTTTGAAACTTGGATTTTTCATTGGGTATGAATTAAGATTCGAGCTTTATTTTAAGACTAATTTCATAATTTTACACCAATTAGATGGCCCACCATCTATTTATGAAAACGGAGGAAAAAGTAAGGCGGAGAAGTTGAGTCGGAAAAAACTTAAGCCTTATTTGACAAATTAGGCTTAGGTTTTCTTTAGCTTTTTAAATTCACGCGCAGGAGCGCGCTTGATTTGAAGGCTATGGGTATTGAACGCTAATGACTTAATTTCTCCTCCTTCATATTTTTGCCGTTTTTATAGATAGATTGTGGCCAAACTATTCGGTGTAAAATTATAAAATTAGTCTTAAAATCTGGAATCATTAGAAAATAAATCTGAAAGGTAAGTCTCGTACAAAACATCTAAATCCCATAGAATAACATTAAGTTTCAATTTCTCCGCCTTAAAACTTAAAAGTATTCTCCTTTTTAAAAATGTGAAATTCCGAACGACTTGGCATTTCGAACGGCAATAAGGAAGGTATTAACATCTAAAATAACGAAAAAAATAATTTAAATTTAGTTTAAAGGGTAATGGAAAAAATATGATGATTTCGCTGCGGCTGTCGGAGGTAATTAACATAAAAATTGATGAAAAAATTAATTTAAATTTGGGTTAAAGGGCAATGGGAAAAATATAAAGATTTCACTGCGGCTGACGGAGGTATTAACATCAAAAATTATGAAAAAAATAATTTTAATTGAGTTTAAAGGGCACTGGTAAAAATGTAGAGATTTGACTGAATCAAGTGCGGCTGCCGCAGCTATTAACATAAAAATTATGAAAAAAATAATTTTAATTGGGATTAAAGGGCACTGGTAAAAATGTAGAGATTGGACTGGAATCAAGTGCAGCAGCCGCAGCTATTAACATCACAAATAATGAAAAAATTAATTTTAATTGGGATTAAAGGGCACTTGTAAAAATGTGGAGATTTGACTGAATCAAGTGCGGCTGCCGCAGCTATAAACATCAAAAATTATGAAAAAATTAATTTTAATTGGGATTAAAGAGCACTGGTAAAAATGTAGAGATTTGACAGAATCAAGTTTATCTGCCGCAGCTATTAACATCAAAAATGATGAAAAAATTAATTTTAATTGGGATTAAAGGGCACTGGTAAAAATGTAGAGATTTGACTGGAGTCAAGTGCAGCTGCCGCTGCTATTAACATCAAAAATAATGAAAAAATTAATTTTAATTTGGATTAATGGGCACTGGTAAAAATGTAGAGATTTGACTGAATCAAGTGCGGCTGCCGCAGCTATTAACATAAAAATGATGAAAAAAATAATTTTAATTGGGATTAAAGGGCACTGGTAAAAATGTAGAGATTTGACTGAATCAATGGCGGCTGCCGGAGGTATTAACATCAAAAATGATGAAAAAATTTATTTTAATTGGGATTAAAGGGCACTGGTAAAAATGTAGAGATTTGACTGAATCAAGTGCGGCTGCCGGAGGTATTAACATCAAAAATAATGAAAAAAATAATTTTAATTGGGATTAAAGGGCACTGGTAAAAATGTAGAGATTTGACTGAATCAAGTGCGGCTGCCGCAGCCATTAACATCAAAAATGATGAAAAAATTTATTTTAATTGGGATTAAAGGGCACTGGTAAAAATGTAGAGATTTGACAGAATCAAGTTTGGCTGCCGAAGCTATTAACATCAAAAATGATGAAAAAATTAATTTTAATTGGGATTAAAGGGCACTGGTAAAAATGTAGAGATTTGAATGGAATCAAATGCAGCTGCCGCAGCTATTAACATCAAAAATAATGAAAAAATTAATTTTAATTGGGATTAAGGGCACTGGTAAAAATGTAGAGATTTTGATTGAATCAAGTGCGGCTGCCGGAGGTATTAACATCAAAAATAATGAAAAAAATAATTTTAATTGGGATTAAAGGGCACTGGTAAAAAATGTAGAGATTTGACTGAATCAAGTGCGGCTGCCGCAGCCATTAACATCAAAAATGATGAAAAAATTTATTTTAATTGGAATTAAAGGGCACTGGTAAAAATGTAGAGATTTGACTGAATCAAGTGCGGCTGCCGCAGCCATTAACATCAAAAATGATGAAAAAATTTATTTTAATTGGAATTAAAGGGCACTGGTAAAAATGTAGAGATTTGACAGAATCAAGTTTGGCTGCCGAAGCTAATAACATCAAAAATGATGAAAAAATTAATTTTAATTGGGATTAAAGGGCACTGGTAAAAATGTAGAGATTTGACTGGAATCAAGTGCAGCTGCCGCAGCTATTAACATCAAAAATAATGAAAAAATTAATTTTTATTGGGATTAAGGGCACTGGTAAAAATGTAGAGATTTGACTGAATCAAGTGCGGCTGCCGGAGGTATTAACATCAAAAATAATGACAAAATTAATTTTAATTGGGATTAAGTGCACTGGTAAAAATGTAGAGATTTGACTGAATCAAGTGCGGCTGCCGCAGCCATTAACATCAAAAATGATGAAAAAATTTATTTTAATTGGGATTAAAGGGCACTGGTAAAAATGTAGAGATTTGACAGAATCAAGTTTGGCTGCCGCAGCTATTAACATCAAAAATGATGAAAAAATTAATTTTAATTGGGATTAAAAGGCACTGGTAAAAATGTAGAGATTTGAATGGAATCAAATGCAGCTGCCGCAGCTATTAACATCAAAAATAATGAAAAAATTAATTTTAATTGGGATTAAGGGCACTGGTAAAAATGTAGAGATTTTGATTGAATCAAGTGCGGCTGCCGGAGGTATTAACATCAAAAATAATGAAAAAAATAATTTTAATTGGGATTAAAGGGCACTGGTAAAAATGAAGAGATTTGACTGAATCAAGTGCGGCTGCCGCAGCCATTAACATCAAAAATGATGAAAAAATTTATTTTAATTGGAATTAAAGGGCACTGGTAAAAATGTAGAGATTTGACTGAATCAAGTGCGGCTGCCGCAGCCATTAACATCAAAAATGATGAAAAAATTTATTTTAATTGGAATTAAAGGGCACCTGTAAAAATGTAGAGATTTGACAGAATCAAGTTTGGCTGCCGAAGCTAATAACATCAAAAATGATGAAAAAATTAATTTTAATTGGGATTAAAGGGCACTGGTAAAAATGTAGAGATTTGACTGGAATCAAGTGCAGCTGCCGCAGCTATTAACATCAAAAATAATGAAAAAATTAATTTTTATTGGGATTAAGGGCACTGGTAAAAATGTAGAGATTTGACTGAATCAAGTGCGGCTGCCAGAGGTATTAACATCAAAAATAATGACAAAATTAATTTTAATTGGGATTAAGTGCACTGGTAAAAATGTAGAGATTTGACTGAATCAAGTGCGGCTGCCGCAGCCATTAACATCAAAAATGATGAAAAATTTTATTTTAATTGGGATTAAAGGGCACTGGTAAAAATGTAGAGATTTGACAGAATCAAGTTTGGCTGCCGCAGCTATTAACATCAAAAATGATGAAAAAATTAATTTTAATTGGGATTAAAGGGCACTGGTAAAAATGTAGAGATTTGAATGGAATCAAATGCAGCTGCCGCAGCTATTAACATCAAAAATAATGAAAAAATTAATTTTAATTGGGATTAAGGGCACTGGTAAAAATGTAGAGATTTTGATTGAATCAAGTGCGGCTGCCGGAGGTATTAACATCAAAAATAATGAAAAAAATAATTTTAATTGGGATTAAAGGGCACTGGTAAAAATGTAGAGATTTGACTGGAATCAAGAGTAGCTGCCGCAGCTATTAACATCAAAAATAATGAAAAAATTAATTTTAATTGGGATTAAAGGGCACTTGTAAAAATGTAGAGATTTGACTGAATCAAGTGCGGCTGCCGCAGCTATAAACATCAAAAATTATGAAAAAATTTATTTTAATTGGGATTAAAGGGCACTGGTAAAAATGTAGAGATTTGACTGGAATCAATTGCAGCTGCCGCAGCTATTAACATCAAAAATAATGAATAAATTAATTTTAATTGGGATTAAATTGCACTGGTAAAAATGTAGAGATTTGACTGAATAGAGTGCGGCTGCCGCAGCTATTAACATCAAATATGATGAAAAAATAAATTTTAATTGGGATTAAAGGGCACTGGTAAAAATGTAGAGATTTGACTGAATCAAGTGCGGCTGCCGCAGCTATTAACATCCAAAATTATCAAAAATCTATTTTAATTGGGATTAAATTACACTGGTAAAAATGTAGAGATTTGACTGAATTAAGTGCGGCTGCTGCTGCTATTAACATCAAAAATTGTGAAAAAAATTATTTTAATTGGGATTAAAGGGCACTGGTAAAAATGTAGAGATTTGACAGAATCAAGTTTGGCTGCCGCAGCTATTAACATCAAAAATGCTGAAAAAATTCATTCTAATTGGGATTAAAGGGCACTGGTAAAAATGTAGAGATTTGACTGGAATCAAATGCAGCTGCCGCAGCTATTAACATCAAAAATAATGAAAAAAATAATTTTAATTGGGATTAAAGGGCACTGGTAAAAATGTAGAGATTTGACTGAATCAAGTGCGGCTGCCGCCGCTATTAACATCAAAAATTATGAAAAAATTAATTTTAATTGGGATTAAAGGACACTGTTAAAAATGTAGAGATTTGACTGAATCAAGTGAGGCTGCCGAAGCTATTAACATCAAAAATTATGAAAAAATTATTTTTAATTGGGATTAAAGGGCACTGGTAAAAATGTAGAGATTTAACTGGAATCAAGTGCAGCTGCCGCAGCTATTAACATCAAAAATAATGAAAAAATTAATTTTAATTGGGATTAAAGGGCACTGGTAAAAATGTAGAGATTTGACTGGAATCAAGTGCAGCTGCCGCAGCTACTAACATCAAAAATAATGAAAAAATTAATTTTAATTGGGATTAAAGGGCACTGGTAAAAATGTAGAGATTTGACTGAATAGAGTGCGGCTGCCGCAGCTATTAACATCAAATATGATGAAAAAATAAACTTTAATTGGGATTAAAGGGCACTGGTAAAAGTGTAGAGATTTGACTGAATTAAGTGCGGCTGCTGCTGCTATTAACATCAAAAATTGTGAAAAAAAATTATTTTAATTGGGATTAAAGGGCAATGGTAAAAATGTAGAGATTTGACTGAATCAAGTGCGGCTGCCGCAGCTATTAACATCAAAAGTTATGAAAAAATTAATTTTAATTGGGATTAAAGGACACTGGTAAAAATGTAGAGATTTGACTGAATTAAGTGCGGCTGCTGCTGCTATTAACATCAAAAATTGTGAAAAAAAATTATTTTAATTGGGATTAAAGGGCAATGGTAAAAATGTAGAGATTTGACTGAATCAAGTGCCGCTGCCGTAGGTATTAACATCAAAAATAATGAAAAAATTAATTTTAATTGGGATTAAAGGGCACTGGTAAAAATGTAGCGATTTGACAGAATCAAGTGCGGCTGCTGGAAGTATTAACATCAAAAATTATGAAAAAATTAATTTTAATTGGGATTAAAGGGCACTGGTAAAAATGTAGAGATTTGACTGGAATCAAGTGCAGCTGCCGCAGCTATTAACATCAAAAATAATGAAAAAATTAATTTTAATTGGGATTAAAGGGCACTGGTAAAAATGTAGAGATTTGACTGAATAGAGTGCGGCTGCCGCAGCTATTAACATCAAATATGATGAAAAAATAAACTTTAATTGGGATTAAAGGGCACTGGTAAAAATGTAGAGATTTGACAGAAATAAGTTTGGCTGCCGCAGCTATTAACATCAAAAATGATGAAAAAATTCATTTTAATTGGGATTAAAGGGCACTGGTAAAAATGTAGAGATTTGACTGGAATCAAGTGCAGCTGCCGCAGCTATTAACATCAAAAATAATGAAAAAATTAATTTTAATTGGGATTAAAGGGTGCTTGTAAAAATGTAGAGATTTGACTAAATCAAGTGCGGCTGCCGCAGCTATAAACATCAAAAATTATGAAAAAATTAATTTTAATTGGGATTAAAGGGCACTGGTAAAAATGTAGAGATTTGACAGAATCAAGTTTGGCTGCCGCAGCTATTAACATCAAAAATGATGAAAAAATTAATTTTAATTGGGATTAAAGGGCACTGGTAAAAATGTAGAGATTTGACTGGAATCAAGTGCAGCTGCCGCAGCTATTAATATCAAAAATAATGAAAAAATTAATTTTATTTGGGATTTAAGGGCACTGGTAAAAATGTAGAGATTTGACTGAATCAATGGCGGCTGCCGGAGGTATTAACATCAAAAATGATGAAAAAAATTATTTTAATTGGGATTAAAGGGCACTGGTAAAAATGTAGAGATTTGACTGAATAGAGTGCGGCTGCCTCAGCTATTAACATCAAAAATTATGAAAAAATTTATTTTAATTGGGATTAAAGGACACTGGTAAAAATGTAGAGATTTGACTGAATTAAGTGCGGCTGCTGCTGCTATTAACATCAAAAATTGTGAAAAAATTTATTTTAATTCGGATTAAAGGGCACTGGTAAAAATGTAGAGATTTGACAGAATCAAGTTTGGCTGCCGCAGCTATTAACATCAAAAATGATGAAAAAATTCATTTTAATTGGGATTAAAGGGCACTGGTAAAAATGTAGAGATTTGACTGGAATCAAATGCAGCTGCCGCAGCTATTAACATCAAAAATAATGAAAAAAATAATTTAAATTGGGATTAAAGGGCACTGGTAAAAATGTAGAGATTTGACTGATTCAAGTGCGGCTGCCGCCGCTATTAACATCAAAAATAATGAAAAAATAAATTTTAATTGGGATTAAAGGACACTGTTAAAAATGTAGAGATTTGACTGAATCAAGTGAGGCTGCCGAAGCCTTTAACATCAAAAACCATGAAAAAATTAATTTTAATTGGGATTAAAGGGCACTGGTGAAAATGTTGAGTTTTGACTGAATCAAGTGCGGCTGCCGCCGCTATTAACATCAAAAATTATGAAAAAATTAATTTTAGTTGGGATTAAAGGGCACTGGTAAAAATGTAGAGATTTGACTGAATAGAGTGCGGCTGCCGCAGCTATTAACATCAAAAATAATAAAAAAATTAATTTTAATTGGGATTAAAGGGCACTGGTCAAAATGTAGAGATTTGACAGAATCAAGTTTGGCTGCCGCAGCTATTAACATCAAAAATGATGAAAAAATTAATTTTAATTGGGATTAAAGGGCACTGGTAAAAATGTAGAGATTTGACTGGAATCAAGTGCAGCTGCCGCAGCTATTAATATCAAAAATAATGAAAAAATAAATTTTAATTGGGATTAAAGGGCACTGGTAAAAATGTAGAGATTTGACTGAATCAATGGCGGCTGCCGGAGGTATTAACATCAAAAATGATGAAAAAAATTATTTTAATTGGGATTAAAGGGCACTGGTAAAAATGTAGAGATTTGACTGAATAGAGTGCGGCTGCCTCAGCTATTAACATCAAAAATTATGAAAAAATTTATTTTAATTGGGATTAAAGGACACTGGTAAAATGTAGAGATTTGACTGAATTAAGTGCGGCTGCTGCTGCTATTAACATCAAATATTGTGAAAAAATTTATTTTAATTGGGATTAAAGGGCACTGGTAAAAATGTAGAGATTTGACAGAATCAAGTTTGGCTGCCGCAGCTATTAACATCAAAAATGATGAAAAAATTCATTTTAATTGGGATTAAAGGGCACTGGTAAAAATGTAGAGATTTGACTGGAATCAAATGCAGCTGCCGCAGCTATTAACATCAAAAATAATGAAAAAAATAATTTAAATTGGGATTAAAGGGCACTGGTAAAAATGTAGAGATTTGACTGATTCAAGTGCGGCTGCCGCCGCTATTAACATCAAAAATTATGAAAAAATAAATTTTAATTGGGATTAAAGGACACTGTTAAAAATGTAGAGATTTGACTGAATAGAGTGCGGCTGCCGCAGCTATTAACATCAAAAATAATAAAAAAAAAATTTTAATTGGGATTAAAGGGCACTGGTCAAAATGTAGAGATTTGACTGAATCAAGTGCGGCTGCCGCAGCTATTAACATCAAAAATTATGAAAAAATTAATTTTAATTGGGATTAAGGGCACTGGTAAAAATGTAGAGATTTGACTGAATCAAGTGCGGCTTTGCAGCTATTAACATCAAAAATTATGAAAAAAAAAATTTTAATTGGGATTAAAGGGCACTGGTAAAAATGTAGAGATTTTACTGAATCATGTGCGGCTGCCGCAGCTATTAACATCAAAAATTATGAAAATATTAATTTTAATTGGTATTAAAGGGCACTGGTAAAAATGTAGAGATTTGACTGAATCAAATGCGGCTGCCGCAGCTGTTAGCATCAAAAATTATGAAAACATTACTTTTAATTTGGATTAAAGGGCACTGGTCAAAATGTAGAGATTTGACCGAATCAAGTGCGGCTGCCGCAGTTATTAAAATCAAAAATTATGAAAAAATTAAATTTAATTGGGATTAAAGGGCACTGGTAAAAATGTAGAGATTTGACTGAATCAAGAGCGGCTGCCGCAGCTATTGACATCAAAAATTATGAAAAAATTAATTTTAATTGGGATTAAAGGGCACTGGCAAAATGTAGAGATTTTACTGAATCATGTGCGGCTGCCGCAGCTATTAACATCAAAAATTATGAAAAAATTAATTTTAATTGGTATTAAAGGGCACTGGTAAAAATGTAGAGATTTGACTGAATCAAATGCGGCTGCCGCAGCTGTTAGCATCAAAAATTATGAAAACATTACTTTTAATTGGGATTAAAGGGCACTGGTAAAAATGTAGAGATTTGACTGAATCAAGTGCGGCTGCCGCAGCTATTAATATCAAAAATAATGAAAAAATTAATTTTAATTGGGATTAAAGGGCACTGGTAAAAATGTAGAGATTTGACTGAATCAATGGCGGCTGCCGGAGGTATTAACATCAAAAATGATGAAAAAAATTATTTTAATTGGGATTAAAGGGCACTGGTAAAAATGTAGAGATTTGACTGAATAGAGTGCGGCTGCCTCAGCTATTAACATCAAAAATTATGAAAAAATTTATTTTAATTGGGATTAAAGGACACTGGTAAAATGTAGAGATTTGACTGAATTAAGTGCTGCTGCTGCTGCTATTAACATCAAAAATTGTGAAAAAATTTATTTTAATTGGGATTAAAGGGCACTGGTAAAAATGTAGAGATTTGACAGAATCAAGTTTGGCTGCCGCAGCTATTAACATCAAAAATGATGAAAAAATTCATTTTAATTGGGATTAAAGGGCACTGGTAAAAATGTAGAGATTTGACTGGAATCAAATGCAGCTGCCGCAGCTATTAACATCAAAAATAATGAAAAAAATAATTTAAATTGGGATTAAAGGGCACTGGTAAAAATGTAGAGATTTGACTGATTCAAGTGCGGCTGCCGCCGCTATTAACATCAAAAATTATGAAAAAATAAATTTTAATTGGGATTAAAGGACACTGTTAAAAATGTAGAGATTTGACTGAATCAAGTGAGGCTGCCGAAGCCTTTAACATCAAAAACCATGAAAAAATTAATTTTAATTGGGATTAAAGGGCACTGGTGAAAATGTTGAGTTTTGACTGAATCAAGTGCGGCTGCCGCCGCTATTAACATCAAAAATTATGAAAAAATTAATTATAGTTGGGATTAAAGGGCACTGGTAAAAATGTGGAGATTTGACTGAATAGAGTGCGGCTGCCGCAGCTATTAACATCAAAAATAATAAAAAAATTAATTTTAATTGGGATTAAAGGGCACTGGTCAAAATGTAGAGATTTGACTGAATCAAGTGCGGCTGCCGCAGCTATTAACATCAAAAATTATGAAAAAATTAATTTTAATTGGGATTAAGGGCACTGGTAAAAATGTAGAGATTTGACTGAATCAAGTGCGGCTTCGCAGCTATTAACATCAAAAATTATGAAAAAAATAATTTTAATTGGGATTAAAGGGCACTGGTAAAAATGTAGAGATTTTACTGAATCATGTGCGGCTGCCGCAGCTATTAACATCAAAAATTATGAAAATATTAATTTTAATTGGTATTAAAGGGCACTGGTAAAAATGTAGAGATTTGACTGAATCAAATGCGGCTGCCGCAGCTGTTAGCATCAAAAATTATGAAAACATTACTTTTAATTTGGATTAAAGGGCACTGGTCAAAATGTAGAGATTTGACCGAATCAAGTGCGGCTGCCGCAGTTATTAAAATCAAAAATTATGAAAAAATTAAATTTAATTGGGATTAAAGGGCACTGGTAAAAATGTAGAGATTTGACTGAATCAAGAGCGGCTGCCGCAGCTATTGACATCAAAAATTATGAAAAAATTAATTTTAATTGGGATTAAAGGGCACTGGTAAAAATGTAGAGATTTTACTGAATCATGTGCGGCTGCCGCAGCTATTAACATCAAAAATTATGAAAAAATTAATTTTAATTGGTATTAAAGGGCACTGGTAAAAATGTAGAGATTTGACTGAATCAAATGCGGCTGCCGCAGCTGTTAGCATCAAAAATTATGAAAACATTACTTTTAATTGGGATTAAAGGGCACTGGTAAAAATGTAGAGATTTGACTGAATCAAGTGCGGCTGCCGCAGCTATTAACATCAAAAATTATGAAAAAATTAATTTTAATTGGGATTAAGGGCACTGGTAAAAATTTAGAGATTTGACTGAATCAATGGCGGCTTCGCAGCTATAAACATCAAAAATTATGAAAAAATTCATTTTAATTGGGATTAAAGGGCACTGGTAAAAATGTAGAGATTTGACTGGAATCAAATGCAGCTGCCGCAGCTATTAACATCAAAAATAATGAAAAAAATAATTTAAATTGGGATTAAAGGGCACTGGTAAAAATGTAGAGATTTCACTGATTCAAGTGCGGCTGCCGCCGCTATTAACATCAAAAATTATGAAAAAATAAATTTTAATTGGGATTAAAGGACACTGTTAAAAATGTATAGATTTGACTGAATCAAGTGAGGCTGCCGAAGCCTTTAACATCAAAAACCATGAAAAAATTAATTTTAATTGGGATTAAAGGGCACTGGTGAAAATGTTGAGTTTTGACTGAATCAAGTGCGGCTGCCGCCGCTATTAACATCAAAAATTATGAAAAAATTAATTTTAGTTGGGATTAAAGGGCACTGGTAAAAATGTAGAGATTTGACTGAATAGAGTGCGGCTGCCGCAGCTATTAACATCAAAAATAATAAAAAAATTAATTTTAATTGGGATTAAAGGGCACTGGTCAAAATGTAGAGATTTGACTGAATCAAGTGCGGCTGCCGCAGTTATTAAAATCAAAAATTATGAAAAAATTAAATTTAATTGGGATTAAAGGGCACTGGTAAAAATGTAGAGATTTGACTGATTCAAGAGCGGCTGCCGCAGCTATTGACATCAAAAATTATGAAAAAATTAATTTTAATTGGGATTAAAGGGCACTGGTAAAAATGTAGAGATTTTACTGAATCACGTGCGGCTGCCGCAGCTATTAACATCAAAAATTATGAAAAAATTAATTTTAATTGGTATTAAAGGGCACTGGTAAAAATGTAGAGATTTGACTGAATCAAATGCGGCTGCCGCAGCTGTTAGCATCAAAAATTATGAAAACATTACTTTTAATTGGGATTAAAGGGCACTGGTAAAAATGTAGAGTTTTGACTGAATCAAGTGCGGCTGCCGCAGCTATTAACATCAAAAATTATGAAAAAATTAATTTTAATTGGGATTAAGGGCACTGGTAAAAATGTAGAGATTTGACTGAATCAATGGCGGCTTCGCAGCTATAAACATCAAAAATTATGAAAAAAATTAATTTTAATTGGGATTAAAGGGCACTGGTAAAAATGTAGAGATTTTACTGAATCATGTGCGGCTGCCGCAGCTATTAACATCAAAAATTGTGAAAAAATTTATTTTAATTGGGATTAAAGGGCACTGGTAAAAATGTAGAGATTTGACAGAATCAAGTTTGGCTGCCGCAGCTATTAACATCAAAAATGATGAAAAAATTCATTTTAATTGGGATTAAAGGGCACTGGTAAAAATGTAGAGATTTGACTGGAATCAAATGCAGCTGCCGCAGCTATTAACATCAAAAATAATGAAAAAAATAATTTAAATTGGGATTAAAGGGCACTGGTAAAAATGTAGAGATTTGACTGATTCAAGTGCGGCTGCCGCCGCTATTAACATCAAAAATTATGAAAAAATTAATTTTATTTGGGATTAAAGGACACTGTTAAAAATGTAGAGATTTGACTGAATCAAGTGAGGCTGCCGAAGCCTTTAACATCAAAAACCATGAAAAAATTAATTTTAATTGGGATTAAAGGGCACTGGTGAAAATGTTGAGTTTTGACTGAATCAAGTGCGGTTGCCGCCGCTATTAACATCAAAAATTATGAAAAAATTAATTTTAGTTGGGATTAAAGGGCACTGGTAAAAATGTAGAGATTTGACTGAATAGAGTGCGGCTGCCGCAGCTATTAACATCAAAAATAATAAAAAAATTTATTTTAATTGGGATTAAAGGGCACTGGTCAAAATGTAGAGATTTGACTGAATCAAGTGCGGCTGCCGCAGCTATTAACATCAAAAATTATGAAAAAATTAATTTTAATTGGGATTAAGGGCACTGGTAAAAATGTAGAGATTTGACTGAATCAAGTGCGGCTTCGCAGCTATTAACATCAAAAATTATGAAAAAAATAATTTTAATTGGGATTAAAGGGCACTGGTAAAAATGTAGAGATTTTACTGAATCATGTGCGGCTGCCGCAGCTATTAACATCAAAAATTATGAAAAAATTAATTTTAATTGGTATTAAAGGGCACTGGTAAAAATGTAGAGATTTGACTGAATCAAATGCGGCTGCCGCAGCTGTTAGCATCAAAAATTATGAAAAAATTAATTTTAATTGGGATTAAAGGGCACTGGTGAAAATGTTGAGTTTTGACTGAATCAAGTGCGGCTGCCGCCGCTATTAACATCAAAAATTATGAAAAAATTAATTTTAGTTGGGATTAAAGGGCACTGGTAAAAATGTAGAGATTTGACTGAATAGAGTGCGGCTGCCGCAGCTATTAACATCAAAAATAATAAAAAAATTAATTTTAATTGGGATTAAAGGGCACTGGTCAAAATGTAGAGATTTGACTGAATCTATTGCGGCTGCCGCAGCTATTAACATCAAAAATTATGAAAAAATTAATTTTAATTGGGATTAAGGGCACTGGTAAAAATGTAGAGATTTGACTGAATCAAGTGCGGCTTCGCAGCTATTAACATCAAAAATTATGAAAAAAATAATTTTAATTGGGATTAAAGGGCACTAGTAAAAATGTAGAGATTTTACTGAATCATGTGCGGCTGCCGCAGCTATTAACATCAAAAATTATGAAAAAATTAATTTTAATTGGTATTAAAGGGCACTGGTAAAAATGTAGAGATTTGACTGAATCAAATGCGGCTGCCGCAGCTGTTAGCATCAAAAATTATGAAAACATTACTTTTAATTTGGATTAAAGGGCACTGGTCAAAATGTAGAGATTTGACCGAATCAAGTGCGGCTGCCGCAGTTATTAAAATCAAAAATAATGAAAAAATTAAATTTAATTGGGATTAAAGGGCACTGGTAAAAATGTAGAGATTTGACTGATTCAAGAGCGGCTGCCGCAGCTATTGACATCAAAAATTATGAAAAAATTAATTTTAATTGGGATTAAAGGGCACTGGTAAAAATGTAGAGATTTTACTGAATCATGTGCGGCTGCCGCAGCTATTAACATCAAAAATTATGAAAAAATTAATTTTAATTGGTATTAAAGGGCACTGGTAAAAATGTAGAGATTTGACTGAATCAAATGCGGCTGCCGCAGCTGTTAGCATCAAAAATTATGAAAACATTACTTTTAATTGGGATTAAAGGGCACTGGTAAAAATGTAGAGATTTGACTGAATCAAGTGCGGCTGCCGCAGCTATTAACATCAAAAATTATGAAAAAATTAATTTTAATTGGGATTAAGGGCACTGGTAAAAATGTAGAGATTTGACTGAATCAATGGCGGCTTCGCAGCTATAAACATCAAAAATTATGAAAAAATTCATTTTAATTGGGATTAAAGGGCACTGGTAAAAATGTAGAGATTTTACTGAATCATGTGCGGCTGCCGCAGCTATTAACATCAAAAATTGTGAAAAAATTTATTTTAATTGGGATTTAAGGGCACTGGTAAAAATGTAGAGATTTGACAGAATCAAGCTTGGCTGCCGCAGCTATTAACATCAAAAATGATGAAAAAATTCATTTTAATTGGGATTAAAGGGCACTGGTAAAAATGTAGAGATTTGACTGGAATCAAATGCAGCTGCCACAGCTATTAACATCAAAAATAATGAAAAAAATAATTTAAATTGGGATTAAAGGGCACTGGTAAAAATGTAGAGATTTGACTGATTCAAGTGCGGCTGCCGCCGCTATTAACATCAAAAATTATGAAAAAATTAATTTTATTTGGGATTAAAGGACACTGTTAAAAATGTAGAGATTTGACTGAATCAAGTGAGGCTGCCGAAGCCTTTAACATCAAAAACCATGAAAAAATTAATTTTAATTGGGATTAAAGGGCACTGGTGAAAATGTTGAGTTTTGACTGAATCAAGTGCGGCTGCCGCCGCTATTAACATCAAAAATTATGAAAAAATTAATTTTAGTTGGGATTAAAGGGCACTGGTAAAAATGTAGAGATTTGACTGAATAGAGTGCGGCTGCCGCAGCTATTAACATCAAAAATAATAAAAAAATTAATTTTAATTGGGATTAAAGGGCACTGGTCAAAATGTAGAGATTTGACTGAATCAAGTAAGGCTGCCGCAGCTATTAACATCAAAAATTATGAAAAAATTAATTTTAATTGGGATTAAGGGCACTGGTAAAAATGTAGAGATTTGACTGAATCAAGTGCGGCTTCGCAGCTATTAACATCAAAAATTATGAAAAAAATAATTTTAATTGGGATTAAAGGGCACTGGTAAAAATGTAGAGATTTGACTGAATCAAATGCGGCTGCCGCAGCTGTTAGCATCAAAAATTATGAAAACATTACTTTTAATTGGGATTAAAGGGCACTGGTAAAAATGTAGAGATTTGACTGAATCAAGTGCGGCTGCCGCAGCTATTAACATCAAAAATTATGAAAAAATTTATTTTAATTGGGATTAAGGGCACTGGTAAAAATGTAGAGATTTGACTGAATCAAGTGCGGCTTCGCAGCTATAAACATCAAAAATTATGAAAAAATTAATTTTAATTGGGATTAAAGGGCACTGGTAAAAATGTAGAGATTTTACTGAATCATGTGCGGCTGCCGCAGCTATTAACATCTAAAATTATGAAAAAATTAATTTTAATTGGTATTAAAGGGCACTGGTAAAAATGTAGAGATTTGACTGAATCAAATGCGGCTGCCGCAGCTGTTAGCATCAAAAATTATGAAAATATTACTTTTAATTGGGATTAAAGGGCACTGGTCAAAATGTAGAGATTTGACTGAATCAAGTGCGGCTGCCGCAGCTATTAACATCAAAAATTATGAAAAAATTAATTTTAATTGGGATTAAGGGCACTGGTAAAAATGTAGAGATTTGACTGAATCAAGTGCGGCTTCGCAGCTATTAACATAAAAAATTATGAAAAAATTAATTTTAATTGGGATTAAAGGGCACTGGTAAAAATGTAGAGATTTTACTGAATCATGTGCGGCTGCCGCAGCTTTTAACATCTAAAATTATGAAAAAATTAATTTTAATTGGTATTAAAGGGCACTGGTAAAAATGTAGAGATTTGACTGAATCAAATGCGGCTGCCGCAGCTGTTAGCATCAAAAATTATGAAAATATTACTTTTAATTGGGATTAAAGGGCACTGGTCAAAATGTAGAGATTTGACTGAATCAAGTGCGGCTGCCGCAGCTATTAACATCAAAAATTATGAAAAAATTAATTTTAATTGGGATTAAGGGCACTGGTAAAAATGTAGAGATTTGACTGAATCAAGTGCGGCTTCGCAGCTATTAACATCAAAAATTATGAAAAAATTAATTTTAATTGGGATTAAAGGGCACTGGTAAAAATGTAGAGATTTTACTGAATCATGTGCGGCTGCCGCAGCTATTAACATCAAAAATTATGAAAAAATTAATTTTAATTGGTATTAAAGGGCACTGGTAAAAATGTAGAGATTTGACTGAATCAAATGCGGCTGCCGCAGCTGTTAGCATCAAAAATTATGAAAACATTACTTTTAATTTGGATTAAAGGGCACTGGTCAAAATGTAGAGATTTGACCGAATAAAGTGCGGCTGCCGCAGTTATTAAAATCAAAAATTATGAAAAAATTAATTTTAATTGGTATTAAAGGGCACTGGTAAAAATGTAGAGATTTGACTGAATCAAATGCGGCTGCCGCAGCTGTTAGCATCAAAAATTATGAAAACATTAATTTTAATTGGGATTAAAGGGCACTGGTAAAAATGTAGAGATTTGACTGAATAGAGTGCGGCTGCCGCAGCTATTAACATCAAAAATAATAAAAAATAATAATTTTAATTGGGATTAATGGGCACTGGTCAAAATGTAGAGATTTGACCGAATAAAGTGCGGCTGCCGCAGTTATTAAAATCAAAAATAATGAAAAAATTAAATTTAATTGGGATTAAAGGGCACTGGTAAAAATGTAGAGATTTGACTGATTCAAGAGCGGCTGCCGCAGCTATTGACATCAAAAATTATGAAAAAATTAATTTTAATTGGGATTAAAGGGCACTGGTAAAAATGTAGAGATTTTACTGAATCATGTGCGGCTGCCGCAGCTATTAACATCAAAAATTATGAAAAAATTAATTTTAATTGGTATTAAAGGGCACTGGTAAAAATGTAGAGATTTGACTGAATCAAATGCGGCTGCCGCAGCTGTTAGCATCAAAAATTATGAAAACATTACTTTTAATTGGGATTAAAGGGCACTGGTAAAAATGTAGAGATTTGACTGAATCAAGTGCGGCTGCCGCAGCTATTAACATCAAAAATTATGAAAAAATTAATTTTAATTGGGATTAAGGGCACTGGTAAAAATGTAGAGATTTGACTGAATCAATGGCGGCTTCGCAGCTATAAACATCAAAAATTATGAAAAAATTCATTTTAATTGGGATTAAAGGGCACTGGTAAAAATGTAGAGATTTTACTGAATCATGTGCGGCTGCCGCAGCTATTAACATCAAAAATTGTGAAAAAATTTATTTTAATTGGGATTTAAGGGCACTGGTAAAAATGTAGAGATTTGACAGAATCAAGCTTGGCTGCCGCAGCTATTAACATCAAAAATGATGAAAAAATTCATTTTAATTGGGATTAAAGGGCACTGGTAAAAATGTAGAGATTTGACTGGAATCAAATGCAGCTGCCACAGCTATTAACATCAAAAATAATGAAAAAAATAATTTAAATTGGGATTAAAGGGCACTGGTAAAAATGTAGAGATTTGACTGATTCAAGTGCGGCTGCCGCCGCTATTAACATCAAAAATTATGAAAAAATTAATTTTATTTGGGATTAAAGGACACTGTTAAAAATGTAGAGATTTGACTGAATCAAGTGAGGCTGCCGAAGCCTTTAACATCAAAAACCATGAAAAAATTAATTTTAATTGGGATTAAAGGGCACTGGTGAAAATGTTGAGTTTTGACTGAATCAAGTGCGGCTGCCGCCGCTATTAACATCAAAAATTATGAAAAAATTAATTTTAGTTGGGATTAAAGGGCACTGGTAAAAATGTAGAGATTTGACTGAATAGAGTGCGGCTGCCGCAGCTATTAACATCAAAAATAATAAAAAAATTAATTTTAATTGGGATTAAAGGGCACTGGTCAAAATGTAGAGATTTGACTGAATCAAGTAAGGCTGCCGCAGCTATTAACATCAAAAATTATGAAAAAATTAATTTTAATTGGGATTAAGGGCACTGGTAAAAATGTAGAGATTTGACTGAATCAAGTGCGGCTTCGCAGCTATTAACATCAAAAATTATGAAAAAAATAATTTTAATTGGGATTAAAGGGCACTGGTAAAAATGTAGAGATTTGACTGAATCAAATGCGGCTGCCGCAGCTGTTAGCATCAAAAATTATGAAAACATTACTTTTAATTGGGATTAAAGGGCACTGGTAAAAATGTAGAGATTTGACTGAATCAAGTGCGGCTGCCGCAGCTATTAACATCAAAAATTATGAAAAAATTTATTTTAATTGGGATTAAGGGCACTGGTAAAAATGTAGAGATTTGACTGAATCAAGTGCGGCTTCGCAGCTATAAACATCAAAAATTATGAAAAAATTAATTTTAATTGGGATTAAAGGGCACTGGTAAAAATGTAGAGATTTTACTGAATCATGTGCGGCTGCCGCAGCTATTAACATCTAAAATTATGAAAAAATTAATTTTAATTGGTATTAAAGGGCACTGGTAAAAATGTAGAGATTTGACTGAATCAAATGCGGCTGCCGCAGCTGTTAGCATCAAAAATTATGAAAATATTACTTTTAATTGGGATTAAAGGGCACTGGTCAAAATGTAGAGATTTGACTGAATCAAGTGCGGCTGCCGCAGCTATTAACATCAAAAATTATGAAAAAATTAATTTTAATTGGGATTAAGGGCACTGGTAAAAATGTAGAGATTTGACTGAATCAAGTGCGGCTTCGCAGCTATTAACATAAAAAATTATGAAAAAATTAATTTTAATTGGGATTAAAGGGCACTGGTAAAAATGTAGAGATTTTACTGAATCATGTGCGGCTGCCGCAGCTATTAACATCTAAAATTATGAAAAAATTAATTTTAATTGGTATTAAAGGGCACTGGTAAAAATGTAGAGATTTGACTGAATCAAATGCGGCTGCCGCAGCTGTTAGCATCAAAAATTATGAAAATATTACTTTTAATTGGGATTAAAGGGCACTGGTCAAAATGTAGAGATTTGACTGAATCAAGTGCGGCTGCCGCAGCTATTAACATCAAAAATTATGAAAAAATTAATTTTAATTGGGATTAAGGGCACTGGTAAAAATGTAGAGATTTGACTGAATCAAGTGCGGCTTCGCAGCTATTAACATCAAAAATTATGAAAAAATTAATTTTAATTGGGATTAAAGGGCACTGGTAAAAATGTAGAGATTTTACTGAATCATGTGCGGCTGCCGCAGCTATTAACATCAAAAATTATGAAAAAATTAATTTTAATTGGTATTAAAGGGCACTGGTAAAAATGTAGAGATTTGACTGAATCAAATGCGGCTGCCGCAGCTGTTAGCATCAAAAATTATGAAAACATTACTTTTAATTTGGATTAAAGGGCACTGGTCAAAATGTAGAGATTTGACCGAATAAAGTGCGGCTGCCGCAGTTATTAAAATCAAAAATTATGAAAAAATTAATTTTAATTGGTATTAAAGGGCACTGGTAAAAATGTATAGATTTGACTGAATCAAATGCGGCTGCCGCAGCTGTTAGCATCAAAAATTATGAAAACATTAATTTTAATTGGGATTAAAGGGCACTGGTAAAAATGTAGAGATTTGACTGAATAGAGTGCGGCTGCCGCAGCTATTAACATCAAAAATAATAAAAAATAATAATTTTAATTGGGATTAATGGGCACTGGTCAAAATGTAGAGATTTGACTGAATCAAGTGCGGCTGCCGCAGCTATTAACATAAAAAAGTATTAAAAAATTAATTTTAATTTGGATTAAAGGGCACTGGTCAAAATGCAGAGATTTGACTGAATCAAGTGCGGCTTACGCAGCTATTAACATCAAAAATTATGAAAAAAAATAATTTTAATTGGGATTAAAGGGCACTCGTAAAAATGTAGAGATTTTACTGAATCATGTGCGGCTGCCGCAGCTATTAACATCAAAATTATGAAAAAATTAATTTTAATTGGTATTAAAGGGCACTGGTAAAAATGTAGAGATTTGACTGAATCAAATGCGGCTGCCGCAGCTGTTAGCATCAAAAATTATGAAAACATTAATTTTAATTTGGATTAAAGGGCAGTGGTCAAAATGTAGAGATTTGACCGAATCAAGTGCGGCTTCCGCAGTTATGAAAATCAAAAATTATGAAAAAATTAATTTTAATTGGGATTAAAGGGCACTGGTAAAAATGTAGAGATTTGACTGAATCAAGAGCGGCTGCCGCAGCTAGTAACATCAAAAATTATGAAAACATTTATTTTAATTGGGATTAAAGGACACTGGTAAAATGTTGAGATTTGACAGAATCAAGTGCGGCTGCCGGAAGTATTAACATCAAAAATTATGAAAAAATTAATTTTAATTGGGATTAAAGGGCACTTTTAAAAATGTGACGATTTGACTGAATCAAGTGCGGCTGCCGCAGCTATTAACATAGAAAATTATGAAAAAATTAATTTTAATTGGGATTAAAGGGCACTGGTAAAAATGTAGAGATTTTACTGAATCATGTGCGGCTGCCGCAGCTATTAACATCTAAAATTATGAAAAAATTTATTTTAATTGGTATTAAAGGGCACTGGTAAAAATGTAGAGATTTGACTGAATCAAATGCGGCTGCCGCAGCTGTTAGCATCAAAAATTATGAAAATATTACTTTTAATTGGGATTAAAGGGCACTGGTCAAAATGTAGAGATTTGACTGAATCAAGTGCGGCTGCCGCAGCTATTAACATCAAAAATTATGAAAAAATTAATTTTAATTGGGATTAAGGGCACTGGTAAAAATGTAGAGATTTGACTGAATCAAGTGCGGCTTCGCAGCTATTAACATCAAAAATTATGAAAAAATTAATTTTAATTGGGATTAAAGGGCACTGGTAAAAATGTAGAGATTTTACTGAATCATGTGCGGCTGCCGCAGCTATTAACATCAAAAATTATGAAAAAATTAATTTTAATTGGTATTAAAGGGCACTGGTAAAAATGTAGAGATTTGACTGAATCAAATGCGGCTGCCGCAGCTGTTAGCATCAAAAATTATGAAAACATTACTTTTAATTTGGATTAAAGGGCACTGGTCAAAATGTAGAGATTTGACCGAATAAAGTGCGGCTGCCGCAGTTATTAAAATCAAAAATTATGAAAAAATTAATTTTAATTGGGATTAAAGGGCACTGGTAAAAATGTAGAGATTTGACTGAATCAAGAGCGGCTGCCGCAGCTATTAACATAAAAAATTATGAAAAAATTAATTTTAATTGGGATTAAAGGGCACTGGTAAAAATGTAGAGATTTGACTGAATCAAGTGCGGCTGCCGCAGCTATTAACATCAAAAATTATGAAAAAATTAATTTTAATTGGGATTAAAGGGCACTGGTAAAAATGTAGAGATTTGACTGAATCAAGTGCGGCTGCCGCAGCTATTAACATAGAAAATTATGAAAAAATTAATTTTAATTGGTATTAAAGGGCACTGGTAAAAATGTAGAGATTTGACTGAATCAAATGCGGCTGCCGCAGCTGTTAGCATCAAAAATTATGAAAACATTAATTTTAATTGGGATTAAAGGGCACTGGTAAAAATGTAGAGATTTGACTGAATAGAGTGCGGCTGCCGCAGCTATTAACATCAAAAATAATAAAAAAAAATAATTTTAATTGGGATTAAAGGGCACTGGTGAAAATGTAGAGATTTGACTGAATCAAGTGCGGCTGCCGCAGCTATTAACATAAAAAATTATTAAAAAATTAATTTTAATTTGGATTAAAGGGCACTGGTCAAATGCAGAGATTTGACTGAATCAAGTGCGGCTTACGCAGCTATTAACATCAAAAATTATGAAAAAAAATAATTTTAATTGGGATTAAAGGGCACTCGTAAAAATGTAGAGATTTTACTGAATCATGTGCGGCTGCCGCAGCTATTAACATCAAAATTATGAAAAAATTAATTTTAATTGGTATTAAAGGGCACTGGTAAAAATGTAGAGATTTGACTGAATCAAATGCGGCTGCCGCAGCTGTTAGCATCAAAAATTATGAAAACATTAATTTTAATTTGGATTAAAGGGCACTGGTCAAAATGTAGAGATTTGACCGAATCAAGTGCGGCTTCCGCAGTTATTAAAATCAAAAATTATGAAAAAATTAATTTTAATTGGGATTAAAGGGCACTGGTAAAAATGTAGAGATTTGACTGAATCAAGAGCGGCTGCCGCAGCTAGTAACATCAAAAATTATGAAAACATTTATTTTAATTGGGATTAAAGGACACTGGTAAAATGTTGAGATTTGACAGAATCAAGTGCGGCTTCCGCAGTTATTAAAATCAAAAATTATGAAAAAATTAATTTTAATTGGGATTAAAGGGCACTGGTAAAAATGTAGAGATTTGACTGAATCAAGAGCGGCTGCCGCAGCTAGTAACATCAAAAATTATGAAAACATTTATTTTAATTGGGATTAAAGGACACTGGTAAAAATGTTGAGATTTGACAGAATCAAGTGCGGCTGCCGGAAGTATTAACATCTAAAATTATGAAAAAATTAATTTTAATTGGGATTAAAGGGCACTGGTAAAAATGTAGCGATTTGACTGAATCAAGTGCGGCTGCCGCAGCTATTAACATAGAAAATTATGAAAAAATTTATTTAATTGGTATTAAAGGGCACTGGTAAAAATGTAGAGATTTGACTGAATCAAATGCGGCTGCCGCAGCTGTTAGCATCAAAAATTATGAAAAAATTAATTTTAATTGGGATTAAAGGGCACTGGTAAAAATGTAGAGATTTGACTGAATCAAGTGCGGGTGCCGCAGCTATTAACATCAAAAATTATGAAAAAATTAATTTTAATTGGGATTAAAGGGCACTTGTAAAAATGAAGAGATTTGTCTGAATCAAGAGCGGCTGCCGCTGCTATTAACATCAAAAATTATGAAAAAATTAATTTAATTTGGGATTAAAGGACACTGGCAAAAAAGTTGAGATTTGACAGAATCAAGTGCGGCTGCCGGAAGTATTAACATCAAAAATTATGAAAAAATTAATTTTAATTGGGATTAAAGGGCACTGGTAAAAATGTAGCGATTTGACTGAATCAAGTGCGGTTGACGCAGCTATTAACATCGAAAATTATGAAAAAATTAATTTTAATCGGTATTAAAGGGCACTGGTTAAAATGTAGAGATTTGATTGAATCAAATGTGGCTGCCGCAGATGTTAGCATCAAAAATTATAAAAACATTAATTTTAATTGGGATTAAAGGGCACTGGTAAAAATGTAGAGATTTGACTGAATCAAGTGCGGCTGCCGCAGCTATTAACATCAAAAATTATGAAAAAATTAATTTTAATTGGGATTAAAGGGCACTGGTAAAAATGTAGAGATTTGACTGAATCAAGTGCGGCTGCCGCAGCTATTAACATCAAAAATTATGAAAAAATTAATTTTAATTTGGATTAAAGGGCACTGGTCAAAATGTAGAGATTTGACTGAATCAAGTGCGGCTTTCGCAGCTATTAACATCAAAAATTATGAAAAAATTAATTTAATTTGGGATTAAAGGACACTGGCAAAAAAGTTGAGATTTGACAGAATCAAGTGCGGCTGCCGGAAGTATTAACATCAAAAATTATGAAAAAATTAATTTTAATTGGATTAAAGGGCACTGGTAAAAATGTAGCGATTTGACTGAATCAAGTGCGGTTGACGCAGCTATTAACATCGAAAATTATGAAAAAATTAATTTTAATCGGTATTAAAGGGCACTGGTTAAAATGTAGAGATTTGATTGAATCAAATGTGGCTGCCGCAGCTGTTAGCATCAAAAATTATGAAAACATTAATTTTAATTGGGATTAAAGGGCACTGGTAAAAATGTAGAGATTTGACTGAATCAAGTGCGGCTTTCGCAGCTATTAACATCAAAAATTATGAAAAAAAATAATTTTAATTGGGATTAAAGGGCACTGGTAAAAATGTAGAGATTTTACTGAATCATGTGCGGCTGCCGCAGCTATTAACATCAAAAATTATGAAAAAATTAATTTAATTTGGGATTAAAGGACACTGGCAAAAAAGTTGAGATTTGACAGAATCAAGTGCGGATGCCGGAAGTATTAACATCAAAAATTATGAAAAAATTAATTTTAATTGGATTAAAGGGCACTGGTAAAAATGTAGCGATTTGACTGAATCAAGTGCGGTTGACGCAGCTATTAACATCGAAAATTATGAAAAAATTAATTTTAATCGGTATTAAAGGGCACTGGTTAAAATGTAGAGATTTGATTGAATCAAATGTGGCTGCCGCAGCTGTTAGCATCAAAAATTATGAAAACATTAATTTTAATTGGGATTAAAGGGCACTGGTAAAAATGTAGAGATTTGACTGAATCAAGTGCGGCTGCCGCAGCTATTAACATCAAAAATTATGAAAAAATTAATTTTAATTGGGATTAAAGGGCACTGGTAAAAATGTAGAGATTTGACTGAATCAAGTGCGGCTGCCGCAGCTATTAACATCAAAAATTATGAAAAAATTAATTTTAATTTGGATTAAAGGGCACTGGTCAAAATGTAGAGATTTGACTGAATCAAGTGCGGCTTTCGCAGCTATTAACATCAAAAATTATGAAAAAAAATAATTTTAATTGGGATTAAAGGGCACTGGTAAAAATGTAGAGATTTTACTGAATCATGTGCGGCTGCCGCAGCTATTAACATCAAAAATTATGAAAAAACTAATTTTAATTGGGATTAAAGGCACTGGTAAAAATGTAGCGATTTGACTGAATCAAGTGCGGTTGCCGCAGCTATTAACATCGAAAATTATGAAAAAATTAATTTTAATCGGTATTAAAGGGCACTGGTAAAAATGTAGAGATTTGACTGAATCAAATGCGGCTGCCGCAGCTGTTAGCATCAAAAATTATGAAAACATTAATTTTAATTGGGATTAAAGGGCTCTGGTAAAAATGTAGAGATTTGACTGAATCAAGTGCGGCTGCCGCAGCTATTAACATAAAAAATTATGAAAAAATTAATTTTAATTTGGATTAAAGGGCACTGGTCAAAATGTAGAGATTTGACTGAATCAAGTGCGGCTTTCGCAGCTATTAACATCAAAAATTATGAAAAAAAATAATTTTGATTGGGATTAAAGGGCACTGGTAAAATTGTAGAGATTTGACTGAATCAATAGCGGCTGCCGCTGCTATTAACATCAAAAATTATGAAAAAATTAATTTTAAATGGGATTAAAGGGCACTGGTAAAAATGTAGAGATTTGACTGAATCAAGTGCGGCTGCCGCAGCTATTAACATCAAAAAATATGAAAAAATTAATTTTAATTGGGATTAAAGGACACTGGTAAAAAAGTTGAGATTTGACTGAATCAAATGCGGCTGCCGCAGCTGTTAGCATCAAAAATTATGAAAAAAAATAATTTTAATTGGGATTAAAGGGCACTGGTAAAAATGTAGAGATTTTAATGAATCATGTGCGGCTGCCGCAGCTATTTACATCAAAAATTATGAAAAAGTTAATTTTAATTGGGATTAAAGGACACTGGTAAAAAAGTTGAGATTTGGCAGAATCAAGTGCGGCTGCCGGAAGTATTAACATCAAAAATTATGAAAAAATTAATTTTAATTGGGATTAAAGGGCACTGGTAAAAATGTAGCGATTTGACTGAATCAAGTGCGGTTGCCGCAGCTATTAACATCGAAAATTATGAAAAAATTAATTTTAATCGGTATTAAAGGGCACTTTTAAAAATGTAGAGATTTGACTGAAACAAATGCGGCTGCCGCAGCTGTTAGCATCAAAAATTATGAAAACATTAATTTTAATTGGGATTAAAGGGCACTGGTAAAAATGTAGAGATTTGACTGAATCAAGTGCGGCTGCCGCAGCTATTAACATCAAAAATTATGAAAAAATTAATTTTAAATTGGATTAAAGGGCACTGGTCAAAATGTAGAGATTTGACTGAATCAAGTGCGGCTTTCGCAGCTATTAACATCAAAAATTATGAAAAAAAATAATTTTAATTGGGATTAAAGGGCACTGGTAAAAATGTAGAGATTTTACTGAATCATGTGCGGCTGCCGCAGCTATTAACATCAAAAATTATGAAAAAAATAATTTTAATTGGTATTAAAGGGCACTGGTAAAAATGTAGAGATTTGACTGAATCAAATGCGGCTGCCGCAGCTGTTAGCATCAAAAATTATGAAAACATTAATTTTAATTTGGATTAAAGGGCACTGGTCAAAATGTAGAGATTTGACTGAATCAAGTGCGGCTGCCGCAGTTATTAAAATCAAAAATTATGAAAAAATTAATTTTAATTGGGATTAAAGGGCACTGGTAAAAATGTAGAGATTTGACTGAATCAAGAGCGGCTGCCGCAGCTATTAACATCAAAAATTATGAAAAAAATAATTTTAATTGGGATTAAAGGACACTGGTAAAAATGTAGAGATTTGACTGAATCAAGTGCGTTTGCCGCAGCTATTAACATCAAAAATTATGAAAAAATTAATTTTAATTGGGATTAAGGGCACTGGTAAAAATGTAGAGATTTGACTGAATCAAGTTCGGCTTTCGCAGCTATTAACATCAAAAAGTATGAAAAAATTAATTTTAATTGGTATTAAAGGGCACTGTTAAAAATGTAGAGATTTGACTGAATCAAATGCGGCTGCCGCAGCTGTTAGCATCAAAAATTATGAAAACATTAATTTTAATTGGGATTAAAGGGCACTGGTAAAAATGTAGAGATTTGACTGAATCAAGTGCGGCTGCCGCAGCTATTAACATCAAAAATTATGAAAAAATTAATTTTAATTGGTATTAAAGGGCACTGGTAAAAATGTAGAGATTTGACTGAATCAAATGCGGCTGCCGCCGCTGTTAGCATCAAAAATTATGAAAACATTAATTTTAATTTGGATTAAAGGGCACTTGTCAAAATGTAGAGATTTGACCGAATCAAGTGCGGCTGCCGCAGTTATTAAAATCAAAAATTATGAAAACATTTATTTTAATTGGGATTAAAGGGCACTGGTAAAAATGTAGAGATTTGACTGAATCAAGAGCGGCTGCCGCAGCTATTAACATCAAAAATTATGAAAAAATTAATTTTAATTGGGATTAAAGGACACTGGTAAAAATGTAGCGATTTGACTGAATCAAGTGCGGTTGCCGCAGCTATTAACATCGAAAATTATGAAAAAATTAATTTTAATCGGTATTAAAGGGCACTGGTAAAAATGTAGAGATTTGACTGAATCAAATGCGGCTGCCGCAGCTGTTAGCATCAAAAATTATGAAAACATTAATTTTAATTGGGATTAAAGGGCACTGGTAAAAATGTATAGATTTTCTGAATCAAGTGCGGCTGCCGCAGCTATTAACATCAAAAATTATGAAAAAATTAATTTTAATTTGGATTAAAGGGCACTGGTAAAAATGTAGAGATTTTAATGAATCATGTGCGGCTGCCGCAGCTATTTACATCAAAAATTATGAAAAAATTAATTTTAATTGGGATTAAAGGACACTGGTAAAAAAGTTGAGATTTGACAGAATCAAGTGCGGCTGCCGGAAGTATTAACATCAAAAATTATGAAAAAATTAATTTTAATTGGGATTAAAGGGCACTGGTAAAAATGTAGCGATTTGACTGAATCAAGTGCGGTTGCCGCAGCTATTAACATCGAAAATTATGAAAAAATTAATTTTAATCGGTATTAAAGGGCACTTTTAAAAATGTAGAGATTTGACTGAATCAAATGCGGCTGCCGCAGCTGTTAGCATCAAAAATTATGAAACCATTAATTTTAATTGGGATTAAAGGGCACTGGTAAAAATGTAGAGATTTGACTGAATCAAGTGCGTCTGCCGCAGCTATTATCATCAAAAATTATGAAAAAATTAATTTTAATTTGGATTAAAGGGCACTGGTCAAATTGTAGAGATTTGACTGAATCAAGTGCGGCTTTCGCAGCTATTAACATCAAAAATTATGAAAAAAAATAATTTTAATTGGGATTAAAGGGCACTGGTAAAAATGTAGAGATTTTACTGAATCATGTGCGGCTGCCGCAGCTATTAACATCAAAAATTATGAAAAAAATAATTTTAATTGGTATTAAAGGGCACTGGTAAAAATGTAGAGATTTGACTGAATCAAATGCGGCTGCCGCAGCTGTTAGCATCAAAAATTATGAAAACATTAATTTTAATTTGGATTAAAGGGCACTGGTCAAAATGTAGAGATTTGACTGAATCAAGTGCGGCTGCCGCAGTTATTAAAATCAAAAATTATGAAAAAATTAATTTTAATTGGGATTAAAGGGCACTGGTAAAAATGTAGAGATTTGACTGAATCAAGAGCGGCTGCCGCAGCTATTAACATCAAAAATTATGAAAAAATTAATTTTAATTGGGATTAAAGGACACTGGTAAAAATGTAGAGATTTGACTGAATCAAGTGCGGCTGCCGCAGCTATTAACATCAAAAATTATGAAAAAATTAATTTTAATTGGGATTAAGGGCACTGGTAAAAATGTAGAGATTTGACTGAATCAAGTTCGGCTTTCGCAGCTATTAACATCAAAAAGTATCAAAAAATTAATTTTAATTGGTATTAAAGGGCACTGGTAAAAATGTAGAGATTTGACTGAATCAAATGCGGCTGCCGCAGCTGTTAGCATCAAAAATTATGAAAACATTAATTTTAATTTGGATTAAAGGGCACTTGTCAAAATGTAGAGATTTGACCGAATCAAGTGCGGCTGCCGCAGTTATTAAAATCAAAAATTATGAAAAAAATAATTTTAATTGGGATTAAAGGGCACTGGTAAAAATGTAGAGATTTGACTGAATCAAGAGCGGCTGCCGCAGCTATTAACATCAAAAATTATGAAAAAATTAATTTTAATTGGGATTAAAGGACACTGGTAAAAATGTTGAGATTTGACAGAATCAAGTGCGGCTGCCGCAGCTATTAACATAGAAAATTATGAAAAAATTAATTTTAATTGGTATTAAAGGGCACTGTTAAAAAGGTAGAGATTTGACTGAATCAAATGCGGCTGCCGCAGCTGTTACCATCAAAAATTATGAAAACATTAATTTTAATTGGGATTAAAGGGCACTGGTAAAAATGTAGAGATTTGACTGAATCAAGTGCGGCTGCCGCTGCTATTAACATCAAAAATTATGAAAAAATTAATTTTAATTGGGATTAAAGGGCACTGGTAAAAATGTAGCGATTTGACTGAAACAAGTGCGGCTGCCGCAGCTATTAACATAGAAAATTATGAAAAAATTAATTTTAATTGGTATTAAAGGGCACTGGTAAAAATGTAGAGATTTGACTGAATCAAATGCGGCTGCCGCAGCTGTTAGAATCAAAAATTATGAAAACATTAATTTTAATTGGGATTAAAGGGCACTAGTAAAAATGTAGAGATTTGACTGAATCAAGTGCGGCTGCCGCTGCTATTAACATCAAAAATTATGAAAAAATTAATTTTAATTGGGATTAAAGGGCACTGGTAAAAATGTAGAGATTTGACTGAATCAAGTGCGGCTGCCGCAGCTATTAACATCAAAAATTATGAAAAAATTAATTTTAATTGGGATTAAGGGCACTGGTAAAATTGTAGAGATTTGACTGAATCAAGTTCGGCTTTCGCAGCTATTAACATCAAAAATGATGAAAAAATTAATTTTTATTGGGATTAAAGGGCACTGGTAAAAATGTACAGATTTTACTGAATCATGTGCGGCTGCCGGAAGTATGAACATCAAAAATTATGAAAAAATTAATTTTAATTGGGATTAAAGGGCACTGGTAAAATGTAGCGATTTCACTGAATCAAGTGCGGTTGCCGCAGCTATTAACATCGAAAATTATGAAAAAATTAATTTTAATCGGTATTAAAGGGCACTGGTAAAAATGTAGAGATTTGACTTAATCAAGAGCGGCTGCCGCAGCTATTAACATCAAAAATTATGAAGAAATTAATTTTAATTTTGATTAAAGGACACTGGTAAAAATGTTGAGATTTGACAGAATCAAGTGCGGCTGCCGGAAGTATTAACATCAAAAATTATGAAAAAATTAATTTTAATTGGGATTAAGGGGCACTGGTAAAAATGTAGCGATTTGACTGAATCAAGTGCGGCTGCCGCAGCTATTAACATAGAAAATTATAAAAAAATTAACTTTAATTGGTATTAAAGGGCACTGGTAAAAATGTAGAGATTTGACTGAATCAAATGCGGCTGCCGCAGCTGTTAGAATCAAAAATTATGAAAACATTAATTTTAATTGGGATTAAAGAGCACTGGTAAAAATGTAGAGATTTGACTGAATCAAGTGCGGCTGCCGCTGCTATTAACATCAAAAATTATGAAAAAATTAATTTTAACTGGTATTAAAGGGCACTGGTAAAAATGTAGAGATTTGACTGAATCAAATGCGGCTGCCGCAGCTGTTAGCATCAAAAATTATGAAAACATTTATTTTAATTAGGATTAAAGGGCACTGGTAAAAATGTAGATTTGACTGAATCAAGTGCGGCTGCCGCAGCTATTAACATCAAAAATTATGAAAAAATTAATTTTAATTGGGATTAAAGGGCACTGGTAAAAATGTAGAGATTTGACTGAATCAAGTGCGGCTGCCGCTGCTATTAACATCAAAAATTATGAAAAAATTAATTTTAATTGGGATTAAAGGGCACTGGTAAAAATGTAGCGATTTTACTGAATCAAGTGCGGCTGCCGCAGCTATTAACATAGAAAATTATGAAAAAATTAATTTTAATTGGTATTAAAGGGCACTGGTAAAAATGTAGAGATTTGACTGAATCAAATGCGGCTGCCGCAGCTGTTAGCATCAAAAATTATGAAAACATTTATTTTAATTAGGATTAAAGGGCACTGGTAAAAATGTAGATTTGACTGAATCAAGTGCGGCTGCCGCAGCTATTAACATCAAAAATTATGAAAAAATTAATTTTAATTGGGATTAAGGGCACTGGTAAAAATGTAGAGATTTGACTGAATCAAGTTCGGCTTTCGCAGCTATTAACATCAAAAATTATGAAAAAATTAATTTTAATTGGGATTAAAGGGCACTGGTAAAAATGTAGAGATTTTACTGAATCATGTGCGGCTGCCGGAAGTATTAACATCAAAAATTATGAAAAAATTAATTTTAATAGGGATTAAAGGGCACTGGTAAAAATGTAGCGATTTGACTGAATCAAGTGCGGTTGCCGCAGCTTTTAACATCGAAAATTATGAAAAAATTAATTTTAATCGGTATTAAAGGGCACTGGTAAAAATGTAGAGATTTGACTGAATCAAATGCGGCTGCCGCAGCTGTTAGCATCAAAAATTATGAAAACATTTATTTTAATTAGGATTAAAGGGCACTGGTAAAAATGTAGATTTGACTGAATCAAGTGCGGCTGCCGCAGCTATTAACATCAAAAATTATGAAAAAATTAATTTTAATTGGGATTAAGGGCACTGGTAAAAATGTAGAGATTTGACTGAATCAAGTTCGGCTTTCGCAGCTATTAACATCAAAAATTATGAAAAAATTAATTTTAATTGGGATTAAAGGGCACTGGTAAAAATGTAGAGATTTTACTGAATCATGTGCGGCTACCGGAAGTATTAACATCAAAAATTATGAAAAAATTAATTTTAATTGGGATTAAAGGGCACTGGTAAAAATGTAGCGATTTGACTGAATCAAGTGCGGTTGCCGCAGCTTCTAACATCGAAAATTATGAAAAAATTAATTTTAATCGGTATGAAAGGGCACTGGTAAAAATGTAGAGATTTGACTGAATCAAGAGCGGCTGCCGCAGCTATTAACATCAAAAATTATGAAAAAATTAATTTTAATTGGGATTAAAGGACACTGGAAAAATGTTGAGGTTTGACAGAATCAAGTGCGGCTGCCGGAAGTATTAACATCAAAAATTATGAAAAAATTAATTTTAATTGGGATTAAAGGGCACTGGTAAAAATGTAGCGATTTGACTGAATCAAGTGCGGCTGCCGCAGCTATTAACATAGAAAATTATGAAAAAATTAATTTTAATTGGTATTAAAGGGCACTGGTAAAAATGTAGAGATTTGACTGAATCAAATGCGGCTGCCGCAGCTGTTAGCTACAAAAATTATGAAAACATTAATTTTAATTGGGATTAAAGGGCACTGGTAAAAATGTAGAGATTTGACTGAATCAAGTGCGGCTGCCGCTGCTATTAACATCAAAAATTATGAAAAAATTAATTTTAATTGGTATTAAATGGCACTGGTAAAAATGTAGAGATTTGACTGAATCAAATGCGGCTGCCGCAGCTGTTAGCATCAAAAATTATGAAAACATTAATTTTAATTGGGATTAAAGGGCACTGGTAAAAATGTAGAGATTTGACTGAATCAAGTGCGGCTGCCGCTGCTATTAACATCAAAAATTATGAAAAAATTAATTTTAATTGGGATTAAAGGGCACTGGTAAAAATGTAGAGATTTGACTGAATCAAGTGCGGCTGCCGCAGCTATTAACATCAAAAATTATGAAAAAATTAATTTTAATTGGGATTAAGGGCACTGGTAAAATTGTAGAGATTTGACTGAATCAAGTTCGGCTTTCGCAGCTATTAACATCAAAAATGATGAAAAAATTAATTTTTATTGGGATTAAAGGGCACTGGTAAAAATGTACAGATTTTACTGAATCATGTGCGGCTGCCGGAAGTATGAACATCAAAAATTATGAAAAAATTAATTTTAATTGGGATTAAAGGGCACTGGTAAAATGTAGCGATTTCACTGAATCAAGTGCGGTTGCCGCAGCTATTAACATCGAAAATTATGAAAAAATTAATTTTAATCGGTATTAAAGGGCACTGGTAAAAATGTAGAGATTTGACTTAATCAAGAGCGGCTGCCGCAGCTATTAACATCAAAAATTATGAAGAAATTAATTTTAATTTTGATTAAAGGACACTGGTAAAAATGTTGAGATTTGACAGAATCAAGTGCGGCTGCCGGAAGTATTAACATCAAAAATTATGAAAAAATTAATTTTAATTGGGATTAAGGGGCACTGGTAAAAATGTAGCGATTTGACTGAATCAAGTGCGGCTGCCGCAGCTATTAACATAGAAAATTATAAAAAAATTAACTTTAATTGGTATTAAAGGGCACTGGTAAAAATGTAGAGATTTGACTGAATCAAATGCGGCTGCCGCAGCTGTTAGAATCAAAAATTATGAAAACATTAATTTTAATTGGGATTAAAGAGCACTGGTAAAAATGTAGAGATTTGACTGAATCAAGTGCGGCTGCCGCTGCTATTAACATCAAAAATTATGAAAAAATTAATTTTAACTGGTATTAAAGGGCACTGGTAAAAATGTAGAGATTTGACTGAATCAAATGCGGCTGCCGCAGCTGTTAGCATCAAAAATTATGAAAACATTTATTTTAATTAGGATTAAAGGGCACTGGTAAAAATGTAGATTTGACTGAATCAAGTGCGGCTGCCGCAGCTATTAACATCAAAAATTATGAAAAAATTAATTTTAATTGGGATTAAAGGGCACTGGTAAAAATGTAGCGATTTGACTGAAACAAGTGCGGCTGCCGCAGCTATTAACATACAAAATTATGAAAAAATTAATTTTAATTGGGATTAAAGGGTACTGGTAAAAATGTAGAGATTTGACTGAATCAAATGCGGCTGCCGCAGCTGTTAGCATCAAAAATTATGAAAACATTAATTTTAATTGGGATTAAAGGGCACTGGTAAAAATGTAGAGATTTGACTGAATCAAGTGCGGCTGCCGCTGCTATTAACATCAAAAATTATGAAAAAATTAATTTTAATTGGTATTAAAGGGCACTGGTAAAAATGTAGAGATTTGACTGAATCAAATGCGGCTGCCGCAGCTGTTAGCATCAAAAATTATGAAAACATTAATTTTAATTGGGATTAAAGGGCACTGGTAAAAATGTAGAGTTTTGACTGAATCAAGTGCGGCTGCCGCTGCTATTAACATCAAAAATTATGAAAAAATTAATTTTAATTGGGATTAAAGGGCACTGGTAAAAATGTAGCGATTTGACTGAATCAAGTGCGGCTGCCGCAGCTATTAACATAGAAAATTATGAAAAAATTAATTTTAATTGGTATTAAAGGGCACTGTTAAAAAGGTAGAGATTTGACTGAATCAAATGCGGCTGCCGCAGCTGTTACCATCAAAAATTATGAAAACATTAATTTTAATTGGGATTAAAGGGCACTGGTAAAAATGTAGAGATTTGACTGAATCAAGTGCGGCTGCCGCTGCTATTAACATCAAAAATTATGAAAAAATTAATTTTAATTGGGATTAAAGGGCACTGGTAAAAATGTAGCGATTTGACTGAAACAAGTGCGGCTGCCGCAGCTATTAACATAGAAAATTATGATAAAATTAATTTTAATTGGTATTAAAGGGCACTGGTAAAAATGTAGAGATTTGACTGAATCAAATGCGGCTGCCGCAGCTGTTAGAATCAAAAATTATGAAAACATTAATTTTAATTGGGATTAAAGGGCACTAGTAAAAATGTAGAGATTTGACTGAATCAAGTGCGGCTGCCGCTGCTATTAACATCAAAAATTATGAAAAAATTAATTTTAATTGGGATTAAAGGGCACTGGTAAAAATGTAGAGATTTGACTGAATCAAGTGCGGCTGCCGCAGCTATTAACATCAAAAATTATGAAAAAATTAATTTTAATTGGGATTAAGGGCACTGGTAAAATTGTAGAGATTTGACTGAATCAAGTTCGGCTTTCGCAGCTATTAACATCAAAAATTATGAAAAAATTAATTTTTATTGGGATTAAAGGGCACTGGTAAAAATGTACAGATTTTACTGAATCATGTGCGGCTGCCGGAAGTATGAACATCAAAAATTATGAAAAAATTAATTTTAATTGGGATTAAAGGGCACTGGTAAAATGTAGCGATTTCACTGAATCAAGTGCGGTTGCCGCAGCTATTAACATCGAAAATTATGAAAAAATTAATTTTAATCGGTATTAAAGGGCACTGGTAAAAATGTAGCGATTTGACTGAATCAAGTTCGGCTTTCGCAGCTATTAACATCAAAAATTATGAAAAAATTAATTTTAATTGGGATTAAAGGGCACTGGTAAAAATGTAGAGATTTTACTGAATCATGTGCGGCTGCCGGAAGTATTAACATCAAAAATTATGAAAAAATTAATTTTAATAGGGATTAAAGGGCACTGGTAAAAATGTAGCGATTTGACTGAATCAAGTGCGGTTGCCGCAGCTTTTAACATCGAAAATTATGAAAAAATTAATTTTAGTAGTAAAGTACGCACCCGTTAAGCAAAAATTCATCCCCCTTTCCAGCCCCAGCCTGCTAGAGCCCCTCCCCAGGTTTGGGAGAACCTGTTTTTGACATCACCAACTTGTTAAAATTTTTTTTTTTCAAAATTTTCGCTCGCGCCGGAGGCATTATTTGGTACGCGGGAGTCTCAAACATCTCTCTTGTATGCTTAGCAACTCTTTCTCCTTTACTTTTACTCTCGTCATAATTAAAAACTAGGTTACTTTTTAAAGCTGTTGTGCCACGGGGGAAAATCAAAATTGTTACAATTTTATTTAAATAAAATTGTTACTTTTACCTCATAATCTTATTTGAATATAAGTATTACTTTTACCTACTAACCTCATTTAAATTACTTTAAAAAGGCTTCTCAACAATATTAAATTTATAGTCACCATGGCTTGTTTAACTGAATACCCCGCTCCACGTCAAGCCCATAGATTAGAAGGAGTGTTATCTCTCCAATGTTTAGCGTTCGCGGTAGTTGACTCTAAATATATTCTACAAACAAGTAAGAACACAGACGATCATCATCCCGAAATATTCGAAGCAAAAACAAATCTATTAATCAAGTTATCAGAACCCGTCTTTAATGAGTGTCACCAGTTGTTATCGTCCCGCTCTTTTTCGCATTTTATAACACCCGAATTTTGCAAATTAAATGTGTGGGAATTTGAACATTATTTATTTCATCCTCAAGCCGTATTATGGGGTTGTGACGTTAAAACTTTTGGGGAAAAAACTGTAACAGTATGTCCTTTTCCTTATCATTATACGAACCTTCATTGTCCGTATAAATCATTAACTTTTATGGGCTGGGAGTTCCACGACAAAGAAATGTTCCATCAATTCATCTCGTACAAAATTGTTATTTTTGCTCTCAAGTATGTTATTTTTTTTTTTTTCAACAAATAAAAAATGAACTAAAAATACTTTATATTAGATATCGCGAATTCTTTGACGGCCAATATAATTCAATTGCGGATTATGACAAAAAAGTGTTAAGATTAGAAGAAAAGGTATGTAGCTAAAAATACAGTTTTAATAAATAAAATATTAATATTTTTTTTTTTAGATCCGTAAATATTATTGTCAATCCAAAGAACTAAAAAAATGGCTGAAAGATTATAGTTTTAACTATAAAAAATACGAGTCAGATAACTTTTATAGTGATGAAGAAGATTCATCTTAAAAATAAATTTTGATTTTAAAAAATAAAAATAGATTTTGATTTTAAAAAATAAAAATAGATTTTGATTTAAAAAAATATCTTGAAAATAAAAATACATTTTGAATTAAAAAATTTGTGTTCTTATCTCTTTAATAAGAAATAAGAGTTCACCAATGAAAAAAGGTTTAAGAGGCTCACATGTTCTTTGACGTCAGTAAAAAAGAAGTCTTAGAAGACTACATTTCTTAAAAAAGATACGAAGAGTAGGACGCCATTTTTATATTTTATTTTTCAGGTATGTAAATGTATTTTTGTTCGTTATTTTATATTTAATTATTATCAATTATTATTATTATATATCACGGCATACGAAAAAAAGATTTGACCAAGGAAATGAAGAAGTTTATACTGAATTTAAATGGCTAAAAAGAAATAAAGTCATCAATTTATAACGCAACAAGAAATTCAAGGTAAAATCAGATTTAATAATTTTTTTCACAGTTAATATACATCAATTACTAGAGCCGAAACCACCAATACCCCTGACTGTTGTACTTAACTCCTAACAAATTTAAAAAAAATAGTTTTTTTTTAGTAAAAATTAAGGTTTAATATTTTAAAAAAAAAACATACCGTGGCTTCGCAGAGAACGGGGATTAGTATGGGAGTTATGACTAATTGGGCAATTTTGTCACCGGCTTTTATGGTGTATTCAGTTTCCAAATTAGTCCTTAGCATTATTTGCAACTCGCCTCGAAAGTCGGAGTCGATAATACCCGGGTAGACAAAAATACCCTCCAAAAGCTTCGCTAAAATAGAAATTTTAGCTATTATTTGATAAGTTAGTTTTAAGTTTTATATCGTAAAAAACTTACACGATCTTCCTAGCAACGTCCCCACGGTGTAAGGGGGTAGTTCAAGTGCAATCCCCGTATGAACTTTGACAAGTCCATTGACGGGAATTACTGTGTCGTACAGCGAGTAAAAATCTAAACCTGCCGACCAATTTGTAGCTCTAGTTGGTACAAAAGCGGCTGGACTCAATTTTAAATATTTTAGAACAGGGTAAAATGGCTGCACCACGGCGATATTTTTACTAGACATACTTGGAGGTTTGATAACAAGATTCAAAAGTGAAAAAATGAACCTAATTTTTGCGTATTTATATATTTTGAGGTTAAATGTAAAAAAGTAATTATCTACGTATGTATATTAATAACGTGAAAAATATAGAATGTCATTTTCAATGTCGTCCAGTTTTAAATTTTTTATTCGAATATCAAAATATTAAAATTATACACGTAGGGATTATAATAATTAAGATAAATTATCTAGTTATATAGATAAAATATATAGATTATAAAAATATTCATTATAATTACATTTAATTGATACAATTATCATTTTACAAAATAATATTTTTGAAAGAATATATTTATGGTAAAGAAATAGTTTCACAAACAAAAATTATCAAATTATAAAATGACAAGAAAAATTCATATTTGGTTTTAAAGACAAGTATATAGTTTTATTTTTTTTATGTATACATTATAGACATTAATAATTCATCCATATTTGGCTCCAACATTAAATATATTTTTTTAATTTTTTTCATCTAAAAGATGATAACATTATAATTTGAAATAAATAAAGGTTAAAAAAAAAAAAATACGTACTTGTCGACTCAGATAGTTAATTTTTCTTCTTCTCACATTTTTCATTTCCAGCGTAAAATTTTCGTAATAAATGTTGATGTCCCGATATCTAAATAAGGATATCGTTATTTTTTGGATACCAAGGTGGCATTTATTAAATAACGTACATGGTAACAAAAATGGCCGCTTTATAGTAAGTCCATTTACGTATATAATGACTGGTGTGAATTTGAAATGTAGAACAGCGAAAATTAAAAAAGGGACAGACAGGATGAAGAATGTGCACCTCAAAAGGACAAAAGGGAGGAAGGATTTCTAAATCACGATTATACCGATTGAAACAGAAAATTCCATGTTTTTCGTGTAAATAATAGTTAAAGTCTTTTAAAAATTCATAACACTCGTCAAAAACGCGTTTACTTATTACATTAACAAAGTGATTGCGCTTTTCTACTGGTATTTTGTTAAAAAGACTATTTTTATCACAAATGTGAAAACTCAGCGTGGTTAATGACAAAATTTCATAAAAAGGCTCAGCATTTTTAATATCGCAATTTGTACTTAAACAAGCCATTTTAAAACTTCTTATGTTACTAAGACTTTAAAAATGTTAATATTTTTTAGCTTTATATATGGAAATAAATGGGTTATATCTATGTAAAAATTTAACTAGAGGGGATAATTATCCTAGATTAAAATATTTTTATAAATAGGCGTTGTGCCATAAAAGGGTTTTTGATACATATTTTAAAAAAAAAAAACTAATTATCTTTGTACGTGACTTAAAAATATTAAATTCTAATTTTTGAAAAAAAAACAAAAAATATCTATTTTTTTTTATTTATTTTTGAAATTTTCGTCTATATAAAGATAGATCATAACGTATAAAAGTTTACTTTCAGTTTTTGGTAGTTTAGGGTCGACTAGGGTCTGATAAAAATAGTTAGAATATGAGTCAATTACTCGAATCACAAGATATACTGGACTTGTCCAGCCCTTTACCGTCTCCTGACATTACGATCGAAGAAGCAGAATCTGATTTAAACGAATTGCCAGACATCAATCGGCCCAGTCCCTCTCATAAATTGAATAGCTCAAAACGAAAAATAACTTCGTTTTTAACATTCGAAAAATTAATAGCACCCGATGATAATGTTTTTCTGGAAAAAGTAAAAGAAAGTTCTACTGTTTCAACACTTGGATTAGAAAGTAGCGTGCGGTTGAGAGTCAACGGTAATTACTACGAATCAAAAACGAGACCCCGTACGAATGGACTATTTTATATGGAAATGAACTTGTATAAAATGGATGACATTGGAAACAGTCCCGTCGACGAACTCTGGAAAGCGGATCACAAAAAATTAAAATACATGTAAGATTTTTAAATAATTTTAAATTCGTAAAATTTGAGTTTAATTTACAATTATTAATTTTGTAGTGTCAGTGATGAATCGGATCGAGATGGTGTAAAATTGGTCAACGCCTTTTACAAATGTTGCGAGCGAATTCAAAACAGTAAAGAAACTCAAATTATTGCTCCAAAGAAGGTAATGAGAAAATATTTTTGACATAAAAAATAACCCTCGAATTAAAACTTTGTGTCTTTAATTAGAAATATTTTAAAAAATAATTCCGCATAAAAAATGGCCGATTATTCAACAACCTCTTCATCTTCTACCGCTAGTGATTCGGAGTCACCTTCTTTCCCTAATCTTAAACGTTTCTATCACATTCAACGCCGCTTAAATAAACGTTCGTATAAATGGAAGACAAAAGAAATAGATGTCCGAATTCAATTTCATGATTTAACTAAAATTCCCGTTAAAGACTTTTATAAAGTCTTTAAAAGAATTTTAGCAGAAATAATTCGTGAAATATTATTGGATCGCGAAAACTTTACTCATTTGCGTTTCAGTTTAAATTCCGAAAGTTTAAATACGCCAGTTAATATAAATTTAATTAAAATAGACAAACTCACCCCCAAGCGTATTATTCGAACGTTAAGTCGGGTAATACAATCAAATTCGAAAGACTTGATTGTAGAAAGTGATAACTGGAAATTTGATTTAATTTTCATAGACTTGCCTCAAAATATTGGTGGTTATCAACGTTCGGTTAAAAACAGAACTTTAGCTAACTTAAACGACTGGCTCCAAAAAAATTCCAATTTTATTTTTATTGACAATGACACGGATAATTTTTGTTTCGGACGAGGCATTGTATTAGGTCAATTACTCGCGGATCGATTTTATTTCACTGAAATTAAACAGCTCGAATTATTTGACCAAAAAGAATTTCAAAAAATTAAATACGGGAAAAAAATACAATTAAAAATGGCCAAAGAGTTACACGAAAAAGCGGGTCTAGATGAAGGCGCCGTAAATATGATTAGTATTAACAAAATGCAAAATTTTTTACTTCCCCTTTATCGAATTGTTATAATAGACGCTTTAGATCAATATAGTATTTTTTACGAAGGTCCCGACGCCCCTCGTTATATTTATCTATTAAAGGTAGGCTCTCACATTCATGTCGCAAAAACTCTTCATTCAATAATGGGAGGTAGAAGTTCGTGTAATCCTTGTTTAAAAACGTTTCATACAGATTATCAAAAAAGGAAACATAGATGTCCGAACACAACTGAATATATTTGTTTTCGTTGTCAGTCTCCCGCTTATCATACTATGAATAATTTAGAACGGTGCACGGAATGTTTTCGCTACTTTGCTCGAGGAGCTTGTTTTGAAGCGCATATTTCTAACGGAACATGCGAATCAAAAAAGAGGTGCTTAAAATGTGGACATTTACTAGGTGAAAATCACGATTGTTTACCTCGTTGTCAGCGTTGTCTAATTAAACATCCCGAACAATTGCATTACGTCATGCCCCTTTGCAGCCCACGTGAAAAAAGTCGGTTAATTTTTTTTGACACTGAAACTATTTTAGAAAACGATATTTTTGTTCCCATTTTATTAATTAGTGAAGCTGAATTAGAAAATGGTAGTTACGAAAAAATGATTTTTTATGGAAAAGATTGCATCGACAAGTTTTTAGATTATATTCTATCAACGGAAGTGACTGTTGGTTCTCAAAAAATTAGAAAACGTAAAACTAGAAAGGCGCGCTTCCATGGATTTTCTATATTAGGTCACTATGCACAAGGTTTCGACCTGTACTTCATTATAAGAAAGTTAATTGAGCGAAATTTATTGCCCTTTCTTATTTATGACGGTTCCAAAATTTTACTTATCTCTTTAAAAAATTTACAGTTAAGATTTATTGACAGTTATTCTTACGTCGCAGCCCCTTTAAGAAATTTTACGCAAATGTTTGGGCTTGATGATGACGTAGTGAAAGGATATTTTCCTTACTCTTTTTACAATAACTCGACTTTAGATTACAAAGGGGCACTGCCACCAAAACATTATTTTAGCCCGGAAAAAATGAAAGATCAAGATTTCTTAAATTTTGAAAAATGGTACGAAAGTCGAGAAAAGGAAAAGTATGACATTCACGAAGAAGTTTTAAAATACTGTAGCCAGGATGTAAAATTGTTACGGGAAGGAATGGTAATTTTTCGAGACATTTATTTAAAAATTACGAATTTTGATATTTTTAGTTTTCCTAACGTCACGATTGCCGGGTGTCTAACTACAATTTTTCTAAACAATTATCTTCAACCATACACAATGGGTATTGTCCCTCCCAATGGGTATAACAATCAATTTGCCTATTCTCAAATTAGTTTAAAATATTTAGCTTGGTTTGAAAAACAAGAAGGCGTAAAACTTCAAACAGCTTTGTACGGAGGGGAAAAACAAGTTGGCCCATACCGATTAGACGGCTACTCTAACGACCCACCGTTAGCTATTAATTTTGATGGCTGTTTTTATCACGGTTGCGAGCTTTGTTTGGCTTTAAATTCTTATAATTCGCTATTAAAAACAACCAATAAGCATCTTCACGAACGCACTTTGGATAGAGATATTTTTATTCGAGAAACTCTTCCAAACCATAAATATATTACAGTAAAAGAATGTCAATTTTATCGCTTTTTGAAGGAAAATGCCGAAGCCAAAGCTTTTTGCAAAAGTTTAACATTACGCCCCCGTATTAATGGACGTAGCGCTTTATACGGTGGCCGCTGTAGCGTTTTCAAATTAAAAAGCGTTCCCCAAACACATCAAACTATAAAATATTTAGACATAATTTCGCTTTACCCCCATATCTGTCGCGATAAGGTTTTTCCGGGATTACACCCTAGTATTATTACCTCTAACTTTAATTACGAAGCAGATGCGTACTTTGGGGTTATTCACGCGCGCGTACTGCCCCCCCAAAATCTTTATATTCCCGTTTTACCCGTTCGAGTGCATGGAAAATTATATTACCCGCTATGTAAAATGTGTGCTAAATTTCAGTTAAACGTTTGTAATCACGGAGAGAACGATAGAGCCTTAGAAGGCGTTTGGGTTAGCAACGAGCTCTACTGGGCCGTAAAGTATGCTAATTACAAAATCTTAGATATTTACGAAGTTTATCACTATCACAAACAAGAAAATTTCTTTAGTCAGTACATGACGGACTTTATTGGCCTTAAAATAGCGAATTCGGGATTTCCAAGTGATGCTGTCACAGAAAAAAAAAAAAAAAATTTTGTCGAAAAAATTAATCAAAGCGAAAAATTAAATTTAAATATTTTTGACATTACTGATAACCCTGGATTGCGTCACGTTGGGAAATTAAATATTAATGCGTTGTGGGGGAGGGTAGGGTTGAATACGAACCATAATAAAACAATACTAATTAATAAATATGCAGAATTAATTAAATATTTAGGAGACCCTAGCGTGGAAATAGCCGATTTGCGACCCGTAACTGACGAAATTGCGATGTTGAGTCTCAAAAGCGAAAGCGATTACGCGCCTTCGTATAATTACGGTAATGCTATTGTAGCTAGTTTCGTTTCCGCTTATGGGCGTATTAGATTAAATGAAACTTTGTTTAAATTGGACAGGGCTTGCGCGTACGCAGATACAGACTCGTGCCTTTATATAGCTACCCCCGGGGCGTGGGAACCTTCTATTGGCACTGCGGTAGGCTCGTGGGCCGACGAATTAAAGGGCAATTCGATAGATTTATTTATGGCGACGGGACCAAAAAGTTACGTCTATAAATTAAAAGAATCTCAAAAAATTGTACAAAAATGTAAAGGCATCACTTTAAATCGTGAAAATGTCGAAGCTATTGGCCTAGAAAATTTCGAAGAATTAATCATGGATCCTCAAAAAGAATTAACGCTCCAAATTCCCTTTAACGTAAAAAGACATAAAATACAGATGGCCCTAGAGTCGACCAAACCGACCAAAAAGTTTAGACGCACAAATGATAAACGATATATTTTAAATAATCTCGACACTTTGCCTTTCGGCTACAAAGCGGACGGAAGCGAAAAAAAATGAATCACGAATTGACCCGCCTAGAAAGTTTTAAAGGGCGTTGGAAAGGTTGCGTTCCCATTGAAGCCTTAGCCAAAGCTGGATTTTTTTTATTAGACTCGAAAATTCAAGCTTGTCAATGCTTTCAATGCGGGCTTATTTTATATCGCTGGGAATGTTTAGACATTCCCTTTAAAGAGCACGAAAAATATAGTCCAAATTGCGATTTTGTTACTAAACGAAATTTGACTACGAACATCCCTCTCGTACCATTTCAACCGCTTCAAACTGGTTTTGACGAATGTGGCAGCATTCCTTTCGCGAAATATAACTCGAATCCAAGCGGTAAAGATGAAAGGGGGCGTATAGGAAATACAATAATAAACGGTGCCCCTGAAAAAACTATCGTTGAAGAAAAAATTAAATGTCCACCCTTTATAAATAGCCAATCATGCCCAAGAATGGAAACAGGCACGTGCATTTTTCTAAAGTAATTCAAATTTATGAAATCCCCGCGGAAAATAGAAAAAATTATAAATGGATTGATCAATTACGTTTTCAACATAAAATTAAAAAATTTGAACAAATATTTTTAGCGTGTAAAAGAGGACAAGATTTAAAAAAGGAAATATAATATGGTGGCGGAAACTACATAGCATATAAACTGGTGTCGGGTTCATAAAAATGTAAATTGCTGGTAAAACTTTAAAGTGACGGGTTTTATTATATGGTGTTGGACTTTTTTTTTGTAATAATGAATGATAATACTTTAAAATTTATTACTCCATTTCGAAGTTTAATTTGCGGGCCTTCTATGTGTGGTATGCTTTTTTTGCCTGTATTTTATTATTAATAAAATTATATACATATATAATAATCTAGCATTTAAAAAATGTGTTTTCTTTATTTTTATAGGAAAAAGCACTTTTGTCTCTAATTTTTTAAAACAATTACCATTAATTACATACCCCCCTCCCGAAAAAATAATTTATTGTTTTCAAGCTTATCAACCCAATTTTGACGTTTTACGCCAGACACTTCCCAATATTGTTTTTATTCAGGGTTTACCCGATTCTAACGTTGAATTTTGGGAAAAAAATCGTAATTCACTTATTGTTTTGGACGATCTAGCTAATGAAATCTTTAACAATCCTTTTATCGCTAATTTAGTGACCGTCAAATCGCATCACTTTAATATTAGTGTCATGATCCTTTGTCAAACTTTATTTCCGAAAGGCAGCCAAGCTCGGTTAATATCTCTAAACACTTGTTACATTATTTATTTTAAAAATCCCCGAGATTCCTTAGGAATTTCTTTGTTAGGCTCGCAAATCGCTCCGGGTCAGGGGAAAAAAATAGTAGAAGCATATAAACTAGCGACGCGAGAGCCCTATAGTTATTTACTCATAGACAATAAACAAGAAACACCTGACCTTTTAAGACTAAGGGGTCGTATTTTAATTAACGAAGCACCGATGATAATTTATTGTGATTAGCAAATAATTTTGAAACTATATTCACGAGCATGGTTTTAAAGCGAAAACGTCGCTCGAAAGGATCCAAAAAACATCCGATAGCCTATCCGAGCAAAAAATTTAAGACTTTTTTACCATTTCTACAAGCATTACGTCAAAGTACAGGCCCCACCCGTCGCGCTTTATTAAACAATAGTAGCGCGAATCAATTAAATTCTATTTCCACTTTATGCAAAAATTTGAAAGGCGGTGGTATCTTTTTAACCACGGCTCGTAAAAAGCGATTAGCCAAATATAAATCGCTCATTCGGAAGTTAGCTTCGCCCAAACTCTCCCGAAAAACCAAACGTAAATTATTGCTTAATCAAAAAGGCGGATTTGTTGGTACTTTATTAACTACTTTGTTACCGTCTTTAGTGGGTTTAATCGCCCGTCAATTATGAAATCAATGATTCTCGTCCCCGCTACCTCCCTAACCGAAAGCACCGAGAGTAAAGTTTTTCAAACGCTTGACGAAGAAATTGAGCAAATTTTAAAATCAAACGCCCCTGCTTCGGCTAAATTATACATTTATATGGATACGCTACGGCGTTATTTAGATATGAAAGAAAATATTCCCTTGCCCAAGTTTGAAGTTAGTAATTTATCAGCCCTCACACATCCACCTCAATCTACCGCACCCTTAACTCCCGGATTGCAACCTTTGAAAGCTTCACCGCAAACTTTTATTACGCCGAGATATCCTACGACGAAAGGATTCCGCGGGAGAACGCCGCGTTCAAAGATTTCCCCTTTATATCAAGAGCATTCGACTCCATTGTCAAAAGAAGAAATGGAACAAAAACTTGGCCCAAATTACGTGTCTGATTTAATAAGAGATTCCGCCTCAAAAATTACCCGTCAATTACATCAAGATTTATTTCAAGAACGCCCCGAAGAGCTTTTAGGCGCCGTGGGAGGCACGCCTACTCCGGAGCGGGGAAATTTTCTCCGGGCGAAACAAGAAGCGCTCGATTCGATATCCGAAGTTTTAAGTAACGAGTCGAGCAAAAACGATCAAACACCCGACATCGATCAAACCCCCCGTAATGGTAAATCATCGAGAAAGAA